>JBAIAC010000001.1:42820000-44020000 GCA_037349315.1 Chelydra serpentina
TGGGCTGGCTTGAGGCTCTATCAGCAGTAAGGCTCACAGCTGTACACATCTGGCACACAGGTGTTTGCATATTATTTGCTAGCTAGACAGCAGCCAGATTTTTAATTGGGGTGGGAAGAAAAGATGGCAATACCAGCAGGGAAATCAAGAGGTACAATCAATAGGGCAAGTCCAAATCCTGCCCATTCATCCGTGCCCTGCAGTCGACTGACGCTTTGTAGCCCAGCCTGACTCTGGCCACAGAGTGTGCGCGGTATCCTGAGGGTAGGTTTTTCATGGCTACTGGGCAGCCAGACACAAGCCTTGCTGAGAGGCTGGAATTTGTCAACAGCTTTTTTACAGCATAGACACCAGAACCAGTCAGTTTTCCAGTAGTAGTCTCACTAATGCTATATACAGCGATACTACCACCTCCCAACTTCGGTTCAATATTTCCCTGCTTACACATCCAAGGACTGCATTTGCCCTCTTAGCCACCAGAGCACACTATGAGCTCATGATCCGTTGATTATCCACTGTGATCCCAAAGTCCTCTTCTGAATTAGTGTTTTCCAAAATACAGTCCCTCTCCTACAAGCACAACCTACATTCTTGGTTCCTAGAGATATGACCTTGCATTTAGCTGTATTAAAATGCATGTTGTTGAAGTGAGCGCAGTTTATCATGCAATCCAGATCACCTGTCCTTATCACTACCACTCCACCAGTTTTTGTATCATCTGAAAACCTTACTAGTAATGATGTTGTTTTAGTTCATACCATTGATGAAAATATTGTAAGATACCACTACAAAACTCTGGACAATGATTTCCCACTTACAATTATTTTTTGAGATCTATTAATTAGCCACATTTTAATCCATTTACTATTTGCTGCATTCATTTTGTATAATGCTAAAAAAAATGTAAATCAAATGCCGTACAGGTGTCTAAGTATATTATGCCAACACAGTTACTTTATCAACCAAACTTGTAATCACATCGAAAAAATATACAATCAAGTTAGTCTGACAAGAGCTACTTTCCATAAAAACATGTTGATTGCTATTAAATAATTAAATGATAGTTAGCATAGTCAGGCTTTCCATGATTTTAACTTGGATCAATGTCAAGCTAACTGTCCATAGTTACTTGGGTCACCACTTTTAAAATACTGGAACATTAGCTCTTTCTAATCTCCGGGGATTTGCCTATTATTCCAAGATTTATTAAATATCAGTATTAGTGGCTTGATAGATAGAAGCTGTTTAAGTATTAATGCCATAGGACAGTTATACTGGTGTATCTCCTTTCTTTCAAATTTAGTTTGCTTTTCTCACGAGAGAGATCCCACAGTTTCCTGATGAGCGTCAGCACCAGGCTACTATTGACATCATAACCAGGGTATGTCTACACGGCAGCTATAGGAGTAATTTCCAGGCTGGGTAGAAGTATATGCACTAGCTTTGACTGAGCTAGCGCACTATAAATAGCAGCGTAGCCTAGCTGCCCAAGCACATACCTAGGATCTTGAAAGGGATTGTGCTCAGCCAGCTAGCCTGAGTCACCACCCGTGCCACTGTGGCTACATTGCTACTTTTATTTCAGCATAAGCTTTCGTGGGTTAGTACCCACTTCATCCGATGCATCCGATGAAGTGGGTACTAACCCACGAAAGCTTATGCTGAAATAAATTTGTTAGTCTCTAAGGTGCTACAAGTTTTTCTTTCTTATTTTCGTTTTGCTGACACAGACTAACACGGCTACTACACTGAACCTATTGCTACTTTTAGTGCATCAACTTGATCAAAGCTAGTGTGTACACAGCTACCCCTGCTGGAAGTTACACCTCCAGCTGCAGTGCAGGCATGTGTCCAGTCCAGTGACTTCCCAAACGACCATGTCACATGCTTGCAGGAAGGTAGCCAAATAGATCATGAAACTACAAAGAGTGAAGGTGAGAACAACATTGGTTTTTCCTACCTACTGATCCCCAACATAAGCACATGAACGTGTGTATAGTTCCAGTAGCCTCATGGGACATTTCTAGAAATCCAGAACCTTCTGTAACTGACGTAAGCAAATTGTTTTGCTCAAGCAACAGCATTACTTGTCTTTTAAAAAACACTCGTGATGCTTCCGGAAGCGATTACTGTTTATTTCATCATAACTTTCTTGCCTCTCAAGAGAGCTACCAAGCAGAGAATGTCTGTATCTACTTTGGCTTCAACTTCCAGTACATCTACAACCAAGTGCTAGTAATTGGGAAAAACTCTAAGGCAATTCAGGAGTCAGAAAAGCTACTCTCTCTTCCAGTTAGGTCTCCTCCTCACCCATCCAGGATATGTACTGTAGTGACCTTTCCTGTACATTCCTAGCTTTTGCCCTTATGTTTCTCTTCCCACACTGAGCAACACTTGCATCCGAAATTTGCTTATGAATGAATAGTAGCTTTTTGGGAGGTTTTAAAACAGCGATCCAGCCAAATGGATTTGTGCTGTCGCCAACTTCTGTAAAGGGTGAACAGACTGGTTTACACCTTTTCTTCCTTCTCTCCTCTCTTTAGTTTTCTTTTACTGACTTTTCCTATAAAAACACACACTGTGTAGCTAATTTCCTCATCTCACTTTGAGGTTCAGAATTGATCTCATTCACCATATCCTCCTCTCAGTCTCTTCATTAGTCTCTGCTACACTTGCCTCTATCAGCTCTCAGACTGAGGCCTCTCTCCCATTTCTCTTTCCTGGCACCAAGTCACTATCAGGCTTGATAGGTAACTAGATGGGAAGGTCAGGGAACGACTTGGGTAGAATAGCATTGGTACAACACTTACATTCAGTGCTACAGATCTTTATTGAATATACACCCATGCTTACGTCCCACTACACAACAAACATATGGGACCTGATTCATTCCGAGGGCTGCACTGACAGAAACAAGTGCAACCTAGTGAGCAGATATGGGGATACCATGGTGCAATCTGCCTATTACTGAAGAAGAGGCCAGCATAGTCTGGAAATGTGCTGATTGAGAACCTTTGGACTCCTACATAGAAACTAAAGCTGCTCCCTCCTAGCTGAACTGCCAGAAGAGGGGTGAATACCTCCCTCCTGTGCAACTATCCCTGAAGGTGCAGGTGATTAAATATTGCACTTCCTGAAGCCATGGGGATGAATTTGGCATACGTACTTCAGATTAGAGAGGAAGTGCGTATGGAGACTGATTTATACCGGACTCGTGGCTGCAGTATCTGAGCATCTTCCAGTAATGCTTTAAGCAACATGAATATTATCTGTCACGTTTGTTCTCTCAGCCTCTCCCAGTAGCGTGTGCAGTGGAGGGTCTTGTTTTGGTAGGGTTTTTGGTATTGCTTAAATACACATGCTGTGTCATTAGGGCTTGTCTCTACAGAGACTTAGAGCACAGAAAGCTGTGGTGTACATCTACTGTGGATCAGCTTGCTGGCCACAATACAGCAATAGATCAAAACACACTAGGGAACTTATAGTGCATGGCAGCAAGCCACCTAGGGCACAACAAGCTGGTGTGCTGTACATTTACACCCCAGCTTGCCATGCACTAAGTCTCTGTATAGACAAGCCCTTGGAGAAAAGAGGTCAGAGAAATGCACTTTGGAGTTGGAGTGGAAGGTGGTGAGATTTGAGAGTGTCCACACAGGGGTTTAATGGGGTTTAACCAATCCACTTCAAATTCACACTGGTAGACTACGGCTTCACTAGCTGCACAGCTGTAGGCCTTCAGTGTAGATACTCACTACAGTGATAGGAGGGGTTCTACCATCACTGTAGTTAATGCACCCCTCTGTGAGTTGGAAAAATTATTCTGCCGACCTAGCTACCATTGGTCTACTGCTGTCCACACCGGGGTTAGGTCAGTTTAACTACGTCACTCAGGGATGTGGATTTTTCACACCCAAGAGCGTACTGGTTGACCTAACTTTTTAAATGTCAATTTAGCCTTATTTAATTCGGATTAATTTTCTTCAGTGTCCCCATGTAGACAAACCCTGAGGTTGAGCAGTCCTAAAGAGGGAACCCTAGGAACAGCCACGCCTAGGGAGAAAGCTGTGGCTGAAGTTTGTTAATAAATCCAAACCAAAGGAAGAGGCTGAGCTCTGAACCTACACAGACCTGTGTTTGGGATCAGGAGGGAATGCCATAACTATTTTCAGTAGGCAGAAACTAATGAACACTATGCTGTGCTTCAGAAAGAGATATTCTATTGGAGACTTCATCAGAGAAGACAGACATAACAGCAACTCCACAGGTAGCAGTAGCAAACTGCCCTTTTTGCCCAAATTGAATTGATGTTCTATACCCTTCATCCAGGAGACTGAGAGCTTGTGTACACTACCGGCCAGATCGACGGGCAGTGATCGATCCAGCAAGGGGTCAATTTATCGTGTCTAGTATAGATGCGAAAAATTGACCGCCGATCGCTCTAGCGTCAACTCCGGTACTCCACCTCAACAAGAAGCACGAGGGGAATCAACGGGAGAGCATCTCTTGTCGACAGACCGCAGTGAAGACACCATGGTAAGTAGATCCAAGTACGTCGACTTCAGCTATGTTATTCACGTAGCTGAAGTTGTGTAACTTAGATCGACACCCCACCCCCCTGTAGTGTAGACCAGCCCAGAGAATAAACATTGCTCCTGACCACGAGCAGTGGAGTGGGGAGATGGTAAATACTTCACAGGAATAACTCTCTCTCCTCGCAAACTACGCACACCATGTCTCCTTATTTGTCTCCTTTCTGGTGTGAACGATAATGACCGCAGAGACTGCATTGTTAAAAAAATAATTTAGTATGGAATTAGGAATGCCTCTGTATATCATTGTGGTTCTCAAACTGTGGTCTGTGGAGCGTTCCAGGTGTTCTACATGGCTGCTTTCATCACTATGGCGAAACAGCTGTCTGTCAGTCTGCAAGCAGTTGTAGCCCAACCAGGACTGTTTTAGGATTTCCAACAGCTTTTTTAGCCCAACCAAACTCAAAGAAACAAGCGCTTCTCTGCATCCTGTGCAGCTGCTTCATGCCTTCTATGTCAGGTATTTCTTTGATGTGAATTCACCCAGGATCAAATTAGTGGACAATTTCAAAGTTGAGGGGTTAGTGAACACATAGGAGGACAAAACCAAAAGCATAAAGCAACCTATAGAGATTAGAGCAGTTGGGGCTCCAGGCAGTGACGGAAGATATTGTACTAACTATATAAACCCCTGAACACCCCAGGGCAGGAAATCATTAAAAAGGGGAGGGATGTAAACAGCAGCACTATCCATCTCATTAAAGCCATTTGATCTTCATGTAGTCTCCTTAACACTGTACTAACATTACTTGTTCCATATAAACAAACACTAGTTTAAAATATACGTAACATCACACAGCTGCAGACATGAAGGGTGCCTGGCCTGCTCCCAGTCCTACACAACTATGTAGCTGCAGGAATAAGATGTGAAATTGGGAATGAAACATTATGGAAAGATCTATGATCTCCTTTAAGTAACCCAGATACACTGGTGTATCTGAACAGAAGCAGTTTTACACAAGGATAAGGCTTGTAATGCAGCTACTGTTACTATACCAGATGTGATGCAGTTCAGTATATCAAAATATAGTAATATCACTAACACCACATACTGTAGTAGTGCCTAAAAGGCAACCAAATTAAGGGTCCATTGTACTAGGCACTGCACAGTCTCTTCCCCAAAGAATTGATAGTCTAAAACATGGCATAAGTAAAAAACACGATGGTGTGGTATGACAGGTATTTATGACACTTATTTGAAATGTCCTGCTTAACTCAGACCTGGCTTTGCCACGCCTGAATAATGAACCCATCTCAAACTGATGTTGTTAAATCTTAGCATGTTGTGTGTGTTACTTGCATTTTGCTACTCAAATCCTTTGACTATATATATATTATTATTATCATCGTTATCATTAAGGGGAAATGAGCAAGAAAATCCCTGTGCAACAATGAAATTTTATTTTAACATTTTTAAATTATCTTGGAGGAGATTACACTTGCATATGAAAGCTTTTAATCTTTTATGTGGTATAAGATGATGCAGTTTGTATTTAGAGCGCGTTCTATTAACATAATTATATTAAAGGTTTGTTAATGATCTAATTATTAAATTGCCTAATGATAGTTATTTTTTCTTTCTTTATGTGCACACAATAAATTAAATGTATAATAATTTGCCTGTGATCCCTGGAACCCCCAAAATGAGATGTGGCATATCAAAGGGGCTTTCTTGAGGAGTGAAATTTTAACATGGAAACACATTGCTCTGCCTCGATCCCTAAACAGCTAGCAGCTTGCCGATCGATGCCTGTAGTGAGATCAGAGAAATGCCCATACTCCACACAAACCTCTCCTCCTCTAAAATATTTAATATAAACATATGAAAGATGAATAAAAACTAAAACTGAAGAAAAAATGTTGGAACATCATACAGAAATTTAGGCCCCATCCTCCAAGTTACTGCGTGCCCTCAACTTTCACTGAAGTCAGTAGAAGTTAAAGGCACTCAGTGCCTGGCAGGATAGGACCCTGAAGTAGCAATGAAGAGATTATACTCTGTTTCAACACCAATCCAACAATCATGAACGTGAGTAGCCCCATTTATTCCAATGAAAATATTCCCAGGAGCACAGTTATTTGCATGTTTCTTTCCAAGACCAGGGCTTTGGCCCTGTCCGCACAGTTTTCCTACTGGTTTAACTATTTTGATTAAGGGTGATATTGGAGTAGATTACACTTGCTGAAAAGTCATGCTGGCAACAATCCCTAGTGTAGAGCCAGTTATAATGGTATAGCCTATTTCCCTTACCCTAAGAAGCTACAACAGTTGATAAAGACCAACATAGGTGCATCCACACTAGGGGGGAAATGTACCACTTTAAACTCTACCCGTATTACAACTAGTGTATGCAGACAAGCCCTTAGGGAATGATCCTACTCTCACTGAAGTCAGTGGCGAACATACCTGCCAAGTTTTGTTCAGCTTCATGTGTGACGTTCTACGAAAGATATATAATGAGCTAAATTGCATCCTTGCAAATCCTTTGCATCGGATCATAAACTTTGTCCTATGGTCAACAGACCCTGCCCTGAGCAGTGGTTGGGGCAGGATACGGGGCTGTGCAGAACTTGGCAGCTATGGTAGGGATCCGAGGAATGGTGGCTGCTAGGGTAGTTGGGTGGGTAAGTGCTGGAAGATGTCTGTAGAGAGGTGGGTATTAGAAGGTGCTTGGGTCACTGGGTAGATGATCTTGTGCTCCCTTCTGGCCTATGGCTGTACAGGCAGGTGTTGGAGGGGGTCTGAAATTGCTGACAGGTGTCTGGAGTGCTGGATGTAACTTGGTGGGACAGTGTGGACTGGGTGGGGGTTGTCTGGCTGGAAGACTGTGGCTGGAGGACAGTGGGCGAGGGGAAGACTGTCTGTGGGACACCTGGTGTCAGCACTGAACCCCCACCTCTCCCCTCTGCAGCTGTTTCTATGGCCACCTGTACCCCCTCTTCTGCTCCTTGCCACTAACATTGTGAGGGCTCTGCAACACAGCCGGGCTTTCAGTTGCTTTTGGGTTTTTAACAATTCAGCAATTCATTACACATTTCTCTATTCCATCATATATGAAACTTTTAACTACTAGTTGTCACAAGATCCCATTCTCCTGCACCCTCATAAAACCCCAAGGACTCCAGCCTGTGACTAAATGCAGGATATGAATGGCCTCAGCTGAAAAGTCTTCTCAGCAGGGACTCAATGAGAGAGCATTCAGAGTTGAGCAAGGCCAGACGCTTCCCATCCCCCAAGCTCTCTCTTCCCCCCACTCTCCCCTCCCCCCGCACGTGTGCATGGACATCCCTGCTACACATACCATGCCAGCAAGTCTTTGATACGAGCATAAGGAAGAGCCATGTAATGAGCGCTCGCTACCAATCAGCATGGTGTTGCTGGCCCTATGTCACTGATCTACAAGTGTGGGCTGAAAACATTACCTCCCCTTAGCCCCTTCACAGCTCACGTTCTGTCCTGAATAAACCCACTGCTGACAAGCCCAAGAGGGGATCAGCCTCGACTTGTGTGGTCTGACGAGGGATAAGATTACAAGTCTTTTCCCAAGTACTCCCCTAGTGACCCATCCAAAAAAAGAAAGGAAAAGTGGCCAGTCTAGCAAGGTAACACTACCCAACCTGCAAATCAAAATACACTCATACTTGGGTTACAGTGTCAGCTGAAAAGCCCTCTAAATCAATGGGGAGGAGAATGGGCTTCTAGCCCTTTGAAAAGGGTAAACTTTAAAGTCACTGATCATTACTTCAGACTAATGCTGTGTACCCCAGACTAATCAGTAGGGAAATGCGAATGTCATCTGAAAGGAAGGCGCTCTTAGTTCTCAAGCTAGCCTGGGGCACTGCTGCAACGCTCTTGAAATCCACTGATTGGAGCTACCCACTCTCTTCCCTTCTCCGAGGGCACCTCTTGCAATTAATCTAGCTTTCTGAAACAGCAACTCTCTCTAAGTTCAAGTGGTTCCAGGTTCTCCTCCACTGACTCCATTCTATAGGCACTGGAATCAAACTTGCCACACAACGCTCCTTTTAGGAAAGAGTTAAAACATCCCTCCTGAAATGAAAATGGATTTTGTGGTAAAAAAAAAAAAATATCCAGTGGCTTCCTGAAGCATTTTATAAAAACTCCAGTAATCGGCTGATTACATGCATACCTGCTGCAGAACTCATCCAGCCTGAAATATCACTTCTCGTTATGCATCTATTGATGGACTGACAGACATCTGCATTCGCTTTCAAGTATCAAAGCTGATGCCATCTAAATCCAGCCTATATGTGGAAGAGTCTTTTAAACTTTATCACCACTTACTGTATAAAGAAGAGGATGGGGGAGGGAGTGCATGTGTGCATGCATTGCTTGTACTTCCCCCTCATCTATTTCTTTTTACCTGAATGTCTACAAATAAATAAACAGGAGTCCAGAAACATAGTGAAGAAATCCAGATTATTTTGTAAAAAACAGACAAACCAGCTAGTACATCATCTCATTTTGTCTACAGATCCATTCCCAGAGCCTGGGTCACACGTGTTTGTATTAAAGATTATTCTCTATTTACACTTCCCTGCACATCTCAAATCCCCCTGGCTCAAACACACAGTGCTATTGCCTCATTTAGGATTATTTTTTCCAGCCGGCTGCTTTGTTCTCCACCGAAAACAAACAGGGACAGGCTGATCGACATAGCACATTTAAAATGGGACCTCAGTATTTCTAGAGCATAAAGGCCCCATTGGTGGAGTGGGGTGGGGGGACGGGAAATGAGACCTCTTAGAATTGTTAGTCTGATTTCAATTTATTTCTGCTGATGGAACTGGACAAGGGCTCACATAATGATCAATGAACAGGAAGGGTGTCACACAGTTCAGAAAGATCTAAGTAAGCACTAGGGGCTTGATCCAATCCCACTCAAGTCAATGAGTTTTAGACCAAGTGCTACATCCCTCCACACAAACAAGCTAAAGGCCCTGCTAAATCCCGGAGTTAACAGAACTGCTCTGGAAGGACACAGCAGTAACAAAGCACAGGGCAGTGATGGTCGCATGCCCCAAATTAACGTCAGCTCTGATTGCATTTCTTGGGTTTAGAGTCCCTCCCTCCACCCCGCAAAAAATACCATACTGTTTACCTATGCACATCTAATGGCCTAGATTCAGCCAGGGTTTATGATGGTATAAGGCTTAAGCTATGGCAGAGAGGGCTCCGGGATGGAAATCGACCGGTGGGAGATGGCAGAAACAGGAAGACTACAATGTCTTCTTTCACTGCCCCGTGGGGACCAGTGCTGTCCAATAAATTGCAGGGGGGGGTGTAGCACTGTGCAGAAAGGAGGCTTGGCCAGGAAGTGCTAGTTCAGCGCTGCCCTCAGCAGCCTCCATCACTGGAAGGTCTATGGCTCCCCAACTGCATCTGTGTCCCTCCCTTCTCCTCAAGGGAGGGCAGCATAACACTACTGTACCTAACATGCCTCAGGGTGAATCCCCTCCTTGGCACAGGAGGCCTTGTTGGCACTGAGAGGTGTAATTTATACTGCCCTGCCCAAGCACTCGTGAATTTGGCTTAAGGTGGACAATCACTTTCCATGTGGGGTGTGTGTCACCCACACAACTGAAGGTGAAGGTTCATGAAGAGTTTTCTGGTTTTGCTACAATAACATTGAAAGCAAGTAGGCAACTCATCAAAACATCAGAAGATGGGGAAGAAAGTCACCAGCCCACCGGCCTGGGAGACATGCCATACAATAACCATCAATAACATTTTTGTAACACAGGATAATATTGCCCTTACATGTTTTGTTGGCCAAGCAGGGGACAAACAATTGCACTTGTGAAAACACAAACTAGCTCCTACAGTAATGGCCATTTGCACATGCAGATTAATGGGAACTGTATGCAAGTACTAGCCTTACAATGATCTGATTTCCACATGCCAATGGACCATGTTGTTGGCATGAATGTTGCCTCACCTTACACATTCTTGACCTGTATGTTTGAACAAATGGAATTCCAATATTACTTGTACTTAGACTTTAAGATTGGAAATAATTTTACTGGGTAGCTTGATTTCATAGCACATTGTTTAATTAAGTGCAAGAATATTTTTTCTACAACTTGTTATTATTAACTTTAATTATACAACTGTGGCTCAATCTTATACGGCTTTTTTTAATTAGATTCTGAACTTATTCTACATATATTTTAGCCACATTAACCCAGGCTACTTTTAAAATGTTCAAGGCTTTGCCAGAAGTGAGCCCAGTAACACTGAAATCTTTTTGATTTATTTGTGGTTAAAGAGTCAGCATTGATAGCTCTAGTACTTACCATAGGGACTGGAAGGGTTCCTGGGAAATTTTCCCTTTTAAATGCTTTTGGGTCCTTCAGTTAACCAGACTCTGTTAGTGCTATAATTTAAGCTACTCACATTTATTACTATCCACCAAGAGCTTCTTGGCACGTTAACAAAACTCCACCACTTTTTTGGCATTGCTGCTGTAACATTTTGTGAATTTACTAATATCTAGAGCAGGGGCACTGGAACAATTTTTATAGTGAGGGTGCTGCTGGTGGAAACCATAGAAACCATTATTTGGTTATTACTACTTCAAGCCATGGGGTTTGGCATCATCCCTAGTTCCAGCACCACTGATCTGGAGCTTCAGTGAATGGAGAAAGAAAAGGATACTTACACTACTGACATTTCACATCATCTCCCAGGGAAGAGTTGAGCCTTTGTGAATTTTCTTTCCCCCCCCCCCTTTCCAGCTTTGGTGCATAATTGTTTTCACATTTATTCTTAGCAGCAATGATCTCAGCACAAGCTTGGCATTAAGAATATCTCGCTCACCTAACACACGAAACACCATGAAGCTGCCATCTTCCCAAAGTCTCTCTGTTCTATAAACTGTTCATCTTTTTGCTGAAGATCAAATTAGCACTTTGTTAAAAAAAAAAAAAAACATATTGACACATCAGATTTACTCTTCTACTTCCTCATATTAGAGAAGATCAATTTACAAAAGACAAAAATAAACCTTCTTAAAGATTTTCTGCAAAAATGGAAAGCAAAATGGAAGCTATTCCTTTTTAAACAAATTATTGTTTTTCTCACAAGGATAGAATTTACAATAATTAAGAAAAGGGATTATTTTTCCACATTGTCCTTCTCTTCCCTCCCTCCTCTCCCCACCCAAAATACAACAGACTTGAATTCTGATTCAGCCAAGGAGAAAGTGGTCAGCAGAAGTCCAGAGGTATGTGGGAAAAGTAGCTAACGGGCTTTAAGCCAGCTTTGCTCCAACCTATTATGGGGCTGCCTGGGCCCGGTCATATAGTTTGTACCAGAGTAGCCTGAGGGCAGCTCTGATCTGCACCAGCTGTGAAACGTGGCCACGGATCAACTCATCATAGGGAGACACCCTGGTCCTTTTCCTCTACTAACTCTTCCTGTGTTGGTGGTGGCCAGGAGGCCGGTGTGAAAGCTCCTCTACTGGCTTTACAACACTAGAGTATCCCCCAAACCAAAAGGGAATCTTCCAGTGGGCAGTTAAGCCAGCTTTAGAGTAGCTCTGCACTGCAAAAGCAGGGCAAAGTGGCCCTAAAGTGCTAGTGAATCAGGCCCACAATATATACCATAATGTACACTATGAAGCAAATTATCAGTATTCTGCAAAGCAGCACTAGACAGGGAAGAACGAACAAGTCCCTTTCCTCCATAAAGGAAGCCTGCACAGGAGGCAGCCATAATTTAGTTGCTTGAACTCAGAGCTCATGGGGACAGGTTGAGCAGTGCTGCTGGCTGCAGTAACTAGGCCAGGAAGGGCATGTTGGTGTAGAGTGGAGGCATGTCCATAGTCTTGCTCCCCTGTGCACCAGCCCCCGGGTGCAAAGCAGTTCCATGGTGGTGTAAGTAGCTGGTATTGTTTAATTTGTTCTGTGTACTGCAACTTTAAATGGAGCGAAGTCGCCCTCCCTAGTACTCGCTATAGATACGTTATTTTTTTCTTTCATGTTCTGCTTTCTTTGTTTTATACAGAGATCATTCTGAGCAAAAGTATGTGGCTGCTTTGAGCATAGAAAGCATTTCAAAGGCAGGGCCGGCTCCAGGCACCAGCCAACCAAGCACGTGCTTGGGGCGGCACCTTCTAAGGGGCGACCAATCAGTAGCGTAGCCGGGGGGGAGCAGGGGGAGCAGCCACTCCCCCACTGAGCAGAAACGGCGCCTTTTTTTGCTCCCGACACCTTTTGCTGCAGAGCATTTTTTTTTGCTCCCAGCGTCTTTTTTTGCTCCCAATGCTTTTTGCTCCCGGCGCCTTTTTTTAAGCTCCGCTCCCCCAGTGCTCTAAACCTGGCTACACCACTGCGGCCAATCTTGGGGCGGCGCTCAGGGTTTTGTTTTTTACACTTCAGTGGCGTGGTGCTCGGGGGGGCTGTGTGTTTTCTTTTGTTTTTGTTTCGGTGTGGCGGCGCTCGGGAAAGAGGGGGGGCTTGTTTCGGTGGGGCGGAGCGGTGCTTGGGGGGAGGGTTGTTTCTGTTTTGGCGGGGCGGCACTGAGGGGGTTGGTTTGTTGTTGTTTTTTGGTTTCAGAGGGGCGGCACTCGGTTTTGTTGTTGTTGTTGTTTTTTTGCTTGGGGCGGCAAACAAGCTAGAGCCGGCCCTGGTCAAAGGGAAGGCCGGCTACCCTCATAGCACAGTCATGGCAAAAGCCTCCTCAAAAGTGCACCACCCAAAACAATGAACCAAATCCTCAACTGCATAAATCAGCAAAGCTCCACTGATTTCCGTGCAGCCACGCTGATCCGCACTAGCTGAGGATCAGACCAAATCCTGGAGCAGATGCAGGGTGGGATTTTCAAAGGCACTCACTCAGCAGTGACCTAACTCTGCTCCCCCTAAAGTCGTGGAGAAAATCCCATTGACTTCAATGGGAGGAAAGTCAGGTCAACACTGAGTGCTTTTGAAAATCTAAACTGTAGTTCCTCCAAGAGCCATTGCTCACATGATGCTGTCTCCTTCCACTCTCAGGGGGGTCTAGTCAGACTAGAGCCCAATATAAATATCTCACTAAAAATAAAGAAAGCTATTGCTCATATTGATCGGTGGGGGGAAAAAGTCACAACAGCAAATCCAGAGTTTATGTAACTTACTCTAAAGTAGCAGCTTTTGTTCATTTATTAGCAAGTTCCAATCCAAAACCTCAGATTACCCTAATCTAAAACAGATTAGCTATCTTCTATAAAATACTAGCTCCAAAGTAACTAGTCTTCGAAGAACATCAAAAGGATCCAATTTTTCACCTCCCCCCATAAACAATTTGTCAAAGTTGGACAACCGGAGCAAGTCTATAAGCCTTTAAAATGTTCTGTATTATTTTGAACTCTTACAGCCTGATCCCACTCACATTGACTCCAAGGGGAACAAGACCAGACCCCTCTCCTATTCCCCTCCAATATTTCTCTTAAAATCTCCTTAAGATTTTTCCTTTTCTCCCTCATACGGACCATGTGAAGATGCAAAAAATTTATTGATTTCTACCTTACTGCAGACTTCAAAAACACTCATAAATAATGTACACTGACTGGTATACAACACCTTGCATGAAGACTGACCCTACAGCACTTTACAGACTGGTCATATACAGAGATCACTTCACAGAGCTTTAAAATGCATCAGTCACTAATGCAGAACCTGGTAGCAGCACTTCATGCTGGGGATGACGTTTTTTCCTTGGCAAGGAAGTGAAAAATAACTTGTCTGACTGAAGCTACAGACAGAAATGTAAGTAAGGGAAATGCAATTACTTCCCCCCCCCCCCCCCCCGCTCGCCTTGACTTTTTATTTTCCCCTTCTCAGAAGCAAAAAGCAATGAATCAGACGTGTTCTTTCATCGACTCCCTTTTTCAGGAGGCAGCACTTGATCCAGGTATGCTGGGGCAAACTAAAACATCCATTTTCACCTTCTTCCTCAAAAGACTTGGCCATAGCAGATTTATGGCATTCTATAGTCATCTAAAAGTTTAGGCATACGTCTTGAAAATCTTCCTGCCCTTGAGCAGCAAAGCACCTCCAATATTTTAGCTTTTGCAAAGGAACATCTACTTAACTTCCACCTGCTGTTAGGGCAATAAAGGCTTGAGAGTATTTCTCCTCCACTTGTTTCCTTGGGAAAATAACCCCATTATTAAACAGAGGCCTGATATAAGCAATAGCCTAAATGCAAATTAATTAAACTGTGCGTGCACAGACAAATAGAGTGGTAAGTATTAGTACAGGCTCTGAGAAAGCACACACCTTAATCACAAAGAATGAGGAGTACTTGTGGCACCTTAGAGACTAACAAATTTACCACCCTATCTCCAATCTTTGAAGGGCTTATAAGAACTGGAGGATACAGAGCCATGCCTGCCAGATGATTTTCTGTACTTTACAAGCCAACAAATAGACCATCCTGGGGTTCGTTAATTTCCTCTACTCCCACGCACTCAGTCCCTTTTCTATCTTCTTTCTAGGGGTTTTAGTACTTTGCTTTGACCTCATGTCATCTGAAATGCATTCCAAATCTGCACGCTGGCAAGGATGCATTCCAAAGTCTCCTATCCCTGTTCTAAACCATGCCAGTCACTTATGTCTTCGACAAGCCACCAAACTGTGACACTATGGATACCATGACCAAGAGGGGAGGCAATATAAAATCAAGCCTAAAAACATCCTGCCCAAAACACTGAGAGATTATATCTAACCTGATGCCAAAACACACCATGCACACAGCTGGCAAATCAATCCATCCTCCTTTCTGTCTAGCAGGGGGTATCTCCCCCCCACCCCTCAAAGAGGTGCTTCAAGGCCTGTTGTGATATCCTCCATTTCACCCAGCATGAAATTTACTGTGCCTCTGCTAATATCAGCAACATTGGGGGGAGGGACAAACAAAACAAAAACCAAGAGGGAGTGTGAATGGAATTCATGAAGGAAGTTGAAATAGCAGAGATGCCACGGGTTGGATGTCCTTGCGAGTGAGATTTACAGCCCCAAAGAGTAAGATTCAAGGCCAACGAGTAAGACTTTCCAGGTGGTGGTAGGTCATTGCTTAAAACAGGGACTCATTTTTGGTCCTGGTTTTTAAACCAACCAACCAACACTTAAGTTTGTTTTAAAATGTACGCTGCTTAATATTGCATATGAAACACTGAAATGATCTAATTCATACTAAAGTCTAGGGCATGTGAGAATTCTATATGCAATGCAAACCAGTGGATTTTAATAACAAGTATTTGCTGATTGGAACAAAAACCTGGATCGCTGGAGACCTCGGAGGACATGAATTTGTCCAGTACGGTTTAAATTTTGAATTGTATTTTGCAGACCCTGCAAACTTTCAATCAAGTCCTGCTCATTTTGTGGGCAAGCTCATTTTTTGGACTGTCAAATTCACACACAAAAAATCCCGTATAGCCTCCTCTGTCCTCTTGTGCGGGCCTGTAGCCTCCATGGTTACCACAGTACACAAGGTTGGAAAGCAGCTTTCCGAGCTCTAAACCCCATGTCTTAGGCCCCAGATGTATTGTTGTCTCTTGCAGCACCCGAGTACAAATATTTTAAATATTTATACATTTACTCAAAACGAGTGAGATGTGTTTAGGAATGTGTGTGAGAGTGAGATAGCATGCTAATGAGCAAGTCTCACACCCTATGAGTGAGACTTGATATGTCTGAAATAGATGGAAATTAAAGTCATAACAGTCACAGATGTGAAGCAGTTACTGAAAAGAAGGTTCACTCAATACATTGAAGTTAAACACAACAAGCATTAGCCCTCCATATATTCCAGGTCTGGAATGCTATTTAATTCAGGGATATTCAAAAAATGAGGATTATTAGTAGTCACAGTTCAGGACAACTGCACCTGTATTCCCCCTCTGTGATGCACCAAGGGCAACTACAGCTCCTCAGCCATCATTTCTCTTGGGCAGAAATCCGCGTCTCTCCCTCCTGACTGGAGTTTCTCCTGGTGGCACAGTTCCCTGCCTACACTGTGATATTCCCAGCAAGCCAGACTGCCTACAGAGGCCAGTGTCTGAGCTTTTATTCTTTCTCCGGAGGCTATGAACATCTGTAAAGGTTCGTACTTACAAGTTACCACACAGCTCTTTATAACCAAGCACATTTATTCTTAAGATGAAAGCATTACAGAGAAAACACTTAAAAAAACAAAAACAAAAAAAACCCAAGAACAAAACAAGTATCAGAGGGGTAGCCATGTTAGTCTGGATCTGTAGAAGCGACAAAGAGTTCTGTGGCACCTTATAGACTAACAGACGTATTGGAGCATAAGCTTTCGTGGGTGAATACCCACTTCTTCAGATGCAACCGAAGAAGTGAGTATTCACCCACGAAAGCTTATGCTCCAATATGTCTGTTAGTCTATAAGGTGCCACAGAACTCTTTGTCGCTTCTACAAGAACAAAACAGCCTCCCCGCACACACACACAAAAAAAAAAAACCTTTACCAGAAGTCACCCCAACTCCAGCCTCAGTTTGTGGTAGGAATCAATCCTTCAAAACCTACAACTGTTTTTTCCCCATGGCAACAAGTTCATAACTGTGTCAGATTCTGAACCAAAAGAACCATGAATAGTCCAGTCTTTCCTTTATACAGCTTGGGCCTTTGATCTTGTTCTCACGTAACAGATGATCAACAAACATTGGCCCGCTGCTCAAGTTTTAGTTGCAAAAGGCTGGGTTTTTGCATAACCGGATGTGGGGAATTTACATTCACCTCCCCCCTTAGATATTCCCAGAGAAAAATACTTAGCACTTTTTGTTCCAAAAAGTCCATTCTTGTCTGGCACGCTGTTCAATGTAGTAGTCATTTGAACTCCGAGATCTCACATCTATCACATCTTCCCTCTAGAGAGGTTACATACAGTCCTAGCCCATTCATTTAATACAATGGATCCCAAAGATACTTAAAACGTAATTCAATAAGGTCTCCCAAGAATATGGCAGGAAATTGCCCTATCTGTCAACACTGGTAATTTGGAGAAGGTTTTACCAGCAACATTAATGTTGATAACCCAGAGATGGATATCTTGGACCAGCTTCTGTTGCTATCAAAGCCAGTGTGACTTTTGCCATTGACATATACAGGACCAGCACCGAATCCACTACAAATAAGTCATGTATCTGAGCATTATGCCCCTTTGGTCTATTTATTAGGCAATAGGACACATGAGCTGGGGCAGGTTCAAATTCAAGCCAGGGGGTCTAACAACTTTGTGACTTTTCATTATTCCTTGCCACGGTTCCCATAAGCAACCATCCTCACTGTTGCATTCAAACAGCAAGCAGCACTTACAATCCCTTAGCGACATATCACTGCAGTTAAAGGGGCATAATTCTGACACTATTTACACTGGTGTAACTCAGGAATAACTTCACTGAAGTCAACTAAGTTAAATCTATGGGATATCAGAATCAGGCCCAAATGACTCTCTCACCTCTGCTAGAATTACTGTAATTCCTATAAACATTAAAACCACATTTTCACTTACACAGTTTGTGTTGGAAAATTCATACTAAACTGAAGTTCATTTATCACAGACATCTCTTTCTGCAGCTTCTCGTGCAAATGCTACAATCTCTCAAGCATATCAGAAAAATTTGCTTTATAATAGTCAGAAGAAGAAAAAAGCACATTTTCATTAAAAGGTCCAAGTATAGTACATACAAAAATATAAAAGAGAAAAAGGACCTTTTGCCCTGGAATCAGATCATACCAGGTATTCAACCTCTAATTTTAATAAATATTGTAAGGCTTTGGAAGTTCAGTGAAATGGCCTTTTTAGTAAAAGATACAGGGGATTCTGGGCAGAAGTCTATAGAACTATAGTCTATAGGATGGAAGACTTGAAGTTATAGCCAAAGAAATTAAATAATGAAACACTACGTAGGTTTGCTCTTTGGTGGTCCTAAATAATATGCTACTGGAAATGGGGGCATTACTGTCAAAAAGCTTGGGGGCGGGATGCATTCAAGAACTAAGACGCTGAAAAGATTCCCCTTACAAGATTCAGTTGCCACCTCCAGATAGAGCTCAATAATGATACTGGCAGGTCTCTTCCAGTTAAATATCAGTCTAAACCAAAGCCCTCATTTGGATCCATATCTTAATAGATTATACACAGTACCATAAGATGACACAAAGTGATAATAAATGATGCTAAAACCATCAAAACATTGCAATGACCATCACATTGATCGAACAAGCTGTACAAAGCATTATGGCTGAAACATCAAGGTTAATTCCCCTGTCATTTCTGCCCAAAGAAGTACAGGAAATAAATATTTTCCTCTAGTTTGTTTGCATGTCTTCCCATGATGAAACCCCTACATTTATCATTCTAGATTGCTAGTTTCATCTTTGCAGTGACAGCAGATCTAGTACAGGAGGCTATCCTGATATTGCCCCAAGACGGGGACCATTACACAAGAGTCAATACTTGTCAATACTTGAAGACCTTGTGATGCTGGCAAACCAGGTCAGATCAGGGCCATAGGCCAATTCGCTTGTGTATTAGTATAGATAGTAGATTAGGATATAGATCAAAATGAATAATGTTTAAACTTCATGAAAACTTTATTTAGTTACATGGGTATACACAATGGAAATGATTGCTATTACATTATATATTCCTGTTATAATGTAATAGCAATCATTTCCATTGTGTATACCCATGTAACTAAATAACCCAAACAAATATTGTGATATGCTAATGAAAGGACTAACAGAAAAGGCACTACATTGTAATGAGTTACATCAGATACCTACTGGTGCTGTACAGCAAGTTTCTGACTTGTCCATAAAACTCCCAGATACTTGCTAACTAGCTATTTCATAAAGAGCTGAATTATATTCTGTTCTGCTCAACAGTACAATTTTACATATTGCTTTTCTATGTACTACTTATCAAATGAAATTTAAAGAGGAAAATAATTAACAAAAAAACGAAGAAGAGGGCGGAGCCGGCACGTTACAGCAGCTCGCAGTGGGGGGGGGGGGGTTCGGGGGGGCCCCCACCGGGGGGACGCTCAGATGAGGTCGGCCACGTTCAAGGGCATCTCCTCGATGGAGGTGTTGTAAAAGGTCTCTATGTCCCGCAGGGTGCACTTGTCCTCTTCCGTCACCATGTTGATGGCCACCCCCTTCCGGCCAAAGCGCCCCCCTCGGCCAATCCTGTGGATGTAGTTCTCCCGGTTGGTGGGCAGGTCGTAGTTGATGACCAGCGACACCTGCTGCACGTCAATCCCGCGGGCCAGCAGATCAGTGGTGATGAGAACTCGGCTGGAGCCGGAGCGAAACTCCCACATGATCACGTCACGCTCCTTTTGGTCCATGTCTCCGTGCATGGCGGAGACGGTGAAGTCCCGGGCATGCATCATGCTGCGGTGCAGGCCGAGGGATGTGCTGTCCACCGCGTTCCGCAGCCCACATTGGCCTGGAGCAGCGAACCGCGGCCAGTGGGAGCCACAACCGGCCGAACCTGCGGACACGGCAGGTCAACAAACTGGCCCGGCGCGCAAGGGGCTTTCCCTGAAGAAGCGGTGGATCACAGTTGAGAACCACTGGTCTAAGGGGACCCTGGACGACTCCATGGTAAGACTGGTATAGTGATCCAGGAGTTCATATTTCTTACTGGCTTGGTGAAATCTAATTATAGAACAAATCACCAGTTTGAGGTGTCTACACTTGTTTTCTGACAGTCTGACCTGAGGTAGGCACACTCAGTTATGAGCTACTCCAGAGAGTTTGACAGACCTCATAATGCAGGTATGCAATTTCCATGAAACTTGAGCAACAGATAATACAAAAAATGTTCATTTTATTAGACAGAACACAAAAAACCTCTTCTAAGAAAAGTATGGTGAAAAGTAAGCAGAAACCCCATTCTGCTCTTGAAGAATTTTAAAATGAGACTGGTTAGAGCACTAGAAAATATATTCTGAGAAAGAGAATGGTGTAGGAAATCTAACAGCTGAGTTGTAAACTAATTGGAGAGAACAGCATATTAAGATAAGATTAATAAATAAAGAATTAAAGGAGAGTAATATAATTAATGCCAATCGGCATGGTTTTATAGAAAATAGATCTTGTCAAGCTAACTTGATCTTTTTTTTATTTTTCATTTTTTAAACAGTGAGGGCATTTAACCATTAGAACAATTTACCAAGGGTCAGGCTGAGTACTCCACCACAACATTTAAAAAAATCAAGAGTGGATGTTTTTCTAACAGATATATGCCCTAGTTCGAAGAGGAGTTAATTCAAGGAAGTTCTATGGCCTGTGTTATGCAGGAGGTCAGATTACATGATCAATATGGTCCCTTCTGGCCATATAAACTATGAATTTGTGAAAACAGGTCTCTCTCTCCTTTAACATCTATGGGTCATATCCTCAGCAGGTGTAAATCGGTTTAGCTTCATTTAAGTAAATGGACTATGCCAATTTACAGCAGCTGAGGATCTGGCCCTAAGATTCAAAGAACCTTTGCTAACTTAAAGGGACATTCCCAAGGTAACAGACCACCTTGGGTCAAGGCCCCCCAAGCAAATGTAAACATTGTAAAAAGTGTTATAGTTGCTGAGAGGTACAATAGGTGAGTAGGCAGAAAATTTGCTATCAGCCAAGATATGAAAGGAATGGAAATTTCTCACCTGGTAGTTTAGTTTATCTAAATCCCTCTATCCAAGTTAGACAGAGGGTATAAATCCTATCACCATATGAGGGAGACCACAGGAAGTTAAAGATATGGTAATATCACCTCTCCCTAAAAAGGGATTTACTCAGTTGATCCTGCTCAGTTACAAACTTCCAATGTTCCCAAGAGTGTGTTTTAATTTCAAAAACTACATCTAAAAACATTCTGAACAGTCCAAGAGAGACCAGCACAACAAAAGCAATGTGGGATGCCTGGGGGAGGACAAAAAAAAAAAATACATATACAAAATTACGGTCCTTGACTGTCCCTCTGTATCAGCTTGTAGCATAGGAAGTTCAAGGATGGGATCCAAAACTGGAACAGCCAGGGAAGGTATGTAGTGTGATCAGACATCCTCCATTTTCAAAATGAATTAGTAACAATTAGCCATCTATTTAGCTTAACAAAGAGAAGGTTAAGGGGTGACTTGATTAGTCTACAAGTACCTACATGAGAAACAAATATTTGATTATGGGTTCTTCAATCTGGCAGAGAAAGGTCATGATCCAATGGCTGGAAGTTGAAACTAGACAAAAACTTAAATTCAGACTGGAAATAAGGTGTAACAGGGAGGGTAATTAACCAAGGGTTGTGGTGGATTCTCCATCACTGGAAATTTTTAAAATTAAGATGGGATGTTTTCTCAGGAATGATTTTGGAGAAATTCTACACAGTCTGGATTATACGA
Organism: Chelydra serpentina; assembly: GCA_037349315.1. Lineage (NCBI taxonomy): Eukaryota > Metazoa > Chordata > Testudines > Chelydridae > Chelydra > Chelydra serpentina. Next base: position 42,842,026 of record JBAIAC010000001.1, read on the forward strand.
GTGGTCAGACTAGGTGATCACAGTGGTCCCTTCTGGCCTTGGAATCTATGAAAGAGTAGAAGGAACGCATCACAGTCACTGGACTATCCCTTTATAAGGGACTTCACTAGAAAAGCATTGTTAAAGCATCATCGTGCTGACCAATATGGTCTCATTGTTTCCTTGTACTCCTCCATTTATCGTCTTGTCTTGCACTTGGATTGTAATCTCTGTGGCGGCAGGGACTGCCTTTTTGTTCTGTGTTTGTACAGCATCTAGTACAATGGGATCCTGGTCCATGACTGGGGCTCGGCGGAGCTATGATAATACAAATAATAAAACAAAATCTAGAGCCCAGAATCAAGATTAGGGCGCCCATTGGCCTAGGGATTGTACTAAATACATCAGAGATAGTACGTGCTATGAACAGCGTATTCATCTTGTCTATTTAGATTACAAAGAGTGAGGGGAAAGGTTTCTTGAAGGGGCCTTGAGAAAACTGGGTGCTGACTTTTGCACGGAAAACAGTTGGATTAAAAAGCCCCCCCACAGTCGTCCTTCAATACACAGTGGAGATACCTCAGCAGCAATAGTGTCATTAGAACTGGATCTTCCAAATGAAAGACCACCTGACTCCAAGGAAGAGATGTGTCCTGACATCTTATTTACTGTCCCCTCATATAAAGCCTGCAAGACAACTTGGGTTACTACCTAGGACTTTGTGTCACTTTATAAAAAAAATAAATACTTTTGTGCAATGCTAGAGGACAATTTATACAGCTCTGCTTTGTAGCATACCTACACCCTTTTCTCCTGACAGACCACGACTACACTAAGGGCTGGTCTACACTACGGGGGGGGGGGGGGCGTGTCGATGTAAGGTACGCGACTTCAGCTACGTAAATAACGCAGCTGAAGTTGACGTACCTCACTCGACTTACCTCGCGGTGTGGACCCTGCAAAGTCGAAGGCTGGCGCTCCCCCGTCGACTCCGCTTCCTCCTCGCGTCGGGCTGGAGTACTGGAGTCAACGGGAGCACGTTCTGGGATCGATTTATCGCGTCTAGATTAGACGCGATAAATCCCTGTGCCACTGTAAGAGCACTCGTGTAGCCGCGTTATGCTGACGGGAGAGCGCTCTCCCATCGACATCATAAAACCAGCCCAACGAGCGGCAGTAGCTATGTCAGTGGGAGAGCATCTGCCACCAACATAGCACTACCCACACGAGTACTTATACCGGCAAAACTTATGTGGTTTAGGGGTGGTGTTTTTTTCACACCCCTGAGCGACAAAAGTGTTGCTGACATAAGTGCTAGTTTAGACACAGAGGCGATGGAAACAATGGTGTAAGTTAGGCTAAGTACTAATTTTTTTAAACAAAGTGGCTTTTTCATGCACACACATACACATAATAGTTGCTGAGTTGCTCGACAATATTAACCACATTCAGATTTCTCACATAAAAAAAAAATACTAGAGTTGCAGCAGTTTGTTCTCTCTCTCCACACTGGTGCCTGTCACTAACTGCTTTTGGAGCGGTCAGATAAAACTGCCTCAAGAAGTCTGAAGTTGGCACAGCTTGGAGCAGTGTGTTTTGTTGGCTTTTGCTGCTTATGAAAGCTCTCTCACACCTGTGCTTCCGAAACACTCCAAGCTACTGATGCACTTCAGAACACAGCTAAAGGCCCTGGTCCTAATCTAAAATGTTTTCAAAGAGATTGATGTAGTCAGGAATCAGAGATCCATCAAGACAGCTGAGCGCCACAGAGATGAGGTAGATGACACAGGCAAGTTCAGACTACCAGGCGATTAGATCAGTCTTAATGGCAGGACTGCTTGCCAGAAGACATCAAACTGAGCCCAAACCTGACTAACTTGCAGGGACTGGAAAGAGAAAGCACTGTAGCTTTGCACTCTTGCTTCTTCCTTATTTTTGTCTGGCACTTAGATATCTACCATCAACAGATTAGACAGAGTTTCTAATTCATGGTGGCATTTTTAAGCCTCCACATGGCAGCCAACATATTTTTGAAAAGTGACACTTCTGATAGTCTAAATATGATATGTCTACATTGAAAATGCTACATTGAAAATATATCACTTCAATGTAGATCAGTGATCTCCAAACCGGAGGGTGCGCCCCCTAGAGGGGAACATGGAGGAACATTTGGGGGGTGCACAATGGGGCCCAGCCCAGCCCCCATGGAGAGGGCAGGGAGGGAGCACCACCCAGCCCTGCTCAGTCCACCCACAGCCGCAGCTCCACCATCATTCCCTCTCCGCCCCCAGGCCAGCTTCCACCTCTAGCTCCAGCCCCTCCCCATCCCCAGTTCTGCCTTCAGCCCAAGCTCCTCCGCTGAGCCAGCTGTGCCGTAATGGAGGCAGGAGTGGCCAGATGCCATTAAAGGTAAGGGGGGTAGGGTGAGACGGGAAAAGTTTGGGCACCACTGATGTAGACATTTAGGGCAGAAGCTCTCCTGCTGACATAGCGCTGTTTACACCAGCACTTAGGTCAGCGTGGCTTGGGCTCTGTCAGTCCAAACCGTAGCTTGGTAAAGAGAACAGAGGGGAAATGTAACATAGCAACACAGTTATACCAAAGTAATTCTGTAGTGTTGACCTGCCCAGTACTTAGTTTGTGCTAGGACTTGCAAGGGCTGAGCCCTGGCACCTCTAGGCTTGGCAGTTCATAGCCCTGGCACCTATGGGCTTGCTGCATCAGTTATGAATGTAAAAAAAAATTGCCTGATCCCCAGCACTGCTTTCATTACAAATTAAGCACAGGACCTGTTCTTACTACAGTGACAGGAGCATTACTTTCGATGTAGTAAATCCACCTCCCCCAGAGGCAGTAGCTAGCTCAACCTAGTGCAGTCTACAAGGGGATTTAGTTTAACTACATCGCTCAGGGATGTGGGTTTTTCACATCCTTGACCAACCAAAGTTGGGTTGATTAATATTCTAGCACAGACCAGCCCTTAGAGACTTTTACTCATGTGGCAGAATTTCTTCTGTTTGCACAGTGTGCTGTGGTTCTCATTGCTATAAAAAAGTAGCAGTCGATACTACATATACACCTTGGGAAATACGGCACTCTGAAACAGTCAAATATAGTCTGACCTCCCATTTAGAATCTGCCTGCATTTAGGTTATTCAGGTCTGAAAAGTTACTCATATTCGAGTAAGTGCTGACCATGGGTGGTCCAAGTTTTCAGAAAGTCCCCTATTTACAGAAAGAAAATGTGCAAGAAATATAGGCCATACCGCAACAGTAAAGCGGCACATTTAATGGCAAGATATTATGCTGCTACATAAAGAACATATGGGTATTCTTGCCAGTTAGGGACAAACACCTGGCATAGCGGTGTTGCCACAGTAATGCTTTCAATTCACCAGGCTGCTGCCAGTCTTACAAGTGCTACTGGAGAGTTTTAAGAATCCTACTTTGCTTTTTTTTTCTTCTCTGTCTCTCTCTCGCTCTTCAATTTTCTGTTTGGAAGGAGAGTGGGAGAGTTTTCCTAATTGCTTTGATGAGAGGGAAAAGGAAATGTTGATCAACCCCAATTAGGTTTGCTGTCTATTACATGTTTTTTGGGCCAGATCTCCAGATCTTAGGCCCGGTGTATGCTCTGCTGACTTCAATGGAACTGTGCAAGCTGAGGATCCGAGCCAGAGGGTATCAGAAAACCGTGGGATAGATTCCCACCACTTTGCACCATGTGTACTCGCTTGCACAATGTTTGCCAACTGGGGGTTAAATGCTTCTATATCAGAATGGTGATGTTTGACTCACTTTGCACCAGTGTAAATGGCTACACAAGGCATAAGGCTGTGGAGAATGAGGCACAGATCAAGGACACATGTAGGAGCAGGTATTTAAATTGCCCTGATTATTTACATTGTATTGTTACTTATACAGCAATATAAATACCTGGTGTGTTACAAAAACATGAGATGTGTCTGCCCCACAGAAGTCAATCTAAATAAGACATGAGACAGTAAGTGGAGACAAGTAATAGTGTGGGAGGGGCAGGAGAAAAGGGTGAAAAGAGAGTCAAAGATAGTACATTAGCTTTAAAATTCAGCCCTAATGTAACTCAGCTAAAGTCAAATGGAGATACGTCGGGGCCAGACTAATTCCTGGTGTAATTTGCACTGAAAACCGTGTACATATATTCCAAAATTCTCTCCCCCTTGCAGCCCTGCTCATTATTGGAGAATCAGGTCAGGCATAAGAACAGGAGACGACGGTATGAGGGTGGAGGTTTGCTGTTATCTCCAAAGAGATCAGAAGGGGGCAAGTGATAGCATATTGAATTATGCAGTGGACGTTCCACTATGGGGCTCCAAAGCAGCAGAATTTGAGTGAGAGTGCCTTCATTTTATTACCTATTTCAACTACCCCAGAAGCAGCTGGGGAGGCAGGGGAAGCCTATAGCTGCTACTGGTGGGAACAGAAGGACATATATGGTTTAGGATCGCTCAATCCAGACTCCTCTTCCCCTGAAGTGAAGGCAGTCTAGGTGCAAAATTGCAGCGAGAACCACTGGAAAGTTTTTGATGAACCAGAGCTGGAACCTATTGGCCAAACATTCACTAGTTAATATCCACACATGGATTTAAAGATATTGAGCTTGGTAAGTGACAATATTACTACTAGGGAATGCAAAAAACTAGAGTCAGAGAGGGTGAAAGAATGCTTACACAAGAAAAAGCAATGTACAAGCCAAATCACCCCTACAGTTACTGGTATGCTCATCAATCATTGGCTTCAGTGATACCTACTGATAAGGGCTGAGAAGTCAACTACCAACTGTCCTAATTAACTGGAAAAAAAAAAACCCACACTAGCCTGGACTATACCATTCAACTTTATAAACTAGTTCATTTGCACATACTTTCTCTCTTCCCCACTCCTCCCCTATAGCAGCACTTTCAAGGGTGTACTTCTTTGATGTCAAGGTGCTATTTTTATATAGCAATCAGATCCACCCCCAGCTGGGAGTCCCTTCACACACACCTTATTCAAGAGAAAGGTCTCAGAGAAATGAGAGATGAAACTATAAGAAGGAGGCACAGAGTCTGAGATGCTCTTTCATTTGTTTTTGAGGGGCAGTCTGAAAAGCTCACTGACATGCACACACACAAAAAGAAATAGCTGTAAGATGTTTTTGTTCCTTGTAATCCTGTTACAGGAGTCCCTGTGTCAACTGTCCTTGCTTTTCCCTCCTAAGAACAAAAGTTAGCATAGTAATTATCCTGCCAAGTAAAAAAGACATTATAGTAAAGAAACCTCACATAAGGGGGAAGGAAATCACTATTTTTGCCAAATTGCTTTCATGGCTAGTTGTCAAGTCTGGCCCTTTGCCAGAAGCAGGAGATTTCACTAGGAAAGCTAAGCAAGAATGTTATGGCAAAGTGACGCATTATCTTCTGCAGTTAAATAGGCTACTATTCACGCTGAAGGAGGAGAGGAGAGAAACCTATACACGGATAGACAGAATGCAGAGTTCCTTATTCTAACTGAACCCAAACACTGCTTTTAGGGTGATTTTGTCCTTTTGATTTTGTGGTCTCCTACAATCGAGCTGGAGAGCTGAAATGGAAATGGTTTCCTTAGCAATTTCAGTTCATCCCACACCCAATACAGAACCACCTGGGCCAGAATCAAAAAGATCCCTGGCTCAAGCTGAAAATCATTACTGCCTTAGAAAGGCAGCAGTCTATACCAGAATGCAGCTATTCAGCACTGCCAATTTTTGCAATTTTTAATCAAAGTCTGGCAATATTTAATGTTCTATGGAAAGCCCTGGCTTCTGGAGACAATTGGCTACATGAGAATTGCAGCTCTCTTTTCTTTTCTTTTTTTTAAAGTAAGTTTCCAGCCTTCATCATCGCAGAGAAAAACTTGAAAACATGATCCCAGTGTACTCAAAAGGCTCAGATACCAGAAGGCAAAGAAAAAAACCCAAAATTTATTATGACATCCACAGACTTCAGTGTCTACAGTAGAAGGCCTCCCTATAAGGGCTTTAGTTCTCCATCTGCACATTACAATTTCAAGACTGGCTCCATACTCTCACTTTCCATCTGTCTCTATGGATTTTTTCCTAAAAATCTTTAAGTCTTCCTTTGTCTTTTACCTATCTGTACACATTAACCATCGAATTTCAATCAAATTTCAAACACTCTTTCACCCCTCCCACTCATCCACAGAATTTCCTCATAGGCTGCAGACTCTGTGCTTAAGTTTAGGAGTATAAAGAGACATCCTGCAGATACTCATTAACAGGGAGGGAAAAGGGTACAGAAACATACCCTCAAAGCCGCAAGATCAGCTGAAAATTATTCTGGTGGAAGATGTAACTGACATTGTCTGCTTCACCTTTTCCTTCTTGCAAATTTCATTGACAAGTACTGTCTCCTTTCCAAAATGGCAATGGATATAGTATAAGGTTTGAATTGATTAAGATATTATCCCATTAAGAGCATTGTCCAAGTCCATGAAAACTGAGTCTCCAATATATTCAGATCTCAGCCCACCAGCCTGTGGATGTATCTCTTGACCTTTGAAAGCAGAGGGTCACTCTCTCCCTCAGGGATTACAGGGGCTGGCTGAATGAATGGAAAAGTCAACAAATTTCCCAGTTTGCTAAACCACCGATTTCATCCCCTGCTTCTCACCATTCAGACATCGCTCCTTTAAATAATGCTTGAATTTGCACTTTGCATGTTCTGATCCAGCCCTTTTGACCTATCTTGAAAAAAATTCCCTGTAGAATACATCTCTGAAACTGTAAACATCTGGAAACCACTGCCGTGCAGACGGAGGATAATTATAACACCAGCCTGTAATCTGCAGGCCAGGAGTCAATCAGATATCATGTTGGCTCCCCTTGGGTTGCACCCGCCAAGCAATTGCTAATGTAAAAGAGAATATCTTGGTAACGAGCAAGGAGACAGTAAGGATTATAAGGAAATGATGTATCTAGCAGAGACAAAGCAGCAAAACATATACTGAAAATAAGGAGGCTCCTAGAGGTCAGGCACCATGTTGCCTTATTATATGCCCTCCACTGGCAATGTTTCAAAAACGTGACAATTTCTAACCAAGTTGTGAAAGAGTCTGAATGACCGAGACTGGGATGCAAGGCTAAGTTCCACTCACAGTGCAAGGCAGCCATAAACTCAATTTAACAGGCTGGTTAAGCTGGGTTCATGGCTGCTCTACGGCACTAGAGTGGCACAAAGCAGCACCCAGTGCACACTGGGAAATCTGGCCCATTATCCTTCTATTATTTATAGTCTTGTAATTCCAAGGAGCCCTAGTTACAGACTAGGACCCCATTGTGCTAAGTGCTGTACAAATACAGAACAACAAACAACAACAACAAAAGAGACAGTCCCTGCCCCAAAGAGCCTTATAATTAAAACAGAAATTGCATTAAGGGTGGGATTTTTCCAAAGCACTCAGCATGGGCTAGCTCCACTCCTTGTAGACACTGCTAAACCTCCTGGTGACTTCAATGGGAGCAAAGTTACGCCAACACCTCGTGCTTTTGAAAAATCTCACCGTGTATGTCTCAAAAGATAGAATCCACTCTTTGCAAATCTCCCTTCTCTACAGACTCCTCCTGAGAACTCGGATGACCTGTGACTCCTAACCCCACCAAAGCCAATTTTATTAGAAGAATATGTCTAACCCTATTCAATGAAGGACATGCACCAGGAGGAGAAATAAGGAGAGATTTCTCCATAATTAAGGTTGCAAACAGGTTACATTATAAGCCCTATTTCAGCCCCTTATAAGTTGGTTAGCAAAAATTGGTTTGGTCTAAAGAACTGATAATAAAGACAGTGTTTCTGTAAAGTTTGAAAAGAATTTCTCAAACTGTTTGAGTGACAGTTCATGGAAAAGTTACCCCGAGTATGAAATTTCAATTTGTGTCTGTTTCTTTGTCTCCCTCAAAGACATCTTTTTCCAACTCTTCAGACTTTCCATACAGTTGAATCTCCTTGAAACTTATGCATAGGATTATAGTTGGGAAAAAAAACCCATTGTAATTAAGAAACGTTATTAACAATCAATTTGTATCTACTTGGAATGCAAATAGACTGTGCAGTAGCAGTTTGCCCTCTGGTGGATGGTTGCACCTTAGAGAGAGACCATAAGGCTCCTTCTGTACTGGACTAGTTAAGGACCCGATCCTGCAAACAGTTATGTAGGCAAGAAACTTTGTTCATATGACCAAGTCCATTCAAGTTAATGTGAGTGAGTACTTTACATGAGTAAAGTTACTCATGTGTGTAAATGTTTGCAGGATCAGCCCCTAATATCAGCCAATCACTTAATTGGAGATCTAAATGCTGCCCCTCTTTCTACTGTGGCATCTTCATGTGATTGAATTTTATTTTAGATATTTTTTTTAACAAAACAAAATATCTAGGATCAGATATTTCCTCCTCACCTCATTTTCTTTTCTCTTAGCTGTTCTTTTACTTTAGAAGAATTAATTCATCTATTGTTGCCTTGATGGAAAAGAGCTACAATCAATTTTAAAACAAACATAAAACCATAATAGGATTTGAACTCACTTCCTTGGATATGTGAAACTAACAGTTGCTCAAGAAGACTTTGAGAAATGGTTATGAAAAACTAAAGGTAATAAATTAACTACAGGAAGGCTCTCCATGTTGTTCCCTGAATGCAACAGAAACATACTGAGAATTCAAATGAAAGAACGAAAGACTAAAAAGCTCAAATCAGGTTTTGGTTTATACCAAGAGCTATGTGATGGAAAAAATCAAGGAAAATCAAAATCAGTTTCCCCGGGGTTTTGCTTCATCAAGAGAAAATGTGAATTATATTCTTACATGTTAGCAATACTTTTTCCATAAACGGGTCTCAACGTGAAAATTATTTTTGCGTATGCAATAATAGATTGTCTAGGTCATCCCACAAAGGGACAAATATTGCTTGTTTTACTCATAGAAGTAATCCTACTGACTTCACTGGAACTACTTGTGTGAGTAAAGTAAACAGGCTTTGGTCCAAAAGGACTAAAGTCCCAGTACCCCAACCTCCCCCCACAAATTCAGTCCTGTATCTAGCATAATGGTGGGATTTTTTCTTCTGTTATATGACCCTGCCCTGTTCCCAGTGAACACAAGAACAAAACTCCCAGGAACTTCAATGAGAGCAGGACTGGACTCTGAGATGAGAGTCATTACCAGCCTGAGTGAAAGACAAAAGGGTTTGTTAAGGATAGAATGTCTTTCAACTGTTTCTGATGTTCCAAGTTTCACCATAAGATGTTAGGTATAGGCCAAATCCTGAAGTTCTTACTCAGGCAAACCACCGTTCACTCCTATTTGATGGAGCGAGGACTGAGTGAAAATAAGTGGCTATACTGCATGCCTAGCTCTGTGCATAGAAGGGGACTCGGGTACCTTTGCAGCACCTTTCACCCTGTTGAGGCCTTTCCTTATGGTCTGGGGCCTGTGCAGGCATAGGGGACAGAGACAAGGAGAGGGGTGGGTAACCCAAATGAGAGTATACATAGTTTTACACCTCTTCCTGCCCCAGAAACGTAGAGCCCAGAGATCCTAAGGGTCATTGCACAGTGACAGCAGGATACCCTAGAGTGGAGCAGCTCAAAGGGAGCCAGGCTGACAGAGAGCTGGTGGAAGCACAGCAGGATCCAAAGATCTGCCTGGTTTGGGATGACAGGAGGCATCTCTCCATGGGAATCCTCCCAGGGGAGAGTTCCTCTCTTGGAATCCTGTCCTGTAGATTCTATCACAGGAACCATCAGGCCTAAAGGCTTGATCCAGTGTCCATTAAAGTCAACATTATTTCCCTCTGCTAGAATGTTTTAATTTTTAAAATAATCTAGAAGTGTTAATGTTAACATATCACATTCCAGACCCAAACTATTGTTTACAATTGCCCTTTACACATGAACACAGCCTAAAATGTTTTGTTTGCTTTCTTACAGTTTATCACCTAAATGAAACTAAATAATGCCCAGCTTTCTCTTCTCAGCTCCCTCCGATGAGAAGTACATGATAATCCAACTCTGTTTTTTCTCAGCAGTGGCCATTGCAAACATCTTTGGTTCCATACTATTTCCTTGCGGTTGGGTGAAACAGGGCAACCAACCCATAGGGACAGCACAGAGCTCTACTAAAATTCACATCAGATATATGAAAACAAAAACACCTCTCTCATCACTAACCCCTCTGAGAGTGCCCATCAAGGAGATTGCATAGCAAAGCCTATACCGTTAGAAATGTAAACACTGAAAGCTTAAATGTGTTTAATGAGTTGTGCACTGGTCTATGCATTACCCAACCATTAAACCTTGTTCAATGGTTGGGTAAAGGACTGCGTGACAGAGAATTTCTACTAAAGGAGAACAAAAATCCAAGACAACCCTGATCTGTTGAAATCATATATCATCTCCTTGTAACAGATCCAATATACAATTCTGACAAAGTCATCACAGCAGCTAACAGCAGGAATAAATCTTCAGAGCAAGCCCACAAAAATAAATGTAAAAAGCTGCACAGTATTTTAAAGTACCATAAATGTAGTAACTCGAGGCTTCCCAGATATTTTCATAGTATGAATCACAACTCAATGGGCAGTATCTTGTGGATGCCACCCCTCCCATTCACCGCTACACAGAGCCTTTCTCCCCTCTTATTCTTATAAAATACCATCCCAGTAACAAGGATAGCAATTAGTACCCAGCAGATTAGTACTAGGGTAATACTTACTGGGTTTTTGCTGTCTTTAAATGCAGCTGGCAACTAGACACAAAGAAAATCAGCACCATGCAAAGCACAGAGCTCTGTACTGATTACTAGCCGATGTTCTGCGGACCACAGTGGGGGAGCCACTGTAGTAACTTACGCCTAACAAAAGCAAGAAAAATTCACAGTTATGGCTGCCCCGCCAAACTTAGTGCAATCCCCTGTGCTAGACTCTGGCACGGCCCCAGAACAACGAGCGATACACCACACCACATAGGTGTGCGTCATCGTATATCTGTTAAATTCAGCTACTAAGCACTCAGATCTGACAGAGCTGATCATAGTCCACCATGCCAACATACCTTACAGAAAAATCTAACTTCATACATCTTCCACTACATGGATCAGAGTGGCCAACTCAGCTGTATGCTTCCTTGGGTTTCGCAGTTTGCGAGACAAACTTAATGGTCTGTTCTCTCATTTTACATACACACCTCTCCAGCCACTCACCCACCCTCGGAGGCTAATGGTGCCTCCATCTGAACCTTCCCCAATGCACATGTTAACTAGAGCGGTCTGACTGTTTCAAAACAAAACCTGAAACCATAAGCAATGGCCAGGTGTGAGTTCCAGGCCAGGCAGTGAAACTAGGCGAGTTTTATCCAAGCCTTTCTAAGCCCACTGATATCCCCAAAGCCCAAATCCTTCTCTTTCTGAAGAGATATATTTGAGCCTGAGGCGTATGTGTTTTTTAGTTTCCTAACAAAAATCTTTTGTGAATGTTGGTCACAGGGAAGTTGGCTGGATGAATTTCCAGTGTGTGAAGTCCCTGTCATGTGACAATGGCTACTTAAATACGCAAGTCATTTTACACTAAGGCAGCGGTTCTCAAACTTTTTGAACTGAGCCTCCCAACCCAGACAAAAATAGACCATACCTGTCCCTTCCTCCTCAGGTTTTCAGGGTGGGGAAAGGCACACGCGATGGTCTCTGGGAGTGGAGCCAGCGCTGGGCATGGAGGCTGTTGGGAGTGGAAATCGGTGCAGCCGCAGCGGATGTTGACACTGAACGCCAGAGCTGGGTGTCCCGCTGAAGTGAGTTGGGGGTGGAGGTGGTGCTCCCTCCCTAAGCCCCGCCTGGTGGTTGCTGGCCCGAGCCCCCAAACATTCCTCTGTGCACCCTTAGGTAGGTGCACCTCGCAGTTTGGAAACCTCTGCATTAAGGAAGAGTAGTATCCCGAAAGCTTTTCTGATGCTCTCATTCAACTACAGAGCTTCTAATTAAAAGCTTCATTGGCCCTCTCCTGCCTCACTTCCTGCTACAAATTTAAAGAAATTCCCACTTCTGGATTCTATTTCAGATTATACCACAAACTCGTAGGCAAAAGCAATACAACAGGGCTGAGCAGTTTCATTTGAGTCTTGGCTTTGTCATACATGTTTGTGCCCATACAAAAGCATGTGAGCCAGAACTGTCAAGACAGTGTGACGAAATCCATATGAAGCAAACTGGTTAGTTTCACGCAGCTTTAAGTGACATCCATGCAGTTTGTAGAGAACAGAATAGGAGATATATAAACGTCACTTTAAATGTTTATTTTTTCCATTAAAATTGCTTTTAAAAAAAACAACAACAAAAGATTCTAAATCACTACATTATTGTACATCTTCCCTAAGCTTCCAGATACATTGAGCAAATTTCTGCTCTCAGTTGCAACACCACCTTCACTAAAATGGAGTTTCTCCAGATTTACATTGGTGTAACAGAGCAGAATTTATCACATTGCTTTCGGTTAACAATTTAAGATCTTAACCAGCTACATCCATCTTTTGCCCACCCCTAATTAAAGCCAGAGCTAGGTGGCTGCAGGTATAGCAAATTTGCCAGACACTGCCACAGATCATTCAAAGGCAGTTTTGGAATGAAGCTCAATTCAGGACTTCAGCCTACTGAAACTGAAGTATTGAAATGAATAGTTACTTTCTAATTAGTTTCCTAATTGCACTACTAATCATAAGCATTTGCTCTCTAGGATTAAGTTCTTTAAAGTTTCCCCCTGTGAATCCACGTCTCAGAATGACTAGCTTTACAGAAAGGTGCTGGAAGCCAAAAACTCAAGATGCACAAAGGAAGACGAGTGTAGTCTGGCAGTCAGGGGCTGCAGAGAGGGTGAGTGGAGCTGTTAGTCTGGAGTTTCTTTATGTCACCTCCCACCAATGTGCTGTAGAACTTCACTGAAAGGCTTTCCGCCTTGCCATTGCTTGCTCTATTTGAGCAGCCTATCAGGGATCTGAGTACTGGCCACCCATCCAAATACACTAATCTGCAACCAGCCTTAGCTTATCTTTCTCTGGATAAAGTAGTATCTGCTATCTCAGCTGATTGACAGGCTAATATGGAAGATTAAAAAACAAAATCTTAAAATGAGGTCCTGAAAATAGCAATTAATCAGTGCTAATCTAAACAGCTGTGGGATATGTGGATGGCATCTTCCTCCGCAAATTACACTGAGGTACAGCAGGATATTATTAAAATCATCTTTGGCTAAAATATCAGTGCTATAGTTTCATGGTGCATGCAGTGTGTGTATGTAAGCAAGCTATGAAGAAGAAGTTCTCCAGACTTTCATTATTCAAAAGGTATTGACTGATCCGTGGCTCAGATTCTATACTTCAGAAAGCCGTGACACTTTAAAACAATGTTATTAACTACAGGCCAAATTCCAAAATCTTTAAATCGGGCTGAACTTCTATTTGAGCAAAACCAGCTCTCATTTACCAAGTATAAATCAAGAGTAGCCTCACTATGCACAATGGAACGACTTCTGATTTACACTAGTCTAATGAAGAGGAAATGGTCCAATGACTTCAAATCAGTAAGAACCAAATAAAGACTTCTGAAAGTCTCAGATACTATGATCATGAGGCTGGTATAAAAAAAAATGTGGCCCTAAAATTTGATTTTCAGCCTAGAGAACTTCTTGTTAACTTGAGTCAGGAGAATAATTCATACCTGATACAACTTAATAAATTTAGCACCTATTTTTCCCCGACTCGTAGAAAATGTGCAAACATACCATGAGCTCCTAGTAGGACTTATTCATTCTTTGACTGTATTCCATAAAATTGTATCAAGTTTTACACTCTGTGAAATAATCAAATAGTTCACTGTGAGTATTTAATAGTCAATTTTCAAAATCTGAGTTGTATTGGTTAGAAAAGTCACCTGACATAGTTGCTGCTGTCCAATTAGATAGATTCCTAAGCACTTCCAGCATGAACACTCATGCTCAAATATTTCATATTGGAATTCTGTGAGTTCTCATGCATGTGACTTTGAAATTTGCTTTCTGCTACCATTTATGTCTGTACGCTGGATCATTCGAATGCTCATAGAAAACACAGCAAGGAGGGCATAAAAAATAGTCAGAGCAAGTTCATTTTAAAAAGTTTGAGCGCATATTTGTGAAAGAATTTTTTTGCACTGTTTGCCTAGCTCTGAAAAAAGGGATCAATTTAAAAGCAAAGACATGGCAATGTCTCTCCTGGAGGAGAGACAATCCAAAAACATTTCTATTTTCTTTCCATTAATTTATTAAAAATAATCTGCAGTGAGACTAAACTCCTGGCATGGTCATTTAAACAAGGGCAAGTTGAGGAGTTTCTAACAAAGACACTACCTGCCAACACCTCCAGCTTACCTTGTTGTGCAGCCTCATTTGGTTTAGCTGGTTTCACTACTTCACACTCCCTCAGTATGGGACTATTGTGTGATGCTATCCAGGAAAGCCCCAGGCCAAAAAACAAGCAAAAACCTTAATTTTTAATCACATGCATACACTAGGGCTGAAAGGGTCAGAGAGGCTTAGCTAGCCTTCAGTTTCAATTAAAACATACAGGAGGTCAGGTAAGTCACCCCCCTCAGTTGAGTTTTACCATTAGTGACTCAAGAACAACAGAAGGCTTATTCCAGTACCTTGCTTCTTGTTTTGCTTTCCCCGTTTCCTCCATGTCTCCACCACACACCGCCTGTGCTGGCAATACAGAGAGCTGCTGTGGCAAAACTGTAGTTATGGTTTTGTTACAGTTTTTGACCCAAAGGGGCTTACCGCAGCTGAATCATTTTATTGCATTACTCTGCTGCTCATTTCTATGCACACAGCTGATGAGAATGAAGAAATAACTCCAAAGAGAGTCCTGTTAGTCTAACAAAGCTGCTTTGTCCCCCAAGGAACATACAATAGGAAATGAAAGTTGGATGGAAAACAGATTCTAACAGGAAACAGAATGATCCATGCTAGAGCTCAGCACCAAGATAGATCACTGTAATAACCACAGCAATGCGAGCTGGGGAACTAGGGACTTCAATCTCTGATTCTAGAGGGAGAGATACAAAATAGCTAAGGAAAATAATAGCAAATGAAAAGCCTCCACACTGGAAAATGAAGTGAATAGCAGAGTGACAGAACACAAAAGTCTTAGACTCTGCTTGGATTTGGATGAAAATAAACAAATGCATGCATATATCATGGTGGGGGGGAAAAGTGGCAAATTAAAATTAGTAGATTTAACCAAATATTTTATGTAGTTTAAAGATCTGTTTAAAGAAAGAAGAGGGGAAAACTATATGCAGCTATATCAGTTAGGGCTGTCAAGCGATTAAAACAATAGAGATTAATCACACAGTTAAACAATAAGAGAATACCATTTATTTAAATATTTTGTATGCTTTCTACATTTTCAAATATATTGATTTCAATTACAATACAGAATACAAAGTGTACACTTTATATTATTTATTTTTATTACAAATATTTGCACTGTAAAAAAACAGAAATTGTATTTTTCAATTCACCTAAGTACTGTAGTGCAATCTCTTTATCATGAAAGTTGAACTTACAAATGTAGAATTATGTACAAAAAATCTGCATTCAAAAATAAAACAATGTAAAATTGTAGACCCTGCAAGTCCACTCAGACAAACAAGTTTGTTTACATTTGCAGGAGATAATGCTGCCCTGTTCTTGTTTACAATGTCACCTGACAGTGAGAACAGGCGTTCTCGTGGCACTGTTGTAGCCGTAATCGCAAGATATTTACGTGCCAGATGCACTAAAGATTCATATGTCCCTTCATGCTTCAACCACCATTCCAGAGGACATGCATCCATGCTGATGACGGGTTCTTTTGATTCTTATCAAGCAGTAGTGTGGACCAACATGTTAATTTTCATTATCTAAGTCAGATGCCACCAGCAGAAGGTTGATTTTCTTTTTTGGTGGTTCAGGTTCTGTAGTTTCCGCATTGGGGTGTTGCTCTTTTAAGACTTCAGAAAGCATGCTCCACACCTCATCCCTCTCAGATTTTGGAAGGCACTTCAGATTCTTAAACCTTGGGTCGAGTGCTGTAGCTATCTTTAGAAATCTTACATTGGTACCTTCTTTGTGTTTTGTCAAATCTGCAGTGAAATTGTTCTTAAAATGAACAACATGTGTTGGGTCACCATCTGAGACTGCTACAACATGAAATATATGGCAGATTGGGGGTAAAACAGAGTCGAAGACACACAGTTCTCCCCCAAGGAGTTCAGTCACAAATTTAATTAACGCATTCTTTTTTAACGAGCGTCATCAGCATGAAAACATGTCCCCTGGAATGGTGGCCGAATCATGAAGGGGCAGATAAATGTTTAGCATATCTGGCATGTAAATACCTTGCAATGCCATGCAAATGCCTGTTCTTACTTTCTGATGACATTGTAAACAAAAAGAGGGCAGGCAGCATTATCTCCTATAAATGTAAACAAACTTGTTTGTCCAGTGATTGGCTGAACAAGAAGTAGGACTGAGTGGACTTTTAGGCGCTAAAGTTTTACACTGTTTTGTTATGGAGTGCAGTTATGTAACCAACAAAAAAAAAAATCTACATTTGTAAATTGCACTTCACAATAAAGAGATCACACTATAGTACTAGTATTAGGTGAATTGAAAAATACTATTTATTTTGTCATTTTTACAGTGCACATATTTGTAATAAAAATAATATAAAGTGAGCACTGTACACTTTGTATTGTGTTGTAATTGAAATAAATATATTTGAAAATGTAGAAAAAAATCCAAAAATATTTAATAAATTTCAATTGGTATTCTATTGTTTAACAGTGAGATTAAAACTGTGATCAATCGCAATTCATATTTTTTAATCATGATTAATTTTTGAGTTAATCGCCTGAGTTAACTGCGATTCATCGACAGCCCTAATTTTAATACAACACAGTCAGCCATCATACGACAATAGCCATCTACTCAGAAGCTACACTATAACAGAAACCATGCTTGCGTGTTTCTAAAACTATGTCTGAAACTAGCAGACCCACGGTGACAGACCATCCCAAAACCAATGATGCATTGCACTGCAAGAGTCCCCAAAAGGGACAAAGAGAAAGGAATACAGTAAACAAGGTTTTCTGGGACTCTGGGGATAGGATTATAAAAGATTTTTTTTAAAAACACAAGGATTGAGCAGGAAGCCTTTCTAAATTACATTTCTTGGATTTTATTGTATTATCTTCATAGCACAGTTATTACACATTAAAGGTAATGACTCTCCTCTGCAAGTAACCTAATATTGGACGTGATTGATAACCCCTATCTATGCTTTAGAGAACACTTTGAATTTCATAAATGGGGAAGAGAGTAAAGAGTTGGAGGAGGGGAACCTGAGTGGATTATTTTCATGCATACAATACATTGACTGCAAGGGTTTCACTAGAAGGTATAATATTTCTTCTAACATCCAATGATGACTCATGGACAAAGTTTCCCAGATCCTCTCTTTATAGCTAATTCTGCTCATATTGCATATAATCCATTATTTTCTGTATTTTTCTTCCTTCTTTTTATAAACTATTATGTTTATAAAACTCACTCTTGCTCCCTCTTTCTTATTATGACAGTTTTTCTCCCCAGATTCTCTTCTATGAGTTGGGCTCCCCAGCCAAGCTACATCTCCCATGATGCACCATGGCAGGTCAGCCAGAGGGGATACCACAGTGCAACATGAGAGATGTAGTCGTTCCAGGAAACCCAGCTCATACAAGCAAACGGGGGACATGAGGTATCCAAACTACAACTCTCAGAGGCACCATGGAAGCTAGGCAGACATGGATTAACATCAGACTGACCCAGAACAAATGTTTCAGTGCAGTTCAACAAACCAGAATGTTTCAAATTTACAAGGACATGGACCAAAATGAAATATTTCATTTAGATGCCCTCACAGGTTTGGTTTCATCAGCTTTCTTGGTATGAACATATTAGGATGGAAGACCAATGATTTATGATGCACGTTTACGAAGGAATTCCACTACATGGCCAGTTATCAAGTACCAAAAGTTTTGGTGATATGATAAAATTACCCTGGATGACATAGATTGACCATCCAGACAGTCTTAAGGACTTCACTAGAGATTGATCTGGGCAGGCTTGATCTACAAAGAGGCTATGTGCCTTTGGGATTTGCCATGAAGAAGAAGAATGGAAAAGTGAAAAATTTCAGCAACATCAAAAAATTTCCTGTGGGGGAAAAAAAAAGAAGTCAGTTTTGTGGAAAACTCACTTTTCATCCAAAACTGATGAAAAATTCCTGACTTGCTCTAGTATACACATATACAGATAGTTGCACATTGTGTGCATGTATGTGCAAGAGGTTGGAAGCAGCAGAAACTCACTTGAAAATACTTTACCCTTAAATCCCACACAAATTGTACTCAATGGAAATCAAATAGTTGTCCTGGACAATGTAGGTTCTGTGGCCACTTCTTCATGTTCACCTGAGACTTTAAGGCAAATCCACAAAAATGAAATAAACATTAATATTCTTAATGTTCTTTTTGAGCAAGGGAGCTCTTAGCTAGATGTGATGGATGCTGTCCTCTTAAGAGCAGGGCAGTTTGGGTTCCCTCTCCAAGAAATGAGGTAAGAGAGTTACCAGAAGGAAAGCAGTCTGGGATAGACTCTTGGAAAGAGTCAGTGGGTACCGCAGTAAGAAGCCTAGAAACTAGTAAGGGAATCCTGCCTGGTTTGTCTCTTTCTTGTTGCTAATAAACTGGGAATTGGTATTGTATGCCCCTGAGCACTTGTAATTCTTAGGCTCTGAGCTCTGGGAGCCAGATGACCCAACATCACAACTACCTGTTAATGAATCATGTTGTTGCACAGCAAGCCTCTGTATTTAAGGGGTCCTAGCTGCACTCATTATGTTGCTTTTAAACTAGGGAAATAAAAAAGGCAGTAAAACCTCTTAAAAGGAAACATTTACATGAAGAAATGGTTCATTAGAAAGCAGACTGATTTCTATAGGGAAGAAAAACAATATTTTTTCTTTAAATGCAAGTTTGACCAGACAGAGAATAATCCACAATGGGCCCTATAAAATACAGCTAGTAACCTTCCCTTCATTGATAAGAAACAGCCTCCAACAAGCTCTATAACTCTAAAGCAAAATATTGTCAGCATATCTGGCTGTTGTCATGGTTTGTGGTGTGATGGTTCCAGGGATAAAATGAGGCTTTACAGATCTCACTGATGTGCAGGGGAATCTTCAACAACGAAGGCAGATTTTTCACAGAGAAACACCACTGTATTGAAAAATTAGGGTTTGTCTAGACTTGGGAAATTTACATTGGTGTAAATACATCAGTGTAGTGTAGTGTAGCCCCATACTGTAGACACACTGCACGGGTATAACTTATCCCAGTAATTTTTACAAAGCTAAATCACATTAGTGCAAAGCCTACCTTCATAGGCACCGACTTTTGTCGGCGCCAGTGGGTGCTCACGCCCTGGCCCCACCCCAACTCCACACCCAGCCCCTTTTTTTAGCCCCTGCTGCGCTTTCCCCCACGGTCCCCTCCGCTGCCCTGCAGCACAGCTGAGAGGCGGGCGGCTGGGCTAAAAAAAGCCGCGGCTTTTCAGCTGGGCTAAAAAAAGCCGTGGCTTTTTGGCGGGAGGCGCCTCCCTCCAGCGGGAACCCCGGAAGGTGAGTTGGGCGGGGGGGGGGGGGGGGCCGGCGGAGAGCTGCCGGTGGGTGCTCAGCACTCACCAATTTTTCCCCGTGGATGCTCCAACCCCAGAGCACCCACGGAGTCGGCGCCTATGCCTGCCTTACACTAACACAGCACATCTACACTCTGGATTTATATCAGCATAGCTGTGTAGTTATATGAAAAAACAAAAACAAACCCAGTAGAGACAGGGCCTGAGACTTCAGTGATCAGAGTTTCACTCTAGCAAGTCTTTTAGGGTTGCCACCCGTCCTAGTATTCACAGCAGTACCACAATTTTCTTACAGGGTAAGTCAGTGCTAGGGCACATAACATCACCACACTTGTGTTGCAATTTAAGGCAAGACTTGTTACCTGTTACCTGCATGAATGCACTGAGGGGGCAGAAGGGCATGAAAAGCCTTTGGGAAGCGGTGAGCCCTTGACCTGAGAAAGTACATGGGAACTGGGGAAGACTAGCACTGGACCCAGTAGCGTAGCCGGGGGGGCGGGGCAGGGGGAGTGGCTGCTGCCCCTGTGAGGAGAAGCGGC
Source organism: Chelydra serpentina (assembly GCA_037349315.1). Classification (NCBI taxonomy): domain Eukaryota; kingdom Metazoa; phylum Chordata; order Testudines; family Chelydridae; genus Chelydra; species Chelydra serpentina. The sequence goes on from JBAIAC010000001.1 coordinate 42,862,359, forward strand.
GCGAAGGCGCCGCCCGAGCCCGGCTGCGGGAGCCAGGCTCGGGGGGCGCTTTAAAGGGCCGGCGGCTCCTGCCGCTGCGCGTAGCCGCTGGCCCTTTAAAGCGCCCCCCTCCCCCAGCCCCGCGGGGATTTAAATGGCTCAGGGGTTCCGCAGCGGCTGGAGCCCCGGGCCCTTTAAAGCGCCGCCGGGTGAGTACAGGGGGAGCGGGGAGGCGCCTTTTTATAGCACCGCCGCTCCCCCTGTGCTCTAAACCTGGCCACGCCACTGACTGGACCCTGCAGAGACGGTGCAGGGGAGGGGGAGAGACCATAACAGAGCTAGCAGGGCACAGCTGGGAGTGGACACTGCACCTTCTGGAAGGCTGGTGCAGCTGCAGCACTCTCCTTGTGCACCCCAGAGCTTTGGAAGGAATAGTGGGAAGGGAGAGAAGAGGACTCTGCTGCAGTTACCCCCCTCCTCAGGCTGGGAGAGGAGGGTGAAGAGTCCGTGGAGCTGCAGGAGGAGCAGAGATGGAACTGGGGGTGGAGGGGACAGAAGTAATTCATTAGCCTGTGGGGGTTGAGGAGAAGCTCTGCGCTATCGGGCAGTCAGCGAGCGCTCCTGCAGCAGGGGCCAGAGTCACCTAACTCTGTACATTGGAGAGAGCTGACACACCTACTGCCACCCACACACCAGGGTGGGTGGCAGGGAGAATTTAAAAAATTAATACAAAAAAAAAATCAAAAGTGACCAAAACCACAATAGAAATTTTTTGGTTTTTTAAAATACTTTTTTTTGAACCAGCTGCTTGATTTCTGGGGAACTGAATTGTGATAGGTTGACTTTGGGGGTTGGCAATAATCAGATCATGACAGCAAGCGGGAGGAGTTAGTCTCACTTGAAAACCTTCCAATGGGGCAACTCTACAGTAGATCTTTGCCAAAGTCTATCTCGCCTGCAAATCTTATCTTGTGGCAAAGATATTTTTTCCTATTTTTCATTCTTAATGATCTTTTAGCTTAAATTCTCAATCAGGTCACCTAGACATTACGGTGACAGATGTATCCTAAATCACTAAGACAGAGAGAAATGGAACATGTCTACGCATTCAAGCAAAGAGGGAATATAGTGCAGGACTAAAAAGTCACACACAAAAGCAATAGTAGTATTGATGATAAAGATTTTGGAACAGCAACTATATTAACATTGTAGTGTGCAATGAGTTGAGACAAGTGTTTTAAGGCAACCAGCGTTACGCTAAGTGTTTTAAAGCAACCAGTGTTACTGAACAATAGTTGAGAACAAAAATTGTGCTTAATGTGAGCTCCGCAGGCTTGCTCATTATCAGAGATTGTTGTTTTACCAATCTTAACTTGTTTTAAAACCAACATCTCTGAGCTTTCCAACCCTGCTATACTTCTTTGCTGCCAGTTTTTCATATCACACCACACACCAGAATAGATTAACCTATGTTGGAAAGAAACTACCCATTTCAAGTGTGAGCAGGATGGATTATGCACACAATCCAGCAGTCTTTAATCCATCAAAATCTCCTGTGACTTCAAAACTACTGTGGGAGTTTTGCCTGAGCAAGGACAGCAGGATCAAGGCCTGAAAACTGTTAACCTGGGTCTGGAATTCTGAATGCTTTGGGCTCAGTAGTGCAGCTCTTACATTGCTGAGCATTCATTCATGCAGGTAGGCCCACTAAACTTCTCCAGCATGAGAAAGGCTTGCATAATCTAGCCTTATACATAGGCAACAGACTCACCGAACTTGATACATAGGAATTTTAAAAGGGAATGCTTGGTAACAAATAGGAATGCAGGGAAATGAATACAGAATGATATCAGATGGTAGTAAATGAAGTGAGCCCGGCTGATTGATGTGCAAGACAGAAAAGTAGACTGATGACATGAAGTGAACAATACAGGTAAATTGTTCCACTCAAATTTATGCACGGCAGAGACTGAAATGCAATCACTATGGCAATAGGTTGGAAAATTACAGCACTTTAATTCAGACATGTTTCTTCCTTTGTTGTTTTTCTTTTTTCGCAACCCTTTTAAAAACCATTTTTCTTGCTGCCCGCTTTTTCCACATTTTATTAATCTCACCCCTTTTTCTTTTTTTGTAGCTGTCTTTCTGAGCTTCTGTTCTGATGCATCAAAAGAACAGAGTGCGCACATGACAGGCAGCCTGCCAAGACTACACAGTTTCTAAAAAAGTTCTAAATATTCCCATGTGTTTATAGTATATGCGGGTTTGATTTGCCTCTCTTACACTGATGCAACTTGGTTTCAGAAGAGTTGCTCCCTATTTACACCAGAGTAGTGGCCAAGAAACCTAAGGAAGGGGTAAAAGCAACACAAGTTTTTCTCCTTAACTGGACAACTGAGGCAAAAAAGTGGGGATATCCTTGACATGCGCTGTTGCGATGGAACAAGGGCAAGACAACAGCCCATATTGAACACTAAAATCCATACTAAGCAGTAGTATCCAATTGTTTAAAATGAATCTCCAATATAAAGCTAATAAATAATGCTTCATACTAAAAAACAAACATTGCTATCCTATGAGATTTAGCCTCAGTTTTATACAAAGGGGTCACCACGAGAGCAAGCAGAAAGATGAGAATGTACATCTATGGCTATGATGCAACCCAACATGAAGTAGATGCATAGTTTCTGATTCTGCAGTCCTTATTCAGGCAAATCTCCTGTTGATCTAGATGGGAGTTTGTGCTGTGTAGACACAGTGGAACTGGCCCCTAAAGTGGTGAAATTCTGGGAGTCTTTAGATAATTAAAGCAACCTTTGCTACGAGTTTGCCATCCCTACTGTACCAACGGTATTTGCTTTTTAACTATCCAGCAAAAAATTAAAACCAAACAGGGAAAGGTCATTAAACATCATTCTGCACTGACAGCAGTTCTTCCCAATAAGGGAAGATACGGGGAGGCTGTGCTACCAGTTTTCTTAAAGGAAGACAAAGTTCTAGTCTTTAACCCTTAGAAAACTGATATTTTCCAGGCTTACAGCTAAGATAAAATAAGATTAACATCCACATTTGTGAAAGGTGTAAACACCAAGGGTGAGATCCTCCCTCACACTCTGCCTCTTAAGTTCTGGTGGCTTTACCTGGTGATGTAAAGAAGCCCTATGAGACCCGTACCCATCCAGTGAGGATTCCTCTGGTGTAGGCACATGTACAAGACTGCATTCCAAGGACCCCCTCACAAACTCTGCCATAGTAGATATACCCGTGGCAAGACTGTGGGTGAGAGGGCAATGCAGGTGGTGAGACTGCAGTACTGTGGAGATTCTAGGCAATGCTGGGACCCATAGGATAGCCTAAAGGGGCTGGCATAACTTAAACAGGCCTCTAGGAACAGCTAAGGGTACATCTATATTGCAAGTGAAGACGTGATTGTAGCACCGGTAGTAGGACAATAGTAGTGGAGAAGTGATGGGACAGACCTTAGTGCAGGTCAGCAGTGCAAGTATATACCCAGGGTCCCCAATGGGCTTATATTGGGGCAGTTAGCCTGTGCGGACGCTCATGCAGCCACATCTTCATGACTATTGTTGCCCATGCTAGCTAAATTAAAGATACCGCAGGTGTTCCTACTTCACACCTTAATTTGCTGGGTAGACGTACCCTAAAATAGGCTGCAGGCCTCTCCCCACCCCGGTGTGCGAATTCGGTCACAGATTTTTACTCAAAGGAAGGAAAGGAACTGATTAAGATTATAGCTTCTTGTACCACCCTCAGTCATAGAATGACAGCAAGAAAGGGAAAAATTAGATTTAATATTCGGAAGAACATCCTGACAGTAAGATATTATATAGTGGAGTAGTTTTCCCAAGGGAAGAGGTGAAAATTGCAGAACTTCAAAACACTCAAAACTAGACTAGACAACACAAGAGAATATTCTGCAGGGAACAATTATTGACTGGTAAGGAGTGAACTATATCACCTCACAAGACTTTTCCATCTCCAAATCCTATGATTCAGTGAATGCTTAAAAGAATGATCATACATGAGTGTTTGCAGTATCCAAAGGGCTAAATTAGAAGTTTTCTTTTCGAGATATTCCTTTCAGCTTAAGAACTGCTGGAAATTTTAAGTAGGTCTGGCCATTACACTAACTGACTTCTTGGAATTTTTTTTTTTTGGAGGAGAAAGAACATTTTGTTGGGAAAGTAACAGAAAGCTGTCAACATGAAGTTAATCTCTCTACCTTTCATTTTGCATAATGATTTAGCAAATGCACCCTTATCATACATAGCTGTGTTTGTAGGTAACTGAAAGTGAGTTGTTGAGCTCTCAGAATAAACCAGAAGTGATAAATGATAAGAGAGATTTTGGAAAGGAGTAAATGTGTCTTTTTGACAGCTGAGTTAAGATAGGGGTCATTGAAGTCTCCCTCAAGCCTACAAATTAGCCCTACAGTCTCCAGTACACATTTCAAGGTTAAGTCTACTGAAGCCATTACAAAAAACTCTGCACCACCTTTTCCCTTACTTTGCTGAAGTGTTGGTAAATAAAGTGGACATCTTTCTTTTTCAGATGTATATATTGAATATACAGAATTTGATAACTGTTTTGTTTGCTTGTGTTTTTTTCACCCATTACCAATGGTGGAATTTAGAAAAGTACTTTGTGCTCCTAAGCCACTTCAATATTTTTGTAAATCCCACCCTAAATTTAGCAGATGTGACAGGGAATGGCGTGTCTTGTCCCATGTTGAAGTCCAGCTGTGTAGCGGTGCTTTTAAGTTGCAGCTCCAGCTGGAGGCTCAGGCTCTGAAGTCCACCCCCTTCCCATGGCTTCAGAGCCAAAGTCACAATGTCTATACAGCTATTTTTAGTGTGGTAGAAAGAGCCCAAGTCTGTCACTCAGGCTTTGAGGCTTGCTGCTGCACACCCATAGCTGTGAACTGGTACGTGCAACATAGAAATTAGAGAGTACAACCCACAAGCATTGGCTTCAAAACCACAGGTTCTTTGTGCGCTGATAGAAGATCTCCATTAGATCTTGAGTTAGTAGAAACACTTTTAGCTTTTTGAACACACAAAGCTGTGTTCGAGTCGAAGGCAGATACACGGCATGGGAGTTTGGCAAGGCTGCGTTCCATCACCATCGTTGTTCAATATCGGCATGGATTGGTTGATGGATAAGCTTGAGGAGGCAGCTGTTATTGGTGGTGTGGTGCTGAACATCACTATGCTCTGCAATCTTGAATATGCCGATGACATTGTCTTGTCGGCTCAGTTTGATGAATCTCTGCAGCTGATGATTGATCTATTCAGGCTAGAAGCAGTGTGCACTGTTCTATATTAACGCAGACAAAACTAAGTCCTTGGATATTACCATCAAGCAGTCTCCAGTGCCAGATTATAATCAACTCAGTTTTAATCTATCCAAACAGGACATTGAAGAGTTGGAAACTTCCACACATTGGACAGAGTCATAGACAATGCTGGAGTATGCTCGACAGATGTGGACATTCGTATAACAGCAGCTGCTGCCAAGTTTTGAGCCCTTCAGTGGCCTCTGCGGGGATATCATGACAACAAGCTGGCTAGAAAGTTTTGGATCTATAGAACCAGAGTTATCCCAACTCGATTGTATGGGAGTGAATGTGGGGTCTGAGAGAAGCTGAAGAACACAGGATTGATATTTTGATTCTTATCTTCATCAGCTGCTCCACATCAAGTGGCAGAACAAGATCAGAAATGAGGATATTCGAAGCTGAACCCAGCAACTGCCTTCATCAGCACTGGTTTGGTTTTCCCGGCTTTCTTGGTCCAGGCATACGGGACTGGAAGACCAATGAATTCCAGAGCATGTGCACCAAGGAATGCTGCTATATAGCTGTCGAACACGTGAGTACCAAAAGGTTCAGTGGCACAATAATATTGCTAGTCGTGGACAGAAAGGTGATCTGTCTGGATATACAGGTTAAGGACCTAGCAAGAGATCTGCAAGCAGGCCACATACACCCCTACCTTGTTTATTAAGAGCTAAATTCACCCCAGCGCAGAGGACCCGTGCTCCACTTACATCCCTCTTGATCTCCATATTGAGGGTGGTAACCTTATGCTGGTCCTCTGAACTAGGGTGAATTTCTCTCTGCATGCTGTAAATTAACATCATCCTGGGAAGAACATCCTATCAAAAAAATCATCCTTTTACTACATGGCGGCCAAAGTTCCCTACAGAATTTCCTTCAATATTTAAATTAAAATTATATTTTCCACATTACCCTAATATTTTCTTTTTGGCTTACTACCTACGATAGAATACAGTATTTTTAATGAGACAAGGCTATGATGGCATGTAACCCAGCTACGTTTAACCCATGATATCAATGTCTCAGATGCACAAATCACAGCAGAGCGCGTAGGTAATTGAATAACTTTGGCCCTATCTACAAAACGTATTTAACCACCACATTTACCCTCCACTGTAATCCATATAACCCCCACTCAGCTGCCACTTAACTCTGTAGATGCTTCCGTTTTCAGGGTAAATCTAAACTCCATTGCAGTCCGTGAACAAGGGAAGATAGATGGGCGAACACCTATCTTCCCCGCTGGGTGCTCAGAGGCTGCCTAGTGGATTGGCCCCCATTCCGAATCCAGGTCACTGGAGCAGGGGGACTGGACCCTGGGTCTCCCACCTCCCAGACGGGTGCCCTAGCCACCAGACTAGAGTCTGTCTCTCTCTCTTCCCCCTCTCAATGACTACTTTATCCAAGTGGAACAGCTTCAACAGGAGACAGTGAGGGAGCCCCACATCAGAATACCCCATAGCTCAGAGGTTAGAGCACTATCCTGAGGGGTGGAAGACCCCTGATCTCCATATATCTACTAGGATGGTTGAGCATTATTAGCAAAGTGCTTTGAGATCTACAAAAGAAAGTGTACTATATGAAAGCAAAGTATTATTGTAATGGTATGTACTGTCCCTGTAGGGCTGGTGGGGCAATCAGCTGGAGCACTACCAGAGAGCACTACTACGTTCCAGATTCTCTCTTTTGACAGGGGAAGTAGTCACTGGAGGAGACAAAAGTGGTCTCAGGGGGATAGTTTCTGTTGGAAGAGAAGCGTACACCACTAACTGTGATTAGCACCAACACCAAGTGCAAGGCAGGCTAAAACTCCCCCCTTGTCTGAGTATGGAATGATTGCTGGGAAATGTAGTTCCCAGGCAGACAATTTCTGATACTGAACTGAGACAAGACTTGCTGGGAAAACGAGATCTATAAGCCTCACATTCTCCTAGATTAGAGAGAGACCTGGTGTGTGCCAGAGGGGCGGACAGTCCCTTCTAGAAGCGAGAAGAAACCCATTTTGCAGTTTGGTTAGCTCCATTTTCATACACTGCTCTTTTTTATTTGAAAAAACGACTGAAGCAGACCCCTGGGGAGGTACCAGGATAAGTGGATTTCGATCTGAAGTAGTTGGAAACAGACTCTGTGGAGCACAGCATGCTACCTCAGGAATGTTTAGGGAAGAGGAAAGCCCTGGGGTAAAGCAGGCATTTTTGGTTTTGGAAAGGATTCCAAATGAGGCCCTTTGTGTGGTTTGACCTACCACGGTGGGTGATATTACTGTCATTCCCATTTTACAGGTGGGAGAACAGAGACAGAGAGAAGAGGTTAAATGATCTGCTTGGGGACAGCACTGTAGATTAGGGTCTACTCCCGGTCCTTACACTGACTGGCTGCATAACCATCTACAGGTCTTGAGCGACAAACACAACCTTCACTATTCCATCCAGGGTAGACCACTGAAGCTCAGGACCTGAATCAAGCTTGTAATGCTGCAGTTTTCTGCATGACCCCTGAATCCCACAAATCAAAGGCAGCAATTGTTAAGGGTACCTTCATTAGCAACCGCAAACTTAGAATGGTCAGCTGATGTAGCAGAAAATTCCTACAATGAGCAGGAAATCTATTCTAAATCACCTAGGCAACATGGTAACCTGCTAATATAACATGTTACGGGTAAATCAGCACGTAAAGGAAAATCATGCCTGTGTAATCAATTAGAATTCTCTAGCATAACAGTGAATAAATGAAAAATGGTGGTCATTATTTACTTGGACTTTCAAAAAGCCATTGACAAAGTCCCCCGCAAGAGGCTATTAAGGAAACAAAGTCATCATGATATAAGATGTAAAATACTATCATAGGTTAAATATGGACTAAGAGACAGAAAACAAAGAAGAACGAGTGGTCAGTTCTCAATCTGACAAGATTAACTTTTTTATCCTAGGACCTGAGGTTATTTTTATGCACTTTTTTATGTAAACGCAGCCCTAGAGTTATGTCTGCTGAACAGAGACACAGTTCCACAATCTATAGGTAGTGGGGTGAGGTAGCCCTATGCTGAACAGGTGGAGTTTGGAAAGAGGCCTGTTTCTGTGTGATTAGCAGCAAATTTCATTTTATAGGCTCCGAGAGTAGACCTGTTCATTCTTTAGTCATTTTAAAGAGAAAGAGCTTTGATCATGCGCCAACACAAATACTATTGTTTACATACAGTACAGCAGTGTTCACTGTGTTAAGCCTTAATCTGGAAATATTTCAGACATTAGCTTCATACTTTCTTATTCTTGCAATTTATACCCGAGTCTTTTCTGGCTCAGAAATTCATAATTTTCTTTTTCTTTCAGGTAAACATTCATTCCCTTTCTTTTCAGGTGTTTTGGTAATAGCCTCTCCAGAGGCTAAGAAGTACAGGGAGATGACTGGCACCAGTGACTTGTAAAAAGGTATTTCCAATGCTACCAATAAAGAAAAAAGCAGGCTTATTGCCTGCTGTTTGTAAAGCTGTATTATTTTTTTCCTTAATTATATGAAATGTACACTTAGCCTTTACAAAACATGAGGGTTTGTAGGGAAAGGCAATTCCTTAAGAGCTTAGTGGAGTTATTCTTGGGTGCTGTGTGTTTGAGACGACCATGTAAACTTATACATTAATACTATTGTGATGTTGCATTCCATATGTATTATGGAAATATGCTTATGAGTGTGAATATGATGCAACTGGAATATGCTTTATGTAAAAGGTCTCTTGTAAGGTATAACAAAGGTTATAAACTACTGAATATATTGCTCCTATTTGTATGCATGTATCATTCTTGTATCTGAAGCTAGAAATATGAAGTATAACTCTGAGGTCCTATTGTATTTATGCAAAGCGTGGGCCATTAATGGTGGTTTAGAATCTTGATGGCTCCTATTGACTGGGACAATTGGTTGTAAATGGTTTATTTACCTGCAAAACTTCCTGTGTACGTGTGGGTCAACCCAGGAAGAATGGAGACTAGGGGTCTTACAGTGACATATGACCATGTCACATGATACTGGAATCCATCTTAATCCTTGTACTTTTCCATTGATGAGGTGGGGGTGGGGACAAGCATAGACAAAAGATTCCCGCCTTGTGCCAAAGCTATAAAAGGAGGTGGAGCAGGACAAGAGAGGCTGCCAGTCATGAGATCTCTCTGGTGGTAAGCAGGGGTTGTCTGCTGGGTCTAACAAAGACTGATCAAGGGGAAAGGATTGGGCCCAGACTAGGAAGGAGTCTAGTCTGTGAAAGAAGCTAATTGGAACATCTTTGAGGGTGAGATATTACCTGTAATCAGTTTCTTAATTTATTAGGCTTAGACTTGCGTGTTTTGTTTTATTTTGCCTTCTGACTTACTTTGTCCTGGCTGTTATTACTTGAAACCACGTAAATCATACTTTTATATATATAATAAAATCACTTTTGTTTATTAATAAACCCAGAGTAAGTGATTGATACCTGGGGGAGCAAACAGCTGTGCATCTCTCTCTATCAGTGTTATAGAGGGCGGACAATTTAGGAGTTAACCCTGTATAATCTTTATACAGAGTAAAACGGATTTATTTGGGGTTTGGATCCCATTGGTATCTGGGTGTCTGGGTGCTGGAGATAGGTAACCTGCTGAGTTGTTTTTAGTTAAAGTCTGCAGCTTTGGGGGCATGGCCCAGACCCAGACCTTCTGTTGCAGCAGACTAGCGTGTCTGGCTCAACAAGGAAGGATTCTGGAGTCCCAAGCTAGCAGGGAAAACAGGCTCAGAGGTAATTTCAGCACATCAGGCAACAGTCCCAAAGGGATCTCTATGACCAAACCCATCACAACTATCATGTGAAATAATTGGCCTTGGTAGAAAATGTATTGACGTGGTGAAGATGGATTTTCAAGAAGGGAGCAGGGGATGAGTTTTGGAGGAGAAAACTCCAGGTTCCCCATGTTTCTGATTTCAGTCTAATGGAATGGGTTTCACACAGCTTTAATCAGTAAGCTAAAATGACTTTTCAAAGGCTTAGAGGCAGATTCTCCTCTCACACCAGCATACGTCAGGAGGAACTTCACTGAAATGAAGGACAGTAAACTGGTATGAGAAGAGAATCGACAGATTTGAGAGTCATAGAATATTATGGCAAAAAGCTAGCCTGAACTGCTGGCACCAGAAGGCAAAGAGACCAGTGGAGTTAAAAATGTGTGGGCAGAGGCAGAACTGCCAATTTTTGCATATAACAGAGAGAAGAAAAATTATTATCTGTAGGGTTACAGTATTTCTCCATGAGTCCACGTATATCAACATGCATTGCGGATGTCATGTAAAGCACTCTGGATTGTGCCATGAATTATGCTGACTTTAAAGTATTAAACATAATTAAAGAGAAGAAATTGCTTTTGGCTTCTGTTCAGAAATGCTAAATCCTAATTAAACCAAAGCACACCTGTACTGTACTCTCCAGTATTTCCCATAGAATATCGAGTCAAGTTCAAGGTCTTTGTCCTGATCTTCAAGGTGATAAATGGTCTGGATCCAAGACACTTAAGACTGCCTAAATCTCTGGGATGAGGACCCTGGTCATCAACTCTGCTCTTCTGGCAAAATGTAACTTTCTACCATGAGAACAAAGTTCATCTGGGTGGGAGACAGAGCTTTCTCAGAGGCTGGTCTGAAGTTGTGGAATAAACTCCCTCAGGAATAAGGACCTTCACCACCTCTACTTCAAGTGCAAAGTGAACTTCTTCAACCTGCCTACTCTAATATAAAAGAACATCCACAAAACCTTACCAAAACATCACATAGCACGCACAATTCTCCCCCTGGAGATATGGTTGATTCTCTCTCCTCCACCCCCGCCCTACTTGACACTCACATCACTTAATGCACTTTCGGAAGGTGCTCAATTACAATGAGGATGAGGATGATATAAAGAACCTAGATAGAACCAAAATAGAATATTTTGGGTGTCAGTCTGTGTGACGGTGTACCCCATAAGGCTTTATGGGGAGAGGCTTATAAATGTATACATGATATAACTGGAATATGTTTTATGCTACATGTGCCATGTAACATATCTCTGTGAAAGTTGTGACCTACTGAATCTATTCCTCCTGTTTGTATGCATGTATCATTGTTGTAGTTGGAGTTATGAATATTGGTTTTATATTTGCTGGGTTTGTACATAGCCTTTGTAAGAGCCTGGGATCATGTCTTGAGAAAGGTATGTGCATGTAAAGAGACCAATCAAGAAACCCTTACACAGACAATAGGAGGTGCAGACCCCAATCCACATCTGGGTCTGGCCAGGAATGCAACTGGCTGGACTGGTTAGGGTGCATGGACATGTGACTTGCCCATGTGATCCCAAAACTCCAGGGTAAGATGATGCTACACAGGGAGTGGGGGAAAGGCTATAAAAACCCTTGGAAGACCCCTCCATGTTGTCTTCAGCTGCCTAAAGAGAGAGACTCTCCACCCCCCAAGGACACACCTGAAAGAGACTGAACAAAGGGGGCGTGAGCAATTGCTGGCCCCAGGGTAGGAGGAAGATAACCTGTGAAGGGAAGTTTACTGGACCTGGTGAGGTTTTTATCTGTACACAGGGTGATTGGACATAGACTTGCGTGTTCTATTTTATTTTATTTAGTAATTCACTTTGTTCTGTCTGTAACTACTTGGAATCACTTAAATTCTACTTTCGGTACTTATTAAAATCACTTTTTACTTATTAAGTTACCTGGAGTACGAGTGGGTACCTGGGGAGGGCAAACAGCTGTGCATATCTTTCTATCTTTGAAATAGAAGGCGAACTATTTATGAGTTTACCCTGTATAAGCTTTATACAGGGTAAAACAGATTTATTAAGGGTTTGAACCTCACTGGGAGTTGGGCACCTGGGTGTCAAAGGCAAGCGCACTTCCTGAACTGCTTCCAGGAGCCTTACAGTTGTTAGGGGATGTGGTTCGGACCTGGGTCTGTGTTTGCAGCAGATCAGTGGATCTGGCTCAAAACAGACAGGATTCCGGAGTCCCAAGCTGGAAAGGGCAGGAAAGCAGGGGCAGAAGTAGCCTTGGCACACCAGGTGGCAGCACCAAGGTGGTTTCTGTGATACTAACCCATCACAGTCTGTCCTTCTCTACAAACGTGCAGCTGGCTGGCTGACTACATGAGCCTCAAGGACCACTCCAGCAGGAGCGCTCCAGAAGATAATGTGTCCCTTGGCCTAGCAGGAGCCACCATCCAGAGCCTTGCAAGTTAATTTCCCATGTTGGAGCAGAAATCAGGGATGTGGAGTCTGGTATTTTCTTAGTGTAGGTTTTGTTGTTCATGTTTTGTGTATTTAAAAAAACAAAACAAGTCCTAGTTCTAGTTCACTGAACAGAGGTGGTACCAGACTGCAAATGGACAACTCAGCCTTACTGAGAGCCACCTCTCCACTGTCCCCAAATCCACCCAAAGGGCTGAGAGGATAGATTGAAGGATGAGGAGAAACAGAAGGAATGAGCAATGAAATGGCAGAATCACAAGACCCAAAAGAGTGAAAGTTGAGCAGCTGAGAAAGGACAACTTTTTTGTCAGACTGTTTAAAATACTTGTTTTGTTTTTGTTAACATCTGTTTAGCTTGAATGACCAACTAGTGTTTTGGATAAACAAAGTCTTTTTAAAGATTCAACCTCTAGACCCTTCAATTAAGGAGTTAACGTTCACAATATATACCCCTAAATCCTACCAGGGAATGTCTTCACTGCACAGTTAACCCAGACTCTTACTAGGGTTTCAGCCCAACTCCCCCACCCCAGAAAAGCCTCTGACCCAGGCTTGGAGGTGCTTTAAGCCCAGCCTAGATGGCACGGCAGGGAGCAGAGGTGTTAAAGCCTTATCTCCACCTTTGCTCAGTTTGGAAACCATTCACTTTGCAGCGAAGCCAAAATCACTCAAGTGCTGATAGTCCTCCAATGCCCTTCCCAGAACCTCCCTGAAGGACAGTCATGTTCTTCGGCAATTCACCAGGAAAGAATCCTAGAGCATCTAAACTCAAGGAACTATGGGATATGCCCCCAGACACACACAGCCACGTGCATGAACAAACTCAGAGCTCTGCTGTGGGAATGCTCACACCTGGACCAAGCTAATCCAGGTGCCAATCACTGGGTTAACGGTCCAGTTAAGTCATATCCACAAAGATCTCCCAGCAAAACCAGATTTGACATTCCTGATCCTTCAAAAAGTTTTAAAAAACAAACAAACAAACAAAACCACAGGTGGTGAACAAAGCAAACTTTAAAAAAAAATATTTGTACATCATAGAGGACCAAAAAGTGCTCAAACTCATTTTTGAAAATCCCTCGCAGGCCACTTTTATAATATAGCTTTTATTTTTTGGATGTGTATATTTGGTGCCTCATGTACATGACAGACCAATAAAACCAACTAGAGTTAGTCACAGTGAGGACAAGTATGGTGTAAGCTTTCACAACAGCTCTGCCAATGCACCACTTATCTAAATTTTAAGAAAAGCTACTGAATGCATAAGTCTAGCTTTTCAGTTATTTCATAAGACTTGTAGAGGTCAATAAGATTAACAGTCCTTGCATTAATAAAAAGGGAAGAAAGGCTATACTGATCTCTTATAGTCTCCATCCAAGCACAGGATGTCTATTAGATTGGCTAAGAGGCATGCTGCTTGTTAAATACACAGTGCGTTAACACAATATGCTTTTATTCTGTTATAAACACTTAATAGCAGGCGCGCATCGCAAGACACAGTGGAGAAGCCCCCCTGCTGAGCTGACTGCTTACCATTCAAAAGCTCGCAACAAATCCGTTAATTCAACTGCTAAATAAATTAGTACACCTACATCTTCTCTCCGCCCACAGCATCATACCCCCCACTGGTTGGCAGTTATCCAAGTCAGAACTTGTGAGGCAATGGCCCCAGAAGCTCTTCCTCCACCCCCACCTCTTTTGACTTTTAAACAAGTTCTTTTATTGTGGGAAGGGGAGAGAGAAAAGGAGTTTAACAAATAACTCTCTGCTTCCGCAGTTAAGGGAAAAGGAACCCTTTGCACTGAGAAAAGCAGTAAGTGTGAGCGTGCTGTGAAAGCCAGAATTGGGTAAAAATGACTCCCCTCATCCTCCTGGCAGAAACCTTCCCCTCTCCCCCAGCACCACCACCACTCCTGAATTTCAGTTGAAATAGAGCTGGGTCTGAATTCCGTGTGATATGAGAACATGGTGGACCTTTCTGCAAAGTAGGTGCTATTTAACACAGCTGAACTGTGTTACAGTTTCCAGCTCTATAACATTAGAAGGGCCCTGGCACACTTTGAGTGAGTAGTTCCTCCATTGCCTTCATTGGGACTAGTCAGAGTGCATAAAGTTAAGCACATGCTTACAGGGCTGGCTCCAGGCACCAAGCAGGTACTTGGGGTGGCACATTTCTAGGGGCAGCATTCCAGCGCTGGCCATGCCGCCCCTAGAAATATGCCCCGCCGCCCCAGCTCACCTCCGCTCTGTCTCCGCCTGCTCCCCTGAGCGTGCCGCCGCTGCTCTGCTTTTCCCCCCTCCCTCCCAGGCTTGCCGCGCATGAAACAGCTGTTTGGCGCAGCAAGCCTGGGAGGGAGGGGAGGAGGATTCGAGCGGCAGCACACTCGGGGAAGGCAGCGGTGGTGGAGCGGAGGTGAGCTGGGGCGGGGAGCGGTTCCTCTACCCTCCCCCCCCCGTTACTTCGGGCACTCTCCCCCCCCCCCCCCCGTTACTTCCTGCACCTCCCCACCACCGCTCACTTCTGCTCTGCCTGTTCCCCTGAATGCACCACTGCTCCCTCGCCTGAAAGGGAGGGGGAGAAGTGGAGCGGCAGCGCACACAGGGGAGCAGGCAGAGCAGAGGTGAGCTAGGGTGGGGTGTTGTGGGGGGGGCACAGGAAGCAATGAGGGGGGGAATGCAGCACGCCCAGGGGAGGACACGGGGCTGAGGATTTGGGAAAGGTGTTGGGAAAGGGAGGAGTTGGGGTGGAGCTGGGGGCAGAGGGGGCACACACAAAAAAGGGAGGGCGGCCAAAAATTTTTTTGCTTGGGGCGGCAAAAATCCTAGAGCCGGCCCTGCATGCTTAAGCCTTTCCAGGATTGTAACCTAAGATTCCTAGTGATGGGCTAAATTCTGAAATCCCTACTCAGATTTTTCCTCAGTCCTTCCTTCTTTTACTTTGTGGTAATTTTGCCTAAATAGAAACGAACGGCCATATCATGCTCCCTCATGGTAAAACCTGTGGGAGAAATTGGGGGCAAGTGGGGAGAGAGAAAACAGCCCATTCCCTGTTTCCCATAATTTTCTTCTGATGGGGACATTTCAAACTGTTTCTCCCTTGGGAGGAGGGGGACCCCTGTCTCCAAGGCCAACAGGGTTTAGCCCCAGCTCTATGACAATGTGGCTCTTAGGCCAGTGGCTGATACTAAGACCCCTCTTTCAGCAAGCAAGGGGCTCTCTGTGGGGTTGAAAGAAGGAAGATGCATGCCCTTTCTCACCCCTTCCTTATGCACATAGCACTGACCACAGAAAGTCATCTGTGAGGGCCATCTGTGGAATGGTGTAACAGTCAAACTTGCGGGAGTGAGGTGATCCATGTGTGAAGTGTAGGGTGACCAGATGTCCCAATTTTATAGGGACAGTCCTGATTTTTGGGTCTTTTTCTTATATAGGCTCCTATTACCCCCCACCCGCTGTCCTGATTTTTCATACTTGCTGTCTGGTCACCCTAGTGAAGTGTCCCCTTTGAATACAGATCTAGCACCTAGATCTGTACACAGGTACATTCCTCAGAGGACAGCCCATTACTTATGCATCTTCTTGACCCCTTTCCTGATTCATCAGAATAGCTGTTTTAATGATAATTCTGTCAATTTAGGCCAAAAACTTTGGAGCACATATTTTTGGTCTGGTTTTGACAAAACCAGAAGATAGGCTCCTTTTGTATGTGGTCTGAGACCAAAACTGTAGGGGCAAATTCAGCTCCACTCAGAATCAAATCCAAACTGCTTTGCCTCATCCCCCCCCAGTCTGAAGAGGCTCAGGTTCAATATTCTGGATTTGGTCAGTTTTCACTTGCCAGCACCATTTTGCTCAATGTCCTGGCTCTTAGGAAGGAAATTAGTGTGATTTTTTAAATGAAGTTGCTTATGGGGAAGGAGACAGAGGTATAATTAGATCAAGACATGTATCTTGATTTATGACATGACAGTAATACATCATAACACAAAAGTAATCATATACACACCTTGATCTAGCTGTGACTCTGTAGTAGGGGCCTGATCCAAAGCCACTGAAGTCAATGGAAAGACTTCTATTATTGGCTTCAATGGGCTTTGGAGGATCACATCCCATATCACCAGTATATTGGCAAGTCACCCAGAAGAAATGGGCAGCAGATGGTGAATCTGATCGCAGTCTTGAACTGTTTGGACTACATTGCTGTGTCTCCATCTATTGGTCAAAAAGACTTAGCAGGAAAATGGTTACGAGATTCAATTCTTTAAGGGAATCCAATCTGTAGTTAGGCAGAAAGGACAGAGATGAAAGCAGAGAACCATGTGTGCTATAGGAGAACGTGCTGAATAGAATTAAACTAAATCCTGTTTATTACGGCAATACTAGTTTATCTATGACCATCCCTCAATAAAGAGTGTCATGCTGACCTCTACAGAGGTAACATTAGAGACTTACCATGTAAGCCAAGTTAACTAGTTATTCATTATGAAAATTATCTCTACTTGTTTAGGAATCTGGGGCTCATTGTATGGCAAAGTTCCCATTAGATCCAGGGCTAGGGTTAACGTGTTTTTCAGAATCCATATTATATATCTATATATCACCCAGCACAAATGTGCCCTGATCCTGATTGGGGCCTCTGAGCATTGTAGTATTGCCAATGACTGAATAAATAAGTCAGCTTTTAAAAAAATAAAGCAGTTGTTCCACCAATGCAGCTGTCTCTTATAGACAGGGAATTTAATTATAAACCCTACAGGCAATGTTTGTTTCTGGACGAGAAGCAACTGAGGGGAAAGGATGTGAACTTCTATAAAGTTTTATTGTCACATCTAAAGGCAGCCGCTGAAATCAGGGCCATATTGTACTGCGCACTTTACAAATATGAAGTTAAAGGCAGTACCCACTCTGAAGAGCTTGCCATCCCAGTGGACAATAGAGACAAAGGATGAGAAAAACTAAATATCATTATCACCATTTTACAGATGAAGAGCTTATGCACAGACGGTGGGAGCCAAAAAGGTACTTAGGCACCTAAATCTTGGGTTTAGGCACTTAAGTCTCAGCTTTCACTCCACAGCATTCCACAAACCTCCTGCCAAACCCTGTAGACGTCTACGTTTTACAGAGTAAGAGTTCTCTAGGTGCCTACGTTCCTGCCTCTAGACATGCACACTGCTGCCCCTCTGTAGGCATTCAGATGCCTATCCCCCAACTAAGCCCCAGAGTGATTCACAAACCAAGGGAAGACCGGTGCAGGGCCTAATCCAGCAGGTGTGCTCAGAGGCCACATACCAAATTAGGTCCCTTTCAAAATCCAGTTGTAGGATGAGGTGCAGGTGGTGGTGCCCACCTTTTAACTTTAAGCCCACTGGTCAGAGACTCACCTGGAATAAGATCCAGGTTCAATTCCTCCATCTTTGCCAGAAGGGGAGAAGGGACAGTCCTGTTCAAATCCTAACTCTCAGGAGACTGCTCTAACAACTGAACTAGGGGATATTCCAATGCGGGGGAAAACCTTCAGTCTCTCCTGTTGGACCAGTTTCACTCTAGAAATTGGAGCAGGGGGACTGGACCTGGGGTCTCCACCCTCTTAGGCGGGTGCCCTAACGAGTCATTCCCATTCTCTCTGCCCTCTCTCTAGCCCAGTGACTATAAGTATTAATATATAGCGGACATTGGGCCAGAAAGAGAGAAAAAGTGAAAAACATGCCAATTGTTGGCATCTCCCATTGGCTGGCATAGGTGGGGAGTCAGTTAGAGTGCTGGCTATTGCGGATCACATTCTTAGGCTACGCCTACACTACCCGCCCTATTCGGCGTGTAGCTATCGATGTTCTGGGATCGATTTATCGCATCTCGTCTAGACGCGATAAATCTATCCCAGAGCCGCTCCCCGTCGACACCGGAACTCCAGCTCCGCGAATGGAGGAAGCGCTGTCGACGGGGGAGCCTGCCTGCTGCGGTGTGGACCGGGGTAAGTACCTTTTGAAATCGATCTAAGATATTCAACTTCAGCTACGTTATTCACGTAGCTGAAGTTGCGTATCTTAATCAATCCCCCCCAGTGTGGACCAGCCCTTAGACACCTCTCTCTCCTCATTCATTGCATAAGGAGCATAGGCACCTAACTCAACTTTGTGGGTTGCAGTGTTGTTCCTGAGTTTTTTCTAGGCACCTAAAGGTTAGGCACTGTGATGCTCAGCATTGCAACACCTACGTCAGTAGTGTAGCCAGGGGGGAGCAGGGGGAGCGGCCGCTCCCCCACTGAGCGGAAGCGGCGCCTTTTTTTGCTCCCAATGCCTTTTGCTGCAGAGCATTTTTTTTGCTCCCGGTGCCTTTTTTTGCTCCTACACTGCAGCCAGAGCGGAGCTTTTTTTTTTTGCTCCCGGTGCCTTTTTTTGCTCCCGACGCTTTTTGCTCCCAGCGCCTTTTTTTAGCTCCGCTCCCCGTGCTCTAAACCTGGCTATGCCACTGACCTACGTCCCTTTGTGGATCCCATCCAGGGAGACTAAATGACCTGCCCAAGGTCACACAGGAAGTTTGTGACAGGAGACTTGAGTCTTAGCCATACAATCATCCCTTCCTCTCCAAACAATGTACAATTCTAAGTTCGTTTATACTGCTTTTATATTGTACCTGATCCTAAGAACACTGAAGGCAATGGAAAAACCAGGTGTAGTTCCAATGAAGTAAACAGTTATGCCAGTATAAAATTAGTATAACAGAGGAGAAAAAAAAGAGAGAGAGAGAAAGAGAGAGACTGACTTTAAAAAAAAATTGTCATTAATTCTTGCTGCTCTTTCTTTAAGCCCCGCTCCTAAATGATTTAACACGAGATTCATACTTAGATGACTTTTTTAGATGATGTAACAAAAACTTGCAAAGCTTAGAACATAAAAAAAAGTTTTCAACCAGCCAACTAATTTAGATTTGCAGTTTTAAGCTTAATCAGCACCATGTGTCCCCCAAGATGACTGATTCACACTGCATAAGGTTAGACCATATGGTACTGGGCTTTCTTTTCTTTTGATTTTTATTGCTACTGCTAATTCTTGTGTGTCCATTGTCTCCCACGGCTTCATTCCCTTCATTTTCCAGATCAAGATCTCACATAGACATAACATTGATAAGACAGAACATCCTACCCACTTCCACCCCCACACACACATTCACCAGCACACCATTTTGCAAATGTTTCTGCACTCTATACAAGTTTCTTCATTGCTTGGTTCTGTTTTCCCCAGGTCCTTTCTGTTCTCTCAGGGTACGTCTACACTACAGAACTAGGTCGAAATTATAGAAGTCGATATATTAAAACCCGAATTAATGGAATCGATTGTGTGTGTCCCCACTAAAGAGCGTTAAGACCATGAGGTCGATTGTCTGTGTCCACAGTTGCGAGATTAGCATCGACCTTCGAAGCATTGCATTGCGGGTAGCTATCCCACAGTTCCCGCAGTCTCCGCCGCCCATTGGAATTCTGGGTTGCGATCCCAAAGCCTGATGGGGCAGAAAAAAATGTCGCTGGTGGTTCTGGGTACATGTCATCAGGCCATCAAACGTCCCTCCCTCCCTCCTTGAAAGCAATCTTTTTCGCGCCTTGTCTGCGTGCTTTCCATGTTTGCTACAGAAGGCTACAGAAGGCTGCTCAGCTCACAATTACCGTACATCTCCAGCGTACGCCTTCACATTAGGTCTAGTGGAGATTCAGTCACGGTATAATACGGGCAGAGGGATAGCTCAGCGTTCTGAGCGTTGGCCCGCTAAACCCGGGGTTGCGAGTTCAATCCTTGAGGGGGCCATTCCGCCTGAGGCTGGTAGTCGCGGGACTGCACAGCATAAGCTCCTTGCCTTCTAGCTGCAGATCGTGCACTATGCCATAAATGGTTGTGGTCGCGGGACCATATAGGAGAAGCTCCTTGCCTTCTAGCTGCAGATCGTACAATATGCTTGACATTACAGTGCTCCTGGCCGGCGGCCTTTGGTGTGGCTGGCCGGGGGCGCTTTTTTACGTTTTCTTTAAGGGAGATTCAGCACTGCCTGGAACACGGGCAGAGGGATAGCTCAGCGGTATGAGCGTTGACCCGCTAAACCCGGGGTTGCGAGTTCAATCCTTGAGGGGGTCAGTAGAGCTTATTGTACCATCTGCAGCTGGAAGGAAAGGCGCCTAACCCCTGCTCACGGCATATTGTACTATCTGCAGCTAGAAGGAAATGAGCCTAACCCTTGCTCCCCCCTCCCTTCGTGAAAGCACCTGAGGGGGGAGCGAAAAATCCTTTCGCGCCTTTTTTCGTGCGGGCGCCATATTGCTGCCACCATTGTTATCCACCAGCCGCTTCTGCTCCCACTCTGCTGTCCTGCAAACAGTGTACCGGGGGAAGCATGGAGCACGATCAGATCACCGCAACTGTTATGGCCGTTATGAACACCACGCGCATTGTCCAGGAGTATATGGAGACCGAGAATCGGGAGCTGCTAGAGCAACAGGAGGCGAGGACGAGACAGTATCAGCCTGAGGAGAGTGATGAGGACATGGAGACAGACCTCTCTCAGAAAAGGCCCCCCCGCAAGGTGGACATCATGGTGGTAATGGGGCTCGTTGATACAGTGGAACGCCGATTCTGGGCCCGGGAAACAAGCACAGAGTGGTGGGACCACATAGTGCTGCAGGTCTGGGATGAATCCCAGTGGCTGCGAAACTTTCGCATGCGTAAGGGCACTTTCATGGAACTTTGTGAGTTGCTTTCCCCTGCCCTGAAGCGCCAGAACACCAAGATGAGAGCAGCCCTCACAGTAGAGAAGCGACTGGCGATAGCCCTGTGGAAGCTTGCAACGCCAGACAGCTACCGGTCAGTCGCGAATCAATTCGGAGTGGGAAAATCTACAGTGGGGGCTGTTGTCATGCAAGTAGCCAGGGCGATCACCAAGCTGCTTGTACCAAGGGTTGTGAGTCTGGGAAATGTGCAGCTCATACTGGATGGCTTTGCAGCAATGGGCTTCCCGAACTGTGGAGGGGCGATAGACGGAACCCATATCCCTATCTTGGCACCGGACCACCAAGCCAGCGAGTACATAAACCGAAAGGGTTACTTTTCAATAGTGCTGCAAGCACTGGTGGATCACAAGGGGCGTTTCACCAACATCAACGTGGGATGGCCGGGAAAGGTACATGACGCTCGCATCTTCAGGAACTCTGGTCTGTTTCAGCTGCTGCAGCAAGGGACTTTCTTCCCAGACCAGAAAATAACCGTTGGGGATGTTGAGATGCCCATAGTTATCCTTGGGGACCCAGCCTACCCCTTAATGCCATGGCTCATGAAGCCATACACAGGTAGCCTGGACAGTAGTCAGGACCTTTTCAACTATAGGCTGAGCAAGTGCAGAATGGTGGTGGAGTGTGCATTTGGCCGTTTAAAAGCAAGATGGCGAAGTTTATTAACTAGGTTAGATCTCAGCGAAACCAATGTTCCTATTGTTATTACTGCTTGCTGTGCGCTCCACAATATCTGTGAGAGTAAGGGGGAGACGTTTATGGCAGGGTGGGAGGTTGAGGCAAATCGCCTGGCCGCTGGTTATGCGCAGCCAGACACCAGGGCTATTACAAGAGTACAGCAGGGTGCGTTGCGCATCAGGGAAGCTTTGAAAACAAGTTTCATGAATGGCCAGGATGCTGTGTGAAAGTTCTGTTTTTCCCCAGTAATGAAAAGCCCCTCCCCTTCATTCGCTCTACTTCCCTTTACCCAAACCGCCCTGCCCTCCCCCCCTCAATCACCGCTTGCAGAGGAAATAAAGTGATTCTTGTTTAAAAATCATGCATTCTTTATTAATTTGTAAAACACAGAGGGGGGACTATGGTGGTAACTGACACAGTCTCCCGGGATAGGTGGTGGAGGAAGGGAAGCACCAGGATGGGTGGTGGAGGAGGGGATGAGGGAAGGACAAGGACACACAGCACTTTAAAACTTATTGAATGCCAGCCCTTTCTTGCTTGGACTGTTCTCTTGGCTTGAGTGGCTGGGAGCACGGAGGCCACCCAAACGCGTTCTTGGGCGTCTCGGGGATGAGGTTATGGGACTCGGGAAGGAGGGCTGTTGGTTACACAGGGGCTGTAGCGGCGGTCTGGGCTCAGGCTGCCTTTCCTGAACCCTACGCCTGTCCTCAGCCATAAGCCGGAGGATTTCCGTTTGATCCTCCAGTAGCCTGAGAATTGCATCCTGCCTTCTCTCTGCACGCTGACGCCACCTACTCTCTTCATCCCGCCGCTGTCTCTCTTCAGCCCGCCAGTCATTGTCCTCAGCACGCCACTTGTCCGCGCGATCAAATTCTGCCTTCCTGGACTCAGACAGTGTCTGCCTCCACGCATTCTGCTGGGCAGCCTCAGAGTGGGAGGATTCCATGAGTTCTGAGAACATATCGTCTCGACTCCTTTTCTTTTTACTTCTTATCTTCGCTAGCCTCTGGGATGGTGATGAAAGGGGTGGCGTTGAAACATTTGTAGCTGTGGGAGGAAGAAAACGGGAGACAAATGTAAAAGACACATTTTGTTTGAACAAAACATTACATATCACATGTGCATTTTGTCCAAGGTTGCACTGGGCCTCTTATATTGAGGGTCTGCCGGTTTGCTGTGAGAGATCACACAAGCAGGTCCGGCGGGCAACAGAATTCGGCTTGCAGACAGCCATGGTAAGACACTCTATAGGCTTCTTTAAGCTTCACAACAGGCGGGAATGTTTTCAAACATCAACCCCCTCATTTCCCATAACAAACATCCCGTGGGCTGGCAATTTAAAACAAATAGCTTAGCAATTGAAAAGTTAGGTGGGGCGGCGGTTTTCGGGTTAACATGCAGGGAGAACCTAATCGCCCCCCCCCCCCCACACACACACACCCAGGCAAGATGTTCGCTGTGCCCCCTCCCCCCACCGCGTGGGTCCCAGCGGGGAAGATTTCCGTTCAGCCACAGGCAAACAGCCCAGCAGGGACGGAGCCCCTCTGAATACCCCCGTACTAAAATTCCCCTATTTCAACCAGGTTCCCATGAATGATATCACTCTTCTGAGGATAACACACACAGATAAAGAAAGGATGTTGCTTGAATGCCAGCAAAAACCGGGACCGTACGCCGCCATGCTTTGCAAAGCACTGATTCCAGACTACGTGCTGCTTGCCTGGCGTGGTAGAGTGTGTTACCACGGAGCACAGGATAAGGCTGCCCTCCCCAGAAACCTCATGCACAGGCTTTGGGAGCACATCCAGGAGATCTTTCAGGAGATGTCCCCGGAGGATTTCTGCTCCATCCCCGAACATGTTAACAGACTTTTCGAGTAGCTGTGGCTGTACTGGCCACGAATTAATCAATAAACACGCTTGCTTATAAAACATGTATTAATTAAACAGAGGTACACTCACCAGAGGTCCCTTCTCCTGCATCGAGCACGCCTTGGGAGGGTTCGAACTGTACTGGCTCCAGGGTGACAAAGAGTTCCTGGCTGTCGGGGAAAAGGGCTTCTCCGCTTCCTTGCTGGGTCTGTGTGCTATTTTCAGCATCATTATCATCATCAGGCTCCTCTGTGGGTTCTGATGATCCACATACGGAGTCAAACCACATGGGAGGGTCTGTGCTGGCTGCACCTCCTAGAATGGCATGCAGCTCATCATAGAAGCGGCATGTCTGGGGCTCTGACCCAGAGCGGTTGTTTGCATCTCTGGTTTTTTGGTAGGCTTGCCTGAGCTCCTTAATTTTCACGCGGCACTGTTGCGCGTCCCTGTTGTAGCCTCTGTCCTGCATGCCCTTGGAGACTTTGGCGTATGTCTTGGCGTTTCTTCTTTTGGACCCTAGCTCTGCTAGCACGGTTTCGTCTCCCCATACAGCGATGAGATCGAGTACCTCACGCTCGGTCCATGCTGGAGCTCGTCTTCGATTCTGGGACTCCATCATGGTCACCTCTGCTGATGAGATCTGCACTCACCTGCAGCTCACCACGCTGGCCAAACAGGAAATGAAATTCAAAAGTTCGCGGGGCTTTTCCTGTCTACCTGGGAGGAGCATTCGAGCTCAGACCGCTGTCTAGAGCGGTCAGCTGATGCACCGTGGGATAGATTTAGGAGGCCGATACAGTCGAATTGCGTCCTCACTAGCCTACTTCGATTCGGCAATATCGCTTTAAGCGCTAATTCTCTCGTTGGGGGTGGAGTGGCGAGATCGATTTTAAGAGCCCTAGAAGTCGATGGTAAGGGCTTCGTCGTGAGGACGGGTGCACGGATCAATCGAAATAACGCTAATAAATTCGACCTAAACTCGTAGTGTAGACCAGGGCTCAGTAAAGCAGCTGGGACAAACAGAAATCAGACGCATCTTCTGTTGATAGCCCATACTGAGCAGAAATCAAAACCACCTCCCCGCTGAGAGATATGCACTTCCCACTCCAACAGTATGGACAACATTATACACATAGGAATGTGTATGTAACATACCCCAATGCCCCCAAGCATCTTGATTTAAAGAAATATTTTAAAACCCTCAACTTTGCAGCATATTTCTACTGTAGTAGCTCCCACAGGTGCGGATAAGAACTGGGATCTCATTGTGCAAGGATATGTTCAAAAACAGAGCAAGACAGGATCTTAAGTCCCAAAAAATCTCACAATAGTCTCATGAAGAAGCTAGAGAACGCTCCAGTGTCCATTTATTAGCACCATTATATTCTCTTTCAATTTAAACAAGCAAGAGCTGCAATTAGGACAGGTATGTGGGCTCCCCAAGCAGTCATCTCTCTGAGTTACGTATCAGATGTCAAAACCGGTCAGAAACCTACTTGCACATTAAATTGCCCACAATTCAATGAGTGCAAAAAGGTTACATTATTGCATTTCACATGCCAAAGCAAGATTACAGTTACCAGCACATGAAACAGTTTCCATCTAAATGAATTCTTCTTAATTTAAAAACAAAGGATAATTCCACTGACTATAAAACACAAATACAAAAGGGCCGAAATAAATCAATTTTTCTTGCCTGCAGTAAGATGAACTAAGTGGCTAAATGTAGATCTTAAACAACTTACTATTTTGAAGTAAAATAAATGAAATGTTTTGCCTTGAGGGACAGTTTTATATTTAATAGTTTTGTGTTACAATGACAATGTATATTCTCCTCATACGCAGGCTCTTTTCTTCTCTGTAACATTTTGAATATGGGTTGGGGGTCTGTCTCTCCAACAGTTAAATCTCCCACATTTGATACATCTAATGTCCCCACTACAATGAAGAGAATTTATACAGGAAGACATTTTGTTAATCTGGTAAGGAAATAAGACAGAAAAGTGAAGCACTTCTTCTACCTGAAGGGAATTCTTATTTTACCAGGCGTGCTCTGCCCTACATAACAGATGACTGACAATATCAATATAAACACAGAGATTCAGGGGATTATGGGAATATGATTTAATAGTCAAAACAACTAGTAAAGGGCGAGTTATATTACAGTTTGGGGACTTTTTTAAATAGCAGGAATAGGATAGATTTCAACGATAAACTTCAGCATGATGGAAGGGCTAATCTACCTAAAATGCCCCCACGGACACAGACATAACATGAATTTGGAGTCTTGGCTTCATGTGTGTGCTTCTTTATAAAAAAAAAATATTTTCCAGATCAATTTGCATATTCTCCTATTATGAGTCAAGGACCAAATCTTGATCGGATATGTTTATGTAAATCTAGAATTCTCTTGACTCCAAAGGAGTTGCTCCCAATTTATATCACTATAAGAGAAATCTGGATCCAGATGCTGCTCACCTTATTCTTGTGAAGAATTTCCCCATTAGCTTCAGTGTCAGTACTGATGTGAATAAAGGAAAGCAGTACTTAGCCCTTAAACATATAGTAGTTATTGGAAGGAGCAATTCTTTTCTCCGCTCTCTGATCTATCAAAACATGCCAGTCTACTATCCCTCAGGTTGTCACCAGAACAGCTGGATTTTTAAAAAGTAGCTTGGAACACAGGAATGGTCAAACCTGATCAGACTCATGGTCGGTATCCTGTCTCTGACAGGAACCAGTACCAGCTACTTCAGAGGAAGGTCCAAAGCCCATAGGTCCAGGGACAGTTTTCACCAAACCCCCAGTTAGCGGCTAGGTTATGCCCTGAAGCCTGATGGTTTCTATCCCGTCTAATGGCTATTTAATCCTGTCTAAAGTAACATCCCACTTCGTCTGCTCCATTCCAGCCTCAGATTCTGAAGGGTTCTTTGTTATTCATGGACTTCTATCAATTAAAGTAGTGATTACATTATTGGTAGTTGGCACATTAATGAAAGACAACACAAAACAATATGACCTGCTTATTCTCTTAATCCCCTCCTCCCCCAATGCAGGGGCAGGCAGGGGAGAATGCAAGGATAGTTTCCAACATGCATTCTGACGAAAGATGCTGGGGTCCTGTTCTGCTCTCACACTGATTTGCAAGAGTGCAATTCCATTGACTTCAACAGTTCCATCCAGTTTACACTGGTCTGAGATCAGAGTGAGGCCCCCTTTGTTGAGAAAACTGAGTTCATCAGAAATAATATGATGGGAAAAAGTGGCCACTAAACTCTCCTCCTATTATGACAAGTCTTCAGAGAAGCTTTGAGTTGAACACATTGTGATTTTCCCTACACAAAGAGCAACAACAACAGGATTTGAGTGACGTAGAGTAAGAGAACAAATTGAGAGAACAAAAGGAAAGTCTCCATGAAAGAGTACAATGCATATGCTTCAGCTGTAATGGGAATTGCACTACTGCTAGGAGCTGCAGATACTATGGAAGGGAGGGGAAATAATGAGGAGATAGAGGATGGATGGGCATCGGAGAAGGAGAGGGAAAAAATTGAACTTAAACTCCCTACTGAGCCAATAAATCCGGCAGCAGGATAGTGTGTTTCCAGGAATAAGGGCGATGTGGCCCAGAAAGAACAGATTTAGTGTCTTCTAAAATTCCCTGATCCTGTTTGTTTGATACCTCTCCCTGATAAATGTAATGCCCCAGTGGCTTCCTCAAGCTCATGCCCTCAGTTTAAGAGAGTCATGCCAATTTAATCAGAAACAACATATCATATGTAACCAATCACAACTAACCTAAAAAGCTCAATTATGGAGTATGAAAGTCACAGAAAATTATCAATCGGTCCTGACAGTGTAAAAAAAAAAATTAGATTAAAAATTAGCTGCATAAATTTGAATAATCAGTTTGACGCAACTGTTATCAACTAGTTGACATTACTATTAACTACAAGTTATTCACTCAGCTCTAGTCATGTCACACTTTTAGAAGCACCCAGTGCACAATTGATTGATCCGGATATCAGTGTCATCAAGTGCTGATGGTAGCACCAAAAGCATCTTAGCGTAGCACCCAAAATGCACTTTGAAGAGCTCTTATGTTCAATTTACATAAACCAGATTGGCCTTGGGCAAAGGCTATTCCCTAGCAGAGATTAATGACCAGCGAGACTAATGCACAGTGCTATGGTCTCAGGCCATCACCTCCTTGTAGCCAGTCATTAATCCCCCAGGACATGCCCTTCTTCTCAGTCATTAGCAATAAGCAGACAAGCATTGGTAAGTGAAGGAACTCTAATCCTGTAGTTTGAAGAGTGGGACTGGAAAGAGAGGGTTGGGTTTCTGGAGGGACATACGTTGGTGAGACACCTGGAGCTCAGGAATGGAAACTGGTGAGCAACTGCTACTAGACAAAAACACAGGCCTCTTAACATGGAACACTGGCTTCTATGTATGCTCCGTGAAGAGCCTTCCTACAACCCTGCCTGCCCACTGCATCACTTATCGCTAATGAAAGATTCTAAATCAAGAGCAAATAATCCAGTCCTTATTCAGGCAAACTGCAGTTGAAGTGAGAGCCTAGGTAAGCAAGGTTTACTGACTATAGCTTTAACTAAATAGACGTGTGTGTTTAGGAGTTACATACACATGGATATTTTAATACCAAGCTACTGAAAATAAGTTCCTCCTTCACTCTGTTCAAGACCTCCATTCAAGATCATCCCTGCAGCAGTTAATGACATCACCAGCACCTAAATCAAAGCAGGAAGCGTGGGAAGATGGTCTAGTCAAGCGGTATACAATAATATAATCTGTTATAAAACCAATATTGAACTTTATACTCAGGTAAGTAAAGGAAGAGCTGATTTGCAAGTCTATACATATTGCATTACAGATTTAGGATCTTAGAAAGATTTTACAATTTAAGGGGGGAGGAATTCATTTTACTCCACAATGTTAATATTGGCCCATCCTACAGGAAATCATAGCTTAGAATCTACAGAACAAGAAAAGTATAAAACATATAGCTCAAAAATATGACCAAAAGTTTTAAAGCAAGAATTGCTCAATAACTAAAATAGCAGCATGCCGTGGCTAGGACATTGCCTGATGGTCCAATAGCTTCCTAGGTCCTCGGGGCCAGTCAATTTCTGTGAAGTAGCCAGTTCAGATGTGACCCCTGCTGGCTGCTTCTGCCTCCTGCTCTGAGCCCACTGCAGTTTCTGTGTCTCCAAGGCACTTCTCCCCCCGCTATCAATGGCTGACTTTTTAGCCTCCTGAAAATAATCAAGTCAAAAATGTAAATAAAATTTTGAGCCAAATGGTGTATTTATTTTCAGATGAGATGTTGGCTGCAATTTCTCTTGAAACAAGGTGCAGTATGGTATCTCCAGCCTGATGAGAGTCAAATCAGGTGACATTTCAAGGGTTTTTGTGGCCACAGTGTCTCAGAACGTCAGAAGTGGTGGTCTCAAGAAGATATATCTTCTTCCCACTCCCAGCCTCATACACATCCTCACTGCACTCTGGGCTTTCAGATCGGCACTGTTTGCAGGACTGGACTGACAACTCCAAGAAACCTGGGCAGTATATTTTGAGCAGCCCATGAAATACAAAGGACCAGACTGTAAAATCACAGTCTGCCCTATATAAAGAGTAGTGCCAGGGAGGGAATCAAATCTCCTTATTTTTCATTGCAGTCTCGGGGGGGTGGGGGGTGGAGAAGAGAAATTCCTGGAAAATGGCTCGATTTCTCAATGGTGGGGATGGCACTGCTAAACAAAACCCAATCTAGAAAGACCCTACTGTAATTTTCAATGGAAAAGCATCTTTCCATTGAATTACATCCTCTCTCGGTATCCTCAAATACTGAGTAGTATAATAAATAGAATTGCTTAAACGCGCGTTTTACAAATATCTATTTTAGTTGCCTCCATTTTCCTGCTGTGTCACAAAAGCTCAGGTTTTTTTCATGGTGAGAATTCTTTACAAAAGATTATTTTAGGACTTAAGTAATGTTTAGACACAGACAGAATAAATGTAACCCAAATTCCAGGTGAAGGTCACAGAAGCAAGTGGAGATTTTTGAGCTAGTCCCATCTTCCCCTGTCAGTGTCAACAATGCCAATATGCACTAACTATACGATTATGGATATACTGAAGATAAAAATGACTGGGTCAGGGCTTAAATAGCTTGATTGTACATGAGGTTTGCTAAAGCATTTCAATTACAATTAGTCAAACGTTCCTTCAGAACATTCCACCCCCGCGATGGAAAATAACCTTTTTGATTAAACTAGACTTTCTGCCAAAAAAGCCATTTTTGTTGAAAATTTTCAACAAGTTACCAAAAAAAAAAAAAAAAAGTGCTCCCTCGTGGGGGAAAAAAGTCATCTGTACCAAAAAGAGGGAGATGAATGAGTCCCCAGCCTTAATGCTGAGGAAAAGGGACAAGTTATGTTTCGATTTTTTTTTTCTTTTTAAGGAATAACTCCCCCTCCCTCCCACACAGCACAAAGACACCTCATCTTCCAGTCAGTAGGGCAGGTGTGTTCAAGCCCACCCATAGCTTCAGGACTACATTTGAGATTCCAGGCTGCCAGAAACAGACCATATTCAGAGATTCTTACTCCATGATTGTTATTTATAGGTCTGCTTGATTATAGACCTGTTTAATTACATTGTCTCTTCAAAGCTGACCTCGCCAGCTAAACTGTTACTGGTATTATGAAGAGGTGGGGGTAATTGTAAATGGAAGATTGAAAGAAATTCTTCAGTGGTGGGATTACTGTAGCCTAGAAAAGCTGAAAGAAACCAGGACTATAGATTGGTAAAATACTGCAGACAGCAGAGAAACCTCCCTCCTTTCAGTCTTGCAAACTATTGCTCCATTTTCAGGATTTTGAATCAGTGGGAAGAATACAACAGCCTGCAAGGGTTACATTTTTGCTCATTAAAGACCTACTTGCTCTTAAAGTCCTGTGTTTAATTGCTCTTGGCCCTTCCCCTCTCCTTTAAACTCATTGTGGAAGACACCACAGGCAAGAAATTCATTAGCAAATGTATTCATTCACAGGTTAAAAAAGAAAAAATCATGACAAATCCTTTTATAACCAGCTTCAAAGGTGCAACTGCTAAGATGAGCTCTTTCATTTTGTGAGAGGAGTTTCTTGAATTCCAAATTCTTACACATCATGAGCAAGCCAGCCCAAAGGCAATGCTTGCAGCAGCAAATGGAGGGTGAAAAGGGGGGAAGAGAGATACCTTCCATATTTAAATTACATCAGGTAGCATCTGTGGAAACATTCCTGCAATTCATCAGATAAGCAAAAAATTCATTTATCTACATGGCTATGCACCAGAACTGCTTCCTATTTGCACCTCCTTGAAAAAGTGATACACAAGGACATTGCACATTTCATTTTCTTCACCCACACTGCTTGCCTTTGGAATTTCAGTCTATAAGGTTTCACCATCTTCTCCCTCACCAGCAAGTATAAAGCATAAAGCATCAGAAAGTTACAGCATTTACCCTCCTAATACAACCTTCTAAAATCTTGCTATTTGCTTGATCAAGACATTGGTTGGATTACTCAAGAATCTGCTCCCTATTTATGAAAGTGTAAAGAGTATTTACAACTTTAGTGATAATTAAATAGTAGACATAGGTCGAGCGACTATTCCAAATCTGAACAGCCTCTGGAGTCTGAGAGAGCTTCACAGATCTGGGTACAAACTTTGCGGTTTGCTCCTATCCCTGTAATGGGTCAAACCAAGACCCTGATCTGAATACACTGCGCTTTTGGAAAGTAAATTTTCTAACTTTGTGGTTAGAGCCCTTCTCTACAGAACAATCTATCCTATGCTTGAAGAATCTGTTAACATTAGGATGTCATTATAGGAAAACAATTTCTTTTCCTCTTATTTTTTGGTATTGTTTTCCTTAGAATTACCCTTCACCAATCTAAATTTGGCATTCAGATAAATCATCATTTTATATGGTGTAACTCCACCTACAGGAAGCTCGAAGCAATATCTACCCAAGCATATACCCAATAAATATAAGAGTTGTGTGAAAACTCTTCTCCTACACTAGGATTTGTAAAAAGTGAAGAATGTGGTAAAATTTGTCTCAGATTTTCCACTATGGTAAAAACTGTGAGAAAACTACAGAAGACCCAACCCCGAGAAACTTAGGGTTTTGTTGTGTATTTTCCTCCATCTTTCTCTGGGAGGCTGTGTCATCATCTACTTGGATATTTTGGAGATCCTCCACTTACTGTTGGGGCAGGAAGATACACCATAAAATACTCTTATCTGGAGATCTGCCAGTGTGGCGTTGTAGTCCACAGCATTCGGATTCCTGGTAGCTACCAGGATTACTTTCAACCTAAATAAACTCTTATTAAAATGGTTCAGAAATGTGGGAATTGCACACAGCCCTGCCCAGTACCTCTTCTGTTTCCCAGATTTGGATTCAGCATCTCAAGAGCATGTCAGTAAGACCTGCAACTAAGACCAGTATTAACCGAAATGTGTCCCGCTAAGCTGGAACGTCAGTCCTCCACTGCAAGCCACCAGTACTTGCTGTACTAATTTGTACCAAGGCAGTAAACATTCCAATCCACCGAGTATACGACATCCCAACTTTCAGAGCAAGGAGTGTAAGAGAAAGGAAAGTTCATAGAAATATACCCTTCAAGTTTGCTATATTTAGGCCCAGAACACAGGCCTCCTGGTTTTCAAGGAAAGGAAACAAGTGGCAGTAATTTATCCTTTCCCACCACTGCCAAGAGGAAATTAGGGAGACTACACATTTTGGAAGAAAGTTGTGGATTGCTTACGAAGATACTCTTACCTGTATGTTTAACTAGCATTACAAATCCAGAAAGCTCCTGAAGGGTGAACTAGAAGGAACCCTCTGCAGTATCTCAGTTATAAGGTGGTTAGGCTGCACTCTCCATGAAAACGGAAGGATCTGACAACAATGAGACTGCAAGTACAGAGTATCTCATTGGATAATACCAGAATTGAGAGAAGAGTCCATAGTTTTATTGCAATATAGCTGTGAATGTTCAGAAAGGGGAGTGTGTAAATTTGGGATCAAACTAATGATA
This sequence comes from Chelydra serpentina, assembly GCA_037349315.1. Taxonomy (NCBI): domain Eukaryota; kingdom Metazoa; phylum Chordata; order Testudines; family Chelydridae; genus Chelydra; species Chelydra serpentina. The sequence goes on from JBAIAC010000001.1 coordinate 42,895,393, forward strand.
TTATGTGCTGGCCCAAAAGACACACGCACACACACACCCCCACACACCTGCAATATTTTATGTTCCCACTCACCTTGAGCAAGTGGGCTTTATATTGTTTCATTACTTCTATTCATCATGCAAAGGACAAGTAAATAGACTTTGCTCCTTGACAGACTTGTTAATTTTAAAGTTTTAATTACTTTGAGACTATGCATATCTGAGTTTCTATCTACAAACAATCAATCTATACTCAAATATGCTTGAGATAGTGGACAGCTAGTTTCTTTACTTCCAGTTTCCAATGGTAACGTCAAATCCCACCTGGTGGTTTCTCATCTGGCAGGGATAAATTGCCAGAGATAACAGTTACACGATGGACTAGGGGTACAATTCCCCTGCTCACGTACACATACTCGTGCTAGCTCTCACTGACCTAGTGCGAGTATGAATAGCAGCGTATTTGCAGTAGCCTGGGTTACATGGCTTAGCTGTGTCGAGTACACACCCACTTTGGGTTCTAAGGGGGTTTGTAGTCGGCACGACTCAGCCAGGCCTCTGCTGCCACTACCGGTGCTATCGCATCTACACTGCAATTTACACTCACACTAGCTCAATGAGCGCTACTGCGAGTATGCGCGTACACAAGCGGGGAATTGTACCCCTACCAGGACCTAAGGTTTACTCATGTGCTTAACTTTACTCACTCTGAGTAGTCCCACTGAAGCAACAATGCATAAGTTAAGCATGCAGGTCTTTGTGGGATCAAGGCCATAGAAGGTGTAAACACACCTTTGGCTAGAGAGCCAAAAAAAAAAAATTCATTTTACAATATTTAAAATCACTTCCCTGTGATCTTCAGTATCTGTCCAATCTTCATCTACAGCGCTCTTGATGTCTGCTGCTTCTCCACCCCACAAAAAACTCCGAGAAATGACTGCTTAGGTAAAGCAGCCACTCATACTCTGGATGGGGCTAATGAATACAGTTCTAAGTCAGGTATGTTTATTTTTAAATTCTTACAGAGAAACCCCCAATAAAAAGCAACAACAGGTATCTGAAGTGTGGGCAATTATGGACAAGTGCCATTTCAGCATAAATAGGAAAAAAATAAATGCAAATTATTGAATACTTAACTCTTTTGAATTGGCTGTTAACTGAGACAATAGTCTACAAGATGTTGTTTGGAGCAGCTCATTAATAAAATTCAAAATTGTTTTCAGCAATTATGTACAATCATTGTCATTTTATCACTGGCCAAAGAGAGTCCCTCACTGTGTGCTTCAACATATAATTATATCAGATTGCTGAGAAAATCATCCTGTCTGCAGAGGAGACTTGGAATTGTATTGCACTGACAGAGAAGCAATACACACTAACTAAAGAGTATTTATTTATTTTGGGAAGGAATTTGCTGCGAAAGAAAGCTAATGAATGATGCTCAGAAATCAGGGAGATGACTATAAAAAACCTGTATACTTGAGTAATTTGTGTTTTTGAAGAACCATTTCAATGTACCTACCCATTTCCAAATCCATTCCTTGTTCTCTCTTTGGAATAGAAATGTAATGGAAATGGAGCCAGTTTTCGTTCCCATACGCATCCCCCCCATCTGAATTTTACATTCTGTTTTGTAACGAATTAACAGTGGAGCAGATGAGCATCTAAGCATTATTTATCTTTTTTTACCCCCATGGATTCAGGACGTAGGACTGCCCTGAATTAATTTGTTTGAACTAGCACTTCTCTTGTAGAAAAAAAATCCAGTAATTTCATGATTGCCCAGCACCACAGAACTGCACACTTCATAAACATTAATACATTTATCCTTGCAAAATCTGTGTGGTAGGTCAGTATTTTACCACTGTGTAAAATGGGGATTACACTGGTGGAGGGAACACTTGCTACTAATTATCTATAGAAGATTCCAGGAATATCACTCTGAAGCCTAAAATGTCTTTGGAGTCCGTGTGAAGCGATGGAAGCAGCTGCATGCATGGCTGAGATCTCTTTTTGTTCAGAATATCACCAAGTTGCATCATCACGGTCTTGTGTGGTCTTTTTAAGAGCTCAGCCACGTACAAGTTGTCGTCTCCCCACACACCCCACACCTTTATGAATGAAAGCCTATGCGACACCACAGGTTTTAAACTATTTACTAGTCAATAGCATTGCCATAGCATCTTCAAGCCTCTACTGGCATCTCTGAGTGGGTGGTGCTTTCCCCTATTGTCAGCCCTACGGTAATCATTCCAAAATATTCTTACTTTGATCCCTGCAGCATACAGGGATGTTATCCTATTCCTATAAACAGTTTGTGAGCCCTCTAGTAGCAGTCACTGTGTTGTATGTTGTAGAAGCTGTCTGAAACCAGTCAGGGCAGCAGCATGTATGTAGTTACACCAGGTTAGGTTTCTGTATATTTAGTAATCATGCCTGGTTGGGACCCAGCTGTGTCTGTGGTTGCTTCATATTATTTTGATATGTAAAGAGCAAAAGATGCAGCCATTCCCCAACTCCTGCCGTCCAGGACTGAAGCTTCAAACTAAACTACTCTGAATTAAGCAGTAGCATGTGGCTCACTTGCAGGAGAAAGTCACAGAAATATTTTACTTTTTAGCTAAATTACCCATTTGCTGATAAATTCTCTCTAAATGATTATATACACTTGCAATTACATGCTGACAGTTAAGAAGCCCCACTTCATAATTGAGGTCTTGAAACAGAACATAAATTCTGTCTGAAAGACTGTTCTTTCAGCTTTACTTTTTCATTAGCAGTAAACCTTTGGCATCAGATCCCTCTGTCACCCACAATCTGACACGCAAGAGAATGAAGTGGAATGATGTTAACCATCACTTCCTAATTTCCACAGATAAGGTCTGGGCCTTTAAAATTTATGAGATTGAAGTTTGCCTTGAAGGGCTTCAGTTCAAATGCAACCATAAAAGAAAGGATCTGTTGAGTTGTATTTACTGAGGGATTGTCTTCACATACAGCACTGCAGCTGCGCCACTTCTCCTGAAGTGAAGTGAAGACACTTCTCCTGTCTTAGTCCAGCTCCCTGACAGGTAGTAGCTGTGTTGATGGGAAAAGCTCTCCCATCAACACAGCACTATCTATATGGGGGGCTAGGTCAGGATAACTACATTGCTCAAAGGTGTGGATTTTTCACACCCCCAGGCAACATGTTATACCGATATAGGTCTGTAGCGTAAACCTGAGTTCAGAGGTCAATCAAAACAATAAAGTTCACATGTTCTCTTTTAAGAGCATGTACTCTATATGAAAAAGGATATAAAAATAAGTAATTTTGTAACAAACAATTTAAGGATTGTAATGAAGTTTAGGGCATGATTCTCCTCTCATATCCATGTCAATCAGGGAATAATTCCATTGAAGTCAATGGAATTACCAGCGTAGGTAAGAAGAAAATCGGGTTGATATTCTCTGTCTAAGGTAGGGTGGCCACTTACACATGCAGGAAAACTGAACATTCCAGTACTTCCGGGAATGGTGTGGGCCTGCCTCTGCTATGACCCTACCCCTGCCAGTGTGACTTTGGACACACGTGAGAGAAAGCACGCTGCATGGGGGGCACCATTTTAAGAGCACTCAGCCCCAGTCTTGCCAGTATAACTTTGGACACCCGGTGCATGAGGTCACACCACAAAGAAGGGGCATCATTTTTAAAGAGTGCACCAGTCCACCCCCTGCCAGCATGACCTTGCGTGAGAGGCTGCGGGGCAGAATGGCATGCTCTTCAAAATGTATTGTCTACCATCCAATATCAGACAAAACCACACCGAGTTGTCCAAGTACTGGATAGGTGATAAACCCTAGAAAAGCAGGACTGTTTGGTTTAATACTGGACAAGTGGCCTACCTAGTCTGAGGTACAGTTCTATGGGTATTTGTTCCCTATTACCATAATATCCGAGTACCTCACAGTCTTTAATGTATTTAGTCTCACAGCACCCCTATGAGTTAGGGAAGTGCGAATATCCCCAATTTACAAATGAAGATTGTCTTGTAGAGACGCTAAGTGACTTGCCTAAGGTCACACAAGAAGTCTGTGGCAGAGCAGGGACTTGCGAACACTCGTCTGAGACGTGGGTTAAAGCACTGGACTCTCCTTTCTTTCTCCTGAGGGACGTTAACCTCAAATGAGCCCTAGCCTAGCCTGTTTTCAGATTGTACATATAGAGTCCATACGAATAAGGTTGTCAACGCTGTCTGGAGTGGCTCATGACCCGAGTATCAAACTTAGGGCAGACAATCAAGAAGCATGGCAGACACCCCAAACAGGCTGTATGTTCTATAATTAGATGTCAATCAACCCAGTAACAAACATGGACTCCTGAAGCGCTATCACAGTCTTACCATGGAGTCACAGACAGTCCCCTCAGGCACTCCAGTCTATTTTACCACTCAGGCAAGCTGGATTTAGTGATAGTTTGCTATACACCGAAGATCACAAAAGATTCAAGTTGCTTCCAATCCCAAGACTAATCACTTACCCCAGCGATTAGTCTCTTAGTCACTTACCCTTACTTTATATGTACAATTTGTACCATAGCTCTCTCTCCAAAGACTCCAAAGACTCTAGCCAATCCTGTAACTAACTAAAGATTTATTAGCTAGAAATGAGAGTTGTTTACATGCACGCACACACAAATTAGTTACAGTCTATAGTCTTAAAAAGAGTTGTAGTAATCTGTCAGCTCTGAATGTTTTTAGGGCTAATCCAGGTTGACTCTGGGGAATCTCTGCTTCTGTTTCATAGCTCCAGCCCTGAGAGACTCCAAATAGCAAAAGAGACGAAAATTTTCTTGTTGGCTATTTTTATTTCCTTCTTTCAGAATTCAAGCTAATGGTGCGAGCCCTTTTGCATGTAGCCTCTTCACCCCTGTGAAGAGGCAGTTAAAGTCTTTATATTGTGATATCCCACAATGGTCCATTTAGTTTCGATAGGGCTTCTTGATGAGCAAGAGACTATTCTTCCTGATTGATTTCATAACTTCAGAGCAAACATTGTTTACAATTATAAAGCAAAAACAAATATTACCTTATAGCATGTGATAAAGATATGTGAGATTAATGCATGTAGCAACTTACAAGCATGTCATAAAATCTCAACACTGCACACATTGTTATAAATTCAATACGCATCTGAACCATAACTTACACACAGGTGAAACAGACTGGTTTCCAGCAACGAATATGTCAGTGCTTGGCTGAGGCAGAAAGCCTCGGCAAGAGCTGGCACATGGTCTGCCACCCTCACAAAGGTGAGCAGGGTTTAGTCCAACACTAGTATCACGATGTTAGGAGGATATGGGAAAACAAGTACTGTCAAGAGAAATGGTCTCCCAGAGAGCTGCACGTGGAAGTGGTCCTCCATGCACAGATCTCCCCACAGCACCTTCCCCCCTTCCCGCATCCACACAGGAGGAAGAGAGAAAACTGGAAAAGGGAATTGAATCATCCTCTTAACAGCTCTTTTGTAGAGTACCAAGCAAGGCAATGCCTTTTCTGCATGTACTTCCCATGCAGGGGATCCTGCCATTTAAGGTGGGGGAGAGGGATGCCCAGGGGCAGCGATGGCAGAGAAGGCCCTGGAGCCGTGCTGCCAGAACACTCTGCATAGATGACCGGTCATCTTAGAATCCCCAAGACCAGCTGGGTTCTGGGCATGGAACTACAGCTCACTCGACAGGAGAACAGTGGCCTCCTCACCACCACCTCTGACATGGAATTAGTATTTGACGAAACATACATGAAGAGATTCTCATTTAGTTTCTCCCCCACCCCAGAATCCCTGCCATAGGAACTTCTAAGAGAAGATGCTTTGGGCTAGTGGTACAGTCTACAGGCGAGTCTCATCTTACGCTGGGGTTACGTTCCGCAGTCAGCGCGTAAAGCGAAAATCGCGTATAGTCAAAATTACATTGAGTGTAATGGCAGGTGGAATCGCCCGCACTACAGGTACAGTATTTAAATTGTTATTTTTCTCTTCTTCTTTTTTTTTTGGCCGACCGCACAAAGCTGAATTCGTGCATGTTAAATGCACGTAAGATGAGACTCACCTGTATTTTTTATTTTATAGTGAATCCTTTACATGTCCCTGAACACTTTCTTCTAGTTCCAGCAACAACAGTGTCATTCAGGGAGACTTAGCTACTGAGATTACGGGAGTAGCTTTGACAGACAGGGGCCTCAGTTACACTAAGAAAAGAATTAATAGAAATCTACATTAGGGGAAAACAATGGTTTTTTTAAAATCCATTTAATTTTAGCTAATCAGTTGGATGGGCTGTACGTTGTCTATCCCAGTTTAGGCCCCAGTTCAGCAATATATTTAAGCATGTGCATAGCTTTTAGCATGCAGGTGGTCTCTGGATTATTAATGTGCTCAAATACCTTGCTGATTCAGGGCCTAACACATCTGTGCCATTAACAGTCTCTGTAGTTACAAGGAGCCAAGTTCCTCCACTATGGACATAGATGCATAGATTCTAGATTTATAGATTCTAGGGCTGGAAGGGACCTCGAGAGGTCATCGAGTCCAGCCCCCTGCCCTCATGGCAGGACCAAATACTGTCTAGACCATCCCTGATAGACATTTATCTAACCTACTCTTAACTATCTCCAGAGATGGAGATTCCACCTCCTCCCTGGGCAGTTTATTCCAGTGCTTAACCACCCTGACAGTTAGGAACTTTTTCCTAATGTCCAACCTAAACCTCCCTTGCTGCAGTTTAAGCCCATTGCTTCTTGTTCTATCCTTAGAGGCTAAGATGAACAAGTTTTCTCCCTCCTCCTTATGACACCTTTTTAGATACCTGAAGACTGCTATCATGTCCCCTCTCAGTCTTCTCTTTTCCAAACTAAACAAACCCAATTCCTTCAGCCTTCCTTCATAGGTCATGTTCTCTAGACCCTTAATCATTCTTGTTGCTCTTCTCTGGACCCTCTCCAATTTCACCACATCTTTCTTGAAATACGGTACCCAGAACTGGACACAATACTCCAGTTGAGGCCTAGCCAGCGCAGAGTAGAGCGGAAGAATGACTTCTCGTGTCTTGCTCACAACACACCTGTTAATGCAGCCCAGAATCAAGTTTGCTTTTTTTGCAACAGCACCACACTGTTGACTCATATTTAGCTTGTGGTCCACTATAACCCCTAGATCCCTTTCTGCCGTACTCCTTCCTAGACAGTCTCCTCCCATTCTGTATGTGTGAAACTGATTGTTCCTACCTAAGTGGAGCACTTTGCATTTGTCCTTATTAAACTTCATCCTGTTTACCTCTGACCATTTCTCCAATTTGTACAGATCATTTTGAATTATGACCCTATCCTCCAAAGCAGTTGCAATCCCTCCCAGTTTGGTATCATCTGCAAACTTAATAAGCGTACTTTCTATGCCAATATCCAAGTCGTTGATGAAGATATTGAACAGAGCCGGTCCCAAAACAGACCCTTGCGGAACCCCACTCATTATACCTTTCCAGCAGGATTGGGAACCATTAATAACTACTCTCTGAGTACGGTTATCCAGCCAGTTGTGCACCCACCTTATAGTAACCCCATCTAAGTTGTATTTCCCTAGTTTATTGATAAGAATATCATGCGAGACCGTATCAAATGCCTTACTAAAGTCTAGGTATACCACATCCACCGCTTCTCCCTTATCCACAAGACTCGTTATCCTATCAAAGAAAGCTATCAGATTGGTTTGACATGATTTGTTCTTTACAAATCCATGCTGGCTATTCCCTATCACCTTACCACCTTCCAAGTGTTTGCAGATGATTTCCTTAATTACTTGCTCCATTATTTTCCCTGGCACTAACTGGTCTGTAGTTTCCTGGGTTGTTTTTATTTCCCTTTTTATAGATGGGCACTATATTTGCCTTTTTCCAGTCTTCTGGAATCTCTCCTGTCTCCCATGATTTACCAAAGATAATAGCTAGAGGCTCAGATACCTCCTCTATTAGCTCCTTGAGTATTCTAGGATGGATTTCATCAGGTCCTGGTGTTGCAGGCATCTAACTTATCTAAGTGATTTTTAACTAGTTCTTTTGTTATTTTATCTTCTAAACCTTCCCTCTTCCCATTAGCATTCACTATGTTAGGCATTCCTTCAGACTTCTTGGTGAAGACTGAAACGAAGAAGTCATTAAGCATCTCTGCCATTTCCAAGTTTACTGTTACTGTTTCTCCCTCCTCACTGAGTAGTGGGCCTACCCTGTCCTTGGTCTTCCTCTTGCTTCTAATGTATTGATAAAAAGTTTTCTTGTTTCCCTTTATTCCTGTAGCTAGTTTGAGCTCATTTTATGCCTTTGCCTTTCTAATCTTGCCCCTGCATTCCCGTGTTGTTTGCCTATATTCATCCTTCGTAATTTGTCCTAGTTTCCATTTTTTTATGACTCCTTTTTATTTTTTAGATCTTGCAAGATCTCGTGGTTAAGCCAAGGTGGTCTTTTGCCACATTTTCTATCTTTTCTACCCAGCGGAATAGTTTGCTTTTGGGCCCTTAATAGCATCCCTTTGAAATACTGCCAGCTCTCCTCAGTTGTTTTTTCCCTCAGTCTTGAAAGTAGGAAATCAATCTCTGATGTAGCAATCTGGAAAAACAGAGATCAAGTAAAGTGTGGATGCTTTTAGGCATTGTTTATTTTTCTCACCCAAAAAACACATGAACCAAGAAAAGCAACTCATCAATAGGCTAAATTCTGCTGTCAATTAAACTGGTTCAAACTGGGGTTTAAGTGTAGTGACTCCAGATTTTCACCAAAAATGCAGAATTTGGCCTAGAGTCTGTGGAATATGCCTGAATGTCAGAATCCTAATTGCACTTCTTTACCTAACAGACACCAGTACCAATCACACAGAAAAGACTGAAATTGTGCTTTGTGGGCTTTATCATCATGCAAAATAATGCTAAACTAGAATCCGTTTCTTTTAAGAATTAAGTGCTATTAGTGGAGTACCTATATTATCTAGAAAAAGAAAGAGGGCTTATGACAGGAAGAAAGGGGTCAAATTGCCTACAGCAAGTTTTGTGTTCTAAGAAGTGATGGAGTGGAAGGCTGTCAAAAACACAAAAAGACAGACTTTTCTGTGGTGTATGGACAACATGACATGAGGAATGAATAAGAAATGTTCTCTTCTCCAGCCTCCTTCTAGCCCCATTACTTTATTAGCTGCATTATGCAATTTGCATGTGTGAAATGTTTATAAAATCAGTTAGGTGCTTGTCAAACTACCTGTCATTATCTCCCTTGTAAGCAGTTATTCTGTCTGGCATTACATCACCTGCTTTGATCTTCTCCCCTCTCCCAGAGGGATGGCACAGTAGAGTTTCTGGTTCCTTCTAAAAAGTTAACTGCTTCATATAACCTGTTTTCTAAGCATTTCATAAAATGTCGATAAAATCTCAATTGACTGAACAGAAAAAGAGCTAGAAACAGGTTAAAATTCATTAGAAAGTAATTGAAAAAATTAAACTCTGGTCATGTAAAACTTCAACTATCAATAGATTTTACTCTTATTGTTCATAAGAATTAGAATAGTATTTTACATCCTCTAAAGTATTATCCTTTTTACAGGTGGGGAGAACAGAGACAGTCCTGCTCCCACTGTAGCCAATGGCACAACTCCTTTAGATATACACTGGAGCAGTGTGAGATTAAGACTTGCTTAAGGCCCAAAAGCGAGTCTGTGATAAAGCAAGAAATAGAAAGCAGGAGCTCTTAGTCTCCAGCTCACTCCACTAGATTCACAACATGGAGCCTCTCTCTCTCAAAACTTTGATATCCAAAATCTAAAGACAAAGCTATTTACTCTCCCAACAACTCCATATGCTCAGTCCTTTTCCCAATGGTGAGGTTTCCATCTCAGTCCCAAATGCTGTCGAACTTTTGGAACGCAGAGACATCACTAGAGACTTTCCTCATAAGTAGCCAGGTCTGAAGACACGAGCAAAAAACAAAACCAAAAAAAAAAAAGGTGAAGATCAGAGCACACACGGCAAGAGCAATACACAGAAAATAAAACCTGAAGATCTAAATGATATTGGAGGAAGGCTGGGAATACCACTGGATGGCCCAAACAAATTCTTCAGTTGTCAATCAATAACAGGGCTTAGAACTATGAAGTGAGTTGCCTGATCCTATTCTCAGAAAAGCTAATAAACCAATGAAAGGAGCATTTCTCTAAGCCTTAGCTATAAAAGAATTAGCAGGGAGAGAAAAGAGTCAATTATTTACCCCCTCAAAAAATTGATTAAAGATGGGATTGCACAGTCTAACTTTGCAGAGACCCTGTTCATACTGCAAGTGATGGGTGCTCAATCAGCCCCAAACAAATGAGAGAAATCATACAAAGACTTGCTTTCATTCTCCGACATCCCCCATTTCCATCTAGCTATTTGCATCAGCACTGAGTGGATAAGGCAAAATTTCTTCTTTATTTTGCTAGCCCATTAAAAACGTGTTTATGGAGCAGTCATGAAAGGGGTGGGGGGCAGTTCTTAAAGTTTTAGTGCCTGGGGAAAGTGACCAGTCTTGTACAGAATGAAGTATCAATTTGTAGAAGAGGTACAGCGGCTACAGCACCAGTGCTACCTTCCCCATGTAGCCCCACACATGTGCCTCCACTCTGAAGCAGAGGGATCACCTGCATGGAAAGGTGAGACTGAAATCCATTAGACTAAGTCCAAACAGCCTGTCAGCTGCGGACTGCCAACTAGGAAAGTATGGTGGGGGGGCGGGTGTTGAGAGTTGAATACCAGCCCAATGGGAGCAGACAGACTACCAACTCTTTTCACTTAGGCCACCAAACATTCATCAGAGAGTAGCACCTTTTGAGTGCTACAGATCTAATGCTGGGTGTGAACTAGTAGCTTAGCTGCAAAGGGCACCAGAACACATGCCCAAGAAGCCCAGAGCCATTCAGAACACTGCTGAGACACACTAGTAGCAGAGCACCATCTCCGACCCCAACCCAACTGCTTGCATCTCCAACGCCAATCATAAATGCAATAATCAGTCTTTTAGAGGCATTAATATTTGAACCTGACAGAAAATCTAATTGGCAATTCATGGCAAGTCAAGTCCAGGATGCGTGGCTACAGACAATGCACAGATCTCTACTATTCTGTGCACTCCTTCCCACACCAGCCCACTCCAACTGCATTAACAAAGCATTCACGGTCTTCAGCTCAGTTTTTGCTCTGATTCGATAGCCTTTAAAAAAAAAAAAAAAAAGTAAACAGCAACTCACCTTTGCCCTCTTCCTCAAAACCTTTACAAAACTAAACACCTCCCTGTGACCTCACTAGGAGCAGGATTGGCCTCCAGCACCAGACCAAATTCTGAGTTCTTTACTCAAGCAAAATGTCCTTTGAAGCCAAAGTTTTGCTCAAGTAAAGACTGTAGAATTTGTCCTGGTGTTGAGTTCACCACTACACTGACCACAGTCATCAAGGCTTGATCCTGCCCCTTATACTCAATTTACTTACTTCACTCTTCAATCTTAGGCATGGTCTACATGACATACTTACTTCAATATAAGTAGATCACTCGGGGGTCTGAAAAATCCACATCCCTGAGCAACGTAGTTATACCAACCTTAACCACCCATGTAGATATTGCTATGCCGGCAGGAGAACTTCTCCCGCCAACATAGCTACTGCCTCTTGTGGAGGAGGAGTTATTAAGCCAACAGGAGGGCTCTCCCATCAGCTTAAAACATCTTCACCAGATGTGAAGTATCAGGGGGTAGCCATGTTAGTCTGTATCCACAAAAACAACAAGGAGTCCAGTGGCACCTTAAAGACTAGCAGATTTATTTGGGCATAAACTTTCATGGGTAAAAAACCACTTCTTCAGATGCATGGAGTGAATGCATGGAATGTGCTTCCAGATCTGCTGCAGCTACACCAATGTAAGTTTGTAGTGCAGACATGCCCTTATTCACTTGATTTGTCCAACGGGAACACTCGTGTAAATGAGCTGCAGAATGGGGTCCTGTTCCATAATACTTTGACATTCTGAAGCAAGCAGGCAATACAGACAGGTTAGTAAGGTTGTTTTTTTAGTATTCAATTATAGAAAAAAACAAAACAACCAATGACAAAATGCCTTCCTTTGCCACTTCAACTCGAAGTGCCCAGTTGTCTGTTGCCCTGCACTTTGTGCAATCATTTACACCAGTGCAAATGGCAAAAATATTTGTAAAATGCCATCAAATCAGAACAGAAACATTTTACATCCACTTGCCACTCACTTTGCTCTGGGGCAAATGGCTGCACCAAGAATCAGGCCCAAGCGGCCTTGCTGACTGCAAAGATCTCTGACGCACAGTCCTGTTCCTTCTGAAGTTAATAAGAGCTGTCCCATTGATCAACAGGCCCCACAACCATGTTCCTGAAGTATTTACTCATATGAGAAAGCCTTACTCACATTAGGAAACCCATTGATTTAAATCAGGTTTACATATAATGTACATATTGCACATACAGTATATAGGTAAGAATTCTCAGGGAAACAAGCAAGCAATCCACGGGGCGGGGGGAGTCAGTTATAACGGACAAAGAAGGGGTGGGTAGGTAGGTAGGGGGTGTGTGTGTGTGTGTGTGTATGTGTGTGTGTGTGTGTGTGTGTTTCCATTTTAAGCCAATCTAAAAGCTCAATAACAACCCATGGAAACGTTTAGCTGCTTTCATTTCTCACAGTAATGGCTTCTCCCCCCCCCCCCTCCTTTGTGAAGGAGAATACTGAATATATGCCAAGGTGAAAGATCGAAGACCTAGAATTATAGGTCATTTACCATAGTTATCTCTCTTTGCCTTTGGGTAGAAATGTCCTAAAAGTTATAAAGTTATAATTATGCAGGTGGAAAATAACCCTTGCAGGGTAAAGTTTCCCCTTGGTCAGGAAAACAGCTGTTGGGGGGTGGGGAGAGGAGATTGGAAATGTATGTGTCTGGGAAAGTCTTATCTTAGCTGCTGAAAAATCTGGGTCTTTGGGAATGTTAAATTGATAAAGAAGAAATTTCCCTTTAATTCCCTCCTGGATTAAAAATAAGTCAGGCAGCTGTGTTTATAATCATACAAAGAATGCATATTTTGTATTTTATTTCATACATAAATTATTCATGGCCCCATAATTTAGCCAGTAACAATTAGGTAATTAATTATTAATAAACGTGTTGAAGTTCTACAGCATCTTCCATCTGAGGCGCTCAATGCAGGTAATAAAGTAATGAATTAAGCTTCACTGAGAGAGGTAAAATTTTCTAAACTGAGGCATCAGTACATTGTGAAAGTTGCACACTCCCCTTCCTGCCCTCTAACCATTAAATAGGGGGTTCAAAACACAGCGTGAGCCCTTGTTTCTCCACTCTGGGATAATCCAGGACTCAGACATCCCATAATTTATGTGTGTAAGAAGCTATTGGGGTTGACCCCTGTACCTGAAAAGATGTGTAAATCCCAGACTTTGATGCCAATACTGACTACCAAGTAACCCATACCACTGCTAGCAACAGCTTAAATATCCAGGGTCAGGGCCAGCTTTTAATCAGGCCCCGCTCCGGCGGGTTGGTTTTTTTTTTTTTTTTTTTTTTCCCCCCCTCAGCTGATTGGCGGCGGGAGGTTTTTTGGGGGTTTTTTCGCTCAGCTGGTCGGCGGCGGGGCCCCGCACCCACGAAAGCCGGCCCTGTCCAGAGTTGCATCTTCTAGAGGTTGTCATTACTCTCAAAAATAATAAAATACAAACATTATAGGAGGTTTGTTTGGGACATTTTTAAAGATGCAAATGAAGCAAGAGAAACCTCAATGAATGCTTGTGGCAGTAGAAAGAACAAATAGTTGACTGAAATCTGTTGTACATTTCTTGAGAAAAGACAACAGAAGGTCATCAACTGTTCTCCATGTCCACTGAAGGTAGGGCAAGAAATAATCATCTGCAGCAAGGGAGATTTAGGTTAGATATTAGGAAAAGCTTTTTAACTATATGGAGAGTTTAGTTCTGGAATAGGCTTCCAAGGGAGGCTGTGGAATCCTCATCATAGAAGGTTTTTAAGAACACATTAGACAAAACATCAGGGATGATCTAGATTTTCTTGGTCCTGCATCAGCACTTGGACTTGATGACCTGTCGAGGTCCCTTCCAGCTGTACATGTCTATGATTCTAGAAGGTTATTGTTTGAGGTGAGTTGTAGTGTTTTCCCAACTGCAGTCCTGCAAATTATGAACCCGACCTATTATATCCCAGGGCTATCCTGGACAATATAATAGTTGCCATTAATAAGTCATTTCCCCTGCATTACAACCTTGTGATATCAGTGATATAATAAGTATTTCTATGCAATGGAGAGGGCAACACTGAGGAAACCCAGCCACTGTTTGGCAACTGTTGGCAAAAATTGACTTTTTAATAGCAACACAAATGAAAAATGAAACATTACACTACCTATGTTAGATTAATCTGAAACACTAAGGCTACAATCTATTCTAGTCAATGTGGGTAAGAATCAGAATATGCACAAGGGAAATTATATTTTTTCAGCTACCCCGGTCTAGAAGGAAGGAGGAAGTTTCCAAAGAAAGTAGACAGATTTAGCATTCTCTCATGGTTAACGTCCCTCCTTCATCAAAGGCCAGCACAATGCTCATGCATCAGTTAAGTCCCACTCAAGCCTTATTATTCCACTGAAGTGTGACTTACATGAAGCATAGGTCTTGAGCTGGGTTTCACCCATCAAATACTACCACTGAAGCCTTTATCTTGACCATTTTTCATGCCAGAGCTAAAAGAGGACAGACTCACCATTACACCAGAAGAGATCTGGTTATAACAAGAACCTTTTGTGTAAATAGTAAGGTAAAGTAATTTTGTGCGTGTAAATCAAAACCCAGAGTCTAAAAAACCCACAATGGACACCAATCATCATAATCCCTGTTGACCATCTTGTCAGAGAAGCCTCAGATTGACTGACCATGGAGATGGAACTACTGTTAGAGAATTTTCCACAGAATTTTGAATGATTAAGATCTGAAGTCCATCTGAAAAAAGTGTTCCCACTGACTTCAGGGAAAAGGTATATTCTCTGTAATGGTTAAATGGGGAAATAAACTGATACTAACAATGCCATCCAGCCTTCTATTGTACAGTCTAGAGCAATGGTTCTCAACCTGAGGGTACGCAGAGGTCTTCCAGGGGGTACTCAGCTCATCTAGATCAGTGTTTCTCAAGCTGGGGGTTGCAGCTCCCAGGGGGATCATGGGATGGGTTTGGGTGGGGATCCCACGTGCAGGGCTGGCATTAGGGAATGGCAAGCAGGACAACTGCCCAGGGCCCCATGCCACAGGGGACCCCCCCCCGAACCTAAGTTACTTGCTTCAACCCTGCCGCCTGGGGCTCAGGCTTCAGCCAAGGCTCAAGTGAAAAAACAGGATCAAGTATCACACTGAAATGCAAGTACAATAGTTATATTCCAATCGATTTTATTTTATGGTATGGTAAAAATGAGAAAGGAAGCAAGTTTTCCAGTAACAGTGTGCTGTGACACTTATTTTTATGTCTGATTTTGTAAGCAAGTAAGTGAGGTGAAACTTGGGGCACGCAAGACAAATCAGATTCCAGACTATGCCCCTTTCAAGAAAGGTTGAGAACCACTGGTCTAGAGCTCTAGACGTCCCCCCCAACCGCAATCCTCATCTCCTAAGAGCCGGTCTCTGGGATAGAGATTTATTGGTTCCCCATTTTTCATAATTAAAAGAAATATATTATGTTGAGTTAATAAGCAGCAGAGACTCTCAGACAAAGGAGCAGCAACATCTGTTCTCTTCAGAGTGCTTATCATATTGAAATGTGGGTCCATCTCTTCCCCTTACTTCTGATCTTTCTTGCTGATGAATGCTGGGAATGCCAAAGTGTTGAAAGATTATAAACAGATTTGGACTATGCCACAGACCAGTTCATTATAAATAATAATGCTTTACTGTGAGGTTCGCAATTTGCAGGAGGCCAGAGGAGGTGGGAGACAGACAGGTCTGTGGAGAGTTTTCCACACCTCTTGTATAAATCAGTGGAGACATTTCTAAGTTTTTTCAACACACACAAAGAAACACTGTTTCAAACATGGCTACGGGTATACAGAAAACACACTCTTAGCAGTGCTGTTTGTTGGTTATTCTATGCGTGGTTTCAATGTTCTACCTTTGATGAATAGGTACTGGAGAACAAGTCATCTAAAAAAAAAAAAAATCTCCTTTGTGGATAAAAGCAGAGGATTACTATTAAAAAGTTTAAATGTAAAAGGGTCACGGCTTTTATAACGACAAAAACTATTCCTACTTGGTACTTCCTTCTGTGCCCTTTCATTTGTAGTTGTCACTCTAAGTGGTTAGGGCAAAAGGACTGAAAGACGAGAGATCTGGCTTCCATTTCCAGATCCCTGTGACATCAGGGGCAACTCACTTTTTTTACTCTGCCTCAGTTTCTCCCCCCTCTCCCCAAATGTAAAATGGAGATGAGATGAAGTGCTTTGTGAAACACTGAGACCTATGGATAAAATGCTGTGCAAGTGTTTATAAAACAAAAGCATTTAAAATATGAAGCAATATTAATGTATTTCATACATGGCAGCTGAGTTATTTTATTCAGGGGCATCAAGATTGCTATTTAAAATTGACTCAAGAACAGTGCAATAGGAGCCTCTTTCTTCTATCCCAATTCGTGTCTAGATAGAAATGATCATTTTTAACATGTTCTGAAAATTGGGTAAAAACCTCCAACGACTTCTGTTTAACAAAAAATGCGCAAATCTCTGCTGTATATGGCTAGGGATACTTTGAGGAGTACACTTTGGGGACTGTTAAAGCAGTTAGAACAGGCACTCTTCGCAGACATACTGAGAGCGCGAGCTGGCCTGCTGATGGTGCTCTGCCCTGCAGTGCCACCTGTGAGACCCAAGGGAAAGTTCCAGTTCTAGTCTCTTGCCGGCCCAACCCTGCAAACCCTAAGTGATGCAAGTCAGCCATACACACACAAGTACCCATTGAACTGGGCAGCTATTCACATTTGCTCGCACGAGTCACTGCCCTGGTCTACACTCGGGGGTAAGATATGCAACTTGAAGTAGCTGAAGTCGACGTACTTAGATCGACTTACCGCAGCATCTTCATGGCGGTGAGTCGACTGCTGCCGCTCCCCCATCGACTCCGCCTGCACCTCTCGCGGCGGTGGTGTATAGGAGTCGACGGGAGAGCGCTCGGGGATCAATTTATCACGTCTAGACTGTACATGATAAATCAACCACCGATTGATCGATCTCACAGCGTCGATCCCCGTCGTAGTGTAGACCTGCCCAGTGTTTGCAAGATTGAGCTCCTGTTGTCTAGTTTAAGCAGGAATGAGAAATAAATTAAAATCCTTTGAAAACCATTGAATCCTATGCCACCATGCTGGAGACTGTATTTTAATTTAAAATGCTGCAGTTTGCCTTCTAGATTTTTCTGGTTTCATCAGAACAGATCATATTTCCATAGACCTTGATCTCACAGACAGGGCCAGATTCTGCCAGCCTTATTCCAGATGTCAATTCCCCTTCAGCTCCATGCAGTTTAAACTCTACCAGCGGACACTATCCTATGTATCTGTGCTCAACTTTGTATTTATCCATGATTAACATTCGATTCACCATCAGCCATTTAGCAGTTAGTAAGGCACATTTAAAGAAATCCCTCGTTTCTTTACAAGGTTTTAAGCCCAGCCTGCTGCTGTTGAAGGCATCAGCAGAACACTCCTTGCTTTCAACTTGGCAGGACTAAATCTTGTGCTAGCTAATTTCTCCTTTTCCTCCAAGGACCAGTGATTTGGAATTCAGGAAGAATTCACACACTTACTTTTCTCTATTGTTCAGGAATCTTCACTGGTCAATAAAATATAAAGGGAAAGTCTCCAAAGGTACAAATGAGAGCTAGATGTCCAATGGCCACTGATTTTTGTTGGGAGTGAGGCGCCTCCCTGCCTTCTGTGCTTTTGAAAACCTACTCCAACATCCTTTTTCTGGGTTATTCAAATGCTCTGGGGAATCCTTCTCTGCATGATAGACAGGATTGAGTTTATTGGCTTGCTGTATAGGCACTGTCACAACAACATTTAATTGGAATGCATAGCACAGCCATGCTCAGATTAGCACAAGTACTGTACAACAGACATGAAATTTAGCACAGTTAATGATCTCAATATGGAAAGATTTTCCTGGATTTCAATGAAAATTACCACATGCTGTAGCATATTACAGGAAAGATCCTTTATTCATCCGGGTATAGCGCATCTTCCTCCAGCTGTTCTCCTTCTGACATATTCACCTTGGTCATTTAAGTTCCTCTTCCAGATCCAACAGACTTTGTCCTGAATTTTGTTAAGCTGATTGTTATTGAACCCTCCTTCCACCTCATGAAGTGGGGAAAAAAGGCAACTCTGAGGAACTTACTGAAGAACCAAGTTGTCCCCTGTATTCAGCAAGTTTATAACTTCCTTCATTTGTTCTGTTGAATGTTATTATACAGCTCCCAACAGCGTGCTAGGTGCTTTACTGAGCCCACGGAAAGACATTTGGTCCCTGCCCTGAATCTAACATTTATGTGGTGCAACAAGCAAGGATAACAAACAGGAGAAGACGGGGCTGTGAAGACAAGGGACGCAGCAATAGCATCATGCTGTTACAGAGTTTAGGTTTGTGCACATCCATTTTAAATTTAAAAAATGGACTTCTCATGGGCCTCATGGGAAGCAAGCCAACCTTAAGGAAGGGTATGAACAGGGAAGGATACATGGGTACAGATATCACTACTAATGGGTCTCTCTCTGACCAGATCCTTCTTGCAGTCTGGAGAATCTGGAGCAATGAGAAGGGCACGCAGCTGTACTTCTCAAAGGGAAACACTAAAAATCACAGTGGACTATTGCTATCATGATTGGGTATGGAGAGAGGAGGGGAGCAGTTATAAAGAGCACTAGTCCAGTTAGGGAAGTGAGTGTCAGGTAGTTGAATTCCCTATCATTTCCTGACATTGCTGCCTTTAATTGGGCTTTGGATTGATTACTGCCTTTGTTCTTTATTGACCCTCTGACAGGGGTTATATTTTCCTCTACTACATTTGGAAGACAGAGTTCTGAGTGTCAACAAGCATTACACAGGCAACCAGACTGTTTAAATTACAAAGCCTTTAGAGAGAAGCTGTGTACACCACATTAATGTGCACACACTTTAAGACAACGTCAGGCTAAAGTCAGCCCTGGAATAGTGCCATTGAGCTACAGCAGAAGTAAATTTGATCCAATACTCTTCATATGTAGCGCTTATGTACTGCGTTAGAGAGACAAGGAGCCAAACTGTTGATACCTAGCCTCCCGCAAACACTATATTTTATTATTTAACAATAAGGGGAAGGGATGAGAGAGTTGTGGGGAGCTTTAAATTACCGTTTGCATGTTTTGTAACTGACAAGACATGAGGGCAGGATCTGTTTGTACAGTGATAATTGGGAGAAAAATACAGAGCTCCATGTACATTTTCTAGAGCGAGAGAAGCAGGGTAAAAGCACTTTAAAAAAAACCCTAAGAACGATGTTTCTCTAGCATTGATTATTTGTATTACAGCAGCATCTAGAGTCACTAGCCAAGACTGTGGTCCCATTGTGCTAGACACTGCATAAAGAGTAAGAGAATTCAGTCCCAAAGCAGTTACAATCTTAATAGACCAGACAGATGAATGATGGGAGGAGAAAGAGGATGTGACTTGTCCAAGGACACACACAATAGGTCAGTATCACAGCAAGGAATAGAACTCAGGTTTTCTGCATCCCAGTCCAATAATCTGTCCACTAATCACAGAAGAGAACCTGGGCCAAAGCACAGGACCAGGCATCAGACTATCTGGCTTCTATTCCTGACTCTGTCGCAGCCTCCCCATGTGACGTTGGACAAGCCACTTCACCTCTCTACAGCTCATCTAGTGTAGGGGGAGTGTTGAGAGAGAGAGAGATCATTAATCTTTTGAACTATTTGACTTTTATACAGAACAGTCCCAAAGAACTTGTTACATAAACCAAATCAGTCATTAAATACAAATTGCCACACATTTTAATATTTTGAGTACCCGTGAACATCATTTATTCACAGGGAAATTCTGATTTAACAACTTTTTCTCCAATGACACTTAGAGAATCTCAGAGTGCATTTGAGTGTGTGTGGGTGTGGCCATAGGATGATCACCCCAGGGAAGGGGAACTCTGGTGGAATCGATTTGGCATATAGACTCCTATACCATCTCATGCTTCTATTGCCACCATAGGGGGCATATACAGATAAAAGAGTCATGGGCACACCTTCCCTACTTCCACCAATTCATAGTTATCACTTTTGGCCCCCTGGGGGTGTTGCAGTTGGAGCAAGTTACAGCAGAATGGAAAGCTGCTCTAGCTTCTGTCTGGGAACTAGGCCAGCAGAGAGTAGGCTCAAGATCATGGGAGTTCGAAGGTGAGTTTGATGCAGTTCAGCTGGACCCCAGGATTTCTTAAAAGTCTACACATCAAAAAAACTCCAGCAACAACAAGTTTTAAAGCCCATGCACACTCCCCCTGTATTGTAGTCCTGATAAAATAGTTTACTTGATTACTAAACACACTAGTAACTAATCACGGGCAACATATAGGCAGCAGTCTTTGTAAATATCATTTTGACCTCTCCACTCCAATGGTAACATATTCCACTCGCTGTATCCCCATGATCCAACAGACAAGTTACTTTTACATTAGGTCTATCTACTAACTGCCAATTTACCACTGCATTCATTTTGTGACCTTGTAACTCCGCTGAAGTGAATCAGGTTCAGGGGGGTTAGAAACAGTTTCACTTTCACCATAATAAAGCAGAAGAGTACAATAAAAAAATTTTAAAAGCAGGCTGTAGAGAAGCAGTGAGGAATTAGGGAGAGAAAAGAGATGCAACACCTGATTCTCCTCTCGCTTACCCAGTTTTCACCCAGGCCTGACTCCATTAGCTTCAGAGTTATTCCTGGTTCACACCACCTTGAGATCAGAGTCAAGTTTGTGAAGGCTGAAGAATTGTAAGCAGAATGAAGTTTTACTGCCCTGTAAAGTGGCAGGGCACAATTTTGACTAGTGCAGAGGTTTCCCACGACCCACCCAGGGAGTAACTGGCACTACTGAACCTGCCTCACTTTGTGGTTAATAGGCTGTTTTTTTAAGTAAAACCCCTGCAGTTAGAATGCAGCAGCTTCATTAAAAAACATAAAAGTTGAGTCTCATGGGGCTTTAGCAACAGAACTTGATGCCCACGATATTTATCCATCCATATTGTGAGGCTAAACTGAGCCATTGACAATTTTATATTAGCCATCCCGGAGTCACAGATTTGAGTCCTATCCCGAAGGGACGGGGAGGGAAGCTTTCAATGACTGTAGATTAATAAGCGATGCTGAACTTCTCAGTAATAGAAAGAGCCCAGACAGCATGTAAATTCACCCTGTTGCAATGCAGATCTCTTTGCTGGGTTTGTTTCCTGAGACAGGTGCTCCTCTTTGCTACTGTACACAACACAGAGGGGAGCAAAGGAGCAGGATATTGGATGCATAGTACCCTGCACTCTCAAACTCAGCAGCATACTTCCTTGCTCTCCCCAGAAGCCATTCCATGCAAACGCCTGTTTGGGGTAGGAGGCAGGTTGGCTCAGAGAATGGACACTCCGCACCACAAGCTCCTCTCACCCGGCAGGGTTTTTGCAGCATTCAATCTTCACTTGTTTTTTCACTCTCTTCAAGAGGGCACACCCTCAGGAAAGGAAGCCTTTGGCCCCCTGGTCCCTGAGTGAGCTATAGTGATGGGGAGGGGAGGAAAGAGAGTGATAAAGATAGAACATCAGGCTTTTCAAAAGGGTGCCCCAGGATCCTCAGAGTTGTGCTCCCACTTCCTCCAGTTTTGCAAGGCACTACTACATCTGCTCTCACCTGAAGGAACAAAGGTGACAGTAACTCTGCAAGGTGAATTTCTCTGCATATTTCAAGTATTTTCCCCCTCTCATGGGCTTTCCTTCAATAAAGTAGCATTTAACCCATGCTTTGTAACTACCAATGGTCACTTATTACAGCAATACTCCTTTCAGTATTCCATGAAGCACTCCAGCCAGACCACTACATTTTCCAGTACAGTATCTGTCTACATTTTCTTCTACTGCCTCAATAATTGGGCAAATCAAAGCACAAAACTCCTGCCATTTCCTACCTATTTATCTCTCTCAGATTTAAAGCTATGTACAGGAAAATGCTTGTAAAAAGATTTAATTGAGGTAATGAGACACTGTGATATATAAAGGGCTTGAGTTTTGGCATGATACAATCAGAACTGTGTGATCAAACCAGTGTAAATACCAGGACTACATCTAACCACAAGGTGAGAACTTTTAGCATTATCATGAGGTCAGCTGAGCAATTCAGGTCTAAACCAAGCCAAGTGGGTATTTGGCCATTGGAATACTCACATTGGTTAATTAGGCATAGGCACTTCCACTGGAATGAGGGGGAACAAAGATGAAATGAGGATTGACATGCTGAGTGAGCAAGTCACGGGGCATGAGAGGTGGCCAAAGGACAGCTTTCCCTTACACACTGGTTCCAAGCTCATTCAATCCTTAAGGGCCAAACTCTGATCTCTGTCACACTAGTGTAACCCCCAACTAACTCTGCTCACGTTAACACAATTACCCTGGCATGATGGAAAGCAGAATTTGGCCCATGTGGGAACAAATGCACAGGTCTCCATTCTGTACTTGGTTAGAATAAATCTCCCTGCAGACAACAAGGGGACCGTAGCCTGCACCATATACCACCTGATTGGCACAGCAGTGTGCCAGTTGCACTGTAGTAGGGCCATATTGATGCACTTGATGCCTTTCTAGTCCTATATCATTCATTTACAGACAGGGAGGGGGGTTCTTTGGAGTTTGGTTTTGTTTTTACTCCTTTCTTCCCCCCACCCACCCCCCCGCAAACCCCACTATCTTGCCAAATCATTATTGCCCCCTAGTCATTTGTAGGCAGATTTTGCACATTTTTCAATGCATTTCTGACAGCCTGTTCAGCAGGGTGCCTTCAATGCTATAAAGATTGAATGGAGCTGCATAGCCCTGCTGCTTCTGCAGAACTTATTTGCACGGTCACCTCTGATGCTAGTTGAGAAGTGGTAGTTTTTTTGTTAGCACCTGGTTTCTGGAGTAAGTCGCGCTTTGAGAGTTCCCATGTGTGACACTAGTTCCAAACCTGAACAGTCTGTTTAAGATTTCAAACCCTGGCTTACATGGCAGTTTTTATGTTTTCATTATTAGTACATGGGCTAGCTTGCTAGTGCCCATAATGTAACATTAATAAGATTCACAAGGCCCTTTATACATTTAAACTGGAATTTAATGTTTCTCCACAATGTAAGAAAACATTAGGGCTGGGCGGAACGCCAGTGTAATTAATTATAAACATACAGAAAAGCAATCAGCACAATAGTAGTAGTTCAAGTTCTATCCAGAAGTCTTTTTAGCTAAAACCATAAGGCTTTGTTTACAGAATTGCGGAGCATACAGCTCCCACTGAGTCGCATAGTGTTCACAGCAACTCTGAGGGGTGGGGGTGGGGGAAATCAAACCCAACCCATCAACTTGGGAATATTTTAGTCACCTTGAGAACTGGTAAAACTCTACACAGTCAACTGCCATCCATACTAAATCAATAACCATCTTAACATAGAATGGATCTGACTTTATTTTCATTCCATTTTATCAGCTCCTGTAGACCCCAGGCTGCCAGGCAAACCAGCAAGTTGCCATCTTAGGGTTAGAGTTAATTGCTACATTCATAGAGCCAGAGGCAATCCTACCCGGAGGAGTCATTAGGTAGAAAATATTAAAGCAGAGGGAAGGGGGCGGGGGGGGGAGAACACCAGGGTAGAGAAGTTAAACAGCATACAAGATTTAGAGGAAAGAGTTTTAAAAAGTGTGTGTGTGCATGTTAACAGGAAAAGAAGCTGCAGTATGTACAGCAAGCACAGGCTGTAGGGAATCAAAGGCACCTATGTTCTGGCTGATCTAACAAACCTCAGACTGCCCGACAGGATCCATCAACACGCTAGGATAAAGGGGAGCACAGGCTACCTTACTGCTTCGGCCAGATGAGAGGAATTCCTTACAAATGGCTGCACATGCAGGGCATTTATATTTATACCCCACAATTTCACTGAAGTCACCGTCGTTGCATGAGGGTAAGTGAGGACAGTTTGGATCAGGATATGCACAATTTAGATTTAAGTCCATTGTTATACGTGTTGTAAAACTAGGAACCATCTATTTTGTGTTGCCCGTGGATTTTCTACCTAAATTCCCATGGTGGTCGCCAGCTGATTCGGAGAAACAGACATAAGAGTATTATAACATTGGACGTTACACCAGAAGGTTCAAATTAAGGGATCTTAATAAGCTGCTCCACAGGCACAGAGGCAACACATCCAGCATCACTCATAGGGAGATCAGTGGCTCAGGACAGGCCTGCCTCAGGATAAATTCCAGAGCACATTGAGGGTTGTCAGATTGGGCATTCACATGACTGAAGCCAAAAGTAAGGTTGTAAGACTGGACCCAGGGGCGGCGGCGGCGGCAGCAGAGGTTGCTGCCGAAATGCCGATGAGGTCCCCGGCGGCCAAAGAAGCTGCCACCGAAGTGCCGGAGTCCTCGGCAGCAGCTTCTTCGGCCGTCAGGGACCTCGGCAGCACTTCAGCGGCAGCCTCTCCTGCCGACGGCCGCCGAGGGACCTGAGATGCCGCCCCCCAAATCCTGGCGCCCTAGGCAACTGCCTAGGGTCACCTAATGGTAGCGCCGGCCCTGACTGAACCCCTGACCATTGGCCAAGCTAAGCAAGAACACACCTGCTGCCCAGTCATTTAACTGCAATGGTGTTCGTTTTAAAGAAAAAATTACTTGTTTGCCCTTCTTTTCTCAACCCGAACTAGGCTGCTGATAGGCAGCACATAGAGGGAAGGATGTGGGGGGCAGGGGGGGGGGGGAGTGAAATAATGTCAACAAATAAAATAGGTTAAATCTGCAGCATTCACCCAGTCATCCATTCATAAATATCTATTCACCACTGATGACAGATACCTTAAAAAACTGTTCTAAAGGGTCAGTCGCGGCACAAATAGGTAGGAAAATGTGACTGTATGTGGTTTACCCAATTGGGTATATGCTAGAATTTGGTACCCCAAGGATGAAGTTCACCATGGAGGCTAATGGTGGAGCTTTCTCAGGATAGGACCCACACATCTGGGATTCACTCCCTGTAGAAACATAACTAAGCATTAACCTACCACTTTTTAATACAGCTGTAAAATCCACCTCTTTACCCAGGCTTTCCTAACGGGCTAAATCCTGGTTTCCCAGACAACTGGTAAAGAAGCTGCAGGACACAGAGACGCATGGTGTTTGGTTTCTCTTACTTATATCTTCAGCATCTCAACTTAAACTTTGTAAGAATTCCAGATAATACTTTGATGGGAACCAAATAAATGCTTGGGATAATGATGATTTTTAAAGTTCTGGTTTGGTGAAACAGGATGCTATGTAACCAGAAATAAACTAGTGAACCCATGAAAACTGAGAGATGAACCAAGAGGGGCAGAGACTGCACCCTCAGTGCAGAGAAGAGACCATCAGACACCAAAACACTATTTGGAGGTGGGGGAAATGGGAGATATATTCAGACAAAGGATATTTTTGCAACCCAAGCCTTACAGATGATGCCCTTAACCATACAAATCTGAAGACTGGAAACCCAGGGAAGGAACATAGTTGAAACAAGATCTGGTTGACTATTGAAAAGAATTATTCAACAATTACCAAAACATAAAAACCCCTGAAATAATGCATCTATAAAGCTGATCAAACAATGGGGGGGGGGGGGAAATGCATTCACAGACACTGTACTTGTCAACTGGGAGGGGTGGGGGGTGGAGGGGAGATGAATAAAACTATCCACCAAGTTGGGAACCTAATTGGAAAGGACAAAGCCCTCCCCTCCCCGCACCCCTTCCTGTTCTCTTTGACAGAG
Organism: Chelydra serpentina; assembly: GCA_037349315.1. NCBI lineage: Eukaryota > Metazoa > Chordata > Testudines > Chelydridae > Chelydra > Chelydra serpentina. Next base: position 42,921,559 of record JBAIAC010000001.1, read on the forward strand.
TTCAATAGTATGTATATGTTGTAAAGCCGTGCATCATCCATTTGTTCTTTGGATAGACATTGAGAGGCAGGATGAATACAAAATTAAATTAACAAGTACAGAATGCTTAATACCATGTCATTCACAGCAGCAAAAACAGAGGACAATTAAATTATTCATGTATATGAGCTGCCCAGGTTTGCCCTGACCATTTCCAGGAGGTTTAGAGGGAGGTGGGGAAGGAAGGGGAACAAAACACTTTATCTTTAAAACCTAAAGAACCAAATCTCACTAACTGCCAAACCAGTTTAATTTATCAGTTCACTTCTGGTAAAGGTTATACAGTGCCAGTCATGCAGAACCAAAGCCAGAGTCTTTCCTTTTCTTCTTAAAATATTTGTGTCTCTCATACTGAGAAATTAGTAGTCAGGTATTCTAATGCCATACTCCGTTCCCTTAAGAGCAGAGATGCAAACTGCAGTTCCCCACTTCCCTTTGTAAGGAGCAGGTGATCACTAGAGTAGGTACAGTCAGCCATTGCAAGAGGAGATTGAGAAGGCGAGAGACAGAGAAAGGATTTGTCCAGTGGGTAGAGGACACTAGCCTGGGACTCAGGAGACATGCGTTCAACTCACTGCTCCACTGCAGACTTGTGGGCAAGTGATCCTTTCAGTCCCCCATCTGCAAAAGGGAATAATGGTATTTCCCTCCCTCACACGAGTGAGGTGCGGATAAATACATTAAAGATTAAGAAGTGCTCAGCTACTATGGTGACAGGGGCCATATAAATATAACAGATGTTGTGCTACCACAAGAATGGAGTTCTACAATCTCTGAGCATTTGAGTGTTACGATCTACCCTGACCCAGGGTATTCTAGCACAGTTCGTTGGTAACCAGGGCCGGTGCAAGGAAGTTTCGCGCCCTAGGAGAAACTTCCTTGCACCAGCCCTGCGCCCCCACCCCTCACAGCAGTTAACCCCCCCGCAGCGGCTCCCCACCCCCCACGGCAGCCAGCCCCTCCCCCCCCCCCCCCCGCCCGCAGCAGCCTCCCATCCCCCCATGGCAGCAGCTCACCTCCGCCGGCGCCAGCAACTTCTCTGAAGCTGCGTTCTCGGCGGCGTTTCGGCAGCTGCTTTTATTGCCGCTGAATCGCCGTCGGGAGTCGCCGCCACGGAAATGCCGCCCCACAAATCCTGGCGCCCTAGGCGACCGCCTAGGGTCGCCTAGTGGAAGCACCGGCCCTGTAAATGGTAACGTATCTTCTCAGAACCAATTAAAGAAAAGCAACCAACAGTCAGATCCTCCACATGGTACTCTTCCCTCAGTGACCTTCAACAGCAACTCTTTTCCAGACCCTTCTCCCCAGATCTCTTCCTACTAGATTCTAAAGGCATGATTCTGCTCTCACGCTAGTTTTATGCCAGTGTAACATTGTTGACATCACCTGTTTGACTCCTGATTTACAATGGTGTGAGCAAAAGGAGAATAAGGCTGTAAGCATCTCTCAGAATGGGGTAATCTTTATACATATTTGCAAACAGCTCCACTTTCCTTAGCAGAGGTTAATCATGGATCTTCCAGACAATGAAAATTAAGAGTCCTCTTTCTTCCTTCCTTTCCCCAAACCCCACTCACTGCCTGTGCCCTGGGAGCATGCTTGTGACCTGTCATTCTCCTGACTACAGAGAACGAAGCTGAAGCTATTAAATTAATTTCATTTGGTGCAAACAGGATTCCAGAAGTCAAAGGCTAGTATTTTACCCAGAAAGCCATTTAGCTCTTAGAAATGAGACTAGAAGTCTAATCAGAACTAGCCTAGTGCTGCTGCTGCCACCGCCATTATACATCACTGCAGAAAGCAATGCAAAGAGAGAAATTATATATATGCAAAGCAAAAAAAAAATCAAATAAAACCTTCGCCGAAACAATGAATCCTATCCCCTCATTGCATATGTAAGTGAGTAAATAGTGCCTCCGAGATTTCAGTCACACAGAGAAATAGGGTATGCTGGGAAATCATCTCAGTCTGACAATTTGCTGCAGATGCTTGTTTAGAGGACAATTTATCAGTCTCATCTATACGCGTTACTATACACTACTTCCTCAACAGCAGTACTTCTACACAAGCTTCCCACATAACACACTCTGGTCCCTGATATTTCAGCCACAAAATAACCCTTATCTGGGCTTTCCCAGTATGTGCTTATTGAAATAATTCCTGCTAGCCTGTGTGTACTTTTGGACTGGGGGAGGGAAGAGTTTTATTTCCTTTGCTGATCACGCAAATAGCAAAATAGGAGTCGGCAGTTCTCTCTTCTCTTGTATATATGTATAGCTCATTGCTTATAAAGAACCATCACAAGCATTCACCTTGGTAAAAACTGACTCCTAGAAGATACAGACATTTGGATGCTTCATCTTTGGTTAAACTGAAGTGGAATATTAAACAGACAAGACAGAAACAGAAAGAGCTACAAGGAAGAATTGAGGCATCCACCATCCGTGATTTAAACTAGAGCAGTGGCAGAGTGTGCTAATCTGTTAAACTACAGCGAGCTAAAGCCATTTTACTTCTGAATGAGTGCATCCACACAGGGATTTACCATGCTTTAATTTGTGCGCATAACTTCACAGCTTGAGTGGATTCCTTTTAGTTTTTCTGAATGTTCACATGTAGATGACCCTGAGCCAGAGTCTGTGGATAAGACACTTGCTTGGGAGTCAGGAGACCTAAGCGCAAATGCCAGCTCAGCCTTGACCCGGTGTGTGACCCGGCACAAGTCATTTCATCTTGGCTTCCTCTCCCACTGTTTGCCTTTCTTGTCTATTCAGATTGTAAACTCTTGTCTTTGGCACAGGGAAGCTCTCAATTATATGTTTGTATGTAGCCTGGCCCAGTGGGGCTCTGCTCTCAATAGAGGTCTCTAGGTTCCTCTACAAATAATTGCTGATAATAAATTGATTTGGAGAGCCAATCCTGTCCCCCATGGATACGAATACCTGGGCACGAAGTAGTTAGATTCAATTTGCAGATACTAGGGCATGAGTCTTGCCCCACGAGTTGATGGACAATGCAAGATGGGCAGTGCAACAGCCTCAAGACTACCTGCCACACATCCAAGGTGCCGCAGTGGAATGTATGGATTTTAGGGACTGGAAAAAGAGGATTAAGAAATTAACTCAATTCAAGGAGGAAAATTTGCATTTAACAGTCCCAAGTCCATAGAAACAAGTCACTGCCTCAATCTTGGGAAATGTAAATCAGGATTAAAATACTAAACCTAAATTTAAATAAAGTAGATTCCCTCAAAATACCATTTCTGCTGTTAGGACAGTTCACCCTTTTTTTAAAAAAATGAAATGTGCACAAGTCTCTTTACATTGTGATCTAAAAGAGGAAGAAGAGGATTTGGGGGTAATTTTTCTGGCTTTTATACAAAGTGTATTTCTATAAATCTGTCAAGTCTTCAGAAGAGCTCCTCTAGCAATGAGCAGAGCTTTTAAAATCAGGACAGAGAAGAAGTGGTGAAATACAAATGAGGATGTCTATAGTTATGGAATGGAAATCCTGTACTTATCACCATTTGCTCCCAAACTCAGTCCCTTTACAATATTTTGTATGTGCCTCTCTCTCAAACACTACCTCTTTGTGCCCTATTCCTCTACTCCAGAAGGCCTACCTTATACCTCTTCTATCTCTAGACTCTGTCCTCTCCTCCTACCACAGGTCCAATTTAGGTTCAACGGATTTTCAGACAGGTGTGTGCTAGTTCCCTTTATCCATATACATCTCCTGCTGCTCTTTGTTCTGCGAGGCAGCACGTATGTGGCACACATTCCAATCAACAAGGGCTGAACCATACTTTCGTTTCCTAGCTGCTCCAACTGACAGATACCAGGCTTAGTAAGAATAACTCAAAATATAGGCAAATTCTTTCAGGACACCAAAAGATACTGATCAAAGTGGGATATTCCCACAAAATGGAATCAAGGGGTTGATTCCACAAGGTGCTAAACACCCTCAACTATTGAGCTGTGGGGTGCTCAGCACCTCACAGGAGACACTTAAGCCAAAATGTAATGGACTGGGGGCTCTTTTGAAAGTTTTGGTCTCAGTAGCTAGTAGAATTGGATCTTAAAATGAACGTACATACAAGACACATTTGCAGATCCCTTCAGCTGATTAATAAACACCTAAACAAACATACCATCATTTCAGAGGAACCATGAATCTAGACAATGTAAGCATCTGTATCCCGACTTCTCAGTTGAGGGGAGTGAAAGCTGCAGCTCAGTTGAAAGCTCTGTTGCATCATTATTCGGGTTCCCTAAACATTCCGTGGTTTTCCAGCCAAGAGAGGGGGACTTGGGACCACATATTTCTCATGTAAAGCAGCAAGGGAAACAAAAAACATTGTATTTTTCCTGCAGTGAACTTTTTACTATGTTGTTCCCCTTTAAAAAGCATAAGCTAAAGGGAAGCTATATTTAACGGAATGCATATATTTCAACTGCACAGCATTAATATTGAACATGTTGCAAAAAACTGAAGACTGTTATTCAACATTGAATTGTCAAATACTCAAGAGCTAATAAATAATTTTTGTAGCTTCTCTAGGATAAGAATGGGCTACATAATTATAGTAATGTTTTAACAACGGTGTTATGGATGAGACCATTAAATCGGTTACAATCAAAGATTTATTTAGTAGCTATGTGTGCTTACTCAGGGATAGTAGATGCTTTTATAAAAACACCAACAGTCACAGGAACAAATGATGTATTTTGCACTCCGCCCCAGGAGCACTTTGTATTTTCTTCTCAGACCAGCCACTCCCTCTGGCTGCTTGTCACAGAGCTCTCTTGACAAGGCTCTGGAAAATCATTGGAAATAAAAAGTGGCCAACGTGGGGGGAAAATCACATCATACCCAATTCCCCTCCACCCCCCCAAAAAATCTTAATTTAAACCTAACTTACTCACATAGAATTTTATTGGCCTTTTGAGCAGGAGATTTTCAAAGGCACAAAGGGCAGTCAAGTGCTTAACTCTCTCACTGAAACTCAATAGGAGTTGGGTGCCTAACCTTCATTTGTGCCTTTGAAGATCTCCCCCTCAATCTTTTCATTGCATTCACTTTTGCTGAATGAATATAAAAGCAAAAAGTTATACAATTGCGACCCCTTATTAGTTCCGCATTTTGTCAAAATCATATTCCCAAGTTTTAAAATATAAAGGGCAAGTAGTAGATGCAGAAAGCTATTATCAGAAAACCCCACTGAACCATAAGAGGCCAAGCAACCTCTTTTCAGCAACATAGCATGAGAAAAGTTTACAAAAACCAACTCTTCAAGAATCCCAGAACCCCATTTTTCATATTTGCTATGTAAGAACGAAGGAGGCAGCAAGACTCTCCATTAAACCAACTCCTGAACTTTAGTGCCTTCATTTTCTTAAATGACCCCAATGCCAACTTTTCCCACTCCACCCTCAAAAAAAATCTGTGTGATTTTTCATCATTAGTGGACTTTTAGCAAAGGAAGCAGGAGATGTTAGGCATATTAAAGTTCACCTTTGTATTTCATTTACCACCCTCGCTGCAAAAATACTTATAAAACCATCACTAACAGCCTTGCAGGTGGCCAGTAATTCCACGACTTTCAGCCTGCTGAGACAGCTAGCTATCCTTTTCTGCTGAATGCCCTTTTTCATTGCATCTTCCAGTTTATTAGCCACCTTGACCCCAATAAAAGCTATCCATGGTCTAACAATCCCTTAAATTTGAAACTCATACCAACTAACATGTTCATCACTTGTACATTTTCCCAGCAGGGTTTCCATGCAGTAAGATATATGCCTATTGTGAAGAATTCCCATTAGAAATGTTTACACTAGAGCTATAAGAACAGTAGGGAGAAAAAGAAGGGGAAGGAGTACATGCTATATATTAGAAATGCCGCATCCAACACCTTGTGTGTGTGCACGCGCGCTTATATAGGGATATATAGTGCCAATGTTTAGGCAGCCCCAGCACTTCCCCCTGAGACACAAACGCCAGCCACACAATCTCAGCGTGCTAACTCTTCCTATGGGAATGCTGCCAGCAATTCCAGCAATATTGACCCTGGGAATACTAACATGATGTAAATGACTAGTTAACTTTTAATGATACCCATTAGGAAAGGGGAAAACACACGAGTCAACTTTCAATTTGGTGCATTTGACTGCTGAATAGGATATTAATGTTACTTTCTGCTGGCACTGTTAAATGAGCAGAGAAACTAATAGAGATATGAAGAGTAATGGCTTCTATTCTTACTGTTCGGTGCCTGTTTACAGTTAAGATTGCTCTGGTGCCTTAACGCCTACTAGGATTTTTGCAGAAGTCTATCAAATGGATGGAGTAAATGAGTAATTGTTTCAGCATTTGACACTTAGCAAGTCAGAGGTTCATTTCGCTAAGAGGCATAGAAAAATTGAAAATATCCATTTGAAATAAGTATCATGAAATCATTTCGGTATATGTTGAGACCTAGACTGGGGTGCTGGTTGGTAGATGGAAAAACAAGTACTCTTTGATATAAACTCTATTAGTATAGCCTGACAGACAGACAGACAGACAGACAAGGGCCAAATTCTTCCCTGACTCAGATCCCATTGAAGTTCATTTGGCTCCGATAGAGTTTTACAGGATTTAAGTGAATCTGAACAGAATTTTGCCCATCTACACCTCTCCAACACATAATATACCAGAACCACCACAGTCCCCATGTCACTCTTCCTTACGCTTCCCACAGAACATTAGACCAAATCTTTGCCAAAATAAGATGAATGGGAATTTTCAAGCAAAAAGCCACAATAAATCACACAATCTGGAGGATTTTGTTCATACATTTTCCTTCATGAAATATGGTCCTTGTTTACTTTGGATTGGTGATAAAAACCAACATTTCATTCCTCAGCACAGGCAAATAGGCCTAGATTCACAAAGCTTATGCCCAAATAAATTTGTTAGTCTGTAAGGTGCCACAAGTACTCCTCGTTTTTTTTAAAAGAGACTTAGGTGTCCAGAGAATCTCAGGAGCAATAATGCAATCCACAAAACTGAGTTAGACACCTAGGCTCCCTGTACAATGAATGGTGAGAGACAGGCTCCTAAGAATGTGATCCACAAAATGCTAAGCAGAGAGCTGCCTAAACTAAACAACGGGAGATTCCAACAAGAAGGGGGGAATTCTAAGTTCTGCGCCTCTCACAGAGGCAGGCACCAGCTCGGCTAGCAATCCACAAACAGAAACCTCTCTCCTGGAGACAGGCGGCCTAGGCACCCAAGTTATTTCTTTTGGGATGCAGTTAGGCACCTGCCTCACTCTGCACAAAACAGCCAGAGGTGGTGATGAAGGGGCCACCACCACTGGCCCCATTATAATTTTTAGTGCCGTGGTTGGAGCACTCACCCAGGATGTGGGCAATCCAGGTTTTATTCTGTCAGACAGGGAGAAGGGATTTGAACAGCAGTCTCCTACCTCTCAGGAGAGTGCACTAACCATTGAGTTAGGGGATATTCTGATGGAGACTGGGGGTGAGGGGACTTCCTCCTCAATCTCTCCTATTGAAGCGGTTACACTTTGGATAAAAAAAAAAGTAATTGTAGCAGGAAGACTGGACCCAAGGTCCCCAAGCATCTAGGTGGGTGCCCTTACCATCAGGCTACAGAGCTACTCTCACTCTCTTTGTCTGATCCCATGGCTTAAAATTATTTACTCACAGTAGAACAACTTCAACAGAAGAGACTGCAAGCCACACATCCGAATATCCCATAGCTGAGTGGTTAGAGACTTAGGATCTGAATAGGGTTCTCCCACCTCTTTCTCCCCATCAAGCAGAGGGATGAATTGAATCCAGGTCTCCCACATCCCAGTTGAGTGCTCTAACCACTGGGCTAAAATATATAGGGTGGGAGGGCGCAGGAGCATCACCACCACCTCCTCCTCTGGCCAGCTTTTAAATGGAACCAAATCCAGTAGGCAGCCTTTGAGCACACCTACCAGATCAGGCCCCGTGGGTGAGGTAGGTGGATCTCAAACTCAAATCACCACGAGGGCCACATGAGAACTAGTAAATTGGCCCGAGGGCCGCATCACTGAAACCTTTTCATACAATGATACAAAAGTATAGTAAAAAATGAAAAAAAATGAAGAGTAACAGACTATTCTATTAAAAGTCAATGTATTAACTTTTTAAAAACTGTAATGCAAAGAGGGGTTTTAATAAAATATAAACACTCAGTAATGTTTAGATCTTGGCTGCCAGTGGTGTCGGCACCTATGGTGGGCCGCAGGAAATAACTCTGCGGGCCGCATGTGGCCCACGGGCCATGTGTTTGAGACCCCTGACCTAGAGTAAGGCAGCAGTGCATGTACCCAGAAGGAGAAACTTGAGTACGTAGGGAACTTTTACTGCAAGAATGTAGGTGTTGAATAGTTCAGTCATCTACAGCAGATAGCCACAAAATCCTAGCCTGGCTTCTGCCTCACAGTGGAACGTAAAACTGGAACTTAGGTGTCTAAGTATCTTTGTGGAGCTGTGCCATAGGCTATGAATGGCCTTGAAGAGAGCCGGACAACCCCCCTGCCCCAAGCAATTGCAGACATTTGTTAATACAAGCACAAACGGAATGATGGAAGTCATAGCCCCTTTTATTTGCTTTACTCATTCATGCAGGTGGAATTTTGTCCCCATGAACATTCATGGAGTGAGAAAGTGTTATGAATACCCATGTGCAAATATATCCATGCATGAATACTCATGATTAGGGCCCTACCAAATCCATGGTCCATTTTGGTCAATTTCACAGTCATGGGATTTTAAAAATTGTAGATTTCATTATTTCAGCTATTTAAATCTGAAATTTCAGTGTTGTAACTGTAGGGGTCCTGACCCAAAAAAGGAGAGGGGGGAGGGGGTTGCAAGGTTATTGTAGGGGGTGGGGGGTTGCGGTACTGCTACCCTTACTTCTGTGCTGCTGCTGCTGCTGCTGCTGCCTTCAGAATTGGGCAGCTCCCCTTCATAGACTCCTGTGCACCTCAACCCCTAGTATTTGTGATCTCCGCGAACACAGTCTACTACTGCCAGTGTGACACTGCCCACAGCCATGCTTTCATGCTTGCAGTTAATCATTGAATTAACAGAGTTTGGTGGAATCTTTTTGAAGGACAGACCCCTTGGAGTTACAGAACTTAAACAATAATTTAACCAAATAGACACAGCACAGGCTTTATTTACTGTTAGCCAATTCCTTCTGACTTCAGTGGAAGTAAGGGGAAGGGGATTCAGCTTGATGTTTAGTTATAAAGGAAGCCAACACAACCTCAAACAGGCAATACAAAAGTCTTGCCCAAAACAACGTAGTCATTTAAATGATTGCAGAGGAGTCAGCCTTGCTCTGTGGAGAGGGATAACTTCTATTTCAATCATGGACCATGGGCTAAGTCTACAGAGTTAGAAACATCCTCCTAACTCTTCAGCAGAACTCCCGCTGATAAACAATGAAAGGTTACCTGTGTGTCACAGCTAAGTTTGTAGTTACTAAAATTACTGTTGCATTCCACCTCACTCAGCAGGGAAAAAATGATGCAGGGTACTTTTAGGATTGAAATCATGTTTTTTTTCCGGGAAGTATACTACTATTGTGAGAGTACCCTGTTCTACAGTAAGAGACCATTTTGGCTCCAGCAGAAGTTATTTTAATAACCTGAAAATCAAAAAGGAAAACTACAAAAAGTTGAAATAGACAAATTACTAAGGATGGGTACAAAAGAATAGCACAAGCACGTAGGGACAAAAATCAGTAAGGTTAAGGCACAAAATGAGTTACACCTATTAGCAAGGGGACATAAAAGGCAAGAAGAGGAGGGTCTATAAATACATTAGGAGCAAGAGAAAGACAAAGGAAAGTATGCCCACTAATGAGTGGAGAAGGAGAACTAATAATGGATTACATCAATATGGCTCAGGTGTTTAATGGCTATAGTGTTTCAGTATTCACTAAAAAGATCAGTGGTTACCAGGTATTTACCACCACCAATATTAACTACATTTGGACCAGTATTTTTTCAGAAGACCTGGATCAGCATTCATGTCGCACTCCCCGTCGCTACCTGGCCCAGGGAACCTAATGATCCAACTAGCAGACCAAATTCGATGATGAATCCTGGTCACATGCCACCTGAGGCACATTGCACATATGCTAAGTAGTATTTTTTCCACACTACTTCAGTGATATTATAAGTTCCTAGCAATATTTGGCATATTATACCAGGAAGCCCACACTAAGAATTTTCAAAATTCAGCATTATTTGTTTAAGGATCTGTTAGCAGCCTCTACACATAGGCGCCGACTCCGTGGGTGCTCCGCACCCACCGGCAACTCCCCGCCCGCCCCGGACCCGCGGGAAACTTACCGGGCAACGTCACCCGGCGTCGGGGCCCCGCAACGTCACCCGGCGTCGGGGCCCCGCAACGTCACCCGGCGTCGGGGCCCCGCAACGTCACCCGGCGTCGGGGCCCCGCAACGTCACCCGGCGTCGGGGCCCCGCAACGTCACCCGGCGTCGGGGCCCCGCAACGTCACCCGGCGTCGGGGCCCCGCAACGTCACCCGGCGTCGGGGCCCCGCAACGTCACCCGGCGTCGGGGCCCCGCAACGTCACCCGGCGTCGGGGCCCCGCAACGTCACCCGGCGTCGGGTGACAGCACCCACGGGCGGGGGCGGAAGTCGGCCCCTATGCCTCTACATTAGATTTTTTGCTCTGTGGCTATGATGGTGTCCTACTGGGAGAGGCCCCATCAGACGGTTTGTTATTCACCAATGGGATACTTCCTTGTGGCTTGTCTGATGCCCCCTCCTTCGGTTGCTCACCCTATGGTGGGATGGTGTCTCTCTCTCTCTCTCTGGACTCAACTGCTCACTCTTCCTAACTCAAGGAGCTCCCTCTTCGTGGCTTGGCTCTCTGATCAGGTCACTATAATTTTCCCCTTTCGGGGTGTCGAAGTCCCTCTGGACAAACTGTCTCAGGCAGTTTTCAGCTCCACTGCCCAGACTGTGCCACTTCTCCAGTGGCTGGTAGGGGAACCTGTGCCCTCCCACTGCTCCAGGTTCCAGTCCAGGGACCATATGTCTAGGAAACAGTCTCAGACCCTGTTGCTGTTTCCCTGGGCTCTTTCCTACTTTTCCTTATCTTCTGGCCCACCTCTGAAGCGTCCTCCGCTTCCTGTGGCTACTTCACACCCTTTGCTCCCTCTCCCCCTCAGAGTCTATATTCCCATGCATGATCCCAGGGCTTACTCCCTCCTAGGACTCCTCTTTGTCTCTTGCCAACTCCCCTCTCAAGAATGTGACTGCAGAGTTCTTCCTACAGCACCCTCTTACCACCAACTTCCTCTCTTTATGCTTAGTCCAGCTCCTCCCCCAGCTGGGCTTCATCAGCCATTAGGCCTTACCAGCCCTGATTCTCCTCCAGGTGCAGACTGTCGCATGGTTGATTGGCCCTTTTTTACTTCCTCAGGCCTTGTGTGGATAGACGCTGCCTCACAGCCCCACAAAAGAGGTAGGTTGAAAGTATATACAATACTAAGCTGCATTATAGAATCATAATGAGATAGATCTGAAGGAAAAACATTGAGCATCAATGAATACCAGCTTTATCGGGAATAACTTGTTCTCTACAGCATCTGCCGACAGACAATCACTGTAGAGTTGTCTGGTTACAGGTCTTTCTTTCACATGTCAGCTAAATGAAAGATCCCAACAACAATCAACATTATTAGTCAATTTATTCTCAGTTATGTTTTTGTAACACCACTTAAAATCAATGAGGTTTCATGGGAGAAGTTGTGATCAAAGTTTGGCACATATGGCCTTGGAGGATTTGGTCCCATAAACTACTGAACAGAGACATAACTAACTATGAGTGTATTCATCTGTGACTCAATCTAGCTCCAATATTATTCATGCGGTGTAAAAGAAAATTGCATGTTTCTTTCAGATGAGCACTCTAAAATTTCAAAAGAAAAACAAGCACCTGCATGGAAAAAATTAGAAACATGACAATTAATTTATCATCTTATAGAACTTCACACGTATTGGAAAAGCAAAATGGCACCTTCTTGGTTTATTGGATTGTTGCTTTCCTAAATCAGGGCCATGTTGCAGTGTAAAGGCCTTAAGCTAGTGCGTAAAGTTAAGCAAATAACTGCTTTCCTGAATAGGGATTCTTTCCTGAATGGAGACCTCAACAAGTATGGACTGGAAACTGCCTATCCAAAACATGAAGTGTACTTGCAGTTAGTGATAGTATCTAACATATACGTTAGTGAAGTGTGAGGAATGCCATGCACATGTTTTTTATGCCGTGACATGACACCTACACTGTGACATGTTATAAACTAGCAGTGTGACATACCAATCAAAATCATGTGCGACATGCCTCACAGTTCGGACAAATGTACCATATGCCACAAAAAGCAGCAACCCCTATTACATAACAATGCAAAGCATGACAGTCAGGCATAGTGCAGAGATGGGCTGTCCAATTCAGTGCTTGGAAGCATCTCAGTTTCTGATCTTAAAGGGCTCACTGCTGATGTGGCTAAAGCTGTGCAAGCCTCTTTCAGCCCTAAATTCACAGAGGTGACTGCATAGCTAAGAACCTTGACAACTTCATAAGAAGGGATCTTCTTAAGATACAGTATTTTCACCTTTCCCCAAAGCAAAGTTGCCATATGCAAGTTTGGGCAAAATAATCATATCTGCATCATCTCACGTGCAGGAGTCTCAGAGTGAACTGTAGCCCAGGTGACCGCCAGCAGCTTTCAATGGCAAGTTTGCATGCATTTTTCATTGAAGATATATTCCTAGGTCTGCTTTCTCCAGTATATATATCTAATCTGAACCATTCTAAGGAGCTGTAATTCCAGAGCACAGGAGGAAGAACGTGGGGACATCCCTATTTGCCAGGAGATATGCAACTGCAAAATGTGTTGCAGATGACTTATACTAAATGTTTGGTATTGTGACCTGTGATGCAATACAAAAGAATGGCTGTTGTTGTCTAAACTTTAATGAAGTTAATCCCTCCAAATGCTGACAAATTACTGCCCCAGGCCATTTAAAAAAAAATCACATTTCTAATGCAATAATCCTAGCTGCATTACAATGAGTTGGGATGAAATGATTAGGTGCCTGATATTTTTGAACAGTGAATTAAGCCACTGTACTGGCAGGCCGTGCTTGTTCACAAATTAAAGGTCTAGACAGAAATGAAATTCCATTATTCTGCCACTTACTAAGCTTTGAGGAAAGGTTCATTACTGTCCTGTCTCTACTGGGAAGGTTTCCAAAGTAGCTACAAGCTATCAGGAACCCATTTTTCCATTATATCAACTGCGCAGCCTTTTTCATTATTAGTCAAGCCTTTGACTACTGTCTAAAATGGGAAAAGGCTAAATCACCAATACATGAGCACAAGTGAGCAAAAGTTTCAGAAAAATACAAGATGTAATTTTTTTTGCCCATAATCCACAGGACTTTTCACAGTCCTGGGCCTAAACCAGATCTATTTATCCACCACCCCGGAACTGTGGGCCATTCAGCTAAATGGACCAGGATACAAACCACTTAACAGATGGTGTTTTACAAAACTAACCTCTGTTTTGGCCATCTCTAATGTTTAGTTAATATGTTTCAGGTAGATAAGTGTAAGCATGGAAATTATTTCCAAATAGGATACATTTAAATTACCTCTTCTGGTAAAGGCCACATTTTGGATTTTGTTGAGCCCCAGAACAATATAACATTGGAAAGCCTGAGACTGTACTCTTGATCTTAATATTCATGTTATTTATACACACAGCAGAATCTTTAGTTAACCCAGTTATTTTTTAATACATAATGTCTGTGTTTAGCATCATTGAAGTCAATGGGAATTTTGCCATTGACTTACACGCAGCCAGGATTTCATCTCAAGTCTATAGTAAATATAAAGAGATCACATCATACATGTTTATAGATACAGTTGAGTTTGATGCCCTTCTGAAGACATATTCCAAATGGGCTAGGTTCAGAAAAAGCTTAATGAACTCTTTTAAAGGAGAAAAGGATTAAGGAATAAAAACCTACCAATAGTCTTATTCATTTCCGAGACAGTCCCTATTGCTGTTCAAATGGCATATTTCATTAAAACTGCCTCTAAAACATACTGAATTCCTTTTAATATACAGAACAGTGTATAATTAATTACAACCTTCTAAGATCAGTTGTGTTAATCACATTCAACACATGTGTGTTTCAGGGTACAGTTACAGTAACTCATCTCATTCTCATAGTACTTAACCCTCGAATGCAGATAGCTAGTTTGTGTACATAGTTTATATCTGTATCACCAGGGGAAAAGGGATTTGAGCTTTATGATGTCTGTTCCAGATGCAGCGTTTAAATGGTTAAACTAAGGTAGAACTTCTGTAATTAGAACAAATCTTTCTGCTAAACAACAAAAACCCTAAATTTCCATCCTGTTGACATATTTAGAATGAATGTTTCTAGTTAAAGTTAAAGCTCCACACCTCAGTGCTAACAATGAGCTAGTCAGAGGCAGCAGCCTTGTTCCACGTTAAGTATTGCTTTTTCTGTACCAATGTAATGCTTCACTGCATAGCTTCATACTCAGTCTGCTTACACAGCAATTAAGTGTAGTATTAGGCTAGATAGATAAATGCAAACATTTTAAATTATATGATTACTCAGTATGAAAGAATGTATGTAGGTACAGGTTCAGATAAATCATTGCAGATTCTATTAATCTCTATTGTGTATATGCCAAAATAAAGCTGCTAATGGATTATTATATTCACTTCTACAATATCAACTACCCAACGTTATATGCATTTTAAACACAATATAAATGCAAAATGAAAAATAGGTTTTGCTGACTATAGATATAATGCTTATGAAATTTCCAGGCTACTTTCAGCAGCAGCAGCAAAACAAAACACACTTCTAAGTCACTAGATCCATACAAGATGACTGATGCTTTTCAGATCCCCTATGTGATGATCCTCCCAATATTTCACAGGTACAAATGGATGTTACTAATTAACCAGATTATGGTGGACACTATGGATCCTGCAAGGTGCTGAGCAAGGTGCTCCTGAGGGATACTGAGAACCATCCATTTGACCTGCTCCCACTGAATTAAATTTTCAATCGCCCATTGAAATCAATGGGAGCAGAATTGTTTCAGCGGGAGCTGAGGGTGTTCAGCAACTTTCAGAACTCTAAGAACAATAATACACTAGATCCATTTATAGGCCTGGTCCTGAAAGACTTGCATGAGGAATCTTTGCACAAATAACCCTAATAAAGTCAATGGAACTACTCACATTATATGTATTATGGTAGTGCCTAGAGATTAACCAAGAATGGGGCTCCATTGTCCTAGGCAGCTACAAACAGAGTAGACAGTCCCTGTCACGATTCTAAGTCCTGCTTACATAGACAAGGCAGACAAAAGATAGGAGAAAGGGATACCTATACACACATACAAGCAGAGTGATGGTTTGTAACTGGTATGTTAATTCCATAATGTATTTATTTGTGAAGGGGGGACATGCTAACTGGAAGGGGAAGAAAGAAGGGACATTAAGGAGGAGAGGGAGGAAGGATTACTCAAGTGCATAAGGCTTGAAGGATCAGGCCTCTATCAGGCCATCATTGGCAGCTGGATTTTTTATTTAATTTTTTTTTTTAAGTGGACAATGCACAATGCTAAGGTAAGTGATTCCAGGGGATTTAATGCACTGGGAATGAAGGTAATGACTGCAGCCTTTAGAGTGTTATAATAGAGAACCCTATAAGAGTACAGAAGAGTTTTTACCTCATACAATGAGATCTATCATTTAATGCCTGACATTTTATGATGGGAAGAAAACCCCACAGTTTACGATTTATCCACCAATTACTGTAAAATGTGATTCCCCCCTCTTACCTCAAAGCTCACATTATGACAATCACATGGGCAGTAATTCCAAAGCTGGCAAGTCATAGCTGTTGCATATCATGTAACCTGAAATTTTCAAATACATTAATTCCAAGCACAACTTCCTCAGGATTCAGCAACAGTTATGAATATTTAAGTTAATTTAACCCTTTCAACATACTTTTTTTCTTCTTTGTGACTAATTCAGCTTAAACAAACCAGCTATTGAGATGAGGTTACTACTAGCCCTTTATTCTGTTGTTTGGGGTCACACTGACTCCCTTTCACAACACAAGTCACATAAATAAATAATGGTAAATATAACAACAGTACTAAAGACCCTTCCACAGCAATCAGCTCTTTTCCGTGGTATTTCTTTATCGTAACAACTAATGAAAACTCTTTGAAGTGGAAGAGTAAATATTATCATTTGATAGTACTAGGGCCCAACAGTGCAAACAAAATTGCATTGTGTTACATTCTGGGAGCTCTAGACCTATTCACAATACAGCACTTGCAGGGTTGCTATGGAGGAGTCCAGTGCTTACAATTCTGTTGGCACTCAATCAGCACAAGAGATGCTGATCACTCTTTCAAGGCTGTTCACCTTAATCTTCATCTGCAATACAAGTGGAAAAACTACTGACTACAGAGGATGATGGCCTTAGTAGGGCCACATTTTCCAATGCTGACCACCCACAATCAGAGCCAAAAAACAGCTCCCCTTTAGGCACTTAAATAAGAACCAGATTTTCAAAACTGCTCTGCACCCAGCAGCTCCCAATATACCTGTGGCCAGATCCCTCATCTCTTTGAGAGAGATCATTGCCCTTGTGGTTGATGTTGTAGCTGGGGACTATAGAGGCCTGGTGCAATTGCTTCCTCTGCCACAGACTCCCTGTGTGAGTTTAGGTACTTCACTTTCTCCTCCTCAGTTACCCATCTGTAAAATGGGGCTCCCAGGGATGCTATGAGAATAACTGTGTTGATAATTAAAAGGTGTACTACAGCATTAAGGGCCAAGTAAGTACCTAGATAGATGTGGGTGCTTGTTTTAAAGTCTGGTACCTAGAGGATGGAAGGGTATGAAGAGGGAGAGGGGGGACCACAGATGCTCAGACACTTGCACCATAGCCCCATCCTCTGTTACCAAACAATACAATAGGTACATGGGGACAGAGTACAAAAATACCAGCAATGGAATGAAAGGGGGAGGTAAAGAAAGGCTTGAGGGGCTGACTCAAAACGCCCAGAAGCCTTCCACATGTGCAACGGCAGAGGAGAGATTCTCACAGGGACAAAGCGGGGGGGGGGGGGAGCCCCGCTGGAGGGAAAGAAGGGGTAGGAAATGGGGTATTAAAAATCCCCCCCAATAAAATTAGGGGGAACCCCGACCTCCATCAATCCTGGCTGTGAGTCTGCTGGCGTCAGTGGAGCCCCGCTGGCTTTGTGAATGGGGGTGGTGGGAGCATGAGCCCTGGGGGCCCCGCTAATGCCCGCCCCCGCCTGTCCCAAGGGAGCGCTTGCGCTCAGAGCCCTGGCGGGAGCCCAGCCCACGCGGCGCGCCCGCCCGGCCCCGCTCACCTTGCTGCTGAAGGGCCCGGGGATGAGCAGTTTCAGAGCCTGTCTCTTCAGCTCCACCAGGCGGGCGTTGCAGTTCTCGCACCAGACCCCGCTGCCGGAGCCCGGCGAGGAGCCGCCCCCGCTGCCAGAGCCCGGGGAGGAGCCGCCCCCGCTGCCAGAGCCCGGCGAGCCCGTGCCGAAGCCCGGGGAGCCCCCCAGCGAGCCCGGGGAGCTGCTGCCGATGCCCGGGGAGGCAGGACCCGGCGAGCCGCTGAAGGAGCCCGGCGAGGAGGTGCCCGATCCGGGGGACGGGGTGCCGGACGAGCCCAGGGCGGAGCCGGCTCCCTCTGGGGCTGGGCGGCTCCCGGCCCGGGATTCCTCGTACGCTTTCCGGTACCAGCTCTCGGGGGAGAAGGGGGCCGCGGGCTTGGTGGGGGAGCAGGGCTCGGTCACCTGGAGGAGGAGCAGAGGGGGAGGCAGCGAGTGAGGCGCGGGCAGCGGCGGACGGACATCGCGGGGCCGGCCAGCTGCCGTCGGTGATTGCGGCGGCCCGGACCCCCCGCGCCTGCATTGTCTCCGGCGGCCACCTGAGAGCGGCGGGGGCCAAGCGGTAGCGGCCCCGCTTCCGCTCCCCACCCTCACGGCTGTATCCAGCCCCACGCACTGCGGTAGCTCGGGGCCTCCTTCCCGGGCAGGGGGTGTCAATACCCACCGCACGCGTGATCGACAGAGAATCGATCCCGACCTGTACGGGGCCGGGCCCAGCGAGGGCAGCTTGAATCGCCCATTGAGGTGCAACCCGGGGCTGGAAATAAAAGCAAAGTTACGCAGGGAGGAGGAGGGCGAAAGTCTACAGCGATCGCGGGGGCAAAGGAACCCAGGGTACTTCATGCAATTGAGAGCTGATGTACTCAGCCAGGTGAAGCTCTGAATGGGAACATGCAGCTTAATCAGGTTCACATGTTGGTATCATTTGTTACAGGTCAGTTTACAGGGAACGCTCTAGCATGGGTCCTTGGGAAGGAGGGGGGAATTAAACCCCTTAGCGCAGATGGATTTAAAAGATTCCCTGCATTTCATGTCTGGATAACTTACCCCGTATTTCCTGCTTCTGGTTGTGACTGCAATTCTCTCTTTATTTCCAGCCACTGAATTCATGATGATTTTATAAAACAGGAGAATGTCCTACAAATTTCCCACGTTACATCCAAATTAGAGAATTTCCAATCCAATAAGGTTCACCAGCTGGATAGATAGACTGTAAGCGCTGCACCAAATTCAACCTTTTCCTCCACAGAAAACACTTGAGCCCAGATGCACCATCAGTTTTCAGGCAAATGTTTTGGATTTTTTTTCTTCAAAACATCTTTTTCCTCATGATCTTCTCCCTCATTCACTTACACCCCGTGTTTTCACAGACACACCAACCTCCAGAGTATCAGCATTTTCCCCCACCAGACAGTACAGTTTTCCTCCACAAGTGAAATGAGCAATCACATCCAAGGTAGCTTTAGGAAGGTATAAGAGAGAGAAAGCTAGAGAGCTATGCTCTGCCTAGAAGCAGAGATTTCTCTCTCTGCTACTGGTGCTGTGGTAACTTGTTTCCTTCACTAAGGTTTGTAACTGAGTTAAAAGAAATCCTCCAAAAATATCAGGATCCAGTCTCTGGGAGGAGCTTCCGAGTCCCTGGTAGCCAATATCCTTCTGCCCATTTGTGCCTGACAGTTTTGTAAGGGAAAAGAAGACTGGCTATATAACACTCCTTGGTCAGCAGAGGAACTGCAGAACGTTTGCAACTGACGCCCCTGAAGGCTTTGAAAATACTGTCAAAGCTTCACTGCAGTTCTGTGCAATAGGTTAGCTGCTGAGGAGGTTCCATTTTATTTTGCAGTGTTTCTTGATTGACATTTGTGATTTTTTTTTTCCTTCTTAAAAATAAACAAAACCCCAATCACCTTGTTGCTTCCCTGCAGTTGTTGGTTAGTTGCCAATATCCAGGGCTTTAATGAACACAATTTTTGCAAGTGTTCCAAATATTGTATAAATAATCAGGAAAGGAAAGCAGGCTGGAATGTTTGCCACATCTATAACAGTCACTGGAATCTCTTTGTCTGTGTTATTGTTTTGAATGTATTAATTAAACTTGCAATAAAGGGCATGTTACAGTGACTTAACAATCAAATCCCAAAGTCTTACTGTCTCCCCCTCTACCCCACCCCCATTTCACAGAGGAAGGTTATTTTGCCCTCTAACCCCTATTTATTTCAAATCCTGAAGGCAGCATAAACATTTCTAATAAATCTCTTCAAAAATTCACTTGTTGGTTCCCACAGAAACTAATGAAATTAAGAAACTAAGGCCCAGATTCTAACAGGTATTGAAATCAAAGGGAGTGAGGTGCCTACATACGTTTGGGGATCTGGGGCTAAGTACCAGATCCCCTGATGTGGTCAAAATGCAGAGTGCAAATTAAGGGGCATGATGCAAAGGTGGTTTAACCCCCATCTTTGCACTCTTCTGGTACTGGTGCTGCTCTGTGAATAGCATTCCCTCTACACTATTAGAGCAGCCTTTGGGCAGTGCAGCAGAAAACAACATCACTGCTGGTGGATCTGGCCCTGAATATTTACAAACACATTAAAATAGGATCAAAAGGGCAAACAAAGAAGGTGCTACTTGGATCCCTCCAGATACAACCATGTTTCAGAAAACTTTTGATGTAGAGGTACAAAGTTATTCATTGTACTGATAGGAGCAATCAGGACCACAAAATAATGAAGAAAAAGCAATGCAAGTCCCAGCTTCCTGGTATTACAGAATGACCGTGCTCTGTTCTCACTCCCACAGGAACAGAGACCATGACTAGAGGCAGGCATGTGCCATGTACACCATAGTGTATAACTTTTAGTTTTGGGGGCTCAGCATTTCTTACGGTGAACTGGCAGATTTGCTTTGTTCTTCCGCAGACCTTTAGTCACCCCACTACTAGATGTGCCTGCCTACCCACATCTGCTGTGTTAGTGGTCAGCAAAGTGGGTTGTCATGGCATGCCTCCTTGGGAGATAATGGATACAGTGTGGCCAGGGGGCAACAGATTGGCTAACATGCTTACACATTCCAAATTGCAGGCTACTGCCCTGTTAGGGATTGAGAAGCAGAGAATCTGGTGTCCATCTCCTTGGAAAGTTCACAGGGAGGAAAGGTATTAGGTATTAGAGGGTGTGTGTGGACACAGCTACAGTTCAAGGATGATCAATGAGGCAATATTGTACAGCTAATTGGTGAAGCAGCAAACACAAAAGTGCATTTAAATGCTCGGTGGTTTTCATCATTTAGAGATGCCAAATGCTGCAGGGAAGAAGTAGCAGAGAGAAAGAGAAATAACACTCACTAATGCTTCAGTGTATGACCTGTAGCCTTGTCTACACAAGGGAAATTAGGACCCATAATTGGCCACCTTTGCAGCTCCATGAGTGACAGCAATAGTGGAAGATGGAAATAAGGAATATTTTTTAACAGCGGGGGTAATTAACCACTGCAATAGTTTACCGAAGGTTGTGGTGGATTGTCCATCACTAGGAATTTTTAAATCAAAATTGGATTTTTTAAAAAGATATGCTCTGTCAAATAGGAGTTATTGTAGGGAAGTTCTATGGCCTGTGTTATACAGGAAGTCTGGCGTCTAGATATCTAGAGCATCCAGGATTCAGGTGTTCTGACCACTTTGCCATCTAACCGTGATCGCAGTAAGATTAGACAACAAAGTGGTAAAAATGCCTTAGGGCTTGTCTTCACTACCCGCCGAATCGGCGGGTAGCAATCGATCTTTCGGGGATTGATTTTTCGCGTCTCGTTTAGATGCGATTAATCGATCCCCGAAAGCGCTCCCCGTCGGCTCCGGAAATCCACCTCATCGAAAGGTGGAAGCGGAGTCGACGGGGGAGCGGCAGCGATCGACTCGCCGCCGTCCTCATGGCCAGGTAAGTCGATTACGATACGCCGACTTCAGCTACGTTATTCATGTAGCTGAAGCTGCGTAATCATAGATCGACCCCCTCCCCTAGTGTAGCCCTTGGCTGAGTCCTGTCTACATTATAGCCCCCAGTGATGCTGCCACTGGTGGAGCTGCAGTAGGGCTGTATCGGTAATGAATCCTGGTCACATGCCACCTGAGGCATGTTGCGCATATGCTAAGAAGATCATGGCTCCTAAATTTACCAGTATAGATGTTGCCTTGCAGTGTGGGCCAGCGAGGATGAGAGCCCTCAGCACATCTTCCTCTGCTGCATTTGTATTCACCAAAACAGCTGCAAGTGAAATTTCACTGCCATTAGCAACACTTTGCTTATCAGGTTAAATGCAGTGCAACTGCACCCATGAGATGAAGTGGACAAAGTGGTAGTGCAAAAAAACCCTAAACAAACAAAACAAAACAAACCCCTTGCAAATTTGTCATGTTGAACAGCCATGATTTGTATTCCAAAGCCGTGGAGTCCAAAGAGAGAGAGAGAGAAGCTTTCAGTGGGATGTGAGTGCCCTCTGCTGTTTTTAGTGTATAATTTGTAGACTGTGGTATTTGATCCTTACTGTATAGATTGCTGTAATATTTCCTATAAGGAAACTGTTTTGGGGTGGCCTGCCCCAATCATCAGCCCACCCCACCACCTGTCATGGCTCTTTAATAATTTTGATAGGCCCAATAAAGATATACAAGGACCTAAGGAGGGATAGAGCTAGAGAAGAAGCAGTCCCTGGAATAAGCCGTGATTCGGAGAAAGATAGGCACTGTTTCTTTAAAGGCCTGGGACTAGGAGCCTGGTAGAGTGCATGGGGCATGGCTCCTGTTTTCCCCAACAAGTTGGAGGATGAACTGGGAGAAAGGGGGCAGCATGAAAGGGGGGAGACGGATAGCTCAGTGGTTTGAGCATTGGCCTACTAAACCCAGCGTTGTGAGTTCAATCCTTGAGGGGGCCATTTAAGGATCTGGGGCAAAAATCTGTCAGGGGACAGTACTTGGTCCTGCTAGTGAAGGCAGGGGACTGGACTTGATGACCTTGAAAGGTTCTTCCAGTTCTAGGCAATTGGCATATCTCCATTTATTTTAATAAAGGCTGCCTCCTCACAGAAGATGGCTGGTCTGCTGAGCCCTCCAGCTGGGAAGGCCCATTAGAGAGAGCATTTAGCTAAAGGAAGCTGGCAAAAGCCTTGCCCCTGACTATTCCAAGGCAAGAGGCCTGTGACACAAACCTCAGCTCCAGGAAGAGGGCTAAGGCAGAGGGAAATATCGACCGCTCTAAAAGCAAGAGGCAGAGGGACTGCTCGCAGTGCAGCCCAGCTACTGCAGAGAAGATCCACCATCATAGCTGGCTAGGGAGAAGCTCTGACAAATCGCAGGTCTAGGCAAGGATAGCAAAGTCTATAGAGATCTGGCAAAGGCATTGATAAGTGGGTTGAGGATAGGAGCAGCTCAGGGAAGTGGCGGAGGGATGAAGGAAACAGTCTTTGTCTGCCTAAAACAGAGTCACTGGGCTGGTACCCAGAGGAGAGGGCAGGCCTGGGTTCCCCTGCCTCTCCCCTGGACAAAGGGGGGGGGTGCATGAGTGTTAAGAGACCAAGAACAAGAAGTTCCAGATAAATGTTGGGAGATGGGCTTGAAGTCCGTTAGATTTTGAGTTTCCTATTTTTGGACCTGGAGAGGAATGGACTGGGTAGTGACAGAGAAAATGATAGATTACTGTGGAACCAGAATGGCTAAAGGGGGCGCAAAACTTAAAATAAAAACCCTGCAACACCGCACCTGAACATGTGAAGGCACTCTACTGTCTGTGCTAAACTTACCAAAATCAAAGTAAACTGGCCATTTGCCTAGGATCCTGTGATACTTAGTTTCACCTGCCAAGTTCTGAATTTTTCAGTACTGGAGAATAACAGGCAAGGAGACTTATAGCTTCTGAATCTTTCTGTTTCTGAGGCCACATCACTGTAAAAGTGAAACACACAAATGCATGCAAATCTTGCTAAATGTTCCTTTGCATCTTATTTAGTCCTGTTTCTCTACAGGTTTCATATATCTGTAGGCATTCCTGATTTATGTTTGTGTAAATGAGAGGAGGACCCATGGGGTCCAGTCAGGACCACCCTCCCACTCCAACCCTTCGATCCAAAACTGCAGGAAAGACTCCCCTCCACTCACAAACACACACTAGAGGGGCAGTAGAACCCAGAGGTTGTCTATTCCCCATGTAGCCTTGAGGGGGGAAAGCAGAGAGGAGCCAGCCAGTAGCAACTGAAGCAGGCAAAGCAGGGACCTTTGGCCATTCACAGCACTTTCTACCATTTTCATTGGATTGCCCTGTGCTGACTGGCTGTTTGTTCCAAACTTCCCTTCCCCTCACAGTCACTTCACTCCACATCTGCCCTCTTCTCCCACTGCCCTGTGCCTTCACTCCCCTTTTTGTCCATTTAGCTGATCCTCCTCCTAAGTAAATTCATCCCACCAAAAAACAAAACAAAAAACATGGAGCTACCATGACATTTGCTGCCATCACCTTTTTCACACTCCTTCCCCCTCACTGTGTCTGTCTGGTCTATTCAGTGTGTCAGCTCTTCGAGGCAGGGACCATTGACTGCTCTGCTTGTACAGTGCCTAGCACGATGAGGTCCCATTGTTGGCTGGCCCTTAGATGCTACTGTAATAAACAAATATATTAGTATGTACTGTACTGTAATAAATAAACATTGTAAAACTGGAGCAATTCCATTTATTTCAGTGGAGTTACTCTGGATTGACACTGGTGTGAAAGGACAATCTGGGCACATCTTTTCTGTTCTCATTTCTGAGTGATTTCCATATTAGTTCTGGCAAGAGATACCAATGTGACTGAAAGTGGGCATATGCCAGGTGCTGCTGTGTTTCTTGGTTAAAGCAGCTTACACTATGTGGTGTCTCGATGACTCTGGAGGCAATATTCATGTATAATCTACTGTGGCCCATCCTTAAATCATTAGCTTCCTAAACACATTCCTTTTGTGAAGTAATTTTGGCCTGCTTCCCAAAAGAGAATTGTTTCTGAAAGCTTGAACACAATCTGTTCAGCTGATTTGGGGTTAGCGGAGGATGATAAGAATACTTGTTTTGCTCTTTGCTGACTCTTTGTGATAAAAAAATGACTAATTTTTGGAATATCAAAATTGGTATATGAATGTCCTTCAGTGTAAACCTCTAAGAGGTCACTGAGGACTTGATCCTGTATTCATTGAAGTCAATGGCAAAGCTCTCGTTGATTTTAATGGTGCAGGATCAAGGTCTATATCTCTTTAATATGTCTGATGATAATTAGTTAAGATATAAGAAAGTTATGAGCAAAAACCTCATCTATCGTACGTTCGGTACTAATATATATTTCCTTACTGATTAAGTTGTGCATCTGTAGGTGAAAATATAATAATAGTAATTAATAATAGGTTAAATTCACCGTTGGTGTGGATCTATTGACATTAACAGGGCAGCATAAATGCTGAAATAGATCCAATAATTGCTCATATATTTCAGTTTTCATCCAGGGATCGCAAAGCACTTTACAAATATGGCCATTGCCCTCATTTTACAGATGGGGAAACTGAGGCAAAGAGAAATGAAGTGACTTCCCAAATTCACACAGCAGTCACGTAGACCTGGGAACGGAACCTAAGTCTGCAGATTCCAAGACACTTGCTTTGGAGAACTTTCGAAAGGCTGCCTTTGCCACTCCGCATGGGCTTGGGCTGGCCAGCTTTAGGGTGCTCAGGAAATAGAGAATATTCAAACCAGATTTTTGCCTTCCATTTTTGTTAAATAGGCTCTCTTTACTGGGCACACAAGCTGTCTAGGTGCTAATTTCTTACTTGGCCATGCAACCACTGGGATTTTCAGAACCGCAATATTGCCATACATTGCTGTCCCATTTATCCAGTGCAGGTTCCGTTATTTCTAAATTTCACTTCTCTGTCTTCTACAATCAATCAGGACACTACAATAATTCTCTCGTGGGACACCAGGGTGGCTTAATGGGAGTTCATAAAGACCTGAATAACCTTAGTCTCTACAAAAGCAGCATGAAAAGAATGGGCATGGGGAATGAGTGTCACTTTGAATTTTAAGAATAGTATTGTGGTGCTTTCTAGCATGTTCAGGCAGCCGAGAGTGTCTTCTTGTGACTATGCAGCTGTGGTACTACAGGAACTCAGAATGATACCAGGGATATAAAGTTTAAACCTCAGCTCTCTTTAGTAAATACATAACAAGATGGCTTCTAGACGCCGAGCATTCAGACCCTCAGTGTACCTTGTATCCTGTAAGAGACCCTCATAATGGGATGCTCTCCAGTGATTACACACAACTAATCTTAAAGAGACAGTACCAGAATAGCTGCAAGTATAGACAGTCTATACTATAATGTTGAAAAATGTGGAATGTCACCCAGATAAGAGGCAGTTTCTGTTCCCGATGACCCCAAAATACACACTTTGAATAAAACCCTCCTTGCACATCAATCATTATTTTGCAATTCACACATCAAAGCAACCCTCACTGCAGTGTGCCAGGCCCAGCGCCAGATGATATTCATCATTTAATTTTTTAGAGCTCTCAGGAATGGAGTGCAGCTTTAGAACAGTCTGATGGCTCCATTCTCTTGCTTCAAAAAGGGAGATCCAGGCAGCCTGACAACCATGGCACACATTCCAAAGAAGCCACAGGATTAGTTGGACAGCAAAGGTGAGGATTCATTTGTCAGGTTTTTCCTAGAGCTGTTCGAAGGTTTGCTTCCCCCAGCCACCAGGGCCTGCCATACAGCCACAGCAAGTTAAAGCAGTGGGAGCGGTTCATAAGGCTTTCCCAGGTTACTGAGGGATTTTGTGTGCGTGAGAATTCTACTCACCCAGTATCCACCTAGATTCAGTATCTCCCTGGTTGATGAGTGCTGGCAGTCCTGGATGCTCCAGGATGTAGGATTCATAGCATGATCCTAGATATCTAGCCTCCACAACTATGTACACTATCTTTGCATCACGCACTACCAAATAGGCACATTCCTGTAGGCAGCATTGGTCCCCTCAAAAGCATATGCATTCCATCCAGAAAGCCCACTACCAATGAGAAGTGAGCAGAACAGACTATAGTGCTGTGTGTTCCTGTCCCTGGGGAAGCTTAGATGATCTATTACTACAAATCACAGCACTGAGGAAGTCCTCCAGGCACCCAGAGGCAGTGTTCTGGTTGATCCCTTTGCTGTATGTTCAGCAAACTCTCATCTAAAATGATGGGCAATCCTTGGAATCCCACTTGTCTTAACTCTGTTGCAGAGTCAAGTTTCTCTCATTGTAAGGAGTCTTCCATCTAATCTTCTTAGGGGAGAAATCCATCAGAGCTGGAGATGGCTGGTGCCGTGTATGCAGTATCAGTGCAAAAGGTTATCAGAGCATTGCCTTCTTTGGCTGAATTTCACCTGTCCTGGCCAATGAGATCTGAAGGCTTGTCTATACTGGTTTGTTTTGCCTTGGTGTACCTACATCCATGCAACATACCAGTACAGACACACACTTAGAAGTGTTCGATTTGTGTCTCACTACCTGTGAACTAGTCCCTTGTATCTTACTGATGATCAAGACTAGCCAGGGATGGCGTGTTAGGTCCATTACTAGCAAGGACTGATAACACATCCCTTCAGAAGAACAGGGAACCATCTTCCCTTAAGCAGTGACAGCCTCTGTCCCAAAAAGCATCTCTTGTGGTTAACAGTCTCATCAATTATTTCCTATTTTCTCACTTCTCAAATTTGGGAATATGGAGAAAGAGATGTTGAGATAGCTCCATTTGCATCATATTGGATCCCTCGTTTGTTACAGCAATGGCACAAAATGGCTTTTTTTCAGTTTGGCTAGAGTGGGAACTGAAACCAGTTCATTCTGAAATGGGCTTCAGCACAGAAACTTACACCAGTGTGATCCCATGGATAGATTAATACAATGTGATTTACTTAGCACTGCACTTGACAAGTACATGGGAGCCCCAGCAACAGCACATTATTTTGGGGCAGGTTTATGAAGAAAGACCTTCTTAGATTTGTAATGTATTAATTTTGTACTTATTTGTTAGTTAATGCAAAGTTACCAGCTGCTGATGAAATGGGCATTGTTTAAAAAGGTAAATATATAGAGTGGGCCTGAACTGAAGCCTTAGATCCAGATCTAGGTTTCAGTCAAAGGTCCCAGCTCAAATCTATCTCTAGAATGGGCCAAATCAAAGCTCTGGGGGGCAGTGAAAAGCTAACTGCTTGTTTTGTGTCTGTACATTGGAGATATACACAGAAAAAAGCCGAGTGATCGCCTTGCTGAAAATTTGGCCCTGAACTAGGCTGACCATATTTCCTTGAGACAAAAACGGGACATTGGGATGGCAAAAACGGGACGGGGAGACAAGGGGCAGCCGCAACAAGCCGCCCCTTGTCTCCCCGCTCAGCAGCTCGGCGGGGAGACGAGGGGCAGCCGCAACAAGCCGCCCCTTGTCTCCCCGCTCAGCAGCTCGGCGGGGAGAGGAGGGGCAGCCGCAACAAGCCAGCGTTCAGTTTTTTACAAAAAAATAAAAACTATATATAGTTTATTAAAAACGGGACAAAATTGACATTTATATTAAAACGACGGGACGGTCGGGAAATATGAAAAAAACGGTACTGTCCCGTTTAAAACGGTACGTATGGTCAGCCTACCCTGAACTCAAACACCCCCAAATCTGGGAAAGTTCTGATTTGGATCCAGTGTTTGTACCCCTGTGACTAGGAGTGTTAGGATCTGGGATTTTGGTTTTACCCATTATAGAAACATGTAATTTGATTCTGTTCACAACTCCACTGGTTTTACATTGCTGTCACTCTGTTGATTTCAGGGGAGTTACTCTGAATTTACATCAGAATTGATCATGAGATCAGAATTTGACCTGTAAAGTTCAGCTACGTAATTTGGATTTGGTGTTCGGATGCCGGATTTTGATTCAGGCCCCACTAGATAAATAAATATTTTAATGCCTCAAAGGATTTATGTGATATAACTAACATTTATCTTTCTTTTCCTATGAAGTGCTAATAAGACCTGAGAGGCAGGTCTTATTTAAAATGTTAAAAAGCTCTTTTTGGGAGACTCAAGAGACATGACCGCCTAGCTACGTGAATGGAGTTGCATATAAACAAGTTGAAATCCATCAGAGGACCAAAGAGAAAATCAATTTCATCTTTAATAATCGGGATAAAGAACTAATTATAAAAATAGGGGCAGGTAGTCATTGGCTACCACAAATAAAATCACAAAAATCTTTCCAATTAGAGATGCTTGGTTTCTAAATCTCGTCCAGCCAACATAGAAAGTCTTCTTGCTCTCTTGCCTTTCCCAAAGTATATTATCATTCCAGCAAAAAACTATGCTAAGAGAACATTAATGCCTTGATCTTTTTCTATAGCCCATACGGTGTAATAAAAAGCAGATCCTTCCCTCCACAAAAAGGATGCATCTACACTGAGAATATTTCTAAACATTCCTGTACACCAGCACTGCTGAACTGGTGCTACCAGTCCTGGAAGGGGTAGTGTAGACAGGACAAAGGTGTTTTTAACCTATGGAAACAACAAGGAGTCCTGTGGCACCTTAAAGACTAACAGATTTATTTGGACATAAGCTTTCATAGGTTAAAAACCCACTTCTTCAGATGCATGGAGTGAAAATTACAGATGCAGGCATTATTATACTGACACATGAAGAGAAAGGAGTTACCTCACAAGTGGAGAACCAGTGTTGATAGGGCCAATTCAATCAGGGGGATGTAGTCCACTCCCAATAATGGATGAGGAGGTGTCAATTCATTCAAATCATCTCAGGCATTGGCACTCTTACAGCAGGATTATCTGGCTATTTGGATTCTCTCCTCAGACCCTACACTACCAGCACTCCTAGCTATCTTCGAGACACTACCGACTTCCTGAGGAAACTACAATGCATTGGGGATCTTCCTGAAAACATCATCCTGGCCACCATGGATGTAGAAGCTCTTTACACCAATAGTCCATATGAGGATGGACTACAAGCTGTCAAGAATAGTATCCCTAATGAGGCCACTGCACACCTGGTGGCTGAGCTTTGTGACTTTGTCCTCACCCGCAACCATTTCAGATTTGGGATCAACTTATACCTTCAAGTCAGTGGCACTGCTATGGGTATCCTCATGGCCCCACAGTATGCCAACATTTTTATGGCTGACAGAACAACGCTTCCTCAGCTCTCGTCCCCTACTGCTCCTCCTCTACTTGCGCTACATTGATGACATCTTCATCATATGGACCCATGGGAAGGAGGCCCTTGAAGAATACCACCTGGATTTCAACAATTTCCACCCCACCATCAACCTCAGCCTGGACCAGTCCACACAAGAGATCCATTTCCTGGACACTACAGTGCAAGTAAGTGATGGTCACATAAACACCACCCTATACTGGAATGCTACTGACTGCTATACTTACCTACATGCCTCCAGCTTCCATCCAGGATACACTACATGATCCATTGTCTACAGCCAAGCCCTAAGATACAACCAAATTTGCTCCAATCTCTCAGACAGAGACAAACACCTAAAAGATCTTTATCAAGCATTCTTAAAACTACAATACCCACCTGGGGAATTGAGGAAACAGATTGACAGAGCAAGATGGGTACCCAGAAGTCACCTACTACAGGACAGGCCCAACAAGGAAAATAACAGAACACCACTGGCCATCACATACAGCTCCCAGCTAAAACCTCTCCAGCACATCATCAATGATTTAAACCTATCCTAAAAATGATCCCTCACTCTCACAGATCTTGAGAGGCAGGCCAGTCTTTGCTTACAGACAGCCCCCCCAACTTGAAGCAAATAGTCACCAGCAACTACACACCACACCACAGAAACACTAACCCAGAAACCAATCCCTGTAACAAACCTCATTGCCTACTCTGTCCCCATATCTACTCTAGCGACACCATCAGAGCACCCAATCATATCCGCCACATCATCAGGGACTCATTCACCTGCACATCTACTAATGTTATATTTGCCATCATGTCCCAGCAATGCCTCTCTGCCATGTACATTGGCCAAACTGGACAGTCTCTACGGAAAAGAATAAATGGACACAAATCGGACATCAGGAATGGTAACATACAAAAGCCAGTAGAAGAACACTTCAATCTTCCTGGACATTCTATAACAGATTTTAAAGTAGCCATACTTGAACAAAAAAACTTCAGAAACAGACTTTAAAGAGAAACTGCAGAACTAAAATTCATTTGAAAATTTAACACCATTAATTTGGGCTTGAATAGGGATCGGGAGTGGCTGGCTCACTACAAAAGCAACTTTGCCTCTCCTGGAATTGACACCTCCTCATCAATTATTGGGAGTGGACTACATCCACTTTGACTGAATTGGCCCTGTCAACACTGGTTCTCCACTTGTGAGGAAACTCCCTTCTCTTCATGTGTCGGTATAATAATGCTTGCATCTGTAATTTTCACTCCATGCATTTGAAGAAGTGGGGTTTTTTACCCACGAAAGCTTATGCCCAAATAAATCTGTTAGTCTTTAAGGTGCCACCGGACTCCTTGTTATTTTTGTGGATACAGACTAACACGGCTACTCCCTGATACTTTAACCTATGGACTCTCTGAACTAACTATACTACAGCTTCCACTATTGATAGTACAAGTGGAGCCGCACCAGCACAGTTAAACACTTGCACATTTTCCTAGTGTAAATGACAAAAAGCTGTGTCTTTAGTCCAAAGACATGGTTCCCTGTCTTCCTAGTTCAGTCACTTTGCCGGAGGGGAATTATGCAGGTGTCTTAACCCCCTCTATCCCTGCTGCATTTAAGCTTCCTTGTCTGAGATTCTTATCAAAGGAAACCATTTGTCTTCAAGCATGGTCATTGATTCTCATATTGCAAACCAGCTGTCCTTACTCCTGCCCCAGAGACAATGGCCTCTTAAATGCTGAGTTTGCCACATACCTAAATCAGTTTGTTTTTCCAAGTGGCACTACCTTTTTGGTTTAATTTTGTTTAGGATGGAAGATTTCCCTGCATCTCAAATATAAAATGTTTCATAGAAGTTTCTATAAAAATCTTTCTCAATTTTTGCCACATAACACTGCCTACTTTCATAAATCTTTGTGTTCTCCTTAGTAAAAATCGATGCCTAGTTATTAATATATATTGATACGTGTTTCATGAGTAATAAAGGATTTAGTGTTGTGCACATACATGTACACAGAGAGTATGGCAGCATGGAATAATTTACAGTCATTTTATGCCATGGGATGCATTAATGTTTATAAATTCAAACACTAAAATTTGACAGAATCCCATTTTCCTCTATCCCAGATATAATAATCATTCATTGTAACTCTAGAACTAAAGATGAATTAGAGGAATAAAAAAAAAACCAACTGTGAGTACCTGTGACTATCGATGACACACAAAGTAGATCTAATATTATCAGACACACACTTAGTAACTACAGACCAAGAATATTTTGGGGTAGCAAGTGTGAGCACCACATTTTGTGTGAGTAAATGGCCTCACTCTAAAAATGAATGAGGCTTTTTTTTTTATCATCCTCAAAATCCCAGTTTCTTTTATAGGTGTGTAGGGAAACCATCTATTTTCTATTGTTCTGAGTTTTGTGGAGTCATAATGGATCCCAATATAACGCATGTGTGATATCACAATGGAGCTGATGGAATTAAAGAAGCCTGTTAGCATTTAACCTGAAGTGCCATTATGAGAAATACTGAGAGTTCTTCTTGAACTACTGGGTCCTAGCATAATTCTAACACTCCTACCAAGGCAGCATTGAGACACACTGGTGTCTTTTGGGCAAAGCATACCGTTTAAAGATTTACTTTTTTAAAAGCCACTACAAACAAATGAATCCTGATTCTTAGAACCTGCAACTTCCTGTAGAATTACCCATTCTCGGTAATCTTCTTAAAAAAAGAGAAGGTAGAGAGCAGAAGAGATCTAGCATATTTCTAATCACACTGGTGGTACTGATAGGAGGAATACAGGCCAGAAGGTATAGATGATGGAAAATGGGCAAATGGTAATGGGTATGGCTTTCATACTCTGGACTAGATTAAAGCTTCTTCCTATGTATACCTAATGGTAGGAGTTAGGTGCACATAAATAAGAAGCACAGAGGGGGTGTGGAAGGGTACAAGCACAGAGGACAGAGCAGTGTAAATAAGCCCCATGAAAACCCAAATAAAGAAACATTTAAGTTGTCCTTGTTAGTGCTGCATTCTTTCTTGCAGCTGGAGTAACTAATGTTAGTACGGACTTGACAACAGAACAGACATATCAGGCATTAGCCTATAATAATCCTATAAATGCATCAGATGAAACCCAATGTGAAAGGCGAAAGAATTTACTACTCTACACATCAGCACATCTATAGCGTACTAATTCTAGTCAGCTCTTGAATATCTGACAAATAAATGCATTTACAGTGCACTAGGACTGAGGGATCTCTTTCCACTACATCTCTAAAGATTTAAAAAACTGCAGGACGTGTTCTCTGAGCGCAGCAGACCTGAGAGCACCAGTTTCATTTAAAGCCATTTTGTCAGCATCTGATTCAGATATATTTTTTGTCACTAAGGTTAAGGCTGAATGTGAATCTTACAGTGAACAGATTACTGAAAATGTTAATGCCCCATTTCTCTTTTTGATATACATCTACTGCATGCCAGTTACATTATTTACAGAGAAAATTCAGTGGGCTAGTGACAGGCTTATCTATCTTACATTTCCCTCATATCTTTATATTACTTGCTTTTAGTTTCTTATTGCTCTGAGAGCCACAATATTATTCCTGCTTCTTCTTCTATGTTAGCTCGGATGTGCTGGCTGGCAGGTTGGGGACACAGAGCCCTGCCTGCCCACTCCCCACCTCCCAGCATAGGAGAAGGTGTAGAAGCCTGTCAGCTGCTCTCTCCATTCTTCCCTGCCCACCCACCTCCACCCCTGCTAGGGTGACCAGACAGCAAGTGTGAAAAATCAGGACAGCGGGGGGAGAAAAATAGGAGCCTATATAAGACAAAGCCCCAAATATCGGGACTGTCCCTATAAAATCAGGACATCTGGTCATCCTAACCCCGGCACAGGCGCTGGTTATGTGAGTAATCTACACAGGGGAATACAGCAGGATTCACAATTGAGCCCCAGATTACTACCCATATTTTTGCTTTGGCCAGTTAAGAGGTGCTAAACTTGAAAGAGCAGTTCAGAGGGACAACGAAGTGGGAAGGTGTTAATTAAGTCTGTGGCATGCCTCCCTCTTCAGAGGACCCCACGCCCACGGACGCTTCTCATTTGCAGCATTATGAAAGTTTGGGCGTGTTCCATCAAGTTTAGCCCCAGCCATGGAAGGAGTGAAGCCATGAAGCAGCTGCACTCCACAACATCATCCCATCCACAGCCATTTTGATATAGTCCCTTTCCAGAACATTACCATCCTTTCAAACACTCTATGGCAGAGGGGAAATAATCAAATACATTGGCAGCTACCAGTGCTAGCATAATTTCAGTGGATGTCAGGCAGCAATTAATAGGCTACTATTTCCACACATTGGAAAGCTTTTGCATAAAATAGAGCGGAATGATTCACCCAATGTTACCGAGTTTGGCAGAACATAGTTCTTTAACTCTTTAGAGAGGACTTGTTGACACACAGAAGTTGCATCAGTTTAAGCTGATTTGAAAACAGAATCAGTGCAACCCCCTGTGCAGATAGTTACATTGGTTTACAGCTGGTTTATATTGTTTCAGCTTGCACCTGTAAATTAAACTGATATGGTGCAAGCTAAACAGAGGCCTGGATTTCACTTAAAATTTAGGTTGACATTGTTATGGCACTCAGGGGTGTGAAAAATGCATACCCCTGAGCACCAAAGCTATGCTGACCTAGATCACAGACTAGGTGCAGCTAAATCAACGGAAGAATGTTTGGGGAGGTGATGTTCCGACGGCAATGGGGGAAAAAACCTGTTCTGTCACTGTATGCTGCATTTACATGAGGGGGTTATGCTGGCGTAGCTACAGCACTGTAGTTATGTTGCTATAGTCCCCATAGTGTAGACATGGCCTGATATAAGCCAGATATAAACCAATATGAATGTCCACACATGAAGTTGCACTGGTTTAACTAAATCAGTTTAACATCATACTTTTAGTTAGACTGGTACATCTTTGTGTGTAGATCAGACCTCAGGACATTTATGGCCTCCTAAGCTTTCATTTGGCTGTCTGGTCCTGTCTACATTAAATAAATTTGCATCAGTGTAATTAATTGCATTGGGTACTTTGCCAGAGTTAGCCTCACTAGTGTAATCATTGCAATGTGTCTACATTAGGAGTCTCCAATTGTGTAATGACATTAAATTAGAACTGTTATACAGGTGCAAATTTTTCTAATGTAGACAGGCCATTAGTCTGGGAAATGCCTATCCTCTAAGAGGCATTTAAGTCATGCCACTGCATTGCAATCAAGAAGTTTTGGATGGAAATTATACATTTGTTAACTGAAATGTTGCAGATAGACATTCAGTCCTTGTTGTCCTAATGATACCCAAAGTTGTTAAGTACCTAAAGAACTAACAGGACCTCTGGATAAAAAGTGCTATGTAAGTGCAAAGCATTACTATTAATTTTTTATTTATTACGTTTATTTAGAAACTTGAGTGCCAGTAAGTTCATAAGATCTTCTTTAATGAGACTAAAAGATGCAGCGGATGGGACGTGGTCTGAAATAACTAGAATATTTTAACTTCCGGCAGCATGGCTATCGCTCCTTGAATCTGCAAAGCCCATCTTTTTGTGCAAGCATTTGGAATCCAATCCTGCACCACTGAGGGCAATGGGAGTTTTGCTATTGACTTTAATGGGAGCAAGACTGAGCCATTGGGGCGGTATGAGGGATGGATCTTTTGAGAGAATCGGCGGTTGGGGTGATTTTGTATTGGAACAGGTTCTTTTGGACTGTAGGTGTTTTAAGGGGATGGCTGGTATTTGCTGCAATTTTATTTTGTATTAATGTTAGCGTATAAGTGTTATATTTTTAATTGATGGCGAGGGCACTTAGCTCTGGGATAGGTGTTCTTTTGTGGTCGTTTACATCCAAATAAATAAAGTAAACAGACTTTACTGCTGGATGGAGGGACCCAATATGGATGAACATTTCTCTGATATTGTGTCCAGGCTTAAGACACAAATTGGGGTGGGGGGGGGGCAATGAGATTGACTTGGATACAGGAAATGCCGTATGCTTTTACAGGGTTGAAGTCTGGAGCTGGTCTCAGGATTTCAATGGAAGTTGGTGTCTAAATACTTTTGAGCATCTGGCCCTGGTGCTTAGACTTTCATGGAAACCGCCCTGCAGACACTTCAGAGCATTCTTGGTGGGCAAACACAGGATTTAACTTCTTTTGGATACAGCAGGCTAATCATGTTATCCACATCCTCTGTACATGTGTGTTTGGAACAAAGGCTTCTCAGACTTTAAAAGAAGGTCAACAAGCCCTTGGGGGAAACTTTTGTTTAGAAGAGGAGATGGCTTAGGTTCTTGGTAGTCAGTGGAGATCCAGGTAAGTAAGGGGGCCTTGTTGAAGGAGGTTCTGACAAATTGGGAAGAATCAATGCCTGCTTTTTAAGTACTAAGGTAAAATGGCTACAGTGAATAGTCCAGAAAAAATGAAGACTACGGTATGCTTGTAGGTTCCTCCGAAGGAATGAAATGACATCCACTCCCCAAGCTTGATAAAGTCACTGTGTGGGGAGCAGGCATCTCTTTACTTTTGTATTGGACCAAAAATCATATCGGTTCCCCCCCCTTTAGAAGTGCATGATGTACTCTTTATATATAAAAGCATCCTCACAACATGAACACATACCCAGATGCATCAGCAGTCAGTAATGTCTTTGGGTTAAAAGGCAGAGACTGTGCAAACTCAAGTATAATCAGAATAATTTGTTCATTCGATTTCAGGTCCTTACCCTTTATTTGCAAGCCACACTTTGCATATCAATGCTGCTTTCCTAATCTTTACTGTTTCTCTTCTCATTAAAAATATTAATAGACGGAGGCATTTTTTGTTTATTACAGTCTAATGAAACAAAATGCAGGTGAATTAACTAGTAGTGTTATACTCATATTTGTATTTAGTATGGAGTAATATTAAAACTATAAAAAGTGACATTTTAATTGAATAAGAAATCATTACAGATATTTACAGTAGGCAAAAGGTCAAATTATTTTACATTTCTTAATTAGAAATGCTAATAATGAGTTTGTAAATCAGTCTTGAATAACGGCCAATTTGTGTTCTTTGGTGCAAATACATTGCACGATGTTTTTATGGATCATGCAAATGAAGTTAGGCTGTTGCTCTTACTCAAACTCTATGTATTCAGGTTTGATTTCTGAAGTATTGCCTCATGGAATATAGGTTAAAGGACTACAAAATTAATGTGCCTTGAGGCCATGTCCCACACAAGTGAGGGTAAATTACATATATCATAACAACAGAAGATGTATTTTTTCTTATGCAACAAACAGAATTCTAATGCACACCTTACTCAAGCAGAACTCCCATTATCAATTCAGGTTATTTAGCCTAATCCAGGGGCATGGTTAAGGATTCATCTACACTATAAAATTAAATTTGGCATGCAAGCCATTGTTCCCCTAGCACACCTGTAATACAACTGATGTCCACACACAAGAGTTCTAACAGTGCATAGACTTTACAGCCATCATTTTATCAGTGTGCTCACTGCACAGAAGAAAACAAGGACATGTGGTATGGGTTTTTGCCAGGCCACAACTTTATAAGTCAATTACATCCAAGGTTCCCATTGGGGGACAGCCCACTGCAGTCACTCATACCCTATTGATCCTTTGTCAATTCTTGGTGGCTCTTACTTTCGGGGGAGCCAATCATCACACGCCGCCACTCACCCTCTAACATCCCTCCCCCTTTCGGGGGTTGAGGTGAGAGGAGACGTTGTCCCCTCCCACCAGCACCGCCAGCAAGCACGTGTCCCGCCTCCTGGTTCTCATTTGACCCCAGGGGTTTAGACACAATGCTCCCATCTCATAAGGAGATGCCCTTGGGATGCCCACTATGTTAACTTTTTGATCTGTAAATCAGCAAGTTCCTGCACTGGGCACCTGCCACAAGGAAGCGCTAGCATCCGCTTGGCTGCCTTCACCCCACACAGGCTATCTAAGAGTTTGGCCAACTTAATACGAAGATCATCCAGGAATAAATCGGCCACCAAATCCTGTGGGTCAGCATCTCTGACCGTACTATTCCCACACCAGGAAACATGTCCGCCAACAGTCTAATATACTGCTTAGCCTTCCAAATCAGTTCAAGCCCGGAGCACATTCCAGCTTGTTCTCCCCTAGGTGGATAACGATGATGTCTGGCATTTCAACTTACAAGTCCTCCATCAGGCAGCCGCACATGTGCCTTATAGGCCCTGGATTGCAAGCATCCTATAACCTGGATCTCTCATGTACCCAGGCCCACATGGGTAGCCCCTGTTGCGAATCCTATATGGAACAAATGGCAAACCCAAGAATGACAGCCCTCTCCTAAACACTCCCACAAACTGGAATTTGGTTAGGAAGGAATGGTCCCTGTGCAGGAACAGCAGACCCTCACCGAGTGGCTGTTATGTCACTTGATTGTCCTACCAAAACCTGATGCTCTTGTCAGGTGAACTCCCCAGCCCAGATGGTGACCACCACCAGAATGGGGAAGAACTCCAGCAATATGATGTCCTTCAAAACTCCAGACTCTTTCCTCTCCCAGGGCCACTCATGGGCACACCAATGACCCCTAAAATACAAGTCAAAACTTATCCCACTCGCTACGTCAGAGTGGACTTGCAGGTCAGTCTCAAGCATGTAAACATCCCTCCATCCTATCATAGTGAATGACAAAATGGTGCCCAGTCACCAGATCTCCCTTCCTCTCTGTCATGCCTCTCCACTTTGTACTGGATCCTGATACCCTGAAAAAAACCCTCCCACAAATATATGGAATCCTCCTTCTTGGGCGGCTAAACCACCCAAGTTAATTGGAGACGTTGCCTTTTTCACCCATGTTGGCCCCGTCCCCATTTCCCCTGGTCTTGGGCTGTTGCCCAGGATCCCTGAGGAAGGTGTGCTTAAAACGCAGTCAGACTGAAGACACGTGCCTGCCTCCACAATGTCTGCATTCATGAAAACACTTTCCTGTCTCATTGCACTCCCAGCACAAAAGCCTCAGCTGCTCAGGCATCTCACCCCAACGTTACCAGTATATGGCCTTTATCAGTACGAGGGCCCATTAAAGGGCATCCCCCCAAGCCATGCACTCCAGCCATAGTTCTTGATCAAATTTATTCCAGCACTGGCAGTATAGGTCTGCCCTCATTCTAAAGTGCTCATCATACAAGAAACATGAGGTGCCTGAAAAGGCATTTTATACACCCTACCTATAATAGCTAAATACTTCTGCATGGGCCCATACATTGCTGGGTATAGCTGTCCCATCACCCTCATGTACATGGTGCAGGCCAAAAGCCAGTTGTCCCAAATCCTCTCTACTTTGGGGCACCTTATCCTATCTATACTCCTCCTTTCAGCCTTAGCCCCCTCTTCCAGTATAAGTTCCCTGAATAGCAGGTAAAATCATAGAATCATAGAATATCAGGGTTGGAAGGGACCTTAGTAGGTCATCTAGTCCAACCCCCTGCTCAAAGCAGGACCAATCCCCAATTTTTGCCTCAGATCCCCAAATGGCCCCCTCAAGGATCAAACTCACAACCCTGGGTTTAGCAGGCCAATGCTCAAACTACTGAGCTATCCCTCCCCCCCGAGTAATATGTCCATATACTCCACCTGTCATAGGTTCTCATGTGTTAACTGGGGAAGATGGGCCCCCAACCAAGCAGAAGCAGCTGCTTACGAGATTGCATTCAGACCAATATAGTAGACCTGCTGGGCTGCTGCAATAAAGGCTGTGGGGTGGAGACTGAGGCTGTGAGGCCAGCAGCTGTGACACCGAAATCTGAATGGCCACTGGCTGAGGAACTGGTAGTTGGAGGGCCAGCAACTGCAGGGACCCTGTGCATTGAGGGCCCCCCTACACTATTCCTGCAGACACGATATGTTCCATGATCCCCCATTCATATCTCCCTTGTGTTTCCCCACTGGCCTAACCCCGAAGCCACCTGGAGCCCCACTCATCACTCCCATCAGAGAGCCTGAGACCATGCGGCCTCACTAGGGGGAGTGTGTTGAACTCCAAACACACCCACTGAGGTGGTCATACCTCCAGGGCCAGTCCCCTACTCTCCCAGTGGTCCCGGACTGTGAACTTACCCTACTGCAGGGACTGGGGTGTCTCATGTTGCACTTGACCATTGACTCAGAGCCCTGAAAAACAATCAGAAATGGACTGCATCATCTCCACGAGTTGCCCATTTCCTGGCCACTTAGAACACAGTTCCCTTCATGGCCTCTTGCTCTTTTCTTTCTCCTTCCTGACCATTCTAGTTACCTCTTGGTCTGGGATAGGCAACACATGGCCCCCTGCATCAAGCAGCTGCAATGGGTCTGTTAACCATTCCTGTTGCCCCACTGGGTCTTGGTCCTAGCCCTGCAGCCAGCCAGCCATGTGCCTTGCATTATCAAGCAGGTTTTGGTCCCTGCCAAACTGCTGCCTATGACCCATATGCTCTGCATGCTTTGGTCCTCGTTGACTGCTGGCAAACAGCAAACGGGAAGTGGCCCTGAGTGGAGGGCTCCTATCATAGCTCCAAATTTCATATAAAATCCTGCAATATCTTGTGACTTCAAATACTGTTCCAAATTCCGTGAGACCTCAAGCGGAATCTGGGCCTTTCAGTCCTTTTTGCCCTCCCCGTAGGGTGACCAGATGAGAGGACCTGGAAATCGGGACACCACCAAAGTTGTTGAGTAAAAAAAAAAAACCGAGGAAGACCGGAAATCAGGACAAATGGCGTCCCGACCAAGCATCGGGACGCGGGACAAAAGAAGAAAAATCGGGCCGGTCCCGATTTTATCGGGACATCTGGTCACCCTACCTCCCCGTCACAGGAGACATCAAAACTCATCCTTCATTAGGCTTGGGGCCCTCAAGCAGACCTGCTTCAAGAAAAGCTAACCACTGTGTGGTTCTCTACTTGGCATATCTCCACCTGTGCAGCATCTGTGTGGACATAGACCACTGGTAAAACCATCAAAAAAGGTGTAAGCAGCCCTCCCACTACCCTCCCACAGTATAACAGTCACTTCTCTGCACTCTGCTGCACAGGGTTAAGTTGGCCAGAAGCCATTTACTTGTACAAATCATGCTGGACATGTGTGGCGCTCAGCTGCAAGCTATTTCCAAAGCAAACACCTTCTACTTCTCAGTGTGATCACCAGAACATGTCAGATAGAGGTCAGTATACAACAAGTAGACCACCAGCTGACTTCAGGTTGCTGTGTGGGCTCTGGTATCTTGCTTGAAAGCAGAGGA
Organism: Chelydra serpentina; assembly: GCA_037349315.1. Classification (NCBI taxonomy): domain Eukaryota; kingdom Metazoa; phylum Chordata; order Testudines; family Chelydridae; genus Chelydra; species Chelydra serpentina. The sequence goes on from JBAIAC010000001.1 coordinate 42,962,790, forward strand.
AGTCCAGGTTGTATTTGATCATGCATACTGGATAGCTGGATAAAATGGGCATCATCAGGAGTGACAAGAAGTTAAAGGACTGAAGGTCCTTTGTAGTAAGATCTGGAGGGAAAAAAATCAGTCCAGCTCAGTGTGGACAATGTACTCCTTTTATAAAGAGCTAGACTGAATTGTGGGACTCACCCCTACAACTTGTCTGAGGTGCCTGTTGGCAGCTTGAAGGCATCCTGGTGCATTAATAAGAGACAAGGAATATGCAAAGGACAACACCATTTCTGTGAACTGGAGGAGCTAGCAAGACGATAAGCTAGACCAGGAGATACCAGACATGTTGCCTAGACCAGGTTTCTTTAGCATGGACCCAGAATCCAGAAATGGTTGTCAAGCTGGTTTGGGAGGTGGAAGCAGTGGCCTCCCCAGGAATTGAAATGGGGGGGGGGTTCGAATTTATTGGGGGGGGGGTGTCACTAAATTGGCATGTAACTAGTTCACAAAACTGGGGGGGTGTTGGGGAAATTCAGGGGGGGGTGTACACCCCTTAGGGGGGGTGTAGGGAAATCACTGGGTGGAAGAATCAGTGGACAAGGGCCCTTTTCAGGACATATGCAGCTTTTCATTTTAAAATGTGCCAATGGTGGCTTCTTTTGCACGGCCAGCAGAAAAACTTAATACAAAATCTTGAGGGTGACCTCTTCACTATTAAGGTAGAACAACATTACACATGTGGGCTATGCATCATTCACATGTGCCCATTTCTGGATACAAGAGAGTGTAAAACTGCAGTTAAGGTTTTGCATTAGAGCAATGTTTCTCAAACTGGGGTCTGCGAACCCCTGGGGGTCCGCGAGGTTACTCCAGGGAGTCTGCGAGCCCTGCTGATTCACACCTCCCCGTCCCTCCCAGCAACTCCTGGACTCTGGGGAACAGTTGTTCAGCGACGTGCAGGAGGCGTTGGGAGGGACGGGGAGGAATGGGGACGGGGCACGTTCGGGCTCCCTACCTGCTCTGGCTCTGCGTGGCTCCCAGAAGCAGCTACCAAGTCCCTGCAGCCCCTAGGCACATGGGTGACCAGGGAGGCTCTGTGCGCTGCCTCCATCCGAGTGCCAGCTCTGCAGCTCCTATTGGCCACGATTCCCTTAAATGTCATGCAATGAAGTTTTCGTTTGAGTCAGTTAATGACTCTACTTTCCTCTAGGTAGCTGTGGCAGTACAGAAAGTTATAGGCAGCCCTGAGTGAAACAGGCTCAGTGCAGCAGCAGTAGCTATAAGATGGACAGCAGCATGGTATTTCTTTAAAATTCACACAGTTATGGTGTGTAGATATCATTATTCCTGCTAGTCAGATAATCTGATGAATTGCCCAACAGTGGTATAACTCACAGCCATTTATAAACAAGTAATTTTTTTACTCCATCTGCTTTCTTTTTAAAAATGCCTTGCAAACAGAGTCAAACTTTCCTTGTTTAAACAAAAGTTTGAGCTCTATCATATTTATCGGCATTGCACAAGATACACCAGAAGCTCAATGCACAAGATGGATAAGATTTGGTTCATAGCACAGCTCGAGCAAAATGCACTTGGTGGTCTCAGCTCAATGCACATGAGCACTAGACAAACACTAAATACTGCAGTTAAAGAAAGAACAGGAAGAGTGCCCCCACGTTGCCCTTTTTATTGTCCCTGCAACTAATTTTCATTGCCAATGGGTAAATTACAAAGTTAAATTTTAGCAGTGATGAATGCATTGCTTTTAGAGTCACAGAGTTGAAGGCTAGAAGTGACCACTCGAACATTCAGTCTGACCTCCGATATGTCACAGGCCTCGAACCCCACCCAACACCCGCACACTAAACCCAACAACCAAAACTGGACCAAAGAATTACAGCCCACAGGAGAGTAGACTGTTATGCACCACAGGGAGAGAATAGAGGGACCGAGGTGCATCAGTGCCTGAGGCTCCTGCAGTGGCAGGGAGATGATTAAGTGAGATGTAGCCAGATAATCCTGGCAAGAGATCCACACCCACATGCTGCAGAGGAAGGCAGTCTCCCCCCCCCCCGCATGATCACTGCCAATCTGACCTGGGGGGAAATTCCGTCCCAATCCCACATACTGCGATCAGTTAGACTCTGAGCATGGGAGCAAGAACCAGCCAGCGAAACACCTGGGAGAGAGAATGATGGTGCCACCTCAGAGCCCTGGCTCTCCCTGTCCAGAGGCCCATCTGTTGCCGTGGCCACCCCGATGCTGCAGAGGAAGGAGACAAATAAAAAAACCCACCAGGATACTGGGGGCGTGGGATTGGGGAGAGAATCCTTTCCTGACCTCTGCAGGTGGCTGGCTGAAGCCCTAAAGCATGAACTTTTAGGAACATAAGACATAATCCAGAAAGGAACCCCATGGCTGCCATCACAAGCAATCCCTTCAGACAATCACACTCATGCATTTGTCCAGCTCTCTTCAAACTAACTAAGTTGCTTGTCCCCACAAACTCTTATTGGGAAGCTGTTCTAGAACCTCACTCCTCTGAGGGTTTTTCTAGCTTCCAGCCGGAATTTTATCATGGCCAGTTTGTATCCTTTTCTTCTTGTGCCAACATTGTCCTTTAGCTTAAATAGCTTTCCACCCTTCCTGGTGTTTAACTCTCTGATGTGTTTATAGAGAGTAATCACATCCCCTCTCAGCCTTCTTTTTACTATGCTGAACAAGCCAAGCTCTTCCAGTCTCCTCTGAAAATGGGCCTCCATTCTCCTGATCATCCTAGTAGCCCTTCTCTGCATCTGTTTCCATTTGAATTCATCTTTCTTAAACATGGGTGAGCAGAACTGTACACAGTATTCCAGATGAGGTTTTACCAGTGTCTTGTAAAATGGCATTAATACTGCTCTCTCTCTACTGGAAATGCCTCACCTGATACATCCTAAGATCACATTTGCCTTTTTCACAGTTGTATCACATTGATTTAAAAATGGTCAGTGATGTACAATCCACCATGATCCTTGGTAAATTGTTCCAATGTTTAATTACTCTCGCCATTAAAAATGTACAACTTATTTCCTGCCTGAATTTGTCTAGCTTCAACTTCCACACATTGGATCATGTCCTGCCTTTCTCTGCTAGATTGAAGAGCCCATTATTAAATATTTGTTCCCCATGTAGATACTTATAGACTTTAATCAAGTCACCCCTAGCCTTCTCTTTGTTAAGCTAAATTGATTGAGCTCTTTGAATCTATCACTATAAGGCATGTTTTCTAATTCTTTAATCATTCTCAGGGCTTTTCTCTAAACCTTCTCCAATTTATCAACATCCTTCTTGAATTGTGAACGTCAGAACTGGACACAGTATTCCAGCAGCAACCAGTGCCAAATACACAGGCAAAATAACCTCTCTACTCCTACTCAACTAAACTAGACTGCTGGTGGTGGTCATGCTGCTGTCTGAGCTGGCTGCCTGGCCAGTGGCCACCACTCTCCTGCTGCCCAGCCCAGCTCTGAAGGCAAGGGGAAAAATCACAGACATTTTTTCATATTTCCAAAATATGCCTGGTGGGAGATTGGAGAAACAAAAAAACGGTCATGTCTGGAAACACCCAGACATATGGTGACCCTACTCGTGACCCCCCTGCACTAGCCTTGTGACTCCGTTTTGGGTTGGGATCCCCAGTTTGAGAAAGGCTGCACTAGGGAATTCCCCAATGACCCTGAGTTCCAACATGGCCAATGATTTCTGGCGGACAGTTTCCCAAAACTTCCGCTGAATAGGTCATAGATTCTCAGTGACCCTTTTCCTCGGGGTTGGTATCCACTTGATAGGCTGGGTGGGTTTGTTCTAGAAATGCTAAAAACACCAAGAGGGGGGTCTTCAATTAGCCGTTGTATTTGCTGTTTCTGTTTGGGCCAGAATAATGGATTACGGTCACTTGTGGGCCGAGTCAGGTTCTGGTGAAAAAGGCATTATGAGGAGGCCTTCTTGGTCCTTTCAAGCCTTCAGTAGGTTCCTGTGGTACACCCTGTCTCTCTTTTCTCTTCCCTGGAGGGCAGATTTCATAATCAACTGCACTTGCCCTTTTTAAACCTTGAATGATCCTTGCCACTTGGCTCAGTTTTGACTTCAAGGTTGGCACCAACAACAAACCCTACCACTGGGCTTAAATTTTCACATCCTGGTCCCACTGAGATTTCAATAGTTTCTCTCTCAAGAAAGCCCACAGAGTCTCCAAGTTTTCCTTCAAACAGAACACGTATTGTACCATGTTGGTCGTTCCTGGGTCTGGCTCCTCCCATGTCTTATGGGGGAGATCTAGGATCCTGTGGGACTGCCTCCCATGTAGGCTCAACTGAGAATAATAGGAGGCATGGGATCAACCAGGCTCAGTGATGGGGATCTGAGGCCTTGGCCCTCCGGCCGGTTCATCAATTGAGTTCCGAGTTAACAGAATCCAACAAAATGTATACAGTCCAACATCCCCACAAAAGAAACGGTGTTCAACCCACCTCTGGTTGCCTGTGAATGGCACAACTCTGGCTCAGGGCTTATAATGTCTCTATCCTCTCCAATGGAGGAAAAAGGGGTCTATGTCCCGTTCATGAAATGGGTGGTTAGTATGGGAGCCCTAGCCCTTCCTCTCAACTGGGTTTATGGTCAAATGCCTCACCCATGATCCTCCAGAAGTTAGATCACAGGGTTCTGTAGTCTTAGGGAAAGGCTAACCCCTCCTCTCAGGCCTGGGGTAGCAGCTGCTAGCAGAATCTCTCCTGCAGCCTGGACTCCTGCTGCTCCTTTATTCAGGATCTCCCCAGGTAAGTCTCTTGTTCTCTGCCATCTCTCCCCCTTCTGCAGGGCTGGCTCCAGGCAACAGCGGTCCAAGCAGGTGCTTGTGGCGACAATCTGCAAGGGGCGGCAGTCCGTGTGCCGTTAGGGCGGCACACGTGTTTCTGTGGCGGCGGCAATTCTGCGGCAGCCTCTCTCTTCAGCAGCCCATGGTGGCAATTCGGCAGCAGCTTCTATCTTCAGCTGTCCGCGGCGGCAATTCGGCGCGCTGCTTGGGGCGGCAAAAACGGTAGAGCCGTCCCTGTCCTTCTGAGCTGTCTTGCTCTTGTGAGGTGGTGCAGCGGTACAAAGGTACCTCCCTAGCAAAACGGGAGGATGTGGCTCTGGCTCACTCAGCTCAGTGGGGCTCAGTCCACTCCTGGTATCTAGTAATCTGGACATCCTCTCTGTTCTCAGGTCTGTCAGGGGGATTGGTAGGGGAACCCAGGCCTGCCCCATCCATGGTTCCAGCTCAGGGTCCTCAAGCTAGACAAGGAGAGTCAGAGAGTTTGCTGACTCTGACACTCCTTCCTGCCTTCCCTCAGGCCTCTGTAGGCTCTTCAGTCTGTTGGCTTGTTTGCCCCTTTCTGGGGTAGTGTTCCCGGGCAGCTCTCTAACAGGCTGCTGACCAGGCCCTAGGCGAAACTTCCTTGCACCAGCCCTGCGCCCCACCCCCCAGCTAACACCGCCCCTCATCCCCCGCGGCAGGCAGCTACCCCCATCCCACGGCAGCTCCCCACCCCTGCGCAACAGCGGGTCAGCCCCCCACCCCTCCCCGGCCGCAGGCCACCTCCCTACCCCCCTGCGGGCCGCGGCAGCTCGGCTCCCCGCCCGCCCGCGGACTGTGGCAGCAGGCTTGGCTCCCCGCTTGCGGCAGCTCCCCACCCCCGTCCCCCCCACGGCAGCCAGCCCCCGCGGCAGCTCACCTCCGCCAGCGGCAGCAGCTCTGGGAAGCTGCGTTCTCGGCGGCGTTTCAGCGGCCGCTTTTATTGCTGCCGAATCGCCGCCGGGAGTCGCAACCCCCCAAATCCTGGTGCCTTAGGCGACCGCCTAGGGTCGCCTAGTGGGAGCGCCGGCCCCGCTGCTGACTGGCATTCCTGTCTCCTGCCTGCTCACTCCTCTTTAGCCATCCCACAGGTCTGCTTCCCAGCCCTTTTATCCTCCCAGCTGCTGTTAGCCTGCCAATCAGCACTGCAGCAGCGGGCAGTGCCTATCTTAACCCTTTGGTTGCTGGGCTAGTGCGGGAGTACATACACCCCACAACAGGCTCCCTTTGAAACTCCTCCTCCAGCTTGAACAGGTTCTGCAGGTGTGGTGGGGCAGGATCACAGTGTCCCAGGACTGCTCTCTAACCCCTCCTGGCCTGGTGTAGGGTTATATACCCTATCAGAGGCGTCCTAAAAGGTGCAGCCCCAGAGCCTCGGGCACCTGGTGAAAGGATCAGATGCTTTGGAGCTGGCGTTTACCGTGACGGCCTTCTGTCTCAAGAGAATAAAAGATTGATTTTCTGTTAGCATTTGGCTCTAATGCATGTGGATGCCTTTCCAAAAGACGTGCTCTGGCTCAGTCACATGGATGGGTTTGATGGAGGAACCACTTGGTGACATTCTATGGCCTGTTTACAGAGGCAACCCGTGGGAGGGTCACGAAGGGTCAAGTGCCCCCCCCTGCCCCCCAAGAAGCTGGCCTGGGCAGGGAGAGGAAGGGGAAGTGCAGTGCAGTGTCCTGGCTGACTGGGAGAGCGCCTGGCTGTGGCAAAAGCGGGCTGCCCTCTGCTCAGGTTCTGGGGACAGTGGCTAAGCGAGCCGGAGGCACCTGTCCCCCGGCAGCCGGGCGCAGAGGTGGGGGGCCGCCGCCCCCTCCCCAGCTAGGATCTCTCTCAGGCAGCCACCGTGCTGCACAGAGTCCCCGACCCAGAGTGGCCAGCTTCAGCCAGCATGAGAAGTGGCTCCGTCCTGCTCCCTGCCTCGGCCTAGCTGCCCCCCAAAGCCTTGACTGGTTTCAACCTTAGTAGGGACTGCTGTTCCATAACAGTCGCTAAGTGCAGTTAGCTGACAAAACAATAGTTAAAAATTAAAAAAAAAGAATTGGTGCACTCCCCACCCCCCGCCAGCAAATGTTGAGATGGCCGTTAAGAGGGACTGAGTGCTCTCAATAGCAGAGGTTTGTAAACAAGTGTGAACAGTGAAGACAAAAGCATTGCAAAATGACCGCATTACAACTCAGCTGCCAGGCTCCCCAGCACAAACCCAGCCCTAAGGTGTTAACCCAATGGAGGTGCCCTGTTATTGTCTGGTATGTGTGAATCGTAACAGAAATGAACAGCTATCAACTGTTCGCTACAGGGGAACAAACCCCTCACAAAGCTATGTAGCCCCACACGTATGTGCCAGTGTTCCCTCACATGCTTCTCCAGCCTCTGTACAGGGTGTGAAGTTGTCCCTCGGCACGGGCAGATGACATCCTCTGCCTCCCTGCTTTGCCAAGGTGTGTGCACATATGGCATCCCTGATATCCCTCACCCACTGGGAACCAGGACCAATGTGCCCGTGGGTGGGATCCAGCTGCCAGTACACAGTTTGTAAACCAGTCTTGTCCTGAGCATACTTGGGACAGAAGTACTGTCCTGGACCCTCACCAATGTTATGGCGTGCACAGCAGACAATGATTATGAACAATGTCACACTGGCATCCAGATGGGTGTGTAAGGAGCGACAATGAGATTTCAGCCTATCAAATGCAGACTCCACCACCATTCTGCAGCTACTGAGCTTGTAACTTTTCCCCAGAGTTTTGATGTTGGGATACAGTCCCATGAACTAAGTTAGGAGCAGGTATGCAGGGCCCCCAGAATAAGAGTTAGCACAGCTCAGTATCATTTCTGGGGAATAAAGCTCCTTCTTCCTCCTTCAAGTACAATCCTGATCTCCTCAGCACCCTGCCATCATGAACCTTTCTAGTGTTTCCCACGTTTGTGTATATGAATTTGCCTCTGTGGTCCACTAAGCTTTACAGAATGAGTAAATTATTAACCTTCTCAGTTCACATACTCGCCCCTTGTGATGCGCAAAGTATTGGGATACGGGTGCCATCAATGGCTCTTACACGGTTTGGATACCACATCCTCTCAAATCCAGGTATTATTTCTGGAATTTGTCTTATAGCAACCTCCCATGAGTAGATCACACTGTTAATTGGCTAGCATATCTGCACAGTCACAACCCTGACAGTGGACTTTCCAACCTCAAACTGGTTTGCAAATCCTCAATAGCTGTCTGGTATTTCCAGCTTCCACAGGGCAATAGCCACTCACTTTTACGCTGGCGTGGCTTCCCTGAATCATGTGTTCTGGAGCTGGAGGTTTGGTGCAAGCACCTCATACAGCTCCATGAAGGTCTATGTCCTCATTATGGAATTCTGAAGCCACTGCTGACCATCCTAGGTTTCCAAAACGATGTGAGACCACTGCACCATGCTGGTTCTCCTGCACCAGAAGTGATAGTCCACCCAAGGGCACACCATGTCAATGCCGGCATTCGCCATATCTGTACCATGGGAGCTAAACGAATTGTCATTGACCCTCAATAGCAGGCATCTTCGACATGTCAGAAAATTCTGTCCAAATTCTATCCAGAAGCTCACTGATCACCTACTCAGCGGCATAACCTGGTGTTCTGCGATAAGGAGCAGGAGTGGAAACAATCATCATCCCATTACTCCATGTCTTCCTTCCAGTATGGCAGGATGGAGAAATGACCAGGAACTGCCAAATGTGTGAAGGCAGGGCACAGTACCAACAACACACACCAAAGGGGTTCCTAGAGTGTCTCCCTGTCAGCCCAGAATCCTGGGATACTGCTCCTGAAATGGTAGCACTAACATCACGTAACAGCAGCAGAGTGAAGGCAGGTAGACAGTGTTATGCCTGTGTAGACACTTGGTGCACATATGGGGAGCATGCATGAGCATATCCATGGTCCAGTAACCAACTATGTGTCAATGTAGACGTGGCCTGCATTTGCTTGGAGATTTGTAAGGTATCTATCAAACTGAATGTGTTTGTGTATAGTGTCTCATTCCCAGTAATAATCTATTCTATTCTATATATTTACAGCTCAGAGTGAAAACAGTCTTCCTGAATTCATTTTTTGTGCCTATTAGTTTGGGGACTGGTCCTACTTCCCCTATGCCCCAAAGACTCTCCTTGTGGTAGTTTTGAGTGTGCAGGGAATGCAGAATGAAAACCTTAATCTGTAGAACGTTTCATATGATTTCTATGTTTGTCGCAAGTGTCAAGAGTTATCGTTCGTCATTTTCTTTTGTGGTCATATCATTGTAAAGTCTGCTCTTCTCCCTAGAGAATAAGCATAGAGTGACCATTGGCACTCAACTTCTGGGTTATCTGGAGATAACAGGAATATATTCGCACTGTATTTTATGGCTTTTTTCTTCCAGCTGACATTGCCTTCTATGGGAGCAATGGTTTCTAGCTATCATGGGCTCAGTGGCATGGTTTACAAAACTGCCATGCTTTCGCATTGTTAGTGGGCATTGTCCCCGTGTATTTACATGACCATTGCTTTTCTAAATGATCAGGCCCTAAAACAGATAGAAGGAACTTAAGGGGGATTGTGGGAGCCCCTTGTTAAAATTTTGCTATTGATCTAAAAAAAGATTTATGGTGATTTCCCTACATCTGGTGGACTTCACCATCTGTCTGAAGACTGCTAAATCACCCCTGCTAGAGAGAACTTATCCCTGGGGCTCAGAAAAGTCCTTATGAATAGCAAGGCTTTTGCTTCTGAAATGTACCATATTGCACCAATTTTGTAATAGTTCCTGGAGAAGATTATCTCCCATATACTCCCTGAAGTCTCCACTTCCACTCACCTTCCACTGTGCTATACTAGAGAATCTGTAGGGTTTTTTCCAAGAATAAAATATAGACCTTCCCAGCAAACACATTTAAGATAAATTGGTGTGCTAAGATGTGTTGTCTGCCTTTTTAGTTATGGCTCTGAAAAAACAATTTTTTTACACGAGCAAATAAACAAACAAAAAATGCTTCCCCAGTCCCTCACTCCTCTTCTCTGCATGTGCATGGACACCTGAGTCCAGGGTTTTGTCTGAGGCTAGAAGGAAAACTTTTGTGGTAGCCTCTTGATGAAATATTGGCAGCATGCCACCAGTATAAAATGAAGAGGCAGAGCATTTTCTTCATATTAGTTCAAGAGATGGCTACATATTCTGAATCCAACAGTTCTTTATGTATCAGTCACCACTTCAAAGCATATTTAAACACAATTTGTAAAGCCACACACATTAAAATATCTGTATGGTTAGATGACATCTGCAAGAAATCAATCTTGGCTGAGGAGAAAGAGGGAGAAATCAATACTTATTTATATAAATTACAAAATAAAAATGTATATATTTATATAAAAATTTTATTTGATGGTCTCACCCACACCTCATGTTTCTTTTTTCTTCTTAGATCGTAAATGCTTTGCATCAGGAACTATGTCTTCATATGTTTGTACAGCACTTATTCCGATAAGACCCTGATCTCACTGGGCTACTGTAATATAAATATTAAAGATTAACAATAAATTATGAGATTTAAGAAGAAACTGCCAATGAAAACAAACTTCAATCACAGAAGAAAACCCTGAGACTCAAGCCAGCTCCCCTAGGGTGAGTAAACAGACAGCCTGAGTAAATAGACAAGCCTTGCAACATGTCCTGCAGATCAACAAACTCTGTCTCTGTTGGACCAGTAGGGGAAAAAAGAGTTCCAGAGTCAAGGGCCCTCTCCACTTAGACTACTCTGCTTCCAGCTCTGAGATGTACTAATTGTTTCAGCAAGAGCTCCCCTGCTGATCTCAATTGTTAATAAATAGAAATAGTTTATTATTAACTACTCAACTGAACTTCATAAAACTTTCATAAGGAAGCCCGAAGAAACTCATCAGTTTCAGGTTTTGTTACCATTCCAAAACTTGAGACAGGTTCACAAACCATTTGACAGATCTGGGCTGAGTTCTCCCTGGGTCTGTGGGGAAACTATGAAGAATTGGGTCGTTTCTGGTAACCAGTCTGTAACCAGGTGAAAGTTAAACACTTTTGCTGAGATTTCTCTTATGCTTTTTGGTTCAAAACCTCACAGTGAAACTCCCCCATGCAAACTGAAACTTTAAAAGAGGTTTCCTTGAACTGTAATTGAAACTGAAGTTTTTCACAGCTGTTACTGAAAGTTATTTTGAAACTAAATTTCAGCTTTTGCTGTAGTTTTCACCTTGATTGTTTTACTTAATATACTTGCTTAATATTTCCACACTGTAAATTTTCAGCTTCCTTAAAACCAACGCCAGTAACAGCCTCTGCCTTTAACAGACAAACTGTCTTAAAACAGATGGAACAGCTTCTCTGCTCAATCTTAATGTAAAACCTTAAGAGAATGGTTTTCCTTAACATGTTCATTATAATTTGATTTAATTATTAATTGTAGTAAGTGGAGAGCCTGATTAATTGAACCATGGACTTATTGATTATATTTTTAATTATAACCTTAATTGTACTATTGCCTTGTACCTTTGTAAATTAGCTGTGATATATTTTCACTTATATTTGTGCTATAACTGCTTGCTTAATCTTTTAATATATTTATAAAAGATAAACCAGTTAAGTGTATCTCTCAAAACTTTGATGCAGACAAAGTAACCTGTGTAGAGGAAAAAGGTGACAATTACAAATCATTCCTAAGCCCATCCTATATTTTAATTACTGAAAATAACATCCTCTTATTCCTACAGGAGCGTAACAAACCATGGCAGCATATGTACAGACCTCTCAAGCATGATCTGGAGTTGAACATTCGTACATCAGCTCCAAAAACACAGCCCCCTGCAACTTGAGCTGAGGGAGAACATCTCCCCGGGAAAGCAGTATGCTGATATAGTCATTTAGGTGAATTCCTGGACGGAGAAATGACCACATGCACTAAAGCAGAACCTAGGACCCATAGTGGACAGACCAGTTGCTACGACCCACAGTAGGAAAGGGGTTAATATTTCTGAAAGAAACATTTTAATATTTTCCTACATTAAAGTTCACATTACAAACTTTTTTCCTCCCCTGGGCCGCAACTCTCCCCCTGAGCACCCACGACGCCCGCCTCCTCTCCCCCCAGAGCTCCCATGGCACCCCTCCCTGGGATGCGCCTCCTTCCCCAGCACCCACGGCACCCCCCGGGCCATCCCCCACTGCCCCTGCAACACCCCCAGGGCTGCCCTCCCAAGGGCTCCCCTCCCCCACGTTTTAGTCGGGGGTATATAGAAAAAGTCATGGACAGGTCACGGGCCCTGAAGTTTTGTTTATTGCCCGTGACCTGTCCATGACTTTTACTAAAAATACCTGTGACTAAAATGTAACCTTACCTATAATACATCTGAAGAGGCTGAAAGGTTTTTTTCAGTGCTTTATTATCCAGTACATCACTTAGGGTCAATTCATGAAGTCCATGTGCAGATTGAATTCCCTTTGAAGTTAATAGGAGTTTTGTCCAAATCAGGACTATCAGGATTTGGGCCTCGGGGTATAAATGCTGAGGGCCTCCAAGTTGGACATCAGATGGTGCACAGGCAATTGCAGCAGCAGAAGGCAGCTAGACATCAACGAGGTGCAGAACTAAAACTGAACATGCAGAGGAAGAGGTGCGGCAGTGGCTTTTCAGCTCTCTCAGGTTGTCAGGCAAATTGGTGAATGAAGCAAGAGAAGAGAGAGAAGGCAAAAATTGACATCTGCTTACTTGCCTGAGGAAAAACCCATCTGCTCCACTCGCTCTCTACCAGGGGCGCATGGGGTACTCTGGGTCCTGTAGCCAGTATATGTACATTGAATGGGGGTAAAGGTGGTTATCCTCTAGATTATACCTCTAGAGTAAGGCCTCCATACTTGGGATGCTGGGGCATGAGTTTCACAGGCGGAAAGTAGCACTGTGATTGTTTGTTGGGGAGGATTGTGGGAGGTCTCAGCAGGACACTTGTCTTGAGATGAAAGTTACAGGAAAAGAAGGGAAAATCAGGAGGCATGTTTTTGGGAAGGGGAGTGGATGCTAATGTTCTGCAGCTGGTTGGCAGGAAGCCATGAACAAGTGTTTGTGGGGAGCAGTGGAAAGTGGGAGTAAAGTCAGAAGCAGGCATTCATTGGGGAATAAGCAGTGGGAGCATTTTTGGCAGCTGGCAGGAGGTTAGAATCAAGAACGTGCCATTGGGGACAGTGGGAGCGGGGTTTAGCAGCTGGAAGAGTTTGTCCACACTACAAATAAAACTCAGTCAGAGGACACTGTTACATAACTCAGTTAAACACATCTAAAGCATTACATGATTTATAGAACACAGTTAAGGTCCTTTTCACCCTAAACGTGCAATCATGTTGTGAAGTTTCCTGACTCAGTTGTATTTATAGTGTAGAGGGCCCCCAAATTGTGACTATTATTCAGAATTTGTTTCTTGGATTTTTTGTATAACTGGGTGATGGGCTTCCTTCGCTTCCTCCCTTTCTTCCCTCACCATTCAAAGAGAATAAGAATCCTTTCACTTCCCTACAGCCCTCCACTTGGTTTGAACAGCCCATCCTGCTGTCCATGCTCTTCTCCTTACAGCCTTTGGCTTTGCCTACCTCCATGAAGTTGCTCTGCATTCTAAGCTGGTTCCTCCCTGCAGGTTTCCCAATGCAAAAAACATAAGACCCGTAGGACAATATCATCAAGAGTAAAATTCTATGCAAAGAGAAAACATGGTAACATTGTTAAGAGATATTATTTATTATTTGTATTACTGTAGAGCCAAGGGACCCTAGTCATAGACCAAAATCCCCTTGTGCTAGACACTGTACAAACACAAGAAAAAGATGATCGCTGCCGTACAGACCTTTCAATCTAAGAAATAGATTTAGATAACTGCATCATCACTCCCTGGAGTCACGCCTTCATGGCGCTCAATATATGGCCCTGCCGACCCGCCACCCCTCTGTTCCTTCTTGCTGGCTACTCCGACAGAGGGGTAGGAGGGTAGGTATTGGAGTGGACATGAACACCACATCTCGAACAACAATTACGAAAAGGTGAGAAACTGTATTTTCTTCTTCAAGTGCTTGTGCATGTCAATTCCAATCAGGTGATTCCCAAGCCTAAATTCTGGAGGCGGGGTCGGAGTTCAGATGTCCACTGACTGGAGCACTGCTCTACCAAAGGCCGCACTGTCTCTGGCCTGCTGGCTGATAGAGTAATGCGATGTAAAGGTATGTATTGAGGACCACATCGCTGGCCTGCATATTTCCTGGATGGGAACCTGTGCCAGGAACACTGCTGAAGAAGCCTGTGCCCTGATGGAGTGTACTATGAGTGGAGGGGCAGGCACCTCTGCCAGGTTATAGCACTCTCAGACGCAGGACGTGATCCACAATGAAATTTGCTGAGAGGAGACTTTCATCCTGTCTGCCACAGCCACAAACAGTTGAATTGACTTTTGGAACAGCTTTTTTCTTTATATGTAAAAAGCTAGCACTCTGAGGATGAGTGAAGTCTCTGCTCCCTGCCGCTCGAGTGCGGCTTAGGATAGAACACAGGGAGGAAGATGTCCTGGTTGAGGTGGAAATGGGAGACAACCTTCAGGAGGAAAGCTGGATGTGGCCTGAGCTGAACCTTGTCCTTATAGAACACTATGTACGGGAGCTCTGATGTTAGGACCTTGAGCTCAGACACCCTCCTGGCAGAGGTTATCACTACCAGAAACACCACCTTGTACGAGAGGTAGAGCAGGGAGCACATCGCCAGCGGTTTGAAGGGCGGCCCCATCAGTTTGGAGAGGACTAGATTATGGTCCCAGGCCAGGACCAGTTGCCAGACTGCGGATATAGGCTGTTGAGACCTTTCAGGAAACAGCTGACCATAGGGTTGGCAAAGATTGAGCGGCTCTCTGCATCTGGACGGAAGGCAGAAATGGTGGGCAAGTGAACCCTTAGTGACAATATGGACAGCTCCTGCTGCTTAAGATGGAGAAGATAGTCCTGTATAAGCTATTTACGCTAATTAGACAAATAAGAACTATTCTACTACTATATACACTAAAAAGGACACTGTGAAGAACACGCGCTTGCCGAGGCAAGAGCAACAGGAAGTTCCAGCTAGCCGTTACAGGCAATAGAGAAGGAACTGAGGGGGTGGCGGGTCGGCTGGGCCCTATATTGAGTGCCATGAAGGCGCGACTCCAGGGGCACCCATACCAACCCTATGGATACTGCTGGAGAAAATCTTCCGGCTGTCGTGCATGTGGCGTGCACACACCTGATTGGAATTGACATAAACAAGCACTCGAAGAAGAATCCCGTGTTCTGTTCTCAACTCTGCCACTGACACTGTGAGATGGGCAAGTCATTTCATGGCTCGCTGCGTCAGTTTCCCCATCTGTAAAAAGGTTTTATATGTGGAATATAGGAATGTTCTGAGTTTTTCTCAATTAATGTATGCTAAGTGCTTTGAGATCTTTAGATGAAAGGTGAAATGAGTGAAAAAACACATATTCTATAAGCTTCCCAGAGCAAGGACCATTTCTTTCTTTCTATATGTATAATATACAGAATCAAGCTTACTGTTGATGCTTAACAAATAACTGAGATAAAAGTAAAAAAAATTGTAAGAGCATAACCTTTATTCACAATGGCATCCTCAACTGGTCTTCCATAATTTTCCTGTTGTTACACAAAGATTTCCCATTTCCTCACCATTATCTTTCCATTCAAAGCTGAGCATAATTGTTATTTAAAAAGACACACTGTTAAATAATTGAGACCTCACATTTAGGTTATGTTAAAAAGGGGTGCATTTTTTCTGTCAATTCTCATATTAACAGAAATGTTTTAATGATTTCTTTTATTTTACATGTAAATTAGCAGCATTTGTGGATTTCCCTGCTCTGTTTAAAACTGAAGCAAAATACTGCGTACTGGTGAATGAGGACCTGAAATGGAACTGACTAGTTTCATTGCCGAAGGTGAGTAAAACACAAAAAGTAAACAAAAAATAAATTTTGAAAATTAGAGTTGTAAAATACTTTAAATTGTAAGTGTTATTTTAAAATATAAATTTTATTTTAAATATAAAATTTGATATTGATAGTATCTCTTTAAAATTTCAGCCATATTAAGAGCCTCATTGATCTGCTTGCTACCTTGATCTGCAACAGTCCCATTTCCCCTCCTCACTTTTTCAAATGTAATTCTAAAATCATTTCTGGTTTCTTATTTGTCCTGTTTGTGTCTCACGTATACATGCTTTCCATCTCTCCTCTTTCCCATCTCCTATACAATATTTCTTTCAATAACCCTTTTTCAAACATCTTAAATGTTTCTTGTGTTCAAAGATACAAAATCCAAGGAAATGCTTTCACAAAGATTTTATTGGAATTACAAACACTGTCAGATTCTGATTTCTATGATGCCACTGTATATCCAGACTAACTCCAAATTTACACTGGTGTAACTAAGTGGCCCATTAGTTCTACAGGATGACCCTAACTTTCATCTACTACCATCATTGTAATATAATCTCTGTAACGAACAGTATTTGTTTCAGGATCTACAGCAGCAGACAGCATCTCCTCCATTTCTTCCTGTGTAAAAGGTTCACCTGCAAGAGGACAGAAGTGTCAACAGTTATCCTGATAGTATATATTACTCAACCTTATCCAATAGACAGTGCTTGAGCTCTCCCTTGAAATCCTTTTGGTACTCAGGCAGAAGACAGGCAGACCCAGGACCCAATTCTTTCACTTACACCAGTTACTTGCAGTGTTGTTGTAGCTGTGTTGGTTCCAGGATATGAAACACAAGGTAGATGAGATAATATCTGTTATTGGAACAATGTCATTTGGTGGAAGAGACAAGCTTTCCATTTTCACAGTGCTCTTCTTGAGGTCTGGAAAAGGTCACTTTGTGAAAAGTGTTCACCCATGGGTGATAAAAAAAAAGATAAAAAAAAGACAAAACCACCTTATTTTGTTTATCATTTTTCTAAAACTTCCCTATAACGGGGAGTGATTTCAAAACAAAAGCTCTAGTCAATCAGGATGAATTCTCTTATAGGCAGCATCTTTTTTCAGGAACATAGGAACGGCCATACTGGGTCAGACCAAAGGTCCATCTAGCCCAGCATCCTGTCTTCCGACAGTGGCCAATGCCAGGTGCCCCAGAGGGAATGAACAGAACAGGTAATCATCAAGTGATCCATCCCGTCACCCATTCCTAGCTTCTGGCAAACAGAGGCTAGGGACACCAGGAAACCTTCCACCATTTCACTACCATCAGTGCAGCTAAACTGGGATAGTAATAGTGGGATTGTTAACATAGACTGGGCACAGCCATTTTCACCATGGCTGTACCCTGTCTAAACTTGTTCTCCCACTGTTGCTACCACTGGTGGAAGAGCGACATTGAAATTGGTGAAATGGTGGGAGATCTCCTGAATCTGATTGTCTGATTGTCCAAGGAACCGTAGATCTTTCCTACATGAGCATAACACATTTTCCAACTAGTTACAGGTACTTTGGAGGAATGATTTTACTCCTTTTCCCTGCACAGGACTAGCGCCCCTATGGTAAGCAGTGCACTATATGTGTTAAACTCCTTCCTCCGACAGCAGCTACACTAGAGATGTTTAAAACTCTCCCATCTAAAACTACCATAGTTTGTTTTCCCCACATATTCAGTCATAGATTGATCTTAACACCAAAGGCAAATTAGGTTGTAGATGGAGCAGTATTTTCTCTACTACTGTCCTGTTAGGGAATCTATCTTCTGTTTTCAGACATGCTGTAAGAGCTTGAGCTTGCAGTCACTCCACATGCTACCAGAAAGAGCTGTCAGTAACTGTCATTCTTCAACAGTGTTGTCTGCATATTCACACTTGTAGGAGAGAAGCTCCTAGTGGGGCCTGAAGGGAAAAGTGAATTATCAGAAGACACTGCTCCCTCATCCGAAGAAATGTTCAGGTGTGCCTCAAATCCATCATGGATAGCATCAAGGCTAACTCAGGCAGCCCCAGAACTGAGACACTGAAAAAGACTCAGTTACATCCTCCAGATCTGAAGTAGATCTCAGTCTATTGGCTTCCTTCCATGAAGAAGGGACACTGTGAAAAATAGAGGCACATTAGCACAGAAGGACCATCACTGTCTCCCAAGAGAGGGAGAGCCTGAAAGAGGAAACAACATTTAGAATCCACCCAAACAATTCCTAGATCCATCGTGATATTTCCTCTTCCTTCTCTGTGGTGGCAGTGAGTCCTTCTGTTTGGAGAACCTCTCTGAGCCCCACACTTGCGGGCAAAGAAGAGCAGAATCTAGACCTCCACAAATGTCAAGCCCAACTGAAAACCCTGATCCAAGGAGAGGTCAGTACATTGGAGGCTCCTTCAGTGCTAAGAAAGACTCCAGAACTGAGGAAATTGCCCTAGCTGTACCATCTGGTTCTTGTCTGGGAGGAGGAACTGTCCAAGTCCACAGCAGTAAGGATGTCTTGGCACTGAGATGATGGAGCTGGCCTCCTAGATGATGGAGCATAGTGTTCCATTGAGCTGGTGCCAGAAAAAGGGCAAACCACAGCACCAAAGTCTTCTGTTTTCCTGCTGCAGGTGGCTTAAGAGCTAATGAAGGGCTACTGTGTCCCTGCATGAGAATAGGGCCCTGAACCAAGGAAAGGCCTTGGAAAGTCAGGAGTGAAGTATGTTTGTCTTTTTGAAGTTAAGGCATGAAGAGCTGGTATGCCAAACACTTCAGGCAGCAGATATGTGCATCAAAGTCTGGGAAGATGGAAGGGCATAAAATACACTGCTTAAATCTGGTCTTTTTCTCTGATTCTTTTGGGTTAGACATAATGCCCCTGAACCAGAAAAGAGATGGTCCTGCAAGAAAGATGTGCATTGGCACAGAAACTACCTAAACAATCTACAGTTCTAAACAACATATGAACAGGAGATCTTTGGTTAAAAAAAAGAGTAGCTCCTCATACACAGAACATGGTTCCCTATATCTACAGGTAGCCATGGAAAGGAAAGAAATGAAGGGGTTGGAAACTGTACAACCTCTTCTAAATTTGACTGACTATTTGATGCCACAAGATGGTACTCACCTGGGCACTGATTTTCTAGAAAGTTCTGGAAGCTCAGTGGTATCAGGGTGCCTGTCACAAGTGGAAATATGCAGATGCCATCTCAAAAAACTGTTCATGATTATTATTAATGTAATTATTAATTTGTATTATTTTTCAAGTGCCAGAGGTGTATATGACATGGTACAAACAGTTAAAGAGATAATAACATCCTTTCCCTGGAGAAGTTGCAACTGAAAGGTTTTGTTCTGCAGTGTTTACTCAAGTGAGTATTATTTTATTAAATATAAGTTTTATAAGTTAATTAGCAAAAATCTTTACCTTCTTCAGTCATATATTTGACTAACTCCTCTTTAGTAAGATGTCCACATTTATTCGCATCTAAAACCTAAAGAAAATAAATAAATAAAACCTTTTGGTTTTTAACCTTACAGAGTCAAGATTCAATAACTATTTTCCCCTTAACTAGATGCTTTAAAATTGTGGATACAGACCTCAAATGCACGTAAAAGTACATCTTCTGGAACAGGCCGGTATCTGAAATAATTGAATTAGAACAATTAGTGCCACAACTTGGAGGGCTATGCAGTTTTGGAAGCAGGACCTCACAACAGTAACAAAACAATACACAATAAATCCTAAACACTAAAGAAAAAGGAAAACTCTGAAATGAAAATTTACTTACAAACACACTTGCAACTTGCAAGTTATGTGTGCTGCAAGAATAGATATGCCAGGAAACAATTTAACCCAATCATGAAGAACTACCTGCCACTGAAGTTAGTTCGAGTTTTGTATGCAAAAGAACTTTGCAGCATCGGATATAAAACTATGGGGCTCACAAAACTTTTAAGTAAAGACACTGCCACCTTTTTTAAAGAATAAAAATAAGTTCATTACAGGTAATACCGTTACAATGAAGGACAAATGAAAAGACATCAAGGCCATCTGTAAATGCAAAGACCACTGCATGCCTCTGAATAGTGTATGTATAGCCTTCTACTTCCAGACCAGTTAACCTTTTCGACTGCTAATCATGTACATTTACTGTGCATGGCAGTTATTTTGTTAATACATTAATATGAAGCTGATTTATGTTATTAGAAACTTGGTATGTCTACCCATAAATGAAACTCATGTTTGCAAACACCTGATGATTAAAGACCTATATTTTAATAAAATCTCTTTAGAGACACACAAAATCAGATGAATGGGAAGTTTATTTTGATTCACACTATACAAGACAAGACAAAAGAAGCAACACACTATCATAATTCATAGTGACTATAAACTATGTGATATTATTTGTGTGGTTTTAGTGACTGTAAAACATATTTTTAGATTAAATCAGCTCATCACTATCAAACTTAGGTAGAGTTTTAAAAAAATCAAAATATTTACTTTTTCCAGTTACATAAAGGCATATTTGAGATCTTTGGTCAAAATCAACCACCCATGGATCTCAACCAAGCTACAACACAGAAACCAATCTATTTTTCCATTACCTTCTTTCCATTAATACTTTTGTCATCATTGGAAGAAATTTTTCCAAACGAATATACCCAGTAGGTTCTTCTTCTTCTACCTGATATTAAAACAGAAGGATAGTAAATTTAAATCTTAGATGACACATTAGAAAACTAAAAAGAGAACCAGAGAACCTGTTGGCTCCTGCATTAAAATAGTAGGGTTAGATTTGGACTAGTCCTAAAATTGCCAGACAGGAAAGAAGTGGTTGGATCTATAAGGTCTCACTCATCCCTGAGTGGCCATAAGCAAAGTGGATGAGTAGGGGCAGAACCCGGCCAGGCATAGAGGAGATGTAAATTGCACTCCACTCCCATGTAGCAAGAGGGGAGCATGGGTGGAAGTAAGCTGCACTTTCAGTCACCCCATATTGTACAGCAAGAGGGGCACAGGGGACTCTGAGTCACAATTCTTTTCCGTGGCTCCTTGTCCGGTGGCATGGCTACACCCCAGGCCATATGCAGGGCTGAGCATAAAGGCTCAATCTAGCCTATAATAAATAAATAGTAGTGATACATTATATGTAGTACTTAATTGATTATGCTAAGTAAGTAGTTCTCAAACTTTTGTACTGGTGACCCCTTTCACACAGCAAGCCTCTGAGTGCGACCCCTCTTATAAATTAAAAACACTTGTTTATATATTTAGCCCCATTATAAATGCTGGATGCAAAGCGGGGTTTAGGGTGGAGGCGGAAAGCTCGCGACCCCCCATGTAATAATCTCGTGACCCCCTCAGGAGTCTCAACCCCCAGTTTGAGAACCCCTGTCATAGGTGAATATTACTGGGTTTTGTTCTCAACAGTGTAAGGCAGAAAATCTAGTATCTAACCAGGGTTATGTTTACTCTGTGAACTAGGGGGTATGATTCCACTGCTCATGTACACATACTTTTGCTAGCTCTCATGGAACTAATGTGAGTATAAATAGCACTGTAGCTGTGGTACCATGGAGCAGTGGCAGTGGATGCACGTCTTAGCTGTGCCAAATACATACCCACCGGTTTCAGGCAGGTTTGTAATCAGCACAGCTAAGCCGTGCCCTCCACTGCTGCTGCCCATGCTACTGCAGCTACACTGCTATTTATACTCCTGTTCGCTTGAGGAGAGCTAGCCCGGGTATGTATATATGAGCAGGGGAATTGTACCCTCTAGCTCATAATGTAGATGTAGCTCAAGAGAGTGTGCCAAAGACTGTGCAGTAATACATCTTTCACTTTAATTTAACTTTTTCTAAGCAATTTATGCAAGTTTTTTATAACTCACTCATCACAGCATCGGAGTGAAATACTTGTGATCAAATAAAAAAAAATTAAAAGGAAGAGACTATATCCCCAGATAAGCTGCAGGACAGCTACAGTGGGAGCTTTGAATGACTCAATATTGTCCTCTAGTGGTTAGAAATTTGTGAAAAATACTCAGTAACCGATGCTAAGTTATCGTACAAAGTGTTTTAAATGATACAGTATACTCTCCTCCAAAGACTGAATGGTTGTTTCCAGATATTTACAGCCAGACAGTGCTGTCAAGGGAGAGGCCAAAGTGGCAGAGGCTCTCAGTTCAAGGCAGTCTAAAACAGACAAAAGGGTGGGTGGGGAAATTGACAAATACCATATATACAGAGCAAAGGCTTTTCCTGCCAACCAAGTATATTAATGAAATATTTTCTACACACTGTAGAAAAGACTACAGGGACTTCTAGCAGGGATCTCACTGCATTCCTACACTTCTATAGGGGTCAAACAGCATGAACAAAAAGAGTTCCTAATTGTTCAGGAACATGCCTGCATTGAAGACGTCAAGTTTCACTCCCAAAAGGAAACTCTGGGCACATTGTGCCCACCTTTGTATGGGCACAGAGCAATGGGGTTTAAACCAACCCCATATGGGGACAAGACACACTTTCAGTCCTTGCACTCTTCACAGGCAAGAATGGAAGAAGTCTAGCACAGGCAGTGGTTCTAAATTCCTCAGGAAAGAATGGGGCAAGAAGGCTCCTGCTGTCCTTTCCTGCATGATCAGTGGAGTTGGGCCAGAGGAGGGGACATCACATGCAGCACCCAGTTAAAGCATGTAGCAGCAGCTGCTGCGTGTACTCTCTCTATACTCTGAAACGCATTTGGGTTGCCTCAGGGGCAATGCTTCCAGCAGCAGCCACCAATGAACAGTCCATCTTCATCCCCAACCCCTTCAGTGCTAACAGTGTCTTGAAGCTACAGTGTTGCCCTCTGTCTACTGTGACTTATAGCAGAGAATCTTTTGCTAGAAAATGAAGCTGTTCTATACATGAATAAAACTGTCTTTTATCATTACAGGGTTGTTTATTTTAATGCTGAATCCACTGCAAAGATGCAATAAAATGGATGGCAAAAATTAATTTCCCTCTCATGACATAACAGTTAGTCAATAAACTGAACTATTTCATGCTTCACAAATATTGAGACAATGTCTGTAGTAGTTTTATGTTTTATGAAGGACCTACGTTCCAACGGGCTGTAGGTCAGGAAACCAAAAAGACAGAAGTAGTAATGTGGTAACTATTTATAGGAACTATACAGAGACATCTTATATTATACATTAACTAAGGTCCCAAAGGGCACATAAAGATCATACTGCAAATAAATCATGTTTAAAAGCCAAAACCATTAGGCCTGATCCTGTCAGGTGCTGAGCACTCTCAATTGCCATTTCTATCAATGGGATTTTCAGCTGCTCATCACAGGGCTAAATGTGGTCCTAATTTTCAGACTGGGAAGAAAAAACCATTAGTAGCAAATAGCCTCTTCAGAATCCACAACATAACAAAAACATGTACATGTGACTTACAAAATAAAGTATCAGATTTGGCCCTTTGTAGGTTTACTGTTTGCATTTTATCCCAATAAAGCATTTCCTGGTAAAAGAAATGTTTCATCACTGATAATGGACCCGCTACTGTGAGGTGATGAGCAACCTCAACTCCTACTGATCTCAAAGTGAGGGAAGCACCCACAAATTCATTTTCACTGTAGGCCCAGAGGTGTCTTGGGTTTTTCCTCTACTCTAAAATGCAGAAAGACAGAAAATAGATTATTTCCCTAACACTGGACAGGTGGTAATGAGAGGCCAAATAAATGCTTTGCTTTAGGTCCTTCAAGTTTTGCAGATGTTTATCTTCATCTTATCCACCTTCATAGTCACTCCTATCTTAAAACTGCTTTTTCACTAACATTTCATTTTCTCGCCTGTATTTTTTGCTCTCTTTATGGGGACTATGACAGTAATAGCTACTGCGGGGTGAAACATTTAAAGCATTATTATACTCATCTATCTATTCTAGATACTTCTATGGGTACGTCTATACTTACCTCCGGGTTCGGCGGTAAGCAATCGATCTTCTGGGATCGATTTATCGCGTCTTGTCTAGACGCAATAAATCGATCCCGGAAGTGCTCGCCGTTGACACCGGTACTCCTGCTCCATGAGAGGAGTATGTGGAGTCGACGGTGGAGCCTGCCTGCCGCGTGTGGACCCGCGGTAAGTACGTTGTAGTTTGAACTAAGAGACTTCGACTTCAGCTACGTTATTCACGTAGCTGAAGTTGCGTATCTTAGTTCGAACCGGGGGGTTAGTGTGGACCAGCCCTATGACCTCCATTACCATAGTATCGGAACACTACACAGTCTAGTGAGTATTATTACACTAACCACCACTGTGAGATAGGGCAGTACTGTTTTTCTCATTTTACAGAGGGAAAACTAAGTGATTTGCTCAAAGTCACACAGAAAGTCTATGGTAGAAAAGGTTTGGACCCTTGGTCTCCAGAGTCCCAGGTCAATGTCCTAACGCTAGACCATCTTTCCTCCATCCCCTTCCACTTCTATTTTGTAAATCTTGGGCCAGGGTGGGGAGATTTTCTTTTTTCAATAAACAACAATCCATGTGTTTATTTTTTGGGGGTATTATTTATATTTTGGAGCACAATTTCTCTTTCCTCAGACCGTCTTATAATTCTTGGTTGAAAATAGGAGTTGGGGAACTCTGCTAATATGAGGACCAAAACCACAGCAGGCAGGCTGTAGCAGGCAAGACAGCTTTCTATTCTGCTGGTTCTTTGCACTTTCTCCTCATCTAAAGAGCCGAGTCAGCTGAGCCAGGGAATGGAACCACTGCTATTTGAGACTCTAGAGGGGATGGAGTTGGCATACAGATAAGAGGCAGGGATAGCAAAACTTTTTGGGTAGGAGCCAAACTCCAGCATCATGACGTGTGTGGGTGGTATATATGTACTTCAGGCTACTTCCAAGGGAAGAAATCATCCCAAATCAAGGGATCTTTCCTTTCCCTGAGGTAGCATTTCAACCTGGTATCACCTGCAAAGAGAAGAGAAGGCAGTGGTGGGAAATATTATTTCTGCTGCTGTGTCCCACACTCTGGCTCCACCCTATGTATCATCACTGTGGACCCCAGCTTCCTACTAGGAAGTGGAAGTAGAGCAGGGACTGAGCGGACAAATTACAATCTAAAATCAAAAGTGTTAAAATACAAAATAATCAAAAACCATTGGATTGGTGTTTACCAGTAGAAGTTCCCTGCACACAATTAGGGGAGTGGGAACTCGGACCTATAGGATGAAGTAAATGAGCAAGAAAAGATTACTGACTAGAAGATGCACAGTAACAAGAGAAAACTTTGGATATTCACACTCATAGGACTGCTGTTTCTGGAACCTTCTAGAAAGCCATGTCTGTTGGGGCTGCAAAAGCATAACCTCATGGCACTGAACATTCAGCACCAGGTTATATACAGAGCTTTAGCTTCCAACTATCTCCGTTTTTTGTTGTATGCAGCAGAAAGCAGAGGAACTAAGTTGCTTGTTCAGACCATTGCATGAGTACTCAATACCTCTTCTTTTGTAAACAGCTAAACTGTAGAGTATTACTCTCTTTAAACCTGAATTTAGATTTGTGGGATTCAATTTTTAGTTTCAAAATGTATTTGGCCAAATTCTGCTTAATTACACTAGTACAACTCCATTCATTTAGGAAAAAACCAAACCCTTTTAAATGTTTTATTTAAGAATAAAGATTGCATATCAACTTTAGGAGAAGACAATCCCAGAAGAAACGACGAAGACTCAAAGAGAATCAGGAAAACAAGGGTTGGAATGAGGAGATTGAGCCATATAATATCGGTAAAAGTACAGAAGTTCAATGTGCTGATACATTCTTAGCATCACCATAATCAAGTAAACTGGTTTAATAATCCTATTGTATCTAACTTTCATACTGTTCAAATAATTGTGACCTAGCATTACAGAAAAGGCAATACAATGTTTAAAAGCCAATTAAAATAAACATTAAAGTTATTACAAACCCACGAAAAGGGGAAAATCACCATTAAGAGTACAATCATATCCTTGCCTCCCCCTATTATGTTGAACTGCTAAAACAAAGGAAGGCACACTGAAATAGACTAAATAATGCATCAGACGTGTACAATATGTAGGAATCACGGGGGACAAATGAAGAATACATGGCAGGTCTTCCCTCGGAAGTTTTTGAGGTTAAAGTCACAACTTCAATGCTATTTCATGAGTTAATTGGTATTACTTGTTCATTCTGTTTGGCCTGATTGTGTCGAGAAGTTAATACACAGGTTTATGTAACCTGATCAGTTTGGAACTCACTTTTTGATTTTTCCACCAGCAAAGGAATATTTTTCCTTGGTTCTTGACAAAGATCTCCCCCACCCTCTTGGCACTGGGTCACAGTAAACATCCTTGGCAGCAGACAGAAGGTACTTCCACATAGCATTTTGGAGCAAGCCTCCCAGACCACGTTGACAGACTTGAGGTTGTGGGGCTTGCACTTTAAAAATAGCTGCATAGGCAACACTTTGAAGTTGGGTTGGAGCTTGGACTCTGAAACCTATGGAGGTGGGTGGGCTTCAGACCTCAAGTTTCAGCTTAAGCTGTAACTTCAAAGCACTGTCTGTACAGCTATTTTTAGAGCACTGGTGCAAGCCCCTCTAGGCCAAGTCTGTCAGCCGATGCATAGCCATACCTGGAAAGATTCTTCTTTGTATTCCATCAGTGTTGCTCCCATATCAGCCTTCGGGGTTGCTCAGGGCAATCTGAGGGACTCCCTTGCCAAGTGACCTGTCTCCATAACATTTCCAGCCTTTGGGAAACAAGCTCAGGTCTCCCACACAGCAATGCAGAGATTAAAACTTATGTAAATTGTAAGATTGAAGAAAAATTACAAAATACAAACTGCTTACCTCTGCAAGCATATCATGTAAATCACCCTCACTTGGGCAGCATCCTAATGACCTGATGATTGTACCAATCTCTCTGAAAAAGAAAACATTTTTGTCAGTAAATCCAGAGTACAAGAAAACCTATGGCAGAACCAGCTATCAACCCAGAGCAAGTGTGGGGGAAGATGGGGAGGGTGGTGGTTTATCATGAGGCCTTAAAACTAAGATCCTATTTGTGGACATTAAAAATCTCATGGCACTTTTTGAAAGAGTATGGGTTTGTCCTGTGGCCTTAACCCAAAATCTCCTCTTGCCCTGTTGCAATGCAGTATGTCGTATGCAGGTTGCTTCCTGACTGCAGATCTCTTTCTCAGTATGGCTGGATTTCACCAGGGTCTATATTTATACTGTATACCTTGGTTAATCCATTTGTGATCCATTGAGATGAAAAGTCCTATATAAATGCAAAATGACATTAAAGTTATCCATAAAATATAAATGTTACTAGAGATTGAAGGTGGGTGCAGCATTGCTGAATGAGCTTCACCAAAGTTAAACACACCACTACATGGTCAAGATTACCAGCCTGGCTCTGTTGCATGCACACACATTAGTGGTTCATGAGCGGAAGGAAGAACTTACTATCAAATTTAGTGCTCTTGTTATGAAGTTCCAAATAAAATTTATGACCAAACTGGTGATGCCTCAAATAGAAACATAAATTAAATATCAAGAGATGCTACCTGACAAATTTAGAAGGGTGTCACAGTATACATATTGATTTACTTGAGGGTCCTAGCGGTGAAAGATGGGCAAACTGGTTTGAATTGATTAAAAAATAGACCCGAACCACCTCAAACTTATTTTTTTTTCCAATTTTGAAAAAATTGTGAATTTAAAAAAATAAATCCATTAATCTTTGCACTTCGCAATTGCATCTTAGGCCTTGTCTACATTAAAAATGCTTTGCCAGTATAGTGAAACTGGTATTGCTATACTGACACAAATTTCCCCAGCATAAGTGCTAACACGGGGTGTTTTTCTGTCAGCATATTAACATTTTCTCCCTGAACAACATTAGCTATACCAATAGAAGAGTGCCTTTGTTGGCATAACTGCATCTATACTAGGGGTTTGGCTGGCAAACCTATGTCAACTAAGGGGTGTGGTTTTTTCAGACCTCGACTGACGTACAAACTTTGTAGTGTAGACCTGGCCTAGGATCAGAAGCAAAAAGAAATACTGCAAAGAAGACTTCTCATGATATTTCTGGTGTGATGTAAACCAAGAAACACAGGAATTCTTGTGTGTTTCTTGAAATTTTTCCAGTCCAATTCCAGAGCAAAGAAGTTCAGATAATCCTGCATAAACATCCATGCTATAGGATGCTTAAACTTTTGAGGTTCATCCATCACAGCCAGTGCATCTAACAGACAATTAGAGACAAAAATCAAACACTTACAAAACAATCACATTATTACAGTAACACCCAAAATGTGCTAGGCACCATACAGATGTAGAGGAAGACACAGTCCCTGATCTGAAGAGCTTACATTCAAATTGCATACATGATGAAAAGTAACAGCAGCAGATGGGAAATAGCAGGATGGGTGGATAAGGGTTGTAAAAATAAGGCCACATAGGTTGTTTTAGGTGTCCAGGATTAAAAGAAGCTAAATACCAGGTTCTAGTGGTGGCATAGAGTAAAGAAGCTTTAAAGACCCCAGCTGAATCACTATCTTTCCCTGCCAGCCTCCCCCTCACAGTTGGTGCACCATCTTTGGCTTCTGCTAGTGTAGTTTCTAGCACACAGAAGTGATGGTGAATCTAACCATAATGCTCACCTACTTGATGTATCTGAATTAGTGATTCATAGTTTAATGCTCATCTAGTTAATCTGAGTTTATACTGCAGGTGAAATATAATCCTAATGTCATATTTATCAAATAAAGTGTAATATTTTGCAGGACAAACTTTGCATAAAATCACAAAAAAACCTCTTTGTAATTTATATTGTGAGGAGAAGAAGAGCAGAACATCTTCCAGTGCAAAGCTTGTTTCTTTTTAGTTTTGTACGTGCATGCCTAAAGGTCAGGCAATATATTGATATTGGCTTTCTGCAAATATGTTAAAATCTCTCCTTCTCTTCAAGGGTACCTGATGTTCCAAGAGATAATATTCATAATACTTTTATGACCATGGTTAAGAATTGTGCTGTACTGCCACCCTTTGACACAACATAATCACCTATTATTATTAATGTGATAAAACATTGAGATAAAAGAAATTACATTTATGAATCAGGGAAAGATGAGTGAAGAAATACTGTTAATGATTTTTATAGGGTAATAATTTTGACATGAAGTAGTGAGTTTGCTACATTTAATAGACTTTCTAACCTCCCCTTTCATATCTTACGGTTTATCATCTCAAGACAGAAACTGTCAAAGAGAAGTTTATTCACATCATTTAATTGTCCCAGAGTTTCCCTCCAAATACATATCCAACATACAATAAAATGAAGATTTTAGCAAACTTCATGGCTGGTAGCATGCCCATTGGTCACACTAACCAACACTGTCTCATTGTTTCCTTGTACTCCCCCACCTGTCCATATCTATCTGTTGTCTCATCTTGTACTTAGCTTGTAAGCAACTTGGGAGAGAGACTGGTATTTTTTGTGTGTGCATGTACATGTGTAGTCAGGGGCGGCTCCAGGCACCAGCACAGCAAGCACGTGCCTGAAGTGGCAGCCTGCCGGTCGTTGTGAGGGTGGCAGTCAGGCAGCCTTCAGCGGCATGCCTATGGGAGGTCCCCTGGCTGCGCGGTTTTGGCAGCAATTCGGCGGCAAGCACGCAGCAGGCGCGAGGCCGGCGGATCACCACAGAAATGTCGCCGAATCCACGTGACCACCGGACCGCCTGCAGGCATGCTGCCGAAGGCTGCCTGACTGCCAAGCTTGGGGTGGCAAAAAACATAGAGCCGCCCCTGTGTGCAGTGCCTGTCACAATGGGGCCAGGGCTCCTAGGCACTACAGTAATACAAAAAATATAGCAGAATATACAGAAGCAAATAACAACTAGTAGATAGAAATATCAAAAGGAAAAAGATGACTAATTTAAAAGCTCTTACCTAGCCAGACCAGGAAAGACAGCAAGGTGTAAGCTGATTTCCTCAATGGTATTCAAAATGAAAGAGCACACTTTTCTCAAATACTTCTGCAGAAGCATGAGTAGCTACAAAGGCTATGGCTACTCTATAGAACTTACAGTAAATGTGCATTGCTGGAAAAGTACTGATTTAGGTAATCAGAATATTAAGAAATTCAATAACAAAAACTGTGCAGACAATATAAATAGATGACTTAATTACATAACTTATTCCCTGCCTCTAGTTCAAAAAGTAATACTAACTAAAAACATTTTTAGATGGTTATATCCAATAAATATTGGGTAGATGTGTGGCAAAAAAAATCCACAATCACTCTCATTATTGCCCCTGACCCTACAAACATGCTTAAAGTATGTGGTATGTGAAAGTAATGGAAAATACTCAAAGATAAGCATGTATTAAAGTGTTTCAGCATCAGGGCATGTTTCTTTCAAAATAAAAGTTCTAAAATAGACACCCTTGGATTCATGAGATATTATTTTCAAGTAAGCCGCACAGATTTTTTTAAAATTGGGTTCATGCCCCCACCCCCGTTTCCCCCGCCCCCTTTCTTTAGGTTGTATAAAAGAAGGCTGGAACAATTTTAAAGGATTTTTCCTCTGGTTTTACTTTATAAATATCAGGAATGTCAAGTCTTCTCCTCCCTAGTTTTGCTGTAAGGCTTCTTGAGGGATGATTCTTCAGAGATGTGTACTGTGAGCCCTCATCCCTTAACTGGAGAGGTTGGGGCACTGAATCTTAGAATCTCCCCCCCCCCCCTCTCTCCAGTGTTTATTGGACATTGACACTAAATAGGGGTGGGGAAAAAGGGTTGTAAACAGTCTGAAATAAAAATCTCTTCTATCAATTTCAGTCTTTCAGTCTCCAGTCTCTTCTGATGTCATAATTTCTTTAGCTCTCCAGTCACCCTTAGCTATATTTACACTGGAGAACTGAACACCTGGTAACTGAATTGATGAGATTCCACTAGTGAAAAAAAAAATTGTTCAGTGCATCCACACTAGTGAAAATATGAAAAGAATAATGAAAACACGATTGAAAGTAAATGCTAATGGCTTATCTCTGAAGTCTCTTCTCTGAAACTCGATCCTGTGTTTATTATATAAAACAATATATATGTTAAAAGAATGTAAGGTTGAAAAGCCAAGGACTCAAAAGTTAGGAAATGCCTGAATTAAAGTTAATTGTATACCCTTTAGTTGACCCCTTGTGAGTATGCATTATGATACACTCTTTAATTACCTGATCACATTCCATTTTTTCCACAACTCTCCTGTCTCGTTCTGGGCACAAGATGGACAGTGCTCACTGAATGAGGAGCTACAATACCTTTTTTTTTTAATCATCATTGCTCCATGCGTGGACCCCATGCCTTATTTACTCCACATTATTCAAACCCTGCTCTGAAGACAGAATGATTTATTTCCTCATGGATTTTTCAATGGTGCTTATCACTGTAGTATCTGAGTGCTTCACATATATTAATGAATTTATTTTCACAAACACCCCTGTGAAGTGAGAAAGATGATACTATCCCCATTTTACAGAGAGATTAAGGTTAAATATTTCCACTAATCTTGGATGCCCAATTTGAGAAATCTAGGGCCTGAGTTTTCACAGTACTTAGCATTATATGCCACTTTAATATGCAAAGCATAGCTCTCCCCATTAATTTCAGCCACAGTTATGAGTGCTCAGAACTTCTGTGAATCAGACCCCAGGTCTCAAGTTTGGCACCAAGAAAATGAAGACGACACAATTAGTGACCACCTATGAAAAGTTTGGCTTTAGTGATTTGTCCAACATTATTTAGGAACTCTGTGTCAGAGGCAGGGAAAACTAACTCTCCAGGGTGGCAGTCAGCTGCCTTAACCATGAGGCCATCCTTTTTTTCCCTGAAACTCCTCACCTCAATCACTACACACCTTCCAACTGCTACAACAGATGATGCACAGGTGCTACAGACTCCTTCATTACACAACCCTGGTTCATCCTGTGACATACTGTACCCCATGTTACCCTCTGTACCCACATATCCACCATTATATGATTATAATATGTTTTGTACAAAGTATGCCTTGTGAAGTATCATTTGAAAAGTCTTAATTTGATGAACCTCATTATCCTGTTTAAATGTGCGTATCATCATTATATATGAAGTTATAAGATTGTTATATGCTTGTTACTGAAACATGTTAAGAGTCTGGGAAACTCCCACCGACTAGCTCTTCAGTAGCAACAAAAGAGTGACCAACACCTAGCCAGGTGTTAAGTAACCATCACTGGCCATTCACCAGCAGGGGAGTTGTAAACAAAAAATTTACAATTCATAATGAAGTCAGCAGCTCATGTACACAATGGGAGTAGCCTAATCCCCATGACAGCATGGATTTTTCCAGCACCTGGAGGAGAGTATAAAATAAGGGACAGTGCATTCATCAGTTCACCCCTTTTTCCCATCTCAACATCTGGAAGCAAGATCGTCTGGAAGACAAAGAGAAGTCTCCTTGAACTGG
The DNA here is from genome assembly GCA_037349315.1 of Chelydra serpentina. Classification (NCBI taxonomy): domain Eukaryota; kingdom Metazoa; phylum Chordata; order Testudines; family Chelydridae; genus Chelydra; species Chelydra serpentina. The sequence continues at coordinate 42,995,217 of JBAIAC010000001.1, forward strand.
AGGGAAGGGATGGTCCTAATTAGAAGGCTTTCTAGTTAGTGTGAACTGAAAACTGGGTGCAATGTCCAGTAGGGTGAGAAAAACTGATTCAAATCTTGCTTAGCCTGATAAAGTTTAGGATTTAATATGCATGTTTACTTTTTATTTTTTATGTAACCAACTCCGATCTTTATGCCTATCACTTATAATCTCTTAAAATCTATTCCTTCTCTAGTTAATAAACTTATTTTGATGTTTAATCTAAACCAGTGAGTTTGTCTATAGTGCTTGGGGGATCTGCTCAGCTTACAGAGGCTGGTGCATGTCGACTACCCTTTGACAGAGTGGTGAACTAATCAATGAGCTTGCATTGATCAAGAAAGTCTTGAGCAGTGTACGACACACATTTCTGGGTGCAAGGCTGGTGCTGGGGCAATTTGCTGGGGTCTCCCTGTATTCAGTTCATGAGTGGCTTGAGAGCATTCATATAACTTTGGGCCTTCACAGAGCATATGCCTTCACAGAGCAAAGCCTAAAGGGGCTGCTTGTCACTAGCAGCAGAGCTGAGTAAAAGGCATTCTTAGTGAGAGAAATAAAGGAGGCACAGTAATTCCACAGTCCAAATTGTACCTCAGGGCATGTCATACATCCCCAAACCAGGTCCATCCTTTACAGTGAATGAGGCACAGGTCCTGTGGGGAAAATAGTGTGTGATCATATAATTCAAGACTATAGCATACACACAAGGGAACCAAGTTTGGGCTGCACAGGCAACGTTAATTCTGGTATTGCCTAACTTAACTATTTCATTTACAATCTTAATGTCCTTTTAACAGTTGTGTGTGTGTAACTTCTTAGGTTTTTAAAAAAGCAAATTAAAAACTTGAAGTTCCATCTGTGGCTTCATACTGACATCCAAATGGATCATCATCAAGGTTGGACCTTTAGAGCCACAATGCAGACCTCTGCCACTTGAGCTAATGGAGAAACTAATTACAATACTAAGTTGTCACCCTCTACATAGACCAGCATTAGAGGAGGAGGAAACATATACTTTGCCAGTGGATTTTACAGATATTTGCTGACAGCAGAGGAATATTGAGACTTGGCAATCTTGGTGTGACCAAATGCACCCTTGTATTCACACCCTACACACCAATGTAATAATCTTTGTACCAAATATCCCTTGCAAGATATCATTTGAAAACTAACAACTTGCTGGTCAATAATATCATGGTGAGATATATGTAGTAACATTATATGTAAAGTTATGAATATAAGATGACATCATGACTGAAGGGTGTTTACCAGACAAGTCTGGGGAGTGGATAAACCTGTTTCTCAAAGACCAACTGACCCCTCTAGTCAGGCATCATCAAAGGTGATGGGCAATGACCTATCAAGTGGCCATTCTTTGGCAACAAGGGGTGTACGAAAAGATCTATCTGTATTATAGCAAACAGCAGCATGGAACCTCTTTCACCACCAGACTCCTTGTCTCTGTTCTCACAGCAGGAATGAATTTTATCTAGGGGTAACCGTCATGAAAATGCATTTCAGAGTATGACTGAACTATAAAAGTGAGGGGCAAAAACACCCCAAGCTCCCTCCCCCATCTCTTGCTGTTTCCCCTAAGATGACAAAAGAAACTAGCCCATTTGACTTTGGGAGAGATCCTGGTCATTTGGTCAGCCTTGTTGCTGGGAGCACATGGTAAGAATTTTATCTTGAAGTTTATTTTGTTAAGTTTTAGTACTGTAAAGCATTTTATCTTTATTTCTCTCATAACTGGTTTTAATACCTTGTAGTTGCACTCTCATAAAACCCATGTCTTTTTAGTTAAATAAACTTGTTTTATTATGTAATCAAAACTAATCCAGTGTTGTGAACTGTGTGGGTAATGCCATTTAGGATAGTAAACTTTTATATATTGATCTCCTTAGAGGGGCAATGTACCTAATATATCTGAACTGTGCAGGAGAGAGCTGGACAGTGCAGAACACATGTATTTGGAGGGAAATTCGCAACTGGGAGTGTGTTGGGGTCACCCTGCAAATAGTAACTAAGGCTACTAGAAGCTTATAGCTGGTGTTTGCTGACAGGCTGTTGGGGTCAGAACTGGCGGACCAGGGCTCTGGCTATACACAGACACTCCGGGTGTGACCTGCATGGTGTTAGGAGCTACAGTAGCAAAGCATTGTGAGGCACCCCAGGTTGCAGGGCAAGGGTGACAGCCCCTCACTGATCTGTACTGCACCCCAGAGTGTCATTCTTGGGTTCCATTTCAGGTTCTGGAGGGGTTTGTGCTTCAGTGGCTATAAACCCTTCTGCCCCTCTTCCACCCAAGCCTGACATTGTTCCAGTCTTGGCCCTCCCTCTCCCCACCTAGCTTGTTATCTAATCTCAGCCTTCCCCTCCCTGGGCTCCTCATCCCAATCAATCCCAGTTTCTCCCCAATCCCAGCTCCTTGTGCCAGTCTCTTTGCCCAGCCAGCCCGCTGCCTCTTAATCCAGTATCAGTCTTAAATCAGTGGGACTACTCACACTAGTCTAGTTAAGCATGTGCATAAATGTTTCAGAATCAAGGTCACGGGGCATTATTTCAATTTTGTTTCTTGTTAAAGTGATTTAGGGCAGTGTTTTGCTCTGCAAAAAAATTCCATAATATTTCTATGAGAAAAGATTTTCAAACCTGACATCCACAGTTTTATTGCATTCATGGTCGAACACTTCAAAAGCATCTGTAATCTTTTTCTGAATGTCTGCTATTATGGCTTCTGCAAAACACAAAAACAAAAAAGTTTCACCAAGCTATTCCAATGAATTGTATTTCTAATTTAAGTATCATCTGAAAGAAAGACTCAAATACAGTCTCCACCCTAAAATGGAACAATTCACTTTTCTCTGAATTTCCCCCTATTCACCCTAACTTTAGATTTCACACATTTCCATTCTACCACCAGGTCTTATGTCAGTCTCTCTTTCTGCTCCTTTATTTCTTTAAACATTTTACTCTTTGCCTCTTTAATCTTACACCTCTTTGTTTGAGGATCCCTTTCTTTTTTGGGAAGGGAGAGATGAAAGGACTCATCTTTCTCCTTCTACTTACTTCCTCTGTTCAAAGGGTCCCACGTCATAGCAACAATCCTTCCATCTGTTAAGGGATAGATGCACTGCCCTCTAGTGCCCTCTTTGCATTGCTCTCAGCAGAACAGCTGTTCCTCCTGTTGTCCATCTTTTTCCTCCTCCCCGCACCCTCAATTTATTCCTCTTCCTTATCTCTGTCTCCTTCCCTTCTAATTTTTGTCTCTTTCTCATTTATCTAGTTTTTTTCTTCCTGCATCTACTTATGAGGGGTTTTTTTGGTTTTAATTTGGTTTTCTCTCTCCCCTACATTGATCAGTTTAATAACTCTTCTCTGGATCCTCTCCAGAATGTGTCTGTTCACACAGATGTGCAATTCCCCAAAATGGATGCAATAACTCTACTGGGTTCTTACCATGGTATTGGACGTAGGTAAAATACTGTATTTCTTTGTGTATATTAATGTTTGTGATACAACTTACTGGCCTAATTCTCTTCAGTCTTGCTCCTTGTGTATTAATTTATATCTGTGAAAATAGTTGTAAAATACTTGCACAAGTGTCAGAGAGTAGAGAATTCTGATTCAGTAGCATTTATAGATATTTTACACCAGTGGTTCTCAACCAAGGTACGTGTACCCCTGGGGGTATGCAGGGGTCTTCCAGAGGGTACATCAACTCATCTAGATATTTGCCTAGTTTTACAACAGGCTACACAAAAAGCCCTAGCGAAGTCAGTATAAACAAAAATTTCAGACAATAACATGTTTATACTGCTCTGAAATTTACATACTGAAATGTAAGTATAATATTTATATTCCAACTGATTTTATTTTTACCATTATAAATAAGCAAGAAATGTTTTAGTAATAGTGTGCTGTGAAACTTTTGTATTTTTATGTCTGATTTTGTAAGCAAGTAGTTAAGTGACTTGAAACTCGGGGGCACGCAAGGCAAATCAGACTCCTCAAACGGGGATAGTAGTCTGTAAAGGTTGAGAGCCACTGATCTACACAAGTGTAAACAGCTATAAAAGGTACAAGGCAGGAGAGTATCAGGCACTAACATCTTATTTGTCTTTACTGTAACTTATTACTAATTTGGCTTCTACCATTGTCACAACATTACAATTCTTCATCAGTGTATAGTTTAGTCTACAGTTCGAGCCTACAGGTCTGATCAAAAGTACACTAAATGCAATGGAAAGACTCCCATTCACAGAAATAGGTTTGGATCAGGCTCCAAACGCATTACTTTGCATTTGGTGTCTTACACCTTCTCTACACTACAAAACTATACCATGCAGCACTTTTTCAAAACCTGGCTAAAACCCTGAATGTGGTTTGTACTTGTATCCACTTAAAGCTAAACTGTTTTCATTATTGCTTTCAGCTGTGGTTAAAACCTAGGTGGACCTGATCCTACATGGTGCCGAGCACCTAATGTCTGATCCTCAGCCTACTGAAGTTAATGAAAGTCTTTCCACTGACTTCAATGGGTCTTGATCAGGCCCCTACTGAGCACCTGTAATTCCCACCGAACTAAGGCCAGGTCTACACTAACAAGTTAAATCGACCCAACTACATCACTCAGGAGTGTGAAAAATCCATACCCCTGAGTAGAGGCACCAACTTTCTAATTTCCCCAGGAGTGCTCAACCCCTACTCCACCCCAGGCCCTGCCCTCACTCCACCTCTTCCCCCAAGTCCCTACCCCACCTCTTCCTGTGCCTGCTCCACCCCCACCCCACCTCTTCCCACCCCCTCCCCATAGCACATCCTGCCCTCACTCTGCCTCTTCCTGCCCCTCCCCCCAGCACCTCCTGGATGCCACGGAACAGCTGATCCTCTGCAGGCAGGAGGAGCTGATCAGCAGGGCCCACTGGCAGGAAGGAGGTGCTGGGGGGGGACGGACAGAAGCTGATCGGTCGGGCCACCGGTGGGTTCTGAGCACCCACTATTTTTTTCCTGTGGGCGCTCCAGTCCCAGAGCATCCACGGAGTCGGCACCTATGTCGCTGAGCAACATAGTTAAGCCTACCTAACACTGGGTGTAGACAGCACTAGGTCAATGGAAGAATTCTTCTGTAGACCTAGCTACTGGCTCTCAAGGAGGTAGATTAACTACAGCAAAGGAGAACCCGTCCCATCAGTATAGAGAGTGGCTACACTAAAGTGCTGCAACTGTGCCGCTGTAGCGGTTTAAGTGTAGAAATAGCCTCACTCGGTGTGCAGCTCTTCTCAGGGTCAGGCCTTTTAAACTCTATACTACTTCTCTAATGTACTCAAACCTTTGTGTATATGGAGGAGCCTTACTATGTGCAGATTAGAAGAGCTATGAGCTGGTCCTCTGTATTTAAATCTTTTAAAAAATAATAGGTATACATAACAGGTGCCCAAGTAGAACACATAGTACTTTATTTTGTGCAATATGTGTTCAGATTTATAATGTGAATATACAAACTGGAAAAGGCACAATGTGTAAAAGCACTTGGGAGTAATGGCATAAAATATCTGGTTATTTTTTTTAAATGGCTTGAATGAAACCTAGGATCTATAGGGTGTGTGAAGATTCCATTGCATGCAACTACTTATTCCCAGCAAAGTCACACATTGAAAAAAGACATTACCTGTTATATCACTAAAATGCTTCATATGCTTGTCATTTTTTTCATTTTCTCAGGTTCAATTAGTTTTTAAAACACTTAAGCGCCTTAAAATTAATTCATCAAATGTTAAATGTAAAAGCTATTTGCAGCCCAATTTCCCCTCATTTATTATCTTTGGCAGATTTCCCAATATTTGGGGATTTTTAAACTCATTCCTATGAGAGCTACACAAAGCTCCAGACACTCCCGCTTTCTGAGAATGGTGCAGATAGAGATTCCCAAATTAATTTTCCTGGCTACTCTCAATGTGGATTTTTCCTCTTTAGAGGATCCATGCTGTTCTCTACAACAACGAGGCTGTTTAAGCCCACCCCCTAGCAGGGTACCTGTCCTGTTCGTGACATTAATTTATTCTCTTCCCTGCCCTGACTGCAGCAATGATTCTTTGAAGAAATAAACAGATGTGGCTCTGCCACCATCAGAATAATGAGAACTTTAAAAAGTGGCTCTTAAAAAAAATCACTATATTTTATCATTAAACATATAAGCTTTTTCATAGAATCTCAGGGTTGTAAGGGACCTCAGGAGGTCATCTAGTCCAACCCCCTGCTCAAAGAAGGACCAACCCCAACTAAATCATCCCAGCCAGGACTTTGTCAAGCCTGACCTTAAAAACCTCTAAGGAAGGAGATTCCACCACCTCCCTAGGTAACCCATTCCAGTGCTTCACCACCCTACTAGTGAAAACGTTTTTCCTAATATCCAACCTAAACCTCCCCCTCTGCAACTTGAGACCATTACTCCTTGTTCTGTCATCTTCTACCACTGAGAACAGTCAAGATCCATCCTCTTTGGAACCCCCTTTCAGGTAGTTGAAAGCAGCTATCAAATCCCCCCTCATTCTTCTCTTCTGCAGGCTAAACAATCCCAGTTCCCTCAGCCTCTCCTCATAAGGCATGTGCTCCAGCCCCCTAATCATTTTTGTTGCCCTCCGCTGGACTCTTTCCAATTTATCCACATCCTTCTTGTAGTGTGGGGCCCAAAACTGGACACAGTACTCCAAATGAGGCCTCACCAGTGCCGAATGGAGGGGAATGATCACATCCTTCGATCTGCTGGAAATGCCCCTACTTATACAACCCAAAATGCCGTTAGCCTTCTTGGCAACAAAGGAACACTATTGACTCATATTCAGCTTTTCGTCCACTGTAACCCCTAGGTCCTTTTCTACAGAACTGCTGCCCAGCCATTCGGTCCCTAGTCTGTAGCTGTGCATGGGATTCTTCCGTCCTAAGTCCAGGACTCTGCACATGTCCTTGTTGAACCTCATCATATTTCTTTTGGCCCAATCCTCTAATTTGTCTAGGTCAGTGGTTCCCAAACTGGGGTTCGTGAACCCCTGGGGGTTCGCGAAATGTTACAGGGGGTTCTCGGGGGAAAAATTCCCTAATGGAGCACAGAGATGTCCCTAGGGACCCTGGGCAGCATGGGGCCAGCAGCCCAGAGCCCCTGGACTTCCAAGAGCTAAGCAGATCAAAGCAACCATATCTATCACAGTGAGGAAATTTAAACTTCAAGACTCCTTATAAGAAATGGAAAGGGAGGTGGATATTTTTTGCTGTTTTTAAAATTAAATAGGCAGCTAGTGTTCTTCATAATAATTTTAAAAACAATAAGTTTAAGCTTTGTTGTAATGTGCGTTGTTTGCCTGGACTGCTCAAGACCTGAATGCTTGTGTAGGAGGAACAATTTGAGTTGGCTTCTTATATACGTTCATGCTGTTTCACATCTGATATGCCTTGATGAAACATAGGCGCCTGGTCTCATAACAGGTTTATTCAAAGTGATACAAACTGCGAAAGTGAGATCTTGGAAGAGTGTTGCCATTTTCATAATGTAATAAAAATACTATAACGATATATAATAATAATAAATAGTGTGTAATAAGCATTTCATAAAAACAAATTTTATATTTCCAAGATCACTGCTTTTATAATTTATACTCAGGTAAAGGAGAAAATCCCTGGAAATATTCATTTTTAGGAGGGGGTTCGCGAGACTTGATATTTTAGTGAAAGGGGTTCACAGGTGGTTAAAGTTTGGGAACGACTGGTCTAGGTCCTTCTGTATCCTATCCCTACCCTCCAGCGTATCAACCACTCCTCCCAGTTTAGTGTCATCTGCAAACTTGCTAAGGGTGCAGTCCACACCATCCTCCAGATCGTTAATGAAGATATTGAACAAAACCGGCCCCAGCACCGACCCTTGTGGCACTCCACTTGCTACCGGCTGCCAACTAGACATGGAGCCATTGATCACTACCCATTGAGCCTGACCATCTAGCCAGTTTTCTATCCACCTTACCGTCCATTCATCCAGCCCATACTTCTTTAACTTGCTGGCAAGAATACTGTGGGAGACTGTATCAAAAGCTTTGCTAAAGTCAAGAAATAGCACATCCACTGCTTTCCCCTCATCCACAGAGCCAGTTATCTCATCATAGAAGGCAATTAGGTTAGTCAGGCATGACTTGCCCTTGGTGAATCCATGTTGACTGTTTTCTTCCTTTCTTTTTTCAAGGCCAGTTGCTCTGACAGTCTATGAAATGGAGCCATGTCAGTTTCAAAGCCTGCCATTCCTTTTGCAGAACTGAGAAGTCACAGTTTGAAGAAACTACATCAGGAGGACAGACAGGCAGGTTGGGCCAAGATGAAACAGCTCCCTAAAATGCTAGGTAGCAGTAGAAGCTATCAAGAAAAGGTCTAGTCTCAAACAGCCTGTATAACCAATTCATCAATGTTACATTCTGAAGTGTTCTTGCCCCACATACAAAATGTTAAATTATGGCCTGCTCCTACTAACTTTAATAGGTGATGCAGGTTGCTCAGCACCCTGCACTCTTGAAACTCACAGAATTAATTTCTTTATTTGCTTAAAATGCAATATATATGAACTTCTTACGCTGGTTATTCACACACATGAATTGGGAAATTATTATATTAGGATATAAATTATTCTGATGTCTATCTATATTAACAATCAACCTAAAAGTCACATAAGTATAATGTAAATTCATAATTGTAAAGCAATTTCCATATATCTCACCTACTAATTCCACTTTAGGTAACCAAAGAGAATTAAAAGGGCCTCATGCCTCCAGACAGCAACAACATGAATACCAATTTAGATCTAGTCCAGGGGTCGGCAACCTTTCAGAAATAGTGTGCCGAATCTTCATTTATTCACTCTAACTTAAGGTTTCGCATGCCAGTAATATATTTTAACATTTTTAGAAGGTCTCTTTCTATAAGTCTTTAATATATAACTAAACTATTGTTGTATGTAAAGTAAATAAGGTTTTTAAAATGTTTAAGAAGCTTCACTTAACATTAAATTAAAATGGAAAGCCCCCCCAGACCGGTGGCCAGGACCCAGGTACTGTGAGTGCCACTGAAAATCAGCTTGTGTGCTGCCATTGGCACCCGTGCCATAGGTTGCCTACCCCTGATCTAGTCAATAGTTCATTGTCACATTGTCAATATGTAAAGAGTTACTCCATCTCCTCCTCGTGGCTATACCCAACCCAAGTATAAGATTTTTCCAAATGTTTTCCCTTTTTCAATTATTTTTCCAGTTCTTGACATAATTTGTATTTTCTATTTGCAGTCTGCTTATTAGAGATAGATGTAGACGTAAACATAGTTCTGTATCTGGCAATTTAATGTATAAAATATTCAGAGTATGTGAAAGCAATGTGAGAGAAACTGTGTTGTACCTAGATGTCTTTTAACCCCCATTTTGTTAACACAGAGTTAACGTTACCCAGTGGTGCTCTCTCCAGTCTCTCCCACAGCTACACAAGAGATCTTACAGCAGCGCAGCTGCATCAGTACAGATGTGCTGCTGTAAGGTCTCTAGTATAGACATAGGTAACCTGGAAGGAGTCAGAAGAAGGTATGTGTTAGCCTAAATTAATGTATCTGTAGTCAGTGTTGCCAGCTCTTGTGATTTTATCATGAATTTTGCAATATTTAGTGCTTTTCTTAAAGCCCCATTTCCTGGAATCATGGCATTAAAACAAATTCAGATTTCATCTTAGACACTCCGGTAACCTACCCCAGACCTGAAGAGCTCTGTAAAGCTTGAAAAAGTGTCACTTCCACCATCAGAAGTTGGTCAAATAAAATATATTACCTCACCTACCTTGTATCTTTGATTGAAAAAAGTAGTACATTTCCAGAAAAGCTGGGAAATGGATGTAAAAGTAACCTATAGGCTCAAAATCCAGAAGCAAAGAACAACTCTGGGTTATTTTTGGCTTTAAAATGGTTGTTGTTGTTGTTTTAAATCTCATGATTTAAACATGTTTCTGAATGTCTGTGTTGGCAATGTTCTATATTTGATTTTAAATGTAATGTAATCCTATATATGAAACGTTACATTGCAAAATGCAGGTAGGGGAATGAAGTTGTCAAGGGTGATTACATATTTCAAACAGTAGTCAAACTACCAAAAAAAGCAATTGATAACCATTGGAACAAGCTACTAAGGGAAGTGGTAGATTCTCCATCTCCTGAAGTCTTTAAATCAAAACTGAATGCCTTTCTAGAAGCTATGCGTTAGTCAAACCCAAGTTATTGGGCTCAATACAAGTTATTACCAGGTGAATTTCTATGGCTTGTGTTATGCAATAGGTCAGATTACATGATCTATTGGTCCTTTCTGGCCTTAATATCTATGAATCTTAACTCCCCTCCCATTCCTCCCCAAGACCATCTTTATTATATCAGAAAGACTGATCAATTACATGACATTCCCATAAAGATATAAGGATGTTCAACACTTGCCTTTTATTTGATTACTGGAAGAAAAGAAACCTATTTTCACTAATTCGACATTAGGCTCTAGTAGGGCACCGTCTGACATCTTGCTTTCAGGTTTTTGCAACAGCAGCATTAACCTATGAGATGTTAAAGCTTGGGAGTATTGACATGTTATGTCAAAGTGTGAGGAAGCCACCAGCACAAAAAAAGAACACAGATTGAATTAAGTCCCATGAAAAGGGAAAGAAGAACAGAATAATATAAGGGAAAATACATATATAGAAAAACAGTAAAGAGCAAAAAAGAGCAATAGTAGAATCAGCTGAGGATAAAATACATTTTCAGAATATCATTAGGAAAAAAGTAGCAGTACAATAAAGAAACAAAAGATAATGAAAATAGGCATGGAGACTATGATCTTGATCCTGCAAACATATATGCACATGCATAACTTTACTCACAGAAGTAGTTCCATTAACTTCAGTGACACTATTCTTGTGAATAATCATTTAAATTAACAGGATGACTTGTGCAAATAAAGTTCAGCATGTGCACAAAAACTGGCAGAATTTGGTCCTATACTGTTTCTTGCTGTGTACTTCTGTAAAACAGAGAATCGGGAACTTAAACTCAGATGAAGAAAAAAGTTTAAAATAATAGGCCCCAAGGGAAGCACTAATAATGAAAACTAGAAGAAGCCTACAACAAAAAATTTCTGAGAATACCCCAAAGGCTAATTTGGCAATGCAATTAATGTTACTGTGCTCTTTGAACCACAATATACACACTGAAATTTCTATTTTATACTGTAGAGCACTGGTTAATTGGTTAAAAACTAGGGCCAATATGTTCAAAACTGACTAGTATAACTGGCCAAAACTCAGGAGTTTTGCTTAACAAATAGTTTCAGTATTTACAAATTTGCTTTTGTACCAATTTGGAAGTTTTGTTCTGAAGACACCAAGATATGTCATTCCTAAAACAAAATGACATCGATATTCTTGTCAGTTTTATTGCTGTTATGAATGAATAGCAGTTGTGAAACTGACAAGAATGTCAATTTCATTCAGCAGCTTCTTGGCAGGGAGCCAAGGCTTTCAGCTTTGCTATGGTCCCTGTCATGGACCTGGGAGTCCTAGGACTGGCTCCTAGGGTCTCTGGCAACCCTGCCATGTGAGCTTCCTAGTGTTTCAGCAAAAGTTTTGTCAAATCTGTGATAGATTTGGCAAACTTTCACTTCAGCAAGTCAGCATTTTCTGGCAAAATGTAGCTTCATTGTAAGATTTCCATCCAGCTCTAGCAACTAGTGATTTTAGATGCCTCAATTCTGAGAGCCCTAATTGATTTCTACCTAGAGTCTGCAGAAACACTTCATCTGAAAGGGGAGCAAACCATTCCCATTCATCTCAACATAGGATTAATTCTGAAGACTAATGAGGCAAGTCACTTCACCACACTGTTTCAACTCATCATTGGTAAAAAGGAAATAATACTACCTCACAAAGGCATTATGAGGAATAGTAAATGCACAGTAGCACATCCTCACTTCATGGGCCTCCCCTCATCTCGGATCACAGCATTGCACGGGGTTTTTAGCGCTAGTACCACCTACTGGGGCTCTCCCTTGGACCTTCAATAGCCTTTCAGCCTGTATCTTCCCCTATCTCCCCTGCTAGGTGCTCTGTGGCTTGGCCCTCCAGCCAAGTCACATAAAAGTCTATACCCCCTCAAGAGTAGCACAAATAAGTCCAAACAAATCTTCAAAATAACAGCCCTTACACCCCTCTCAAGCCTCATGGTAGTTCCCTTATTAGCTCTACTTCACGGCTTCACTTGCAACAGCTCTCTTGCGTCTGTGGTGTGCATTCACTATCATTTCCTGTTATGCCCCACTCCAGAGCATCTCCATACTAGAGACTGCTCTCTTCTACACAACTACGTGCCCTCAGTCTATTTATAAGGCTTAGCTCCACCTCCTCTGTCCAGAAGGCAATTATTTAATTACCCCCCAAGTGCAGAGCAGGACTAAGTTCTTTCCCTTGCCTTGCAGGTGATGGGGGTTAAGCTCCATCACAGCAGGATTTTCACAAATGCTAAAAAAAGCAAGTTAGGTGCCTATCTCCTATTGATTTTCAATGAGAGATATGCGCCTAACTCACTTAGATACATTAGAAAATCCCACTGAATGGCTGTAAATCTCTCTACTTAGATGGGCCCCATTATTGTATTATCTGGGCACCTCAAAATCTTCAGTGTATTTATTCTCACAACCCTGTGAATTAGGAAAGTATTATGTCCATTTTACAGATGGGGAACTGAGGCACAGAGCGACTAAGTGGCTTCCCCAAGATCACACAGGAAGTTTAAAAATGCAGGGAACTGCACCTACATCTTCCAAGTCCCAAGTTAGTGCCCTTAACCATTGGACTATCCTTCTCAAAGGAGATATTCTTAACTAGTCCTATTAGAAATAACGTTCTGGACAATGTTCAAAACTTGAGAAAACAAAACTGAACCAAAGGTGCAGGATTTCTTCAATAACACATTGATTCGTCTTCAGAAAAAATACTCTCACTGTGAAAACTGTGCAGAATGAGTATTAATAACATTAGCCACACAATCCACCAGGAACTCTGACCTTCTCCTCTGTCTGGTCTTATATTGCCAAAATGGTGCAAAAACCCAATATCCTATTAAATGATGGCCAGAAAGACATGGAGCCAGAAATGTCCTGTTACTTTTAGTTGGCCAGGACACTAGCTAGACCTTTTCCACTCAACTTTCTCTAAGTGGTATTATGGGTCAGTAGCTAGACTTCCTGATTTTTAGTCGTGTACCCTGAGTTCTGTGCTCAGTTCTGCCAATGATACGCTGTGTCACTTTGGGCAAAGCTGCTTAGCTGGTCTGTGCCTCAGTTTCCTTACCTATAAAATAGGAATAATAATCATACAACTCAAAGTGCTTTTACAGAAAAGGCTAAGTACAGATGAAAACCACTACATAAGAACTAAGTATTGTTATATTAGAAGATGTGGAACTTGCCACTGTAATTATTTTGAGACTGAATTACAGCAACTCACTCTACCAAATTACCTGAGCCAGAGGTCTACCCACAAACTACACATGCGTCAACATGCAGCAGCTAGTCTGCTGGGCAGACCAATGAAAGTACATCACAATACTCTGTGTGCTACACTGGCAAATTCCAGTTATTATTAAAAGTCCTGGGCCTTATCTTTAAAGTCCTATGTGTCTAAATGAGGGTCAAGCTACTTCAAAGGCCCTCTTCAAGTTATCATACATAGTAGCTGCTTCAACATAAACACTGGCTGATACAACCCAGATTCTAATTTGCTGGTGAATGCTCAGTAAGTAGAAGGCTCTCAGCTGTGGAATCTGTTATGAACAGAAATCAGGATGAGACCAAGTCTTACTACTTTCAGGTCATGATGCAAGACTTCTCCCTTTTGGTAGGCATTCCCCTAAGATTTATGCAAAAAGTAGCCCTGACTACAGGACCAAGTGAACTATATAGATTTAACTATTCCTGTATTAGCCCCATAAAACTGAATGGAGGGAGAAAAAAAATCAGTTCTTTATTCTGAAGGAAGGTTGATGTTTTTTCTTAATTTATGTACGATGCCTACATACGACAGTGATGGGTTCCTTAGAAATACATATAATAATAATTTCCAACTTCTCATCACAGCTATTAACAACAAATATTTCTGTAGAACTGCTCTATTGATCATACCCTTTTTCGTAATTAACAACAAACATGACATTGTTCACTACTGAAATTTGATTATTTCAGATACAATGTTTAAAGTTTGCAAATTATGAATAACAACTATTAGTAGTAGCGGATGAAAGGAAGAATAAGGGTTAAAATAAATACAAATATTGAGAATTATGGGAAATCAAATGTTATTGCTCTTTTATCTTGGGATATAATGAAGTTAGCATTCATGATGTTTGAATATTCTTGTTATAAATCATACTTGTGGTCCATTAAACATAGCCTCTGTTAATGCCTCCTATACTGAAATATCATGAGCATTAACACTTCATTTCATGATATCATACTGATGACTTTTTCTTGGCAGTGGTTACTAGCTATATTTGAAAATGAAGTATAACAAATTGTACAGGCAGAGGGAACAGCTAACTGGTTGAAACATCTGATTCTAACTACTTATATCCTCTGGAAACACAAAGTTAGATCCCAAGAGGGGACTGGTTGTTTGTTCATCCAATGTAGATAAATTGAGTTGCATAGTTTACTGTGAGTGCCTCTCTGCTGTGGTAAAACAAATCCCCTGTCTACTCTCCACAGTCATTAACAATCCCATGACACTTTTTGTAAGGTTTGCCCTAGAGTACTTGGCCAAATGAAATCCCCTTCACCTCAGACAAATACACTTCAGTGGTAGATGAATTATTTTCATCATGTACAGTACTGTATATAGTTTGTTAAATCATTTTATGAACTAAGGTGATATATATAATACTTATTATGGTAACAAAGCCCTGCAAAGAGCAAGCTTGTTTTCATTTAGCAAACCAGGAGGTTCACAAGGACAAATTGAGCAAGATAATAAATCAAAAAATTAAAACTATGAAGGTAGGTTTCATAGATTCATAGATTCTAGGGCTGAAGGGACCTCGAGAGGTCATCGAGTCCAGCCCCCTGCCCTCATGGCAGGACCAAATACTGTCTAGACCATCCCTGATAGACATTTATCTAACCTACTCTTAAATATCTCCAGAGATGGAGATTCCACAACCTCCCTGGGCAGTTTATTCCAGTGTTTAACCACCCTGACAGTTAGGAACTTTTTCCTAATGTCCAACCTAAACCTCCCTTGCTGCAGTTTAAGCCCATTGCTTCTTGTTCTATCCTTAGAGGCTAAGATGAACAAGTTTTCTCCCTCCTCCTTATGACACCCTTTTAGATACCTGAAGACTGCTGTCATGTCCCCTCTCAGTCTTCTCTTTTCCAAACTAAACAAACCCAATTCCTTCAGCCTTCCTTCATAGGTCATGTTCTCTAGACCCTTAATCATTCTTGTTGCTCTTCTCTGGACCCTCTCCAATTTCGCCACATCTTTCTTGAAATACAGTGCCCAGAACTGGACACAATACTCCAGTTGAGGCCTAACCAGCACAGAGTAGAGCGGAAGAATGACTTCTTGTGTCTTGCTCACAACACACCTGTTAATGTAGCCCAGAATCAAGTTTGCTTTTTTTGCAACAGCATCACACTGTTGACTCATATTTAGCTTGTGGTCCACTATAACCCCTAGATCCCTTTCTGCTGTACTCCTTCCTAGACAGTCTCCTCCCATTCTGTATGTGTGAAACTGATTGTTCCTACCTAAGTGGAGCACTTTGCATTTGTCCTTATTAAACTTCATCCTGTTTACCTCTGACCATTTCTCCAATTTGTCCAGATCATTTTGAATGATGACCCTATCCTCCAAAGCAGTTGCAATCCCTCCCAGTTTGGTATCATCTGCAAAATTAATAAGCATACTTTCTATGCCAATATCCAAGATGAAGATATTGAACAGAGTCGGTCCCAAAACAGACCCTTGCGGAACCCCACTCGTTATACCTTTCCAGCAGGATTGGGAACCATTAATAACTACTCTTTGAGTATGGTTATCCAGCCAGTTGTGCACCCACCTTATAGTAGTCCCATCTAAGTTGTATTTCCCTAGTTTATTGATAAGAATATCGTGTGAGACCATATAAAATGCCTTACTAAAGTCTAGGTATACCACATCCACCGCTTCTCCCTTATCCACAAGACTCGTTATCCTATCAAAGAAAGCTATCAGATTGGTTTGACATGATTAGTTCTTTACAAATCTATGCTGGTTATTCCCTATCACTTTACCACCTTCCAAGTGTTTGCAGATGATTTCCTTAATTACTTGCTCCATTATTTTCCCTGGCACAGAAGTTAAACTAACTGGTCTGTAGTTTCCTGGGTTGTTTTTATTTCCCTTTTTATAGATCACCCAGTGTCTCTGTGCATCTTCTCCCAGTGCCACTGTGCACCACCTCCCTGCCCTACACCATCTCCCTGCCCTGCACCACCTCCCAGTGCTTCTGTGCATCTTCTTCCACTCTCCCTGTGCATCACCTCCCTGCCCTACACCATCTCCCTGCCCTGCACCACCTCCCAGTGCTTCTGTGCATCTTCTCCCAGTGTCCCTGTGCACCATCTCCCTGCCCTGCACCACCCCCCAGTGTCCCTGTGCACCATCTCCCTGCCCTGCACCATCTCCCAGTGTCCCTGTGCGCCACCTCCCTGCCCTACACCATCTCCCTGTCCTGCACCACCTCCCAGTGCTTCTGTGCATCTTCTCCCAGTGTCCCTGTGCACCATCTCCCTGCCCTGCACCATCCCCCAGTGTCCCTGTGCACCATCTCCCTGCCCTGCACCATCTCCCAGTGTCCATGTGCACCATCTCCCTGCCCTGCACCATCCCCCAGTGTCCCTGTGCACCATCTCCCTGCCCTGCACCATCTCCCTGCCCTGCACCACCTCCCAGTGCTTCTGTGCATCTTCTCCCAGTGTCCATGTGCACCATCTCCCTGCCCTGCACCATCTCCCAGTGTCCCTGTGCACCATCTCCCTGCCCTGCACCATCTCCCAGTGTCCCTGTGCACCATCTCCCTGCCCTGCACCATCTCCCAGTGTCCATGTGCACCATCTCCCTGCCCTGCACCATCTCCCAGTGTCCCTGTGCACCATCTCCCAGTGTCCCTGTGCACCACCTCCCTGCCCTGCATCATCTCCCTGCTCTGCACCACCTCCCAGTGCTTCTGTGCATCTTCTCCCAGTGTCCCTGTGCACCATCTCCCTGCCCTGCACCATCTCCCAGTGTCCCTGTGCACCATCTCCCTGCCCTACACCATCTCCCAGTGTCCCTGTGCACCATCTCCCTGCCCTGCATCATCTCCTAGTGCCCGCCCACCCGCCCGCAGGATCTTTGCCCCTCCCCCGCCCCACCCTGTCACCTGGCCCGCGGTCCCGGCTCAGGCAGGGTCTCTGGGCTTTGGAGGAGCCCGGGGCCAGGGGGTGTTTCTAGCGCAGGCGGGGCGAGGGCGGAGCCGCTCTGCCGGGGCCGCTCTCCGCCCCGGCGGTTTCTTACCCGGGGCGGCTCCTTCCTTCTCCTCCGCCATGTCGGCCCCCAGCCGTAACCATGGCAACGCGGGGCGCCCGCAGCTCCTGCCAGCCCGGCCCCGCCCGCGCGCTCCCAGCTCCAGCCAAACCCGGGCCCGGCGCGGTGCCCGGCAGCGCCGCCGCCTCCTCCCCCGCCGTCCCCTCTGGGCCTGAGGCGGGGCGGACGCGGAGGCACGGTCGGGGCTCGCTGCTGACAAGACCTGGCCCCCTCCCCGGAGGCTCCGCTCGCCCCGCGCCCGGCTCCCCCCGCCCTGGGGAGGCGCCCACACCTGGCAGCCCCCCCGAGCCGTGCGGAGGCCGGAGGCGCTCCCGGGAGCGTGGGCTGTCAGGCCGCAGAGAGCAGAGCCCAGGCAGGGCCCTGCCCCGCGCTAACCCCGGCTCCAGCCATCGCCTAGTCCTCATGCCGAGCCCAGCCCCGCGAGTGCGGCCACAGCCCGCTGGGGCTTTGCGGAGCCAGGGAAAGGTCAGCCCCCTTCACAGCTGGGGAACAGGCCGAGGGAGAGGAGTGACTTGTTCAAGGTCACAGAGCTGCTGAGCCGCAGGGACCCCAGGGCACCTGACTGTCCATCTTGTGCCTTAACCCAGTGGTTCTCAACCACCTGGGGGGCATGCAAAGGTCTTCCCGGGGTACATCAACTCATCTAGATATTTGCCTAGTTTTACACCAGGCTACAGAAAAAGCACTAGCGAAGTCAGCACAAACTAAAGTTTCATACAATGACTTGTTTATACTGCTCTATATACTATATCCTGAAATGTAAGTGCAATATTTATATTCCAGTTGATTTATTTTGTAATTATATGGTAAAAATGAGAAAGTAAGCAAGTTTTCAGTAATAGTGTGCTGTGACACTTCTGAATTTTCATTCCGATTTTATAAGCAAGTAGTTATTGAGTGAGGTGAAACTTGGGAGTATGCAAGACAAATCAGACTCCTGAAAGGGGGTACCGTAGTCTGAAAAGGTTGAGAGCCATTGCCTTAACCCACCGTACAAACTTTCAGCACAGTTTTGGGGTGCAGTTAAAAGCAAAAGCAAAGCAAAAATCGGTCACACTTGTTTACCTTGCAGTTCCTATAGTTCCATGTGTATGCAGCAACAGTGGAGGAATCTCTTTTGGGGTCTGATTTAGTAATCACTGAAAACCACAGCTCCCATTAATTTCAACAACAATAAATAAATAAACTCCCTTCCCTGTGTTTCTCTCTTGCCCCAATGCTTATGACTCTTCACAAACACTGCAACTACAACCGAACAATATAAAAATGAATAAAATATTTTAAAATGGGGTTTCCTTGGAATCTGACCACCATGTTTTATCTTCTTCAGGAGATAACAGACCAATAGACAATGGGCAGAAGAGGCAGCATACTATCTTCTGTGTAAAAGTTTCAAATGGCTGGCTACACCCAAATACTGAATTTTCTTTGTGGAATTTTGTTTTTTTATGATTAGTGTTATGCTATTGTTGCCATCAGTATACTGGTAAATTTATGTTAACCTTCGTACACTCTTTACAAATTATGCTGATTTAAAAGCAGAATCAGCACCAGCAATGATCAGAAGAAAAGTCCCTGGGCCCGGTCTTGCAAACGCTATGAAGTATAGTTCTTATTGCTACATAGTCCCATTGATTTCAGTAGTAAGCAATCCCCCTTCATACTGTCTGCAGCATAAGTCCCTAATATATTAGTTTTCTATCAAGAGCCCCTTCTCCCCTTAAAATGTTTGCTTTTGGGGTAGCCTCCCTAAATGAATAATGTTGTGCTGTGAATTATACAATCTTGCCCTTTCACAGTATCAGGTTTTTTAAAAATAGCATTTAGCAGCAATGAAAGAAATCTCCATCAATGCATCAAACAATTAAAAGATATTTTATTCTTAAAAAAAAAAAAAGGAAAAACGGAGATAGCTAAAATATTCTATATATCCACTGACATTGAGGGGAAATCCAGGTTGGAATTTTGGCTGAGAACTTGTATGCAATTCATGTTTTTTCAAACTCAAAATAACTGTGAAAGTTGTAAAATATAAAATATATATAAAAGAATAAAATTAAACTGCACTGAGAGTGGCGTGTCATTTGTTATTTTGGAGTATTTTTTTTAATGAGAAAACAAGATTATTTAGGAATATTAATGTTTAAGTCAAGGATTCACTGAGATGCAACCACAGTATTCATGTAGGATTTACAGCAAGCACATTCATTATGAAAGTCCTTTTCTTTGCCCTAAGTAACTGCTTCTTTTTCTAATGTTGAAGTGCAGCAAAACAGAGGTAGGTGATTATTTTTTCCTAAACAAACATACAATTATGGTGTGTTCAGAGTTCATGCACAATAATAGAAACTTAGAACAGCCAGTTCAGCTATAAAATTGAACAGAAGCCAGACCTCTTTGCTTGATAAAACAAATTATATTTTTCTAATACTGTAACATATGTTATTTACTGAAATGACCACACTATGTACCCCTTCCACCAGTTATTTTTGTCTTTTTCTTTTACTCAAACATAATGTAGAATTAAAAAAATGGGCATGATAAGAGTCCTAAGACATATAATTAGCCTACTGGGACAACATCTTATGCTCTCTGAGCAAAGTAGATGCTTTTGAATGGTTATGAATGGATTGGAAACATTTGGGCAAACGACTCTAAATATTACATACATACAATCTCTTAGTGCAAAGCACCACAGAGTCACATCACAATTAAAAGTAAACACAACAGATGGGAGTCTTTGGCCAGCAATCTTCCTGGTCTTCACACAGCCTTCAGAAAAACACCATAACGCATCCCATACAGTTAGCCACATCGTTGAACAATGTTTGCCATGAGCACCCTCCTGCCTCTGGCGTCTGGCACCAGTCCCTACAAACTTGCTTCAGCAATTTTCCTCAGCTCATCCCACCCACATGTCCTGCAAACTCAAATTTTCTTTGATCATCTTGATGATATCAGGTATCACTATAGTTATGTTGTAAATTTGGGCAATTACCTCCTCGTTAGTCAGGACTACAAGGTATAGCTAATGTACAGCAAGTGCCTGTAGAATTTCAATTTAAAAGGCTTTCTGCCTTCAGTGTCCTGTTTCCTAAGGTCATGTCTACACCAGAGCTTACAGCGGCACAGGTGTACCGATACAGCTGCAGAACTATACAATCTCTCATGTAGCCGCTCTTCCAACGGGAAAGAGCTCTTTCAACAACACAATTAAACCACCCCCAATGAGCAGCAGTAGCTATATCGGCGGGAGATAGTCTCCTGCCGTCATAGCACTGTCTACACTGGTGCTTCTGTTCATGTAACTTATGTCGCTCCTGTGTGTGTTTTTTTCACAACCCTGAGCAACATAAGTTATACCGACAAAAGTGGTAGTATAGACATAGCCTAAGCATCCATATCTCACAAGCATGAAGCAAAATGCTGAAGACAAGACGGCAGCAATATCATTTTACGCTTCATGGTCATTCCTTTGCTTCTCCAAATGTGGCTGAGTGTCGCTAGAGCAACAGTTGTGATTCCAGTTCTATGTCAGATTTCTAAGTGATGTTTACCATCCCTTGTAGTCACACTACCTACGTGTTTGAAGTGCTCAATGCACTTCAGGACCGCCTCAGATTTGGGTAGAAATATCTTTGCCTTTTCAGCAGACTTAGCTGCCACCTTTGTCTTTGTCTTTTTGTGTGATATCTTAAAACCTAATTTCTCTCCTTCCATCACTACTCTTTTTAGCAGTTTTTGCACCTCTTCTTGCAGTGATCCCATCTGGTGAATGTCATCAGTGAAGCACAGATGACTAATTTTTCATCTACCAACACACCCTCATGTAAGTTTCCATCCGGGATTCTTCTTAAAATTTCTTCAAGATAATAGTTGAAGAGGGTCAGTGATAGTATGCAACCCCGTCTGACACCTATTCTCAAGTCAAACCAACTACTTTGCTTACACCCCATAAATGCTGAAGCCATTGCATTTCCATAGAGATATTGTATCAGCCTTATTACATTTTCACCAACTCCACTCAGCCACAGGATAGCCTGAAAAGATTTGTCCCACATGCTGTCAAATGCCCTAGCAAAATCCACAGAGGCATGGGCCACCTTCCCATCATCTCCATCACTTTCTCACACAGCACATACAGATTGAATATTTGCTCCACTGTACCTCTTTTGGGTCCAAACCCAGCTTGTTCTTTAGCCAGACAGTTCTTTATCTCGGGCACAATTCTCTTCAGGATGATGTGCAATAATATTTTGCTCGGATGTGTCAATAATGAGATAGCTTGGTCCCCCTTTGTAGGAATAGGAACCATCAGGGATTGTGTCCAAGTCTTGGACCATTTTCCAGACTCCCAAATCACATTGACAAGCTTATGATATACCCAGATGAGTGCCTTTCCACTACTTTGAATTAGTTCTGCTTGTATGTTATCCACTCCAGGGGGCTTATTGCTTTTCAGTGTCCACATCACATCTTCAACTTTGTAGATTGGAGGAGGAAGTTCATCAGGATAAGTCAAGCTTCTCAAGTAGATCCCTTCTGCCTCTTTCACTTCCAACTTAGAGTTCATTTTGATCATATTATACAGTTATCAGCAATACTTACCCCAAATGTCAGGTGAAATGGTATTTTTCCTGCCAGGGAAACCTTTCAAAAGAGTTTTGATGATTTGGTAGGCTTTCCTAATAGCATTTGCTACAAAGGATTCTGTATATCAATCCACTGTTGTCCAAGCCAATCTTCTTTTGACATTTTAATCAGTGTATCTATTTCTCATGTCATATGGGAATATTGCTCTCTTGCAGTTTCATCCATTTTTTTTGTTCTCTCTTAGCTTCCATTGATCACACAATTTGATAATATTTTCCATATGTGTCTTTGTCTGGAATGGCTCACAAGCAAGAATACCAACAACAGGACAGACTGTTAAGAAGCAGGCACAAACCCCAGACTTATTGTGAGTTCTGTATGTAGATTTCACCAGCCAAGTAACAAGTGTAAACTCTTCAGGCACAATACAATTGTCAAGCTGCCTTTGTTAGAAGTCACAGGCCAGAGATGAGAGGCAGGAATGAGGCAAAGAGGTGATGTCACAGTCTCCAATTTATACCTCCATGTACCTGGAAAAATACTGTCTCAAACATGGAGTCGTGAATCACATATTCTAGTTCCTTGCTGTGTCATGAGACATCCATTGTCTCTGTGCTCTTTGAGGCGTCTTCAGGAGGGTCCCACTGGAAGAATTGATTCTCCTTAATGGCCCATCAACACATGGCTGGCTAGTCTCAATGTAAATCTGTTTTGTGGGTATAACCCAGGATCACAACATATTTGAGACACAAATACATAGCAAAGTTTCATGACTTCATACCTAGTGATAATACATGCATTTCAACAAGACTGCATTGTTCAACAGATCACAACTTTTCCAATGATACCTTCCAAGGCATACTTTGTACAAGATTTATTGCAATTTTGTAACAGTGGTGACTATATTAGTGCAAACAGTCATCTCCCTTTTTATATGGCATCATAAAAGCCTTAACATGGAGTCACAGACAGTACCCTTGGGCATTCTGATCTATCTTGCCACCCAGGTAAGCTTAACGCTGTGATAGATGGTCACACCAAAGATCACAAAATATTCAGGTTACTCCCAGTCCCCAAAGGACTAGTCACATACCCCAGGTCAATATGCACCTTAGATCTCACATCAAAAACAACACTTGTAGTCGATCTTATAGTAAACTAAGGATTTATTAACTAAGAAAAATAAATGAGTGTTATTTACAAGGTTAAAACAAGTAAACACACACACAAATGAGCTGCAGTCTTAGGTTTCAGATGGCAATAGATCTGCTGAAATAAACCAGCTGTATAAATCCTTTCGGGCTAACCCAGGTTAATCCTGGGGATCTCTTGCTTATGTTTAGGAATCTTTGCCCCTTAGAGTCCAAACAGCATAAAAAGACTTTAATTCCTTCTGGTCCAAGATTTTTATCCCCATCTCCCTAGAGTCCAAGCTGATGGGATGAGTGCTTCTGGACATCCTCCTTCATGGGTGTGCTGGGAGCAATCAACAAAGTCCTTGTTCTTTGATAGCTTACAATGGCCCATTTGGATTCAATAGGTCTTCCTGATGGGCTGGAGATAACCCATCCTCATGGGTGCAAACCAGTATTTCACACTTGGTGATGTTTCTTTCCTGACTGGATTTATAGTTTTCAGAGTTTTTACAGTTACAAAATAGACACTTAAGTATTACCTTATAATATGGGTTACAGATACCATAAGTGAGATTAATGCTTGCAGCAATTTACAAGCATTTCATAAAGTCTAAACACATTGTTACAAGTATAATACCTATTTTAGCTATACTAAACACACAGGTAAGCCAGACTGGTTTCCAGCTATGCATTTGTCAGTGTTCAGTGAGGCCTGGGGCCTTGGCATGAGCTGGCACTTGGTCTGCCAGCGTTACAACGAGATCCAATGTTTTGTCTTTAGGATCTGTTTCCCTAGGAGTTCACCAACAGCCTCCGTAATGCAGCAGGAGATGTTGTGGTCTATCTGATCTATGCTACCAGTGCACAGAAATATTAAATATTACTAAAAAAGAAATGATTGACCTCATTAGGAGTGTGAACCCATTCCATCTGAAGCTGATGAAAGTTTTGGGGGAGGTGGTTTGAGGAGGGTGGCAGGACAGAGGAAAAAAGGGACTCTTGGGACAGGAGAAGGAGGAAGAATCCCAAACAAACATTGCACTCTGACATCAGTCAAAGCTTTCCTCTGGAGTCCCACCTCCCCACCAAAATAGAACTCTCAGTTCACACTGGGGAAATGACTAGGAGAGTTTCTGCAGTGGAGCTGCATGATGGGGTAGACTAGGTTTGGAGGCCCCCGGCTGGAGGGCTCGCAGCCCTGCCACACCCCACCCCAGAAAAGGGCAGAAGAGAAGTCCTCCAAACTGCCGAGAGTGGCTGTGTGGGACACAGCCAATCAGAGAGGCTTCAGAGAGAAGCCAATCAGGGCTCAGCAAGCTAGTATAAGAGGAGCTGCAGGGCCAGTGTGAGATCAGTTTCTTGCTGGAGCAGTATGGATGGTGTGTGTAGCTGGCTGAGGAAATTGCAGGACCTTGGACAGGGAAGCACTGCCAGAAGCCAGGGAGAGTGAGAAGGAGTTCTGGGCTGGTTGCTCAGACTCCATCAGGACAAGGCCCTGAGGTAAGGGTGAAGATGGTGTGGGGCCATGGGGAAGTGGTCCAGGGAATTAGAGCAGTGGTGTGGCTTAGATGAAGGGACATGGTGGGTGGCTGCTATCTACAGGGTCCTTGGCCTGGGACCTGGAGTAGAGGGTGGGCCTAGGTCCCCCTCACCCCATTACTCACTGGGAGAAGTGGCCTGGACTTTGAGGCACCCCAGAAGAGGAACTGAACCTTTTAGTGTCCCAGCAGGAGAGCTGAGGCCTGAAACACCCAGAGAAGAACAGGAAGTATGGTGCTGAGACCAGTGATAGCCTATGTGACTAATTAAGGACCTAAGCCCAAGGAGGGCTACAGGAAGAGAAAGTGCAGGCCTGCACATACTTGACCAGGTGAAGCTTGTGAGAGGTGAGTGTACCCCATTGCAAGCAGTTATGCTTGAAACTAAGGAATGGTGAGAAATCATCATTTCAAAACTAACACAGGGACTTTCCCATTTTCTCCATTCCCAGCTCTGCAATTTCATTTTTTCTGTTACTCCTCTTTCCCTGGCATTGACATTTTGTGTTTCTCTGGTTGCCTAATTTAATAAAAGACTCATTGGAGCTTCTGAATTCAGGACATTATCTGTCAGAGTGCTTATCACATTCACCTAGCACAGGGTTGGGGAGCCTTTTTTCTATCGGGCCATTGACCTATATAAAAAATCAGTTGGGAGTCACATACAGTCCTGTGGGCAGCGCATGGAGGCTTGGGGCTTCCCCCGCAGCGGGGCAAGCAGCCACTTGCAGCTCCAGCCCTGTGGGTGCGGGGAGGGGCGCAAAGGCTCAGGGCTTCCCCTAGGCTCTGGGGTGGGGCCAGAAATGAGGGGGTTGGGGAGTGGGCTCTGGGTTGGGGTGAGGGCTCTGGCTGTGGGTGCAGGCTCTGGGGTGGGGCTGGTGATGAGGGGTTTGGGGTACAGGAGGGGGCTCTGGGCTGGGGCCAAGGGGTTTGAAGTGCAGGAGCAGGCTTAGGGCTGTGGCAGGGGGTTAGGGTGTGGGCTCCAGGAAGGAGTTGGGGTGTGGGAAGGGGTTTGGGGTGTGGGCTCTGGGCGGCACTTACCTCAGGCATCTCTCAGTCAGCGGCCGGGCTAAGGCAGGCTCCCTGCCTGTCCAAGCTCTGTGCTGCTTCCAGAAGTGGCTGGCTTGTCTGGCCCATAGGCAGAGGGGCCAGGCAGTTCTGTGTGGTGTGCGCTGCCCCCACCCCAGCGCCACCTTTGCAGCTCCCATTGGCCGTGGTTCCCAGCCAATGAGAGCTGTGGAGCTGGTGCTGTGGGTGGGGGCAGCACGTGGAGCTTCCCTGATCACCCCTCCACTTAGGGGCCACAGGGACATGCCGGCGCTCATAGCTCCAGCCCGGTGGGGGTTGGGAGTGCTGAGGCTCAGGGCTTTTGGCCCACGGCACAGAGACTTGCTGCAGGCCAGATTAAATGAAGCAGTGGGCTGGATCTAGGCCGGAGGTTCCTCGCCCATCACCTAGCACATGTCTTTTAAAAATCCTATTCTAGTCTGTTGTTTAGATTTTTTTTTTTTTTTGTATCCAACCCACTCCCATAGAATGTGAAATCCCTGGTTTCAAACTGGGCAGAAACATTATGCTCCTCATCAAGGATCTTTTATTTCTCACAGTAGCCTATAACCTGAAATAAGTCCTTGCAAGAATAAGGGGGTGACGCAATTACTTCACTCAGACCTGTGCCTTGATATCATCCCAGCAAGTCAATGATTTCCCAGAGGCTTATGCCATGGCCTCCTCAGCAGACTAGGCCTTTGAGATTAGCTCTTCCTTGCAGGCCTGTTTTCACTTCTCCCAAACACAAGGGATGCAGGAATATGTAAAAGCAAACTAAGCAAGCAAGGGAAAATCCTGACTCCCCTTCATGTTCCAAATATATCAACATTCCAATGTGCAATGCCCAAGAGAAGACTTCACTAATGGCCAGAACAGCTCATTCAGGAGAGCATTACACTGAAGATCTAAAAGATCCTTTGTTTCTACAAGCATTAGCTCTGCTTCCTTTAATGTGGCTGCAGATTCTTTTGTCACTTACAGCTCTAGTTAGCTCAGCAACAGCATTTAGTCCCATCCTGTAAATGGAATCTCAACCACTTAGGTGAAAGGTATGGTAAAACTGAGATTTCTTTTGAGTGTGTTTCCTGTTCCAGGCTAGAGTGTCCTTCTGCTTACGAGTAATGTGTGGCCTAATCTCAGCACCTGTTTTTCTCCTGAATGTTCAAGGCTTCCATCTCTTGGCAACTACAAGAGCAGAACACAGTGCTGGATGTCTCAAAATAGTGTTTTTCTTTTTTCAGTTTCCTGGCAATATGCCTTGAAAAATACATGTAGAAAAATTTTAACAATTAAAGTGATGATCAAGTGTTGGGACCTAAACTATATGACTATGTCCCTTTTAACTTTATGCAGAAACATCTCACTCAAGAGTATGAGTGGGTTGAAATTACTAATCATGTTTTGGCACAGACAAATGCTAAAGGAAACCCGGAGCAACTAATTGAACAGCTTGGAATGTCAGCTGCTACACACAAGATTTTTAAGAGTTCTGAAAAGAATGTAGCCTTTTAAGCTTTTTTTTTTAATGAAAAAATAGTGTCAGAAATTCTTAGGGAAATAATGGAAGGGAAAGCAATGGAAGACACTTACATTGTTGATCTAAGAACTGAATCTACTAAAGTTTATTGGCGTTATACTCTTAACTATCCATTTGTGCCCAAGAGATTGCATCACAAACAGCCGTCTGTGAGAGGCTTCCACATTCCAGGGCCCTATTACACATACTCAGGGTGGTACTTTCTGTACAGACTCTAGTACTGTATTTTGAACGCTGAACAAAATGTTAAGTAGATATGTTCCCAATGGTATGTAGTAGTCTGAAGTACATACTCTCTGGGTATGTCTGTGCTGCCATGTAAGACTGTGGCTGGCTCAGGTCAGCTGACTTGAGCTTATGGGGCTCCAGCAGTGGGGCTGTAAAATTGGAGATGTTTGTGCTAGGAGCTGGAGCTGAGTTCTGAGATCCTGCAAGGGGGGAGGGTCCCAGAGGCTGGGCTCCAGCCCAAGCCTGAACATCTACAGTGCAATTTTATAGCCCTGCTAGCTGACCCAGGCCAGCCACAGGTCTTTCATTGCAGTGTAGACATACCTTCTGTGGCCTCATGGAGTCCTTGCTGATGCTAAGCTCCCACATGGCAGCCTCCATGAGTAGCATTTTATATATGGCTAAGAGAGTGTTTGTTCAATATCTTCATTAACGATCTGGAGGATGGTGTGGACTGCACCCTTAGCAAGTTTGCAGATGACACTAAACTGGGAGGAGTGGTTGATACGCTGGAGGGTAGGGATAGGATACAGAGGGACCTGGACAAATTAGAGAACTGGGCCAAAAGAAATCTGATGAAGTTCAACAAGGACAAGTGCAGAGTCCTGCACGTAGGACGGAAGAATCCCATGTACTGCTACAGACTAGGGACCGAATGGCTGGGCAGCAGTTCTGCAGAAAAGGACCTGGGGGTTACGGTGGACGAAAAGCTGAATATGAGTCAACAGTGTGCCCTTGTTGCCAAGAAGGCTAATGGCATTTTGGGTTGTATAAGTAGGGGCATTTCCAGCAGATCGAGGGATGTGATTGTTCCCCTCTATTCGGCACTGGTGAGGCCTCATTTGGAGTACTGTGTCCAGTTTTGGGCCCCACACTACAAGAAGGATGTGGATAAATTGGAAAGAGTCCAGCGGAGGGCAACAAAAATGATTAGGGGGCTGGAGCACATGACTTATGAGGAGAGGCTGAGGGAACTGGGATTGTTTAGCCTGCAGAAGAGAAGAGTGAGGGGGGATTTGATAG
Source organism: Chelydra serpentina (assembly GCA_037349315.1). NCBI lineage: Eukaryota > Metazoa > Chordata > Testudines > Chelydridae > Chelydra > Chelydra serpentina. The sequence goes on from JBAIAC010000001.1 coordinate 43,024,009, forward strand.
CTGCTTTCAACTACCTGAAAGGGGGTTCCAAAGAGGATGGATCTCGACTGTTCTCAGTGGTAGAAGATGACAGAACAAGGAGTAATGGTCTCAAGTTGCAGAGGGGGAGGTTTAGGTTGGATATTAGGAAAAACGTTTTCACTAGTAGGGTGGTGAAGCACTGGAATGGGTTACCTAGGGAGGTGGTGGAATCTCCTTCCTTAGAGGTTTTTAAGGTCAGGCTTGACAAAGCCCTGGCTGGGATGATTTAGTTGGGTTTGGTCCTGCTTTGAGCAGGGGGTTGGACTAAATGACCTCCTTAGGTCCCTTCCAACCCTGAGATTCTATGATTCTATGATCCTAGTAGATGATGATCTGCCCTCAGTTATTCATGCCTTTGTCACCTTTGAACAGGACTAAAACAATTTAATACATTGGCACATGAAGCCTTCCGCACTTAGGATATTCCAAACAGTACAGAATGCAGCAGAGGTTCTTCTCAATACAGGCTACCAGAAGCACATCAAACCTGTCTTCTGGTCTCTACACTGGCTTCCAGTAGACCATCAAATTAAAGGTCTCAGCCCTCTTCAAAATGCTCCATGCCCTGGGCCCAGGATTTCTAAAATACTGTCTAAACGGTCCAAGATGAAGATCCTGGTCCACAGCATTGCTCCTCTGGCACAATGAAATGCTCCATAACAAGGCTAAAACTCGTCTGTGCGGGAGATGGAACTTTTGCAGGGGCCAGTCCAAGAATATGGTGGAATGATCTCCCTGAGGAACTAATACCATCACAAACCTCATCACCTTCCAATCCAAGTGCAAAGTACATTTATTTGACCTTGCCTTCTATACAAAGCAACATGTATATTAAAAGCACACAGAAAAGCCACCCTACTAAAATAAAACATTCCACTGCAATTCTCCTTCCCCTAGGAAGAGAATGACAGAATAAACTACATGTGACAGATGTTATTCACACTGCTTAATGCCCTACTGGAAGGCACTCCGATGCAATGGTGACAAGCATAGTATAAAAACCTCTGTAGAATAGAATAGAATGGCTGCTGTATTTAAGCACAAATCTTCGTTCTGAATAATTGTTCTTGCCCTTACCTGTGTGGATTTTTTTTTAATTGTAATTGTTCCAACAGAGGGAGGTTCCAAAGTCAATGTTTTATATGACAATCTATGCATTCTCCCTCATGGGGAAAGTGAATTAGTAACCACTATAAGAGGCAATAATAAAATTAAATACTTATATTCTGTGCAGAACTGGCTTACCTATTTACATCCTCAGTTAAGCCAGACATATATTAGCAAGTTGATATGTGTTTTTAATTATGTGAATTGTACTTAAATGTTATGATTTACACCTACTCTACCCCCTAAAAACCAAAACAAAGCAGGGAGTTTATACTACATTCTTCATTCCTGGAAGACAAGTTAGTGATCACACAGATTTGGGGAGGAAACAGCTTGAGTTTCAATAGTTGAAGGGAAAAGAGATCATCTTGTGAATCCAGGCTCATTGAGAGAGGCTGACCTTGTGAGAAGGAAATACACAAAATGGGATTGTAAAACCAGACTGTTGTTTCAGACTGTGATGAGAGATTCATTGCTACCCTTCAGAATAACTAGCACCAACAGGGAATATCTCAGCAGGAGAAATTAACACAAGTATAACTACCATTGGCTTAGTTCAGTCACTGAATTTCTGGCACCCTTCTCCATGCTCTTTCCATTCTCCTCCTCCTCCATTAATTACGGTGTGGCCACAGTATGGAGGAAGCTGTTCATGGCATAAAAATTGGAAATAAAGTTATACCTTAATTGACATAAAGCTTTAGGATCTATGAAACGGATGGTTAATTTTAACATGAACAAGTGTAGTCTGCATCTAAAAATAATAAGGCAACCTGTACATTGCTGGATAAAATATTGGAAACTACTAACTATGAAATGGATTTAGGGATTCTGGTTAGCAGTAACATGAATGGTGGGAACACACTGTTCGATTGCAGCAAAGGCCAATAATGGTATGATAGGGTGCCTGCATTAAAATCACTGTTATAAACAAGGCAAATTATACAATTGTACAAGGTCATGGTGAATCCTCTCTAGTAATACTACACTGAGCATAGATACCTTACCTTCATATTAATATACAAATTCTAGGAAAGCATAGAAAGGAGCCACTAAACTTACCAAATGGCCTTTTTCTACTCTGGGTTCCATTCTGGGAAATATTTAAGCATGTGCTTAAGCCCTATTATACCTTAAGCACATACTTATGTCCTGAGCTGGGATGCTGTAACCCTAGGGGTACGTCTATACTATCCGCCTGATTCGGCGGGTAGCAATCGATCTTCTGGGATCGATTTATCACGTCTCGTCTCGACGCGATAAATTGATCCCGGAAGCGCTCCCCGTTGACACTGGAACTCCAGCTCCGTGCGAGGAGTAAGCGGAGTCGACGGGGGAGCCTGCCTGCTGCGTCTGGACCTGCGGTAAGTGCTTTTAAGTTCGAACTAAGATACTTCGACTTCAGCTACGTTATTCACGTAGCTGAAGTTGCGTATCTTAGTTCGACACCCCCCCCCCACCCCCCGTGTGGACCAGTCCCTTTATGCCATCTGGTAAAGGGCACACTCAACACACTGTTGTCAAAATATTTAATCAAACAGTGTCTTATAGGGTATAAGAGCTGGTGATACGCTGGTCAAGAATATCCTTGATTGGTGTGTTTATGGGTTGTGTATAAAGAGTTATGTATGTATGCTGGAAATATGTTCCAAAAATATGTTGTGGAGAAAGTTGATAAATAAGCCTGTCTTGGGCAAAGGAATGTGGATTTACCTGTCTGGGTGAAGGTTTGTAAGCCATAGACAATGAAAGTACATTTATATATAAGGCAAGCAAAGCAACAAGTTAACAAGCAGCAGAGGTGACAACTTGGTGAGCACACTGAGGGACATACCAGAGTCTGAACCTGCAGGAGGTTTTCCTAGCTCTGAAGACAAAGGCAATGGATTCTGGCAAATATAAGGGGAGCAAAAAGATATTTTAGTTATCCATTACTTAGGGGATAAAAGACAGCACCCTCTAGTTCTGAGAACGCTGCATCCTGCTGACAGAAGGGCTAGAGATGCTGGTAACTTGACATAAGTAAGAAAGCTGTTTAGGCAAAGATTGTAGCTTGATAAAGTGAGTCTTTGACACTAGAAAACATGTTTTGTTACTAAGCAAGAGAAAAAGGCAGGATTACTATCACATAAATCTATGCTGTCTATTAATAAACTTAGTTTTACTATGAACTAAGAATATCTCAGTGCTGTAACTTTGAAGTAAAGGGTGAGTCCTCAGCTAAACCAACAGGCTGGTGCGAGTATTGTCTCTTTGGAGTCAGTGAAAGATAATTTTGTGAGTGTCCGGTGAGAGGGACTGGACACTGCAGAGAGATGTCTCTGGGGAACTCTGGAAGAAAGGGTTCACTGATTGTTACCTGTAAGGCCAGGTTTAGATGCGCAGTGTCTCAAGGAATTGGCTGGTGAGGCTGACACACAGTTTAAGCCCCAGCAAAGCTCATTCTTCCTGAGGCAGAGAGATAGCATAGTGGCTTATGGTTCTGGGTGCCCTGAGGAGAACATCACAGATGCTTTCCTGAGGTGGGGCCTTTATAACAATAGGCTAACGTGCTTAAAGAACAGATCTGCAGTGGAAAAATGACTGTAAAATAGGTATCATGGAAATGCCATGTTTGTTGTGACACCATACCAAGAAAAGCTCAGTTCACAAGTAAATGGATGTGTTTCTAGCTGCCAATTCTGCAAACTCAATCTAGGATCTGAAAGTCAAGCTGGGTTCTTTTGGGCTCATACCTCATCACTTGTAATTAACAGTCTACAGGCCAAATTCTGCCATTAATTACATTATTGAAACCTCATTGCTTTTTCCTTTTGTCGGGTGTAACTGAGAATAGAATTTGGCTCTGTAATTAAAGTCACCTACTTAATGATTTGGTTGATGATTCGCGATCCAAATTAGAACATAGTTCACTTTTGAAATTATTGCCTCTCCAATAGTTTGGGTTCCAGCTCTTTGAGAGATGATCTCTGTCTTCATACATTTAAGATATGTGGAACTAATCAATTTCAATAAATAAGAACCATAAGTAAAGAGTTTTTATTCTCAAAGACCAATAAACATTTGGAATCCTCTGTCTCCAGATATACTGTCAAAATCTACCTTCTAGGAGGCAAGGCTGTGTGTGTGTGGAAATGAACAATTACTTAATTACCAATAGTATCTCAGAGCATAAATGGGATTAGAAACTTAACCATAACAAAATTTGCTCACATGCTCAGGGCTTAACACAGAGGTGGGCAAACTACGAGCCGTGGACCACATCTGGCCCGTGGGACCGTCCTGCCCAGCCCCCAAGCCCCTGGCCGGGGAGGCTAGCCCCTGACACCTCCCCGGTTGTTCCCCTTTCCCCGCAGCCTCACCTCACTGTGCCACCAGCGCTCTGGCCTGCCGCTCCTGCTGGGCAGCACAGCGGCTGGCGCCGGGCGGGGCTGTGAGCTCCTGCTGCTCTGAGCAGCATGGTAAAGGCGTGGGAAGAGGGGGGATTGGATAAGGGGCAGAGGGTCCCGGGGGACAGGAAGCAAGGGGCGGTTGGATGGAGTGGAGGTTTTGGGGTGGTGGTCAGGGGACGGGGAGCAGGGGGGTATGTATAGAGGGTGGAGTCCTGGGGGGCCTGTCAAGGGGCGGGGGTGTGGATAGGGGTCGGGGCAGTTGGGACAAGGAACAGGAGGGGTTGGATGGATTGGAGGTTCTGAGGGGGGCAGTCAGGGGGCAGGAAGTGTGAGGGTCATATGGGGGGGGGGGACCAGGCTTTTGGGGGAGGCACAGCCTTCCCTACCCAGCCCTCCAGACAGTTTTGCATCCCCGATGTGGCCCTCGGGTCAAAAAGTTTGCCCACCCCTGGCTTAACTGGTTGTCAAATTTGGGCTGGGAAGACATTTCTCCTGCTCCCCCAGGGCATGACAACAGTGATCTTGAGATGTTGGGGAAGTTTTGCTTTCCACTGGACTCTCAGAACAAGCCTTTAATAGCTCCATAACTACATGGCTCATTGCTGCTTTACTTTAGGCATTCACAAATGGCCTCTGTGTTTAGTCGTAACCTAAAATGGAAGGATCAAGAGCTAAATAAGATTGTTTTGGGTTTTTTTATTCTCGTTGTGCAAATGCAAGGAAGGATAAGACACAGAAGAGCATCAACAGCATCTTATTTCATGGGGATCACCTTTTTAGGCCACCAAGCACAACCTCTTTTCGAGGATTTATTCCATTCACACTGACCCGTGCAATTTCTGGATGGTAAAAGAATGAACACCTAGGAGCTCTACTAGCAAGACTGTCAATACCTCCTTTTATAGGGAATTTACCATTCACCCCCAAACAAACTGTCACAGGTACCGGGCGAGCTGAGTGTTGGATCTTTTTTTAGTCCCTCTCAAGTGCCCCTCGCTTGTGACAGGTGCTATAACTTGACCTGTCTCTGGGTGGAACCACACAGTCCTACCACATTCGGACTAAATCTCTTTACCAATTTTAGTAACACAAAAGGCCCAACTATGTTTGGCACCTCTAAACAGTTTTTCTCCAGGACCCTGTTATTAGCAGCTGATTAAAGTGACTTAAAAATAGCTTCTTCAAAAGAATGTTTTATTTATTCACTCAAAGGTACATAGATAGCAGAGAAACGTAATAAAACAACAAAAGGCCAATATGTCTGGGTCTTACCTAAACTTGATTCTTTTCCTTACATGTAAGTTCCCTCTCAATCAGGCTTCTGGTGAGGGTATGGTACAGAAACAGTCCTGCTGGATAACTTCCTCCCACCCTGTGACAAATTAAATATATATCCATACTTATACTGCTGGACCTTTCAGCAGCACATGAGCCTATTGATTTCCAAATATTTCTCTCCCATTTTCATGAAGAAGTGTCTCAGATCCTTCGCCTCAGAGTGAACCCAGAGAGTTGTTATGGGTAAGTGTTCCTCTGCCTTCAAATGTCTCATCTGTGAATCCCACAAGACTTAATCCTTTCCCCAATATTCTTCGATATCTACATGAAGACACTGGGAGAGTTGGTGAGACAACATAGGCTGAAGTGTCAGCAATATGCAGAGAACACCATCTCCTCTCTTTCATATTAAACATGAACACCATTATCTCCCAGATTTCTCCATGCCTATCACAATCAGCACTTGGATAAAAGCAGCCCAGCTGACAAAAGCTGGACCTAGACAAAACAGGGGCAATACTAATAGGCAGAGGGAAGCACTTGAATGAACTTACCCCCTCACTAACATCCCTCACTGTCAAGGGCCACTACTGAGGTTCCTCAGCCTTGGGGTCCTTTTGAACTCTATTCCCAAGTAGCCATAGCAGCAAAAACCTCTTCTTCAGCCTTCAACTATCCAGATGACTGTGCCCCATCCTTTAAGACACAGCGATCCATGTATTGGTAGCCTCCAGGCTTGATTATTGTAATTCACTATATCTGGAAACTAAGCCCTTGAGAACACTTCAACTGGAACAAAATGCGATAGCCCATCTGCTTAGCAACGTAGGCTGTTATGAGCACTTCACCAGTCCTCCACTCTCTGCATTGGCGCTCCGTTGAAAATAGAGTCAAGTTCAAGTTTCCTGTACTAATAATCAAAGCCTAACTATCTGAATGATTGCCTCTCCTTCTATGACTATGACCTCCTACGACATCTCTGGTCTACCAAAACAATGAAACTGTTAGCCCACAGAGGAAGCTCATGACTGAGGCAGGCAGAACTTTCACAGGAGCTGGACTTAGACAATGGAACTTACTTTTACAAGGGATTCCTAACTAAATGCAAAGCTCATTCCTTCAGCATAGTTTTCCCTCAATAACTTCTTCACACTCACACCAGACACACAACATAATCCAACTTCGACAAGCAAACAAAAGAAAACAAATCCTATAAACTAATCAAACGATTACTTGTGCAGAGTTGGGAGGAAGGAAGCAACAGACAGATAAAGATATACTGTTATTGAATGTGTGGCTTTTTAATATGTGGGGGGCATTCAGATACTATAGTGAAGGGGGCCATTTAAGAATACAAATAGATAGCCAAAGTAATCGACTTCAGGTTGTCAATTAAGCAACCATAATGGGATGGGCCTTTAAAGGACTTGGAAGATGTCTGTAATATTTGATGAATATTACATGATCATCTCTTTGTTTGATTGTTATTCTGTTGTTTGCTCCATGAACACAAGGGATTGAATCAGGCATAGGTTAGGCTGCACGTGGAGAGGAAAGTGAACAAACACTTCTGATAGTCACCCCGCCTTACTGACAATTAAAGGACAAAGCAAAACACCAACTGCTTTTAAATCTATTCTTCACCCCCCCCCCATGGGGGCACAAAGTGGTGTCACCAAGTTTAAGCGACACAGGGAAAGAAAACGTAGGGATGGATAAAGAGCCAACCATTAAAGCATGAGGGGGGGAAAGGCAGAGACTGCAGGGGTGAAAACTGTGCCCCAATACCAGAAGAGGGGTTATCTAGGACAGTTTTAGGAAGTCAGATAAGATACATGTGTAAACTGTTTGTTGTGTTAAACCCTTTGTTCTTATGCTTTCTTCCTACTGTTAAAATTAAACAATAAAAGACTCTTTTAAGTCACTGTATTCACACACCGGTCACAGTTTCCAAAGGGAAGATTTGCAGGGCTTGAACCCAGCCAGGTCTGCTGAGCAATCACAGTTGGGTACACAGGGGGCTGTATACCAGCACGCAGTCTGCACATGGGAGAATCATAAGTTTCCACACTAAGGAGAAAAAAGCTTGAAGCCTGGAAGAGCATGCAGTTAAAGAGAGACCACCGAAAGGGTCAGAGGTACCCCTTACTCTGGATTATGACAGTGAAAATTCTTATCTCACTTTTGAGGGTAGGTATTTAGGGTAAATTAATAAAAAAATGAATCAGACTCACTTTTTACATAACATGAATATCACTCATATAACATAGCATACAATTATTGAGAATCATTGTCATGGCATATGGAAGAGGGATTTTTTTTGTTCTTTAGTATAAGATGGGTAGCCGTGTTAGTCTGGATCTGTAGAAGCGACAAAGGGTCCTGTGGCACCTTATAGACTAACAGAGGTATTGGAGCATAAGCTTTCGTGGGTGAATACCCACTTCTTCGAATGCAGTGCTTGCATCCGAAGAAGTGGGTATTCACCCACGAAAGCTTATGCTCCAATACCTCTGTTAGTCTATAAGGTGCCACAGGACCCTTTGTCGCTTTTTGTTCTTTATTAGCCCTTTTATTAACATGTTCTTAGATATCAATATATTGCTGCACTCACTATGTTGGTGATCATCAGGAACACAACAAATCTGGGCACGAGAAAACCGATAGATTTAAGCTCTTCCCATGGATTTTACTGTTTTCCCCAGAAGTTAGGTTTTCTTTTTTTTTAATAAAAAAAAAACTAGACCATCTGTTTTCGCAAGATATTCTTCCAGAATATAATTTTATGCAGCAATGTTCTTTTGATTCTGCAGACAGACTGAAACAATAGTACAAAGAGCGAATTCCTGGTTCCACTGAAGTCAATCTGTAAGACCCGTTGACTTTAATGGTACGGGATTTGGGTTTGAGGGTCTGATCCAATGCCTATTGAAATCAATGAAAGGATTCTAATGGGATTTGGGACAGGCTCTGAGCCTCCAAGGGCTCAATCTTGTTTCCATTAAAATCAATGAACAAATTCACACTGACTTGAATGGTGTAGGATTAAGTCCTAAGTGAAGTGTGGACTTCCTCATTCATCTCAATAGGGTTTTTAGAAGCTAATTTTTACCACTTCTATTTAAATGTTAAAATTATAAACCATTTCAGGATGAACCCTCTTGTTAAAAACTAATAAGTTAACTTGCTTTTCCAATGTCCTGACTAGGGTGACCAGATGTCCCAATTTTATAGGGACAGTCCCGATATTTGGGGCTTTTTCTTATATAGGCTCCTATTACCCCCCCACCCCCTGTCCCGATTTTTCACACTTGCCGTCTGGTCACCCTAGTCCTGACAGTCTTTTCATTTGGCAGAGCATTGTGTAGGAACAACCTTTAAATATGCAAAGGATAGACTATTCTAGCTGATATTCTTTTGCATATTCAAATAATTTTAAGGCTTGCCTACATGAGGAAATTGACCAGAACAGCTATTGCAAAATAAACTATTCTGCAATAGCTATTCCAGAATAGCTCCATGTATTGACATGGTATTCTGGAATAAAAGTCAGTCACTTTAAAGCAAAGGTTTACCTGTATAGCTATTGTAAGGTAGACCAGGCTTTTAACCTGGTCTACATATAAAAGTTAGGTTAACATACTTACAGTGCTCAGGGCTATGAAAAATTCACACCGCTGAGTGTTGTAGCTATTCCAACCTAACCTCTGCAGCCAGTAGCGTAGCCAGGGTGGGAGCGGAGATAGCAGCCGCTCCCCCTGTGAGCAGAAGCGGCGCCTTAAAAAGGAAGCGGCGCCTTTTTTAAAGGGGGAGCAGAGCTAAAAAAAGGCGCCGCTTCTTTTTAAGGCGCCGGTTCTTGCACTCACCTGGCGGTGCTCCAGCTGTTCAGCGGAGTGAGTGACCCGGAGTGAGTGAAGGGACGGGACCCGCCGCCGAAGTGCCAGCGCCAAACAGCTGGAGCGCCGCCGGAGCGCCGCCGGGTGAGTACAGGGAGAGTCGCCTTTTTTTTGCTCCGCTCCCCCTGTGCTCTGGACCTGGCTACGCGGCTGTCTGCAGCTAGGTCAGTGTTTCTCAAACTTCATTGCACCACAGCCCCCTTCTGACAACAAAAATTACCACATGACCCCAGCAGGGAGGGAGAAGAGGGGTCAGAGCCCGAGCCCTGCCACCCCAGGCTGAAGCCCTCAGGCTTCGGCTTCAACCCAAGACCCCAGCAAGGCTAACGCTGGCTCTGGCAACCCATTAAAATGGGGTCACAACCCACTTTGGGGTCCTAACCCACAGTTTGATTGAGCTGGGTCAATGGAAAAGTGCTTCCATCAACCTAGCTACTATCACTCAGAGAGATGGCGTTCCTACAGCGAAGAGAAAAACACAACTCTCTATAGGAAGCATCTACACCACGGCACTACAGCAGCATAGCTACTGCACCACAGTTGTGCCACTGTAGCACCCATAGTGTAGGAGTGGCCTTAGAAACAGAAATTAAATAAACTGCTGCTAATGGACACTCCAGACAGATTATAAGAGCTGCCCTAGCAGAAATAGTTCACTTTAATGTCCTAATAACGCTATATGAATTAGTCAACTTTTTGTGTCTCATAATCGCATCTTATTAAAATATTTGAATAGGGCAAACAGAATAGAAGTAAAAACAAAATGTATATGGTAACTCCACAAAATTAGAGTGGGTCAGGGATTCTGTCACAGATTTCTACTGTCTCTGGTGATCAAATTGTGCTCAATCCTGAAAACACATGAGCAGTTCTATTGACTTCAGTGGGACTACCTGAATGAGTAAAATTACTCGGGTATGCAAATATTTACAGAACTAGGTATATATAGGAATATTGTGATCATGTGTATTATACAGGCAGGAGGCAAACAAGTAACCAATGCACATACACGTTTTAAATTGATAGTTAAGCTTTTGCAATGTTGAAATAGAAATCTAATAATCCACCTTGGATTAAAGGTTGGTAACCCACAGACATTAAACACTTCTTCCAGTTTTATTTTAAGTGCACCATGATTTATTATCACTGATGGGATGCCTATATAAATATGCCTAAAAATGGTTTTATTTACAGTATATGATAGCCATTTTATTTTTTTTCTTACTGTTCAGGGTTTGCAATTTGTTTAACTGTGTGTGGCTGGTTATTAAACTATATAATGAAATCAACACTTTATTTTGCCTGCTGTATAAATGATCCGGTGGTACCAAAGTATCAGCTGGCATTGGTGTTTGTTTCAATTCAGTCTCTAAAGATGCATTTACAGTTATTGGTAGTTTGTACTAAATCAACCAAAGAAACTGAAAGCATAATTTAGAGGAAGGATGGTCATGTAGCTAAGGCACACAGTTTGGATCAACTTGCCCAGAAAGCACAGAGAAAATAGAAGAGGGAAGTGTGGCAGCCAGATACCACTGAGTAATGTGAGGGTTAATGTCCTTCATCATCTGCAACCATTTAAGGGGTGCATAGTCTGTTACTAGATCAAAGGCACCCCTAACAGGTAGTAGCTTCATGCCCCCCCCCCCCCCAGCTCCTTTGATGGCCAGAGCTCTTTCTCATAGATAGAATACTGGATCTCTCATGGCTGCAGCTTCCAGCTTAGGTATAGTATTGGCTGTTCCAACCTTTGAAAGTTTTGTGACAGCATGCTCCCAGTCCAACTGTGGAGGCATCCATTTGTAATATAAAATAGGAGTGAAAAATCCCGACACCATAGCACAGGTTGTTGACTGAGGATATTCTTAATTAGGCAAAGGCCTTGTTGTACTCAGTTATCCACTTGACTGCTTGGGGTACAACATCATTGGCCTTCACGAGGTTCATCAATGGTGCTAAACATGTCATGAAGTGGGGCACAACACTTTGGTAATAACTGGCTAGACCCAGGAAAGCCTGTACCTGTTTCTTGGTGGTGGGAACTGAGGGTCTTCCTTCCTGTGTAATCTTGCAGAGGTTGAACCCAGCCAATTCCCTACGAGACACTGGATTTCCTGCATCCCAAACATACCTTTTTTGGATTAGCAGTGAGTCCTGCCTCCTTCAGTGATTGCAATACAGAGGGCAGGTATAGCAGATACAACTGCCAAATTGTACAAAAATATTATCTAAATAGGCTGCTGTTAACTAGCTGTGGTGGCACAGGACATAGTCCATAAGTATATGGAATGTGGCTGGGGCCCTGTGCAATCCAAAGGGCATGGCTGTAAATGGAAAAAGCCCAAGATGTGTGGCAAGTGTTGTCTTTCCTTCCGAATCTGGGTCCAGGGGTATTTGCCAGTGCCCTTTTGTTAAATCAAATGTGGTTATAGATTTAGCCTTCCCAAGGTGGCCGATGAGTTCATCAATGCATAGCATTGTTGGGTAGGCATCAGATGTGATACTGAGTTAAGCCTCTTGAAGTCCACACAAAAATCGAGTGGCCCCCATCAGGTTTGGGAACCAGAACCACCAGGCAACACCAGGAGCTCTTGCACTCCACAATGATTCCAAGGTCTAACATGGCCTGTACCTTTTGTTCCATGGTTTTGCGGAGTGGCTCAGGAACATGATAAGTCTCATGTTACGGGTTTACTTCTGGGCTGGTTTGGATTTGTTGTCTCATAAGATGTGTTCACCCTGGCTGGATGGAGAACACCATGTCATAGTAGGTCAGTAAGTTCCTTGCTTGCTAGCGTAAGAGAGGAGGAAGCTTTTCTGTTATTGGCACATTTTCAGTGCTTGCTGGCTCTTGTATTTGGGGACCCAGATCCTCAGGGAGGTCCCTGGGAATCTATTAATAAGCTTTCTTGAGCTCACCACAGTTTTAACATATTTATGTGGAAGATTTACTAATACCTAACTTAACTAAGTGAACTTAAAAGCAGAAAGGTTTTGTCTCACCATATGTTTACAGCAATCTGTACTGGCTGAAAAGCCTCCCAGCCCGGACGCCCTCCCCCACAAGTTTAGTTCTTTAAGACTTGTTGATGTCATGAACACAGATGAAGGAGGAGAGTGAAATCAAGCATTTTCCTCAATTTATAACTCAACTTCTTGTGCTAGAAACATCCTTGCTGAGTCATGGTGACAAAACAGTCTCTTGTGGATGTGTGGCTTAAACCATCCCTGTGATGGAATGTACATTTTTTGTTTACCCCTGCCCCCTGCAGGAAAATGACTGCTTAAGCAGGTGATAGCCCTTTAGCACCTGGCTCAGGTGCCAGTGTGTCTTTGTCCCTGAAAAACTGGTTTGGGCCTGCTTTTCTTAACCTTGGAGCATGTTATAACAATATTGTACAGTAGAGTCTTCAGAGTAGCAGCCGTGTTAGTCTGTGTCAGCAAAAATAACAGGATTACTTGTGGCACCTTAGAGACTAACACATTTATTTCAGCATAAGCTTTCATGGGCTACAGCTCACTTCATCAGATGCAAGTCTTGTAACTTTACATACCATGTTGCCACTCATATTTTGCCAGGACAATAATGTTCAGCAGATTATGACTTTGCAAATGATACCTCACAAGGCATACTTTGTACAAAATATATCATAACCTTATAAAATGGTGAATATGGGGAGAGATTGTCACACATGGTATGTTGGGGAAGAGTCAACACGGCTTTTGTAAAGGGAAATTTTGCATCACCAATCTATTAGAATTCTCTGAGGGGATCAACAAGCATGTGGACAAGGGTGATCCAGCTGATATAGTGTACTGGACTTTCAGAAAACCTTTGACAAAATCCCACACCAAAGGCTGTTAAGCAAAGTAAGCTGTCATGGGATAAGAGGGAAGCTCCTTTCATGGATCAAAAACTGTTTAAAAGATAGGAAACAAAGGACAGGAATAAATAGTCAGTTTTCACAGTGGAGAGAGGTAAATGCCAGGGTCCCTCAAGGATCTGTACTGGGACCAGTGCTGTTCAACTTTTCCATAAATGATCTGGAAAAGGGGGTAAACAGTAAGGTGCAAAATTTGCAGATGATACAAAACTACTCAAGATAGTTAAGTCCCAAGCAGACTGCGAAGAGCTACAAAAGGATCTCACAAAACTGGGTGATTGGGAATTCAATGTTGATAAATGCAAAATAATGCACATTGGAAAACATAATCCTAACTATATATGCAAAGGCCTGGTGTGGTGGCGTGCGCCTGTAATCCCAGCTGCTTGGGAGGTTGCGGTTGGCGGATCGCTCAGGAGTTCTAGGCTGCTGTGCGCTATGTCAGTCAGGTGTCCGGTGCTACTGACAGCTTGGCCAGCAGGTTGTTGGAGGACTGGCTAGAACAACATGTCTGATGTGTTGTGATCAGCGCTCTCTCTATGTGGACTGATCAGTGAGTAATCAGGAAATATTTGCTTCCCAATATGATATACATACAAAATGATATGGTCTAAATTAGCTGTTACCACTCAAGAAAGAGATCTTGGAGTCACTGTGGATAGTTCTCTGAAAACATCTGCTCAATGTGCAGCAGCAGTCAAAAAAGCTAACAGAATGTTAGGGATCATTAGAAAAGGGATGGATAATAAGATAGAAAATATCATAATGCTATTATATAAATCTCTGGTAAGCCCACACTTTGAGTACTGCATGCAGTTCTGTTCACCCACCTCAAAAAAGAAATATTAAAATTGGAAAAAGTACAGAGGAGGATAACAATAATAGGGGTATGGAAAAGCTTCCATAAAAAGAAAGATTAAAAGGACGGAGACCCCCACACTGCCTCTTCCTGCCCCTGCTTCACCCCCACCCCACCTCTTCCTGCCCTGTTCCGCCCCCTCCCCCGAGCATGCCCCACACTCACTCCTCCCCCTCCCACCCAGAGCCTCCTGCATGCTGAGGAACAGCTGATTGTGGTGAGCAGGAGGAGTTGGTGGGGGAGAGGTGCTGATTGGTGGGGCCCATTGGTGGGTGGGAGGTGCTGGGGAGAGGGGGGAGCTGGCTGCCAGTGGGTGCTGAGCACCCACTATTTTTTTTGTGGGTGCTTCCAGCCCTGGAGCACCTATGAGTGACCCAGTCCTTTAGCCACTGAGCCATAGCCTGGGGTCATGCCCCGGATTCTGTCCAGAATTGATGCTGGTATGTCTCAGGTAATATGTCTCACTAGTTGGTCAAGGACTGTGGCTTTCAGAGCATCATAGTTCTTTGCAACTTCATCATCTAGGTCCTGGTAGACCACCTGGACTTCCCCAGTCAAAAAGGGGCTAGTCACGTGACTCACATGGTCTTCTCCCATGGAGTGGCATGGATTACCTGCTCAAATGTAAGAAGATACACCTCAGCGTCATCAGCGGGTCCCAATTTGGAAAGGGCAATACCTGGGGATGACAAAGTCTCTTCAGAGTTGGAGCAGCCACTGACCTGTTCCAGCATTGCCTCCTGAAACTGCTGCTGCCATTGCTGCTGCTGCTGCTACTTCAATAGTTCCAGCACAGCTGCTGCTGCGGCTGGGTGGCTTGCTGCCCTTCCAGGAGAAGCCACTGCACCTCTGCCTGGGCCTCCTGCTGCTGCTGAGCTAGAAGTCACATGATCTCTTTCATGGTTCCCCTTTACAGAAAAAGAGGGGATCGACTCCACTTCTGGTACTAAGTTGTGGCAGGCAGGGCTGCTCTGCAGTGTCCCCTTCTGTGCCACACATGGTATTGCAGCCACTCCCTTACTTAGGCCATGTCTACTCTACGAAATTAAGTCGACTTAAGTTACGTTGACGTATGGCTGCTGCAGTAATTAAATCACTTTTCTATGTCCATACAATGCTCCTTGTGTCAGCAGTGTACATCCTCACTACCAGCACTTGTATCGATGCAGAGAGCAGTACACCGTGGGTAGCTATCCCACTGTGCAACTCACCACCCATCTAGTGCAGGGATCTCAAACTCAAATCACCATGGGGGCCACGTGAGAACTAGTAAATTGGCCTGAGGGCCGCACCACTGAAACCTTTTCATAAAATGATACAAAAGTATAGTCAAAAATGAAAAAAATGAAGAGTGATATAGTATTCTATTAAAAGTCAATGTATTAACTTTTTTAAAACTGTAATGTAAAGAGGGGTTTTAATAAAATATAAACACTCAGGGTACGTCTGATTCGATCCTGATTCGGCGGGTAGCAATCGATCTTCTGGGATCGATGTATCACGTCTCGTCTAGATGCGATAAATCGATCCCGGAAGTGCTCCCCGTCAACACCAGAACTCCAGCTCCGCGCGAGGAGTAAGCGGAGTCGACGGGGGAGCCTGCCTGCTGCGTCTGGACCCACGGTAAGTGCTTTTAAGTTCGAACTAAGATACTTCGACTTCAGCTACGTTATTCACGTAGCTGAAGTTGCATATCTTAGTTCAACACCCCCCCCCCCACACTCAGTGTGGACCAGCCCTCAGTAATGTTTGGAGCTTGGCTGCCAGTGGAGTCGGCGCCTATGGCAGGCTGCAGGAAATAACTCTGCGGGCCGCATGTGGCCCGCGTGCCGCGTGTTTGAGACCCCTGATCTAGTGCAAGGTGTTTTGGGAAGGGTTTGCAATGCCACATGGGGGCAAACAAGTTGCACAGGGGTGACTGGGAACCTGGGTTCAACATCCCATGATGCAGTTTTCTCTATCCCATCAGTCTATGGGCATCCGATTACCTTGTCAAAAGCCCCACAAACCTGCATGTTATGGGTTCTCTGCGAGAAACATGGATTCTACACTGCTCCTCAGTATTGTGATGAGCGTTACGAACACAGTGTGCCTGATCCTGTAGTATTTCCAGAGTCACAAGATGGAATATGATGATTCCTTGCAGACCTCCTTGCTGCACACCATGAAAAGAAATAATTCAAGGTTGTGGTTGGCATTGATGGAGCAGCTGCAGATGGGGGACCTGAGGCCTGGGCCTGAGGAAAAAGCACTGACTGGTGGAATTGCATTGTTATGCAGGTATGGGATGACGAGCAGTGGCTACAGAACTTTTGGATGTGGAAGGCCACATTCCTGGAACTGCGTGTGTAGCTCACCCCAACTCACCAGCGCAGTGACACCAAATTGAGAGCTGCACTCACGGTAGAGAAGCGAGTTGTGATTGCTGTGTGGAAGCTTGCAATGCCAGACTGATCAGCCAGGAATCAGTTTGGAGTTGGGAAATCCACTGTGGGGGTTGCTGTGATGCAAGTGCAGAGGGCCATTAATCACGTCCTGCTATGAAAGACTGTGACTCTGGGCAATGTGTGGGAAATAGTGGATGGTTGTGCAGCAGTGAGGTTCCCTAACTGTGGTGAGGCGACAGACAGCATGCATGTCCCTATTTTGGCACCAGACTACCATGCCATGGAGTACATCAACAGAAAGGGCTACTTTTCTATGGTATTGCAAGCACAGGTGGATCACTGGAGTTGCTTCACTGACATCAGTGCAGGATGGTCAGGGAAGGTGCATGACACATGCATCTTTAAGAACACAGAAAGCTGCAAGCAGGGGCTTTTTTTCCAGACCAGAGGATTATCATTGGGCATGTTGAAATGCCCATAGTGATCTTGGGAGACCAGGCCTACCCCTTACTCCCATGGCTTCTGATGTTGTACACTGGCCACCTCCACAGCAGCAAGGAGCGCTTCAACAACAGGCTCAGCAGGTATAGAATGACAATTGAATGTGCCTTTGGCCATTTGAAAGGCTGCTGGTGCTGTCTACTCACGAGCTTAGACCTCAGTGGAAAAAATATTCCAATGGTGATAGCTGCCTGCTGTGCACTTCATAATATCTGTGTGACAAAGGGGGAGAGGTTTCCACAGGGGTGGAGGGTGGAGGTGGAATGACTGTTTGCTGATTTTGAGCAGCCAGATATAAGAAGAGCTCAGCGGGTAGGAGGGGCGCTATATGGCTGAGGAAGGCTTTGAAGGACCATTTTAACAATGAGCCATAGTAATGTGTGTTGCTGTAGTGTGCTGTGCCTGGCATTGTTCTTTTGCACCCCACTATGAACCTTGTAATGAGTGCTGTATGTGTGGTAATATAACATTGCAAATGAATCTACTGCTATTATCTGTGAATGATGTCAGCCCCAGACACCATACCTTGTGAACTAATAACGATGAATTAAGTTTCCATAAATAGACTTTTATTCCGAACCCATGCAAACAGACAGATTTAAAACTGAATGAAACTTTATAAATCCAGGGAAAAGAACCTTTGAAGGGCAAAGAACAGTCATTTCCATTTCACAAACATATACACCAACTGTCTCACAGGTCAGTGTATGTGCATCTGTGATTGTCTGTACTCTCCCCCCAAGTGGAGCGGAAGAGATAATACACTAGCCCCAAATGCCATGTGGCAGTGGTGGTGGGGTTGTGTAGGTAGGTGCTAGAATGCAGTTCTGTATGGGCTGCAAAGGGAGGCAGGCACAGATTTGTTGAGCCTGAAGGTCAATCAGAAACTATAGCATGTTTGTTTGCTCCCTGAGAAGCACTATAATCTCTTGCTGCCTGTTTCTCCTGTCATCACTATCCCTGTCCATTGTGTCCTCGGGCATCATCCTCCAAGCCCTTTGCTTGGTATCCGAAACACCAGAGGCTTGCAGGATCTCCTGGAACATGTCTTCCCTTGTCCACTTCTTTCTCAATCTTATCTGGCTGAGCTGCTCTGCTGGTGCGGATAGAGAGACCCTCAAGGCCACATTTGCAGCTGCAAAAGAAACAATGGACAGAGGTACTATTGTGAGTGCATTCACTCCCCTTGATCCACACAAGTCACAAGCACTACATTCTCACATCTGCTTGGGATTCAGAGGCACAGAGGCATTCCCAGCCATGGTGAGTACGGCCCAGAGGGGTAGAGGTGGGCAGCTGAGACAATAAAGTTGGGGAGCTCTCGGACATGAGTATGCGGATAGGGCAATTGAACTGAATACTGGCACCGTTGTCCACAGGCAGTGGTGACTTCAGCTGATATCTCACTCCAGAGGGTAACGAAGGCTGAAAGGGAACAGCTCCTGCATGTGTCCAGCTGCAGACTGGGTCTGTATGTTGCTAGTCAGTGTGCTGCAATTATGCCTGCTGAAGTAATTGCAGAGCTGCGCGGGAAAGTGTCCTACCGCGGCAGAAGAAATAAGGCAGCCCTCCCCAGAAACATTTGGCAGGGGATTGCAGACTACCTCCAGGAAAGCTTCCTTGAGACCTCTATGGAGGATTCACAGGCCATCCTGGTGCACATAAACAAACTATTCTGCAGAGCTCCCTCTGCCTAACTGCTAAGAAGCACATAACAAACTCTACCTCTATTGGTTATTTCACTACCTCTTTCAGCATGATTAAAAAGGAATAAATGAACAGATGTGTCCCTGCAATATCAAAGCAAACTGCATACTTACCAGAGGTTCCTATCCCTGCATCAGGCTCGCCCGTGCTGGACTGCTGGGAGTGGCTTGACTGCTCAGGGGTCAAAAAGAGGTCCTGGCTCACAGCACCACTGGATTCCCCGGTCGCCAGTCCCTCGTTCTCCTTTTCCTCATCCAAAACCTCATCCTCAGGGTTCACTGTGATGGCCTGTGACTTCAGCTCCCACAAAATATCGACAGGGCCCTTGAGAGGGGTTGCCACCAAGGATGGCGTGCAGCTCCTTGTAGAAGCGACATGTTTGCAGCTCTGCACCAGTTGACATAAGTAATGCAGTGTCTACACTGACACTGTTCAACCTAACTACGTCGAACTAAGCGCTATGCCTCTCAGCCCTGATCTATACTACGAGTTTCGGTCGAATTTATTAGCATTATATCGATTGATCCATGCACCCGTCCACACGACGAAGCCATTAACATCGACTTCTAGGGCTCTTAAAATCGATCTCACCACTCCACCCCCAACGAGGGGATTAGCGCTTAAAGCGATATTGCCGAATCGAACTAGGCGTAGTGTGAACGCAATTCGACAGTATTGGCCTGCTGGATCTATCCCACAGTGCAACATTTGACCACTCTGGACAGCAGTCTGAGCTCGAATGCTCTGCCCAGGTACACAGGAAAAGCCCTGTGAACTTTTGAATTTCATTTCCTGTTTGGCCAGCGTGGTGAGCTGCAGGTGAGTGCAGATCTCATCAGCAGAGGTGACCATGATAGAGTCCCAGAACCGAAGACGAGCTCCAGCATGGACCGAGCATGAGGTACGCGATCTGATCGCTGTATGGGGAGACAAAACCGTGCTAGCAGAACTACGGTCCAAAAAGCGAAATGCCAATACATATGCCAAAGTCTCCAAGGGCATGCAGGACAGAGGCTACAACAGGGACGTGCAACAGTGCCGCGTTAAAATTAAGGCACTCAGGCAAGACTACCAAAAAACCAGAGATGCAAACAGCCGCTCTGGGTCAGAGCCCCAGACATGCCGCTTCTATGATGAGCTGCATGCCATTCTAGCGGGTGCAGCCAGCACTGACCCACCCATGTGGTATGACTCTGTATGTGGATCATCAGAAACCACCGAGGAGCGTTTTCGGGAAGAGGAAGATGATGATAATCATGCTCAAAATAGCACACAGACACAGCAAGGAAGCGGAGAAGCCCTTTTCCCTGACAGCCAGGAACTTTTTGTCACCCTGGAGCCAGTGCCCTATGAACCCACCCAAGGTGTGCTTGATGCCGGAGAAGGGACCTCTGGTGAGTGTACCTCTGTGAAAGTAATACATATTTTATAAACAAGCATGTTTAATGATTAATTCGCGGCCAGTACAGCTACAGCTACTGGAAAAGTCTGTTAACATGTTCGGGGATGGAGCGGAAATCCTCCGGGGACATCTCCGGAAAGCTCTCCTGGATGTACTCCCAAAGCCTGTGCAAAAGGTTTCTGGGGAGGGCAGCCTTATCCTGTGCTCCGTGGTAACACACTCTACCAAGCCAGGCCAGTAGCACGTAGTCTGGAATCATGGCATTGCAAAGCATGGTGGCGTATGGTCCCGGTGTTTGCTGGCATTCAAGCAACATCCGTTCTTTATCTGTCTGTGTTATCCTCAGAAGAGTGATATCATTCATGGTCACCTGTTTGAAATAGGGGGATTTTGTTAAGGGGGTATTCAGAGGGGTCCGTCCCTGCTGGGCTGTTTGCCTGTGGCTGAACGGAAATCTTCCCCGCTGTGACGCACGCGGTGGGGGGAGGGGGAACAGCGAACATCTTGGATGTGTGTGTGTGGGGGGGGGTGTCGATTAGGTTCGCGCTGCACGTTAACCTGAAAACCGCCGCCCCTCCCTTTTCAATTGCCAACCCTTTTTAAATTGCCAGCCCAAAGGCTGTTTGTTATGGGAAATGAGGTGGTTGCTGTTTGAAACCATTCCCACATGTTATGAAGGTTAAAGAAGCCTATAGACTGTGGCTTACCATGGCTGCCTGCAAGCCGAATTCTGTTGCCCGCCGGACCTGCTTGTGTGATCTCTCACACCAAACCAGCAGACCCTCAATATAACAGGCAAAGTGCAACCTTGGACCAAATGCACATGTGCTATGCAATGTTTGGAGCATTGTTCTCTAATATGTGTCTTTTAAACTACTCCTCTCCCGTTTGTTTCCTCCCGCAGCTGCAAATGTTTCAACGCCACCCCTTTCATCACCATCCCAGAGGCTAGCGAAGATTAGAAGTAAAAAAAAAAGGAATCGAGACGATATGTTCTCAGCGCTCATGCAATCCTCCCACACTGAAACTGCCCAGCAGAATGCGTGGAGGCAGACACTGTCGGAGTCCAGGAAGGCAGAATTTGATCGTGCGGACAGGTGGCATGCTGAAGACAATGACTGGCGGGATGAAGAGAGACAGTGGTGGGATGAAGAGAGTAGGTGGCGTCAGCGTGCAGAGAGAAGGCAGGATGCAATTCTGAGGCTACTGGAGGATCAAACGGAAATTCTCCGGCTTATGGCTGAGGAAAGGCGTATGGTTCAGGAAAGGCCGCCTGAGCCCAGACCGCCGCTACAGCCCGTGTGTAACCAACAGCCCTCCTCCTCGAGTCCCATAACCTCATCCCCGAGATGCCCAAGAACACGTTTGGGCGGCCTCCGTGCACCCAACCACTCAAGCCAAGAGAACTGTCCAAGCAACAAAAGGCTGGCATTCAATAAGTTTTAAAGTGCTGTGTGTCCTTGTCCTTCCCTCATCCCCTCCTCCACCACCCATCCTGGTGCTTCCCTTCCTCCACCACCCATCCCGGGCGACCGTGGCAGTTACCCCCGTAGTTCCCCCTCTTTGTTTGATGAATTAATAAAGAATGCATGATTTTTAAGCAACAATGACTTTATTGCCTCTGCAAGCGGTGACTGAGGCGGGGAGAGCAGGGTGGTTTGGTGAAAGGGAAGTAGAGTGAATCAAGGGGTGGGGCTTTTCATTAATGGGGAAAAACAGAACTTTCACACAGCATCCTGGCCATTCATGAAACTGGTTTTCAAAGCTTCCCTGATGAGCAATGCACCGTGCTGTACTCTTGTAATAGCCCTGGTGTCTGGCTGTGCATAACCAGCGGCCAGGTGATTTGCCTCAACCTCCCACCCCGCCATAAATGTCTCCCCCTTACTCTCACAGATATTGTGGAGCGCACAGCAAGCAGTAATAATAATGGGAATATTGGTTTCGCTGAGATCTAACCTAGTCAATAAACTTCGCCAGCGAGCCTTTAAATGCCCAAATGCACATTCCACCACCATTCTGCACTTGCTCAGCCTATAGTTGAAAAGGTCCTGACTACTGTCCAGGCTTCCTGTGTATGTCTTCATGAGCCATGGCATTAAGGGGTAGGCTGGGTCCCCAAGGATAACTATAGGCATCTCAACATCCCCAACGGTTATTTTCTGGTCTGGGAAGAAAGTCCCATGCTGCAGCAGCTGAAACAGACCAGAGTTCCTGAAGATGCGAGTGTCATGTACCTTTCCCGGCCATCCCACGTTGATGTTGGTGAAACGCCCCTTGTGATCCACCAGTGCTTGCAGCACTATTGAAAAGTAACCCTTTCGGTTTATATACTCGCTGGCTTGGTGGTCCGGTGCCAAGATAGGGATATGAGTTCCGTCTATCGCCCCACCACAGTTCGGGAACCCCATTGCTGCAAAGCCATCCACTATGACCTGCACATTTCCCAGAGTCACAACCCTTGGCACAGCAGCTCTGTGATCGCCTTGGCTACTTGCATCACAACAGCCCCCACTGTAGATTTTCCCACTCCGAATTGATTCACGACTGACCGGTAGCTGTCTGGCGTTGCAAGCTTCCACAGGGCTATCGCCATTCGCTTCTCTACTGTGAGGGCTGCTCTCATCTTAGTGTTCTGGCACTTCAGGGCAGGGGAAAGCAACTCACAAAGTTCCATGAAAGTGCCCTTATGCATGCGAAAGTTTTGCAGCCATTGCTGATCGTCCCACACCTGCAACACTATGCGGTCCCACCAGTCTGTGCTTGTTTCCCGGGCCCAGAATCGGCGTTCCACGGCATGAACCTGCCCCATTACCACCATGATGTCCACCTTGCGGGGGGGGCCTTTTCTGAGAGAGGTCTGTGTCCATGTCCTCATCACTGTCCTCAGGGCGCTGCCGTCGCCTCCTCGCCTGCTGTAGCTGTAGCAGCTCCTGGTTCTCGTTCTCCATATACTCCTGGACAATGCGCGTGGTGTTCATAACGGCAATAACAGCTGCGGCGATCTGATCGTGCTCGATGCTTTCCCTGGTATGGTGTCTGCAGGACAGCAGAGTGGGGGCAGAGCAGAAGCGGCAGGTGGATAACAATGGTGTCAGCAATATGGCACCTGCATGAAAAAAGGCACAAAAGGATTTTGGGCTCTCCCCTCCACTGCTTTCTCGGAGGAAGGGGGGAGCAAGGGTTAGGCTCCTTTCTTTCTAACAGCAGATGGTACCATATGCAGGGAGCAAGGGTTAGGCCCCTTCCCTTCTAGCTGCAGATGGTTCAATAGGCTTGATAGCCATCATCATCTCCTGGCCCCCTCAAGGATTGAACTCGTAACGCTGGGTTTAGCGGGCCAACGCTCAGACCACTGAGCTATCCCTCTGCCCGTATTATAGTGCGACTGAATCCCCACTAGACCTAATGTCCAGGCATACGCTGGAGATGTATGGTAATTGTGAGCTGAGCAGGCTCCATGCTTGCCGTAGCAAACCCGGAAACCCCAGACCGCTGAGCTATCCCTCTGGCCGTGTTCCAGGCAGTACTGAATCTCTCTTAAACAAAATGTGAAAAAGAGAATGACCAGAGTCACTAGGTCACTCCCATTTATGTCCAAGCACCCCCGGCCAGTCCACACTATAGGCCAGCCAGGAGCACACAGGGGACAATTAATGTCAAGCCTACTGTACAATCTGCAGCTAGAAGGCAAGAACCTTCTGCTGTGTAGTCCTGCAACTACGATCATTTATGGCATCTTGCACCATCTGCTGTTAGAAGGCAAGGAGCTTATGCTGTGTAGTCCCGCAACTACCAGCCTCAGGTGGAATGGTCCCCTCAAGGATTGAACTCGCAACCCCGGGTTTAGCAGGCCAATGCTCAGAATGCTGAGCTATCCCTCTGCCCCTATTATAGTGTGACTGAATCCCCACTAGACCTAATGTCCATGCGTACGCTGGAGATGTATGGTAATTGTGAGCTGAGCAGGCTCCATGCTTGCTGTAGCAAACCCGGAAACCCCGGAAACCCCGGAAAAAAGGCGCGAAAAAGATTGCTTTCACGGAGGGAGGGAGGGACGGGGGATGGCTTGACGACATGTACCCAGAACCACCAGCGACAATGTTTTCTGCCCCATCAGGCTTTGGGATCGCAACCCAGAATTCCAATGGGCGGCGGAGACTGCGGGAACTGTGGGATAGCTACCTGCAATGCAACGGTCCGAAAGTCGACACTAGCCCCGATACTGTGGACACAGTCCGTCGACCTCATGGTCTTAATGCTCTTTAGTGGGGGGACACACACAATCGATTCCATAAATTCGGGTTTTAAAATATCGACTTCTATAATTTCGACCTAATTCTGTAGTGTAGACGTACCCTCATGCAGGTGGAGTTATTAAGTCGGCGTAGTGAGCAAGTTACATCGGCAGGAGCAACACTGTAGTGTAGACGCTTACGAAGTTAGGTCAGCATAAGCTGCCTTGCGTTAACCTAATTCTGTAGTGTAGACCAGAGCTCAGTTTGCAAAGTTTGGCCACCTGCTCAGGGAAGGGTGGCCTGTGCTGTAAGCTTGGCATCAATCTCTAAACAAAAATAGTGACTCAGGATTCAGCTGTCTACGCCTGTGAACACAATAAAAAAACCTCTTCAAAATGCCAGCACTTAGGGTCAGGCCTGGTTCTGAGGCATGCCTCCCCTGTCCCAGTCCGAGACAGCTCTGCCCTCAAGCGAATGCAAGCAAACCTTCTCAACTGGCCTGCTGGTTCTTCATTGGTCAGTATTTCTTCGTGGCCCTTCTAGGCCCCTAGAGCAGTGGTTCTTCCAGGGGGGTACATCAACTCATCTAGATATTTGCCTAGTTTTACAACAAGCTAAATAAAGAGCCCCAGAGAAGTCAGTATAAACAAAAATTGCATACAGATGACTTGTTTATACTGCTCTATATATTATACACTTAAATGTAAATACAGTGTTTATATTCAAATTGATTTATTTTATACTTACATGGTAAAATGAGAAAGGAAGCAATTTTTCAGTAATAGTGTGTGGTGACACTTTTCTATTTTAATGTTTGATTTTGTAAGCAAGTTTTTAAGTGACGTGAATTTGGGGGTACGCAAGACAAATTGGATTCCTGAAATGAGTACAGTAGTCTGGAAAGGTTCAGAGCCACTGCTCTGGAGGACTGTCTTGTTGGTCATCTGGTCTGGGTGGATTTTTCTTGGGCAAGGAGTGCTGGAGTGCAGATGCCTCCAGCAGGGGCCAGAGAAGGCCTGATAGACCTTCAGTGGCATCTAAGATAGATGGCACACCTGAGGATCAAGCCCATTGAAAAGGGGATATGACATTGCTGTATATTAAATATTACTGCAGCCATCCAAAGGTGAAGCTGCTAGCAGACACTGTGCCTGAATATTCATAGAACAAAGTAGGCCTTAGTTTTTATCATTGTGATACAAATGACTATTCATTAATCAATGACTAATCCAGCTTTTTGGAAATTGCCGCGCTGGAAAGTGTAACTTAATATTTATTTAGGCTTTCCCATGGTTACCTGTATGCACATTACAGCGGCAGAAGTCTTCTAAAAGTAGGCATCATGCTGGTAGTGTAAACCTATAGCATAGGGTGGATCCTGACTTCTGCTTCAAGGGTACACTAGGCACAAAGGGCTTTTTCCATCATGAAAGCAGAAATGCAAGATTTCTACCTGGCACTCATGAGAGTACCATGAGGGACTGTTGCTACCATGCCCAGGGCCAGCTCTAGGCTTTTTGCCATCCCAAGCAACAACAACAAAAAAAGTAGTGCTGCCTCCGAAGCAACGTGAAAGTGCCGCCCCAAAGGGCCGGAATGCCGCCCCCTGAAAAGTGCCGCCCCAAGCATGTGCTTGGGGCGCTGATGCTTAGAGCCGCCCCTGACCATGCCAGCCAATGCACCATGGCCCTAAAAAACGTGGCTTACTAACCAGGGGCCATGCCCTGCATAGTCAGCTAAGGCATATGATGCAATCTGTAGCATATTCTAGCTGGGAAGCCATACCAGTCCCTTTCACCTGCCAGTATATTGTGGCTGAACACATGGAACCATCCTACCCTGTCCTGGCAGGATTGTTCTTAAAACAGATGTTCGGCTGCCTGCAATTCTCTCCCTCCCGATGTCACAATGAGACCTGAAACCAGGGGAAATATTGACTTCCGGATTTCATTACAAAGGGGTTGCCTCTAGAAAGATATTGGAAAACCTGCTACCCCCTCCAAGCCATGTGCGAAAGATCAGTGGGCTAACTTCTAGTCTGATGTAAGGGTTCCATAGATCTCAAATCCAGGCCCACGATTCTCACACCCTGGCCACCACCAAGCAGCTCACCCAGAAGTACTGGAAGTGAGGGGCTAACAAAACTCTGACCCCTCCCAGAGGCTCCGCCCACAAGGATCCTGACTGGAGACGATGACCAGCCCCATTGATTGTCTGACCATACTATTTAAGCCAGAAAGAGGCACGGGAAGTTGTTTGATCAGCCAAGAGACTTTCTGATTGGGCTGGACTCTTGTTTGATCCATGGTTCTCTGAGCCTGACCCTGATTCTGGCTCTGACCCCTCCCTTGGTTCCTAATTCTGGCTCTGACCAGTAAGTCAAACCACCCACCTCCTGGTCCTGACACCCATTCAATCAAAACTTTTACGATATACTGCAACATGCTAGTACAGTGAAGTACTGCTATAACACGTTCTTCCTTTTGAATAAAGGTAAAATGCCAATTCCTTCTATTTTGAGAGCTCATAGAGCAAGTCTGCATGATTATTAATAATCTTTACACTGTGCGGTGTATCTGGAAAAGATTAAAAATGGCTAACAGATATCTGCCAAGTTGCTGATGAATAGTTCTGGTAGCTATGGAGATAATACATGTGACTTTTCTGATCTTTTGTAATTCTGAGAACTATCTCCCATTTTCTTACTATCAGAAGCTATATTCTCCTGAATAATTCTGGCAGTCACAATTCCCGTAATAATTTCAGAGGTCCAGTTACCAGCGTGTTTGGAGCTCTCCCCAGCAAAGATGGGTCAATATGCCCAATTTACCCAGTCCCTGATATGATTTCAGTGGAGTCTCCTTTTGGGGGGGAGCAGATAGCTATAGAGAGAGGAAACAGAGCTGACTTTTAAAGACCTATCTTTATCTTGCTGTCTATCCAGCTGATGCTTGTTACCATAGTATCTGAGAACATTTATCAGCCTGCAGCTGTTAGCCTCCCCACTGACCTGAGAAACCTAGAAATGCAAAGAAGAATCTTAAATCTTAAATTTTTTTAAAGAGTCAATTTCCATCTCTTTTCTTTATAAAGATAGTCTTGAAAAGTAGCGCACTAGAGTTGAAAATTTGTTATGGACTTCTAAAATTCACAGGTTGTTCAGAGCCCCCTAAGGCTGACCTTTGGGTCTGTGAAAACTATGGTCACATTTGGGACTGCCCCAGTGCTATGAGCAAGCATCCAGGGTGTCTCTTGATTTGGGGGAAGATTCCATTCCGATATGTGGCTCTGAGGGGCAATGCCAGCCAGGCTGCTACTGATGACACTGGGGTTGTCACAAATTCCCTCTGAGCCTGTAGCTGAGCCAACTCCTCTGCTGAGCGGCCAATGAACCTTATGGCCATAACAAAGGGCAGCTCAACATCATGACAGACAGTGCAATATAGTGGACTAGATGCAGGCCTGATGATAAGGGACTCCTGCATTCTAATCCTTGTTCGCCACTTTCTCCCTTCTGTGGCCTTGGTCAAATCAACCCTAAAGCAGGGGTGGGCAAACGTTGTGGCCCGAGGGCCACATCTGGGTATGGAAATTGTATGGCAGGTCATGAATGCTCACGAAATTGGGGGTTGGGGTGCGGGAGGAGGTGAGGGCTCCAGCTGGGGGTGTGGGCTTTGGGGTGTGGCCAGAAATGAGGAGTTCAGGGTGCAGGAGGGGGCTCTCAGCCAGGGCAGGGGGTTGAGGTGTGGGATGGGGGGGCTCCAGGTGGGGGTGCGGCTCTGGGGTGGTGCTGGAGATGAGGGGTTGGGGGTGCAAGAGGATGCTCCGGGCTGGGACTGAGGGGTTTGGAGCGCGGGACGGGGATCAGGGCTGGGGGTTGGGGCGTGGGAGGGGCTCAGGGGTGCAGGCTCCAGGCGGCTCTTTCTCAAGTAGCTCCCAGAAGCAGCAACATGTCCCCCATCC
This sequence comes from Chelydra serpentina, assembly GCA_037349315.1. Lineage (NCBI taxonomy): Eukaryota > Metazoa > Chordata > Testudines > Chelydridae > Chelydra > Chelydra serpentina. The sequence goes on from JBAIAC010000001.1 coordinate 43,052,644, forward strand.
GGCACCTACACGGAGCGCGGCCAGGCGGCTCTTCATGCTGCCCTGTCCACAGGCACTGCCCCTGCAGCTCCCATTGGCTGCGGTTCTGGCTGCAATTACATGTATAATAAATACTAAACAATAAATAAATAAAGCCATCTACATATCCATGTGTCCATGATCTACAGCTTCAGAAATCCAGAGCAAATATACAAAAGGTGATCTCTGGGACTAGGAGAGACAGAGCAAGATCAGTGTCTAGCAAGACAACATCAGCTGGGTAGGGGAGCAAAACCTAAAATAAGAACAGAGAATAAAACAGAATGAAACCAAAACAGAGGAGGAAAAATTAGACAAAATAAGAGAGAAAACTTAGAAAGAAGAACATAAACTGGAGAAAATAAAAGGGATAAAAAAGAGAAAAGCTGGATATGGGATAGAAGACAAAAAAGATCAACTTTCATTCAGTAGCGTAGCCAGGGGGGAGCAGGGGGAGTGGCTGCTCCCCCTTTCAGGAGAAGCGGCGCCTTAAAAAGTGCCACCCGAGCCCCGCTGCCTGAGGAAGGCTCGGCGGCACTTTAAAAGGCCCGCGGGCTGCTCCGCACAGCTGCAAGAGCCGTGGGCCTTTTAAAGCACCCCCCGAGCCCTGCTCGGCAGCGGGGCTCGGGCGGCACTTTAAATGGCCCACGGCTCCCCCGAGCCCCGCTGCCGGAGCCGGGCTCGGGTGGGGATTTAAAAGGTCCATGGCTCCCCGCGGATGCAAGAGCCGCGGGCCTTTTAAATCCCCACCCGAACCCCGCTGCCGGGGTCGGGCTCGGGGGGAGGGGCGCGCGCTTTAAAAGGCCTGCGGCACCTGCCGCTGCTGGGAGCCGCGGGCCTTTTAAAGCGCCCTCCCCCAGCCCCACTGCCGGAGCCGGGCTCGGGCAGGGATTTAAAAGGCCTGCGGCTCCTGCAGCAGCCGCGGGGAGCAGCGAGCCTTTTAAAGCGCTGCTGGAGCCGGGCTCCGGTGGTGCTTAAAAAGGCCCGGGGCTCCTGCCACTGCGGGGAGCCGTGAGCCTTTTAAAGCGCCGCCTGAGCCCTGCTGCCGGAGCTCCGGCGGCGCTTTAAAGGGCCCAGGGCTCCGCAGCGGCTGGAGCCCCGGGTCCTTTAAAGCGCCGCCGGGTGAGTACAGGGGGAGCCTGGGGAGGCGCCTTTTTATAGCGCCGCTCTCCCTGCGCTCCAGACCTGCCTACGCTACTGCTTTCATGCTGTCAGCAGCATAGTGTGACAAAATCGTTTTGAGCCTTGAAAAAGCAATAAGGAAGAAAGTGGAGGATCTAGCAATCATAATATCAGGTCTGATGGGTAAGGCCCAGTCTTGCAAATTATCCAAGTGCTTAAATTTACTCATGAGTACTCCCTTAGAGTTCAAGGGATAACTCCACCAGTGCAAACCACAGCTTTCCTTGTCTACACCAGCAGCCTGTGCTGGTGCAGCTACACTGGTGGCTGCAAATGATGGCTGAAATCAGTGGCAAATCCCTAAAGTAGAGAAGGCCCCAGCCAGGCTGCACGTTACTCATAGCCGTGACTTCCATGACAGAAACTCAACTTTTTGTAAAAAAATAAGGGTTTTTGCCATGGTGACCAGCCTGTTACAGAGCAAGGCTCCACCACAAATTTTCACAAATTTGGCTCCATATGCCTAGAGTAGCAGAATATGTGGTTTTAAACTATCAGTAAAGTATTATCACATAGTTTAAAACAATTTGTATTATAGATACAGAGTTTCATTCACAAAGAGTGATACTGAATACAGGTTATGCTGAGCAAGTACAACTTTATTAAACCCTGTGAACTGCTCTATGCGCCTGCATTGCTTGCAGCCTAACGCACCACATATCCTGTTGCCACTCATGTCCTTCAATAGCGGTCCCTGCAGGGAATGTGGGCTTTCTGACTCCAGTTCTGGTGACCATGAGACATAGAGGATATTTATGTGACGTCTCTTATTATTTCCCATGACAAGCAGCTCAATATAAATTAAAATATCGTGTGCCAGGGCTTTTCCTTTTTTAAACTAAAATTAAGACTTTCCCCTTTTTGTTGTGACAAACAACCAGCTGTAATGAGAAGGCCCTGGAGAAAGGGCAGGAACATTAAAATGTTAGTTTAAAAAAGCAGATTGAAGGAATGCAAAATGAGTTCAAGAAAACTGGTTGACATTCAGTAACGCTGGCAAGTCAAGTGTAGAAAAGCAATTGGGGGTGGGGGGGGGATGTATCTGATTAACATATTTTTAAGTGATTTATGGCTCATGAAAGGTCTTGATTGATGGCCTGGAAACTGAAATGCTGTTTATCTACTACACCTGAAATTCAAGCTTCCTCATGCTGTCTCCATCACATCATTGTTTCAACACTAACGTGGAGGTGAGGGGGTAATTAAGGCCCTGGTCCTGCAAGCAGCAATTTGGCACAGGGGATGGCCCCTGTGGGGGCAGATTGCAGGATTGGGGCCTTAGGCGCCATGGAGGCTGATTGTTCTCTCAGTTTATACCAGTTTTACCATTGTGTATCTCACATGACTTCAATGGAATTACTCCTGATTTACATCAGTGTAAGTAAAAGGAGGATCAGGCCCCAGTGTCTATTAAATTCTCTCTGTTGAGACTCCCAACATAAGTGTTATTTGTGTTGGTGTTTTCTTGTGAAGTGGATAGTTGTTCACTAGGAAATTGACTTAAACCTCCAACTCATTTCATATAGGCCACTGCACAGCAGTGGCGTAGCCAGGTTTAGAGCACAGGGGGAGCGGCGCTATAAAAAGGCACCTCCCCGCTCCCCCTGTACTCACCCGGCGGCGCTTTAAAGGGCCTGGGGCTCCAGCCGCTGTGGAGCCCCCGGGCCTTTTAAATCCCCGCCCGAGCCCGGCTCCGGCAGCAGGGCTGTGGGGGGCGCTTTAAAGGGCCCGTGGCTCCCCGCAGGAGCTGCGGGCCTTTTAAAGCGCCCCTGAGCCCGGCTCCCGCAGCGGGGCTCGGGCGGCGCCTTAGTGCCGCTTCTCCTCACAGGGGGAGCGGCTGCTCCCCCTGCTCCCCCCCTGGCTACGCTACTGCTGTACAGCCATTATGCTAATAATTTAGGATCACTGCCACTCTGATCCTGAGTTAAACCTGGCACCTCAATGTGCAAGGAAAAGGGGAATTATGTATAATTATGATATAGTTGGACTAACTATAAGGGTAACAAACCACTGAAACTAATTAGAGATGTAAAGGAATTTTTAAAATGCAAAGAATCTAAGAAGGAGGATTATTGGGAAAGTTATAAACACACAAAAAAAGTACAAGGAGACACTAAAAGAGCAAAAACAAATGACTGAGAAACTGCCAAAAACATGTAATCAGGACAAGTGTTCTTCAAATAAACAATGGACCAGATTCGCGAACACTGATATTTTATTTACTGGCAGTTGCTAAAGCATGGAATTAGGTAAAAACTCTCCTTTTGTCAAGCTTAACAACTTGGAGAGTGATCTGTAGAGCTAGTCACCATGGCCCAGCTCCTCAAAGATATTTAGGCACTTAACTCCTATGGACATTGTGAAGGGTCCATCCTTGCCCCAGAGCTACATAAAAGTAATAAAAGATTAAGGAGAAGTGTTTATTTTCCTGAATATCAAAGAACTGCTCTCTGAGTGCTTGTGCACTCATTGCATTTGACACTGACCAGTGTGTCATCATTTACATTATATTTCTTTTTCAGAAGCTTTTTGTGTCTCATTCATATTTGGAGTTTAGTTGTCTCCTTGATTATCTGTCTCTCTATATTAGGGTTCATAGTGTTTCCCATCCCCAGAATATCTGATCACCTTCCACATTAAATATATTGGCAATAGCAAGGTCTGTAATAGACTTCATGATGTTTCTGCCTTTTCTTCCTTTTGTGGTAAAATTTTCTTTTCTTTAACTATTAACTTCCTTGCTTTTATGTAAGTGCTTGGGTTTGTTGTGATAGGTACGTGCACTGTTGTCACTTAGCAACCTCAGCCACTTTTTAATTTTATTTCTGTATACTATACTTGATAACAGGATAGATAAGTCACTGTTCTCATGGGAGTAACATGCTGCTCTAGTCTTGCTTTTTATTTAATAGCTGGTCATCCCTTACCTTCCTTGTTGGAAAAGATTCCAGGAAGCAAAATACAGTTGTTCTGTCATATGCAGGGACAGACAGCTGGAATTTTACATTGTGTGGAGGAGGACTCACAAAATCAGGAATTTCATTTAGGCCCTGACCCTGTAATGAGCTCAGCACAAGCACAGGAGTCTGAGACAGTAAATAAGGTGGCTTTAAAGAATAAATAATGAGAGTTGATGGTTCTGGAGAAAACCTTTTGGCCTGATGTTATTTGAAATGATAATTTCCTATAAATTTGGGCCCGACAATGTGTATGGGCAATTGTTAATTAATAGATTTAGAAACACCAGTACTACTTTTCAGGGAAATCCATCAGAAAAATTTATGCCCAGTTTTTTGAGATGCTGTGAAGTTTGTTTGTTTGGCTTGCACTGTTTCTTTAAAGAAGCATGACCTGATGGGATATTTGACTCAGGTTTAAAAAAACTGCTAGAGCAGGTTACCTTCCCTCTGTTAAGACTGCACTCCTAGAAGTGTCCTTAGACTATGGAGTTGGAACAGCAAGGTTAGGTGAAAGTTCATTTGTTTTAATATTTGCTGCTGTGTGTGAAAGCATTCTTTGTTTTGACAAAGAATAAAATGAGTAGGGGTTTTCTCTTGTTTGTTTTGGTAGTTTTCTGATCTTATATTTTCTAATGAGTCCCCTGTACCTACTCATTGATAGTTATCATGTGTTGACAGAAGTATCTGATAAATCTATAATGTCGATTTATGTTTTCTCTTTTCTCTCTACCTTCAAAACAAATGGCTGTAAAAGCTCTATCAGGTATCTTAGGGTTTTCTGGTTAATATATAAAGGAATATTATGGTGCAAAATATTTATTCCCTTTTATTGTAATATCCTGTAGTAAGGACAAACTTCACTATGTAAATGCAGTTGCCTAAAATCTGGAAATTCTGATTATTATTTTTGAGCATTTTATTCAGTCATACTACCACAGATGACTTCTTGATGTAAAGATGATGGTATCAAATAGATTCTTATAGTGTTACCTATTGATACTATCCGTGCTTTTTTCACCATTAGAAGTGTGTGTGTGTGTTAGTGATGTGTCAGGTCTCTCTTTCTTCCAACACCTGTTGTGGAAGGTTAGATAACTAGGATTAATGGACCAGATTCTGAGATGCAGTTATTAAAAAGTACAGCATAGATGACTCAGGAAGTACAGCAGGGAATAAGGTGATTTTGCTCCTTCCTAATTCTGGGCTGCTTTGGGTTGTGATGTCCTCTGAGAGATGCTCTAACTTATTGCAGCCTTGCACAGTTGCCTATGAGTTGCACAGCCCAGAATAATCAGAATACTTTTGTGCTCTAGCTACTTTCCTTCCCACTCTGAACATTTTCCCCCTACATGAGGGACTGTACAGGAGTGTAGTTTGTAAAGCTGCCTGTATCAGCCCTACACATCTCCGGAGCGTGGGGAAATTAAGAAAAAGAAACTTGGCTAGAAAAAAAATCAATTTCCTTCTGTTGAAATATATGAAGCTGTGGGAATCCTGTTGCTTGAGTTACTGAGCACATGTAGAGTAGGAAAACAGCCAGTTTTAAAACCCATTGGCTAACATGTATTAATGCACACATTTTTAAAACACCTCTTACTTTCTCAGTCTAGACAATCCCACAGCTGAGGTTTGGGCAATGTTATTTTAGTGCTAACAGCGTGCTAAGTGCTTTGGAGCTTTTTTTTTTTTTTTTTTTTTTTTAAAGAGACCCCCCAAAAAGCACTCCATAATATGCTTCAGGGAACAATTCTATTCCTGTATTAGGGAGGGAGCTAAATTAGATGACCTAATAGAGCTTACATTACACCTTTAACTTATGTGAAATCCAGCCATACTAGCGAAGCATAGCAGCCCAGATGTTTCTTCTAAAATCATGAACAGTGACATACAACATAGCTGACACTTGAAGCCTAATTATGACTACTTAATTCTTCACAATGTCCAATGCTTTTTAATTTCATAGAGTCAGCTCCTCAAAGGTATTTAGGCATCCTTTCTAGTGGATGAAATAATTACTACTTTGCCACTATTTCATGCTGTCTGTGATTTCAGGAAGGCAGTTTTGTATTTTTGAAGCTGACCCATTATGTATTCTTCTGCCGCCACCTTCTCACCAGACTGCCACTCCGTTTAAGGGTTTTACCAAGGGATCCTACAGTTAGGAAGCATCAACATTATTCCACATAATTCTTCTGAGTCTTGCTCCCTGCCCCAGTTAGCATGTAGAAATATCACTACAGAAAGACCTAAAGAAACTTAGTGTCTGTTTCCACTGAGTTATGTGGCATCACATGAAGTCTTATGTGATTGTACTTATGATAATATGAAGTTGTCAGCTAAAGCTACAGTACCATGGCTTTGAGCAAAGTCACAAGAAGCCCATTATGGTTAAATAATTGGAAGGGGCATACATTTTTCTAAGGCCAGCCTTGTAAGCTGTTTGAGTCCTTGAACCTTGCAGAATGCTCTGAATCCAGAAACAGTCTCTGTCAGTCTTCTGCCTATTTCCAGAGCACGAAGAATTGTTGAGCCAAACAGATTATTTCACAATGGAAACATTTTGTCTCTATAGTGGCAGAGGACCAGCTGATGCTGGTGGTGCCCTGATGGCCCTCTGACAGGATACCATGAGTGATGGTGACCCTGACTTCTATAAAGAGGGCATGGTTCTCCCACATGAAACACTGATCATTTCTTCAGCCATTCCACACACAAATCTATCAAAAATGGGCTGGGTGGAATAGCTGAAAAATCAGATCCAGAGCTTTATTTTAGTCCACTGTGGCAAAAGCCAGTGACATTAGGCCCTGAGAAGGGATTGGTGCATCTTGAACCCTACTGGAAACTATGTTGAAGTACAAAAAGGGAAGTGATGGCAATGGGAAGACTGGTGCCAAATTAAAGCCAGGGGCTTGATTTTCACTATTACCAAGCCCCCCTCAACTCCACTTGAAATCAATGGGGGTTGTTATTACTCGGCACCAATGAAAATCTGGCCCCAGGTCCTCTGAACAAATATACAGGCCCTAATACTGCATGGGGCTTCTGCATTTTCCTGGCTTCTAACAGGACTCTTCTGTTCCGCAGCCCAACTGCTGGTTCCAGCTAGTCAGCACCATGCACCTGTCACTGTCAGGAGCATTCCTGAAGGAATGTTCCTTTTTTTAAGCAATAAAGTTCTTTCCTGTACAGCTTTACTGCGGCTCTTTTGGCCGCCTGGAGGCAGAGAGCTACATAATGCTGGCTGATGCTGCCTGCACAGGAAACACTAAAGACACAATGTGGTGGCTGCAGTGGCGTAGCCAGGTTTAGAGCACAGGGGGAGCGGCGGCGCTATAAAAAGGCGCCTCCCGGCTCCCCCTGTACTCACCCGGCGGCGCTTTAAAGGGCCCGGGGCTCCAGCCGCTGCGGAGCCCCCGGGCCTTTTAAATCCCCGCACGAGCCCGGCAGCGGGGCTGGGGGGAGGCGCTTTAAAGGGCCAGTGGCTCCCCGCAGTGGCAGGAGCCGCCAGCCTTTTAAAGCGCCCCCACCCCACCCCAGCTCCGGCAGCGGGGCTGCGGGGGGAGGCGCTTTAAAAGGCAGGCGGCTCCTGCCACTGCAGGGAGCCGCTGGCCCTTTAAAGCGCCCCCCCGAGCCCGGCTCCCGCAGCAGGGCTCGGGCGGCACTTTAGCGCCGCTTCTCCTCACAGGGGGAGCGGCTGCTCCCCCTGCTCCCCCCTGGCTATGCTACTTGGTGGCTGGCAGGAGCATGGACAGTTGAGGGCTTTGAAGGGAGACACTTAATTCCTGAAAAGCTACAGAAGTTGGAAGAGCGGAGTCCTCCTGCATTAAGGGAAAAGGGGAAACTTGGGTCACCCTGATGGGTGGATTTGGAGCTTGTTCTCCTGACAGTACCAGGCCCAGATTACTTGAAGAAAAACTGGCAAACTTTTCTTGGTCATAATTTGATCAGTCTCATGTCAGATGCCCTGAGTGACAGTGAAAATGTGGCCTGTACTTAAATACAGGGAAAGAAGGTTACACCCATAACAGAAACCACACAATTATAGAAAGGGGGGAGGAAGGAAATCCCTGCTATTCTAAAAGCAAGCAGGATGCTTTGGGGACAATATTTTTTCCTTTTAAAGGGAATGTTGCTATCAATATTTGGAGGCAGTTGAAATTAGACAGTTTAGGATAAGGGGGAGGGAGGGGTACAGAGAATAGGAAACTAGGGTAATAGTTGTGGGGAATTGTACCTTTAAAAGTCTCTGGCAATAGCCAGTTGGAACCAGTTATGTTCTGCAGAGGCTCACATTATAACAATGCTGATCAGTTAGAACTCGGACACTGAAAGAAGTGGACCGGTGTCAGACTCCATATAGCTCAGTGGTCACTGAATGCCTCAGTAGGAAGCAGGATAAAGGTGAGAATATCCGTGTCAGGGAGGGGTAGATGGGAGAGAGCAGAACTAGGAAATGGTAGCCATCCAAACAGATAAGTGCTCCTGTTGTCTGACTGTATGGAAGATGTAGGAAGGGTTTGAATTGCTACTGGACACCTATGGGACCCCTGCCATGTGCCAGGCAGACTGACATAAATCAGTGTGGATCTGTCTAATCCAGGTTGTGCGTGGGACGGGGCGCTGAGCAGATGGCATAGCTTCCACTCACTTAGGGCCCAGTCTAAAACTTGTTAGTCTATTGAATGATTGATTGGGCTCTCCAAGCAAGAACTGCTTAACAAAAAGTACATGAGGGTGTGGGAGCTACTGGATATGTCCTGCTACTCCTTCCATTTCCATGTTTCCTGCTGGGTGGAGGGGAAAAGAGACCTTCCAGGAACATGGAGGGCAGACAGCAATGGAAACTAAGGATCATGGTCAATGGGAGAGAGGAATTTGAAGAGACCAAGGGAGTTTAGTGGAAAGGAGATGAGGAGAAGTGAAGACTAACAAATGAAATAATGAGGAAAACCAGATTAAAGAAATAAATGTGTAAATAGCAATATCAAATGGGAGGAGGTAGCAGGTAACTGTAGGAGGGAGTGAAATGAGCTTTAAAAAGACTAAAAGTACCTTTTGGAGAGATGTCTGGGAAGGAAAAATAAATTAACCTTAAAAATGAGTACAGAATAAGCAGAGGGGAAAATAGACACAGAAAGAAATTGGGGTATGATGGTTACCTCTATTTATAGAAGTTTGTCACCTTTCAGTTTAAATACAAAGGGGTGTCTTATATTATGCGACAGAAGGGTATGGGACATAAGGTCTAGAATACAGAGATTTGTGACTTGCATTGATGCTGGGGGTTTTATATCAGTCATGCTATCTAAGTAACTTTGTCAGTTTTATGGTTACAAAACAGTTTATACTAGAACTCCCTATTTTCAGAGGTTCATAATCTTCCAAAGGTGAAAGCTTTGGATAAGGAAAACCTCTGTGCTTGGCAAGCCAGAAACTGGGGATGGTGAAAACTTGAGTAAAGTCCTTTCAGCTGCCTGATCTGCAGAAGAGAAGAAGGATGAGGAAAGCATATTCCCCATTAATTACACTTTTTGTTTTTAAAATAGGGCTATAGCTTCTTCACCGCCAGCCCCTCCCCGCCCCCCCAAAAAAAAGAAAGAAAGAAAAGGGCTAACGTTCTGAAATATTTACAGGACTCGGGACTAGAGAGTCTCTTGGTTTGGGAAAACATTGTCTTGCTTTAACAAAATGACTGTATGACAATGTATCTAGCATCAGTATGGTTCTACTCTTAAAAGTACAAAAAAAGCTACATGGGGTTCTATGTCTGTCTCAGTCATTTCATATCAATTTTTTTCAGTTTCTACAGGAAAAATATTTTCTACTGCCAATGACACAATCACCTGGGATTTGAAAATGAAATTGGGTTCTTTCCTCAGACATAATCACCAGTAATAAGGGTGCTGTAGACCAAAACCTGCCCTCAGCTACACCTGTGAAAATCTATTGAACATTGTTTTGCACAGGTGTAACTGAAGGCATAATTTGACCCTGCATTTATTACTGGTCCAAACTTAGGGCTTGTCTACACGACAACCGCACAGCTACAGCACTGCAGCGATGTTGCTGCAGTGCCATAGTGTGGACACTTGCTACAGTGTCAGATGGGTTTTCCTGCCCACACTATAGTTAATCCAGCACTCCAAGAGGCAGTACCTAGGGGTGTCTATATGGGGGCCTATATCAGAATTTTTCACAACCCTGAGTAATGTAGCCATATTGATCTACGTTTTAGGTGTAGACCAGGGCTAAGTAAAAGTGGCTCAATGATCAGAGGTGCTGTGCAACCCACCTCCCAATGGGTGCTGCGCAACCCACCTCCCAATGGGTGCTGCATGTGTTAAGCGTCTTTGTAAAACTAGACTTTCTATTTAGGTATCTAAACATTATTTTAGGATCCTAACTTTAGACATGACAAAGGGTCCTGTGGCACCTTATAGACTAACAGAGGTATTGAAGCATAAGCTTTCGTGGGTGAATACCCACTTCTTCGGATGCAAGCAGTGGAAATGTCCAGAGGCAGATATAATGTTTTGGGGTAAGTAAATCTTTTGATGTGCATGAAAGCTCTTAGCTGTTTTGATTCTTCAGGGTTACACAAGTGTAGAGTAGTAAGAATTTGTTACTAAAGTTGGCAGACATGTCGCTCAGGGGTGTGGATTATTCACATCCTCTGAGTGATTTAAATTATACCAAAGGAATTTGTAGTGTAGACATAGCCTCTGTAAGGTCTGAACTGCCCATTCATTGTAATAGGTTAATGCTGAAACACCCCCCCCACCCCCCACCTTGCCCAGAACAGTAGTGTCACACCAATATTACCTCAGCAGAGTACCTGGGTTCATCTCGATGAAAAAATTAAGGTTAGATTATCTCTGACCAAACAATGACCTTTCCCCTAGTATAGATGCAGGCTAACACCTTTTACCTCTCTTTAGCTGGTCCAGATTGATACAAGGCACCCATTTTAGGGTTGACTTAGAGCTGCTAAATTGATGTAAAAGGTATTAACCTTCATCAAGACTAGGGAAAATGTTGTGGTAGCCCTGATCTTTTTCTAATCTTTACAGACTCTGTGTGAAGGAGCCAGCCCTTGCTGCTGCCACCTCAACATGTCTGTGAGGGGGATGGTGTCCAGGGCCTTTTGACAGAGTCAGCTGGGTGGGTACAGAGTCCTCTCCCACCAGGATGGACTCAATTTATCCGAAGACAAAACAGTAATCTGGGGGCTTTTATATAGCTTATTTTAGTTCAGGAAAGAAAATTGGCCATACCGGTATGGGGGGAGGGATAGCTCAGTGGTTTGAGCATTGGCCTGCTAAACCCAGGGTTGTGAGGTCAATCCTTGAGGGGGCCATTTAGGGATCTGGGGCAAAAATTGGGGATTGGTCCTGCTTTGAGCAGGGGGTTGGACTAGATGACCTCCTAAGGTCCCTTCCAACCCTGATATTCTAAGGCACTTTTATGCTAGTATAATTATGTCCATATTAGGGATTATACTATCGTAACTGTATCAATAAACGATCACTCCCGTAACTGACTGAGGGCTTGTCTACACTACCCGCCAGATCGGTGGGCAGTGACTGATCCAGCAGGGGTCAGTTTATCACGAGATGTGATAAATCGACCGCTGAGCGCTCTCCTGTTGACTCGGTACTCCACCAGAACGAGGTGTGCAAGCAGAGTCGACGAGAGAGCGTCAGCTGTCGACTTACCACAGTGAAGGCACCGCTGTAAGTAGATCTAAGTACGTCGACTTCAGCTACGCTATTCACGTAGATCAACCTGCGCGGTAGTGTAGACAAGCCCTGAGTTGTACCAGTATAACATTTCTAGTGTAGACAAGGCCTACGTTATATTGATCTAAGCACCTTTATATTGGTATAACTGCCCACACTAAAAAGGGTTTACTGGTATAACTATGCTGGTATGATTAAGGGGGCACGGCTTTTGTGTGTAGACAAGGTCTTAGATCCAGGAGTTTGGCTCCTAGCATGCTTGTGTGAACTCTGGATACGGAATAGGTGTGGTACAGGCACAGGTAACATCAGTAGCTGTTTGCTAAGAGCACTAGTCGTGTTCCTCCTGCCCCGTGAAGGGTTCATACTTGCCCTTTGTGGCGCTGGAAAAGCTGGGGGTAGGCAAAGTTGAAAGCGCTGGGGCGGGTATTTACGGTAGTGGGGATGGCGAGGCGCTCGGCGGCACTTACGGTAAACGGGGAGGGAGGGGTATATTGCGTGCGCGGGCGGGGCGGGCAGAGCTGCGTGCTCGGCCCCGCGAGGCGCGTCTCTCCCTCGCGAGCTCGGTGAAAGGATTTGGCGCCAGGCGGGTCCGCTCTGCAGCTGCCGCAGCCGCACGAACCAGCCGCGCCACCCACCCACCCGCGTCCCACCGGGGCCTCGACCCAGCGCCGCCGCCCGACCGAGCCCAGCGCCGCCAGGCACCGCCCGCCGCCATGAGCTGCTCGCCCGTCAACGTGAAGAAGCTGAAGGTGTCGGAGCTGAAGGAGGAGCTGAAAAAGCGGCGTCTCTCCGACAAGGGCCTCAAGGCCGAGCTCATGGAGCGGCTCCAGACCGCGCTAGACCAAGAGGAGGCCGGCGGGGGAGGCCCCGCCAGCAGCGCCGCCGAGCCCGGCAACGGCAGCCTGGAGGGGGAGGCGGCCGAGATCGGCCAGGAGGGAGGCCCCGACCAGGCCGCGGCCTCCACCGCCGAGGACGACGACGAGGAGGGGATGGAGGCGGCCGATGGCGACGCCATGGAGCTGGGCGAGGAGAACGGCGAGCGGGCGGGGGCCGGGGGCGGCCCGACGGAGGAGGAGGCGGGCGGCTCGGAGGAGGAGGAAGAGGAGGATGAGAACGGGGACGACCAGGGCTTCCAGGAGGGGGAGGACGAGCTCGCCGACGAGGAGGAGGCCGAGGCCGGCGACGCCAACGGGCACGGGGAGCAGCAGCCCCCGCAGCAGCAGCCGCCGCCGCTCCTGCAGCCCCAGCAGCGGGGGCCCGCCAAGGAGGCGCCCGGTAAAAGCGGCCCCTCGGGGCCCCCGGCAACGGCTGCTGCCGGCCCGGCGGCCCCCGCCAAGTACCAGCCGCAGCAGCAGGACAAGAAGAAAGCGGAAGGCGGCGGCGGAGGCGGCCGCCCCGGGGCCCAGGCAGTCGGCGGTGAGTGCGTGGCCGGGCCGCAGCGGCCTCCCCGGGGACGGGGGACGGTTTCCGGGGCGAGGGATTCGTAGTTGAGCGCGAGATTCGCGCCCCTTATCCCCGCCGCATGTCTCCCTGCAGCGGCTGCGCCGGGCCCCGCGCTGGGGGCGGGGGTCTCGGGGGGGGGGGGGTGCGCGAGGCCGGTGAGGGAGGGCGGGACCGTTGCGCCAGTCTCCGAGCGCGACGGGGGGTGAGGGGGGGGGGGGTCGAAGGGAAGGGGCTGCTGCGCCGTGGGGGAGGGGCGGTTCCGGAGGGGCCGCTGGGGCGCGCTGTATTGTGCAAACGAACGCTTCGCGGCGTGACGTTGCTTCCGGCCTGGCTGCTCCTCGGGATCGCGTTTTTGGAACGTTCGGTACAATGGAGGCGGAATCCCCTTCCCTGTGGCCAGGCCTCGTGCGGCGCGGCCCCCGCCGCCAAGCCGCGCCTGGCCACGCGGAAAAGGAGGCGCTGCAGTTCTGTAGTGCCCTTGTGCGCAGCTCCAGTGAGCCCTACGGGGTGGGGGAGGGGAAGGGGATGTAAATGATCTATTTAATGCAATGAGTTACTGGGCTCCCTTCTGCTTAACCTTCCTGTTCCCTGAACGCAGCAGGTGTCTTTTCCGTGCAGGGACAGTATACATGAGCTCATATTATTCTTACCACATTTTTCATAGATCTGACAATTAATGAAGTAATTTTCAATAATTTTCAGACCACATCATTGTCAGAACCTTAGTGCTGCATATAGGACAACTGCATTTTTTTTTTTTAATTTTTTTCTCTATTTTTAAGACATCTCTTGCAGGACACTAGAATAATTTTTTGGCAGCTAGGTGGTGTGCTCTTAAATTTTAATTTGAAAACATTTAGGGAAATACTAACTTGTACAAACTAAAATGCATTTCTCAACAGGACCTACCTTAAACATTTTTAATTTAAATTACTTTCTGTAGGAGATACTAAAACAGAACAACAAAAAGCTGGTGATAAAAAGAGAGGTGTGAAGAGACCACGTGAAGACCATGGCCGGGGATATTTTGAATACATTGAGGAAAACAAGTACAGCAGGTAGAGAAACTTCAAAGCACTAAATATTATTAGATGTCTATTGATGAAAAGCACTAAAAGCTAGGTATTAATTACACTTTGTAAAAAACCACTATTAAGGAAAATGTATCAAAATTATGTTGGTTTTTAGGGCCAAATCTCCTCAACCACCTGTTGAAGAAGAAGATGAAGAGTTTGATGACACAATGGTCTGTCTTGATACTTGTAAGTATTTCTGCTTTTTTGACTCTAGTGACAAGTTCGCTGCCCTCCTCTTCACACCCCCTCCCCTTGTTTTTTAAAATTAGCTTGCCGAACTGTAGTAGGGAACATGCAGGTTGACTTTCACCAGTAAAAGTGACCTGTGAAGGACTTCAGAATGGGCTTGTGCCATTTTTCTGCTTTTTATGGTATATGAAGAAAGCCTAAAAGGCTTCACTTTGTTTTATTCCCTGTATGGTGTTTTTTTTTTTTTTAATTTTAAAAATATCATCCCTCGTTTTGCTGGTGAGCTAGGGGTTGGGGGGAGGGGTTTCAGGATGTATAATGCAGAGGGGTATCACAAATCTATAACTAAGACCTTTCCAAAATGTTCACCGATTACTGAAACAGGTGTTAACAAATGAGATTCAAAGTTGGGAGTGAGGGCATAAACCAAGTGGAAAAGAAACTCAGTGGGTTGGTTTAGATTGAGAAGTTGATTATGAAATGGTACGTACAGGCTCTGTTATACTGTACAGCCTTTCTAACTTGGGAGGGAAGAGGCAGCTTACCTCAGTTAAAAAGATTTAACAATACAGTGATAAGAGAGCACATATTGTGATGAAGTAACCCTGCTTTTTAGTTTGCTTAGGCCCTATTCTGCAACAAGCAGTCTTTGCGTTGATATTAAGTTAGAACAAACCATTAGTTGACTTCTAATTGGTTGTCAGTCATTAGTGCAAAGTAGGAATGTGTTGGTATGCATGGAGATTTCTTACCCACTTGTGTTACAAACCTTGTACAGCTGTAAAGTCTTACCTATCAGTCATTTGTAATGTCAGCTGTACAGTAGTCTCAGAATTAGTTCAGCACTAGTATGTCCAGTTCCAACCACGTATGTGATTGACTGACTTATGCAGAGTAGTAAATTTGTAAAGGAGAGAATTACCAACTTGTGAGCCCTTGTGGTGCTGCCACTAAAGGTAAAGTGGGGGATGGGACAACTAGTTCTTCAAGATATGACATGTCACTAGCGTTTAATGGTCTTTGTATAAAGCAGTACCATATTTTCTACAGTGCTTTGACACAATGGACAGTTACCGTGTCAACTTAAAAAGAAACCTTATCCAGTCTGTTAGATGCAAATTATATCCTTCACTTTCATTAAAGGGAGAACAGCTTAGATCACACTTGTCTAAAAGTAATACTAATACATAGTAGTAGTGTTACAAGTAACGCTAAGATTACTATAGCTGAAAACACAGAAATGTTTCATATTCCAGCTTGTTTGCTCTGCATATTTTGACACCATTTTGTCATCAGTTTCTGCTCTTTGTGGAGAAACTTTTTAAAACTGGGAAAATGTGGATTCACAGTCACAACAGACTATATGGGTTAGGTGTAGTTTATGAAACTTACAATTTTATTTATTTTTTTGGAAAGTACCTAGCAGTTAATTCAGTTTGATAGTGTTTCTTGACTGACTAGATTTCATTCTTAATTGAAAACTGCTGGTCGTAAGCAGCTGTCTTTTAATGATAAAACTTTCAGAGTGCATAAGTAATAGCTATGGCTTTATTGTACCACTAGTAGTGGTTTAGTTTTCTTGAACACAAGTAGTTATGCCATTGAAGTGCAGTCCTTTTTACACAGATTTCAACTTAATATGAGTAGTGGCATGAGGAAACACTACATGTTCATGGGTGGAGTCCACCAGTTTTTAGATTACATTATATTTCTACTTGTGTCAGCCTCTGGGCAACATTGATCCAGATTATATAGTCCTGACACTTCCATACAAAGGGGTGTTGACTTTTTAAAATTTAAATGGTTTTTATAAAACAGGTAAGCAAAACTATGCAAGTTTATCTCTAAACAGTTTCACTTTCTGGTTTGTATGCAATCATGTGTGGAGGGTATCGGAAATATTCTGAGAACTATGGATAAAAGTATTTATTAGTAGTACAAAATAAATTTCAGTTGCAAACATTGTGGTAGTAGAAGGGGGTCATTCCATACAAACAAAACGAGAATTCTGGTAATACTAAGCTCCTTAAATCTTAGACCTAAAGTATATGTGTCCTGTTAAGACTTCTTAGTCTTAGAACTATCACAAGATGCAGCGTGTAAAACAGTACAGTTCCTTTGTGCATTGACTGGTTACTGTTCACTTTTAAAGCTTATATGCTGTTCAAGTGGGAAGGCAAGTCTTATACATGGGCAGGATAATATATTGTTTGCTGAATTTCAGCGTGGCTGTGGTTTCTAGTACATTCTTGGGCACTTCAAGGGCTGCATCTCACACCTCACGTCCCCATGTTACATTGGCTTGTTATGGCTATAGAGCTGCTGTTTTTGTTCTCTAGAGTCTTCCATAGTGTTACTGGCTTCAGTTTTGACATGCTCTTTGGGACTAAGGTTCGAACTGTGCGCCAGTGTGGTGTTTCTCCTCCCCCCCCCCCCCCCATGTGACACTTTTTTCTCATTTTGAAGGCTCATCTGCCATGCTCTCCCTGTGTAAGCTATCGATATATGATTTGGACTATTTTATTTTAATTGGCTTGAAATTAATATGGCTACTTGTTAGTAATGTAGACAGTCACATATATAAACTTTTGGTATCTGTTTGTATCTTGTTGTTAATGTTCTTTAGAGCCTGTTGTATTAATTGTTAGCACCTATCAGTGTTTAAGGCTATTTATGAGGTCTGCCTGTAAATAGTTACCTGTGTTACACCATATGGTAAATAGAAATCAGAAATAAACTTTAAACAGTGACGTGTAGACTCACTAGCAACAGGTTTTTATAGGAGATTGGGAAACTTCAATAAATATGTAAAACTGATTCAGAATACACTCATCAGGCTTCCTCGGGGCTTTCTGGTTGATCAGCTATCTGAAACCTTGGGCTGGGAAAGAACCACTAATATTTAGCAAACCATTTGGCTTATTGAAGTGTGGAGAAGTGTCCATATCCAGGAGCAGGAGAGCTGTTCTAGTTATGCCTCATATGAATAAGTTAAATACTGAAAACAATACTGAGAACTTTTGGAAATAACTGTAACTTAAAGGTGTATGCCAAAATTTTCTAGCAATGGTGCCTAAAGTTGGATCTAAGGGCATATCCGGGCATCTAAATAATTGGCTTACTTTCATGAGCGCTGAGCCCACTTGCAATCAACAGGTTGGCACTTTTGAAAGGCAGATCACCTATGTAAGTGCCCAAAATTGGACACCCATACTTAACAATATTTGTTTTAAACTAATCTGTTTAAATTTCAGACATACATCTGAAAAGCAGTAAACAGTATGATTTTTATTATATTGACAGATAACTGCGACCTACATTTTAAAATCTCAAGAGACCGTTTTAGTGCTTCCTCTCTGACCATGGAAAGTTTTGCCTTTCTCTGGGCTGGAGGGAGAGCCTCCTATGGAGTTTCTACAGGCAAAGTCTGCTTTGAAATGAAGGTAAATCAGATTATTACTGTTTTAGTGGGGAATAACCTTGAGCATGTGTAAAGACTTTAATTATTGCTCATCTTGGTATAGCTGGAATTTTACAAAAATGTAATTCCATTCAATTGTAGCTAGATCAGATGGGATAAATCCAGACCATAGGGATTTTTAATTATTTTCTCTATGGACCAGAGGAACAATTTTATTTAAAACATGAAAAATAACACAATTGGCAAAATTGCTTCCTTCTATACAAAGACTCTACAAAATTCAGAGCTTTACATTTTGAATCATATAGCTATAAACAAGGCTTGGAAAAACTTACCTGACACCAACTATCCAAGACAAGAGGATTGTGCTTCATGCCACCTACAGTCTAAAGGAATAAAATGATAATGTATTTAATTGTAATTTAACCCAGCAATCTCATTCCTGGCCATACCCAGTCATCTACTCGTGCCACAGGAGTCAATAACTTTACCAGACAACTAATAGGCAGGACTCCGTCTCCTAGCTGAAGCCAGCATTGATCATGGTGGGAAAGGGAAAGACGCAGCAGTGCTGTAGATGTACAACCTCACAACCATGCACAAAGCCAACACCTCCTACCTGCCGGGAAATGGGTGGGTGCTGAAATTACTACCAGGTGCTGGTCCTTGTCTTGGCTCACTGCCTCCAGCTTATGTCTTAAATTCTTAAGCCTTTTCTTTGCATGTACACCATGCACAATTCTAGTTGCTTTTTGTTCTACTTTCATCCAGTGCCCTTAGGCCTTCTGGCTGCTGCACGAGTTGGTAGGTGGGTATCTCCTTTTACCCAGGCCCCCTTAATGAATTATTCTTGGTGCCTGCTGCCATTGCCATTACAGCTGCAGCTTCAGTTGTCTTGTCTGTCTTCAAGTCAGTGTCATTCTGCTTATATGACTTTGAAGAGCACAGGATTCTGGTTAGTTTTCACTTGATACGGCTTGGCAAAGCTCTGAGCAGCAGCAAACCTATGTCTACACATTTATGGGGACTTAAGGGTGTTTTTTTCTTTGTAATCATAAGAGTGATGGGTCTTTAAACAAAGAATAGGTTCTGCAAAAGTTGATAACATTTGCCTAAAGAGATGTTTGCTATGAGTCTATCAGTCCCTTGCTTTAAAATAAATATTGTTAAGCTTTAAACTGTCCTTGTATCACCAGCCAAAACACTGGCTTAATTTCTTCATGTAATACTGCACTTTAGTCTGTACCATATTTGCTAGAGTAATGTTCACTCTTATGCATGCAGAGCACTGACATATTACCATACAGAAGAGTCGGGTGATTTTGTTGTTGTTGTTGTTCAACATAATAATTTTAAAGTTAGAAGGGCTCCTGGTACTTCAAATGCCCCAATCTCCTCATAAACAAAGCTCTTGAAGTCACACACACCTTTACTTCCTTAGCCAGAAGATGTAAGTACTTGATAGCTGACTTGTAGTTCCAGAAAGTTTTAACTCAAGACTACTTAACTCTTTCCTCACTCCAATCCTCCCTTTCCCCCCTGCCATCCCCAATAATACCTGAGCATACCACATTTTCCTATGCATACTTATTTTGCATAGGGTGACCAGATGTCCCGATTTTATAGGGACAGTCCCGATCTTTGTGGCTTTTTCTTATATAGGTGCCAATTACCCCCTACCCCCTGTCCCGATTTTTCACACTTACTATCTGGTCACCCTAATTTTGCATTACATCTTAATACAGGCTTCAGAATATTACCTTCAGGAATCTGTCTTGTTTGAACCTGATATTTCATTTCACTTTTTAATCAGTTTTTGTTTAAAAACAGGTTACAGAGAAGATTCCTGTTAAACATCTGTATACAAAAGACATTGACATACATGAAGTGCGGGTTGGCTGGTCACTGAGTACAAGTGGAATGTTGCTTGGTAAGACTTCAAAACGTGTCAGTCCGTATTACTTAAACTTCTCTAAAAGGCATTCAGCCTGTTTTTGATGATCACCTTACTTATCGAGTAACTAAATCCTGTGTAGGCTTTTTTTAACTGTTGGTGATGCGTCTTAAACACACTAAGATATGCATTGTATCAAGTGATTCTGTGAAGACAGTGGATTTGAAAGAAGGATTCACTTCTTGGGCCAAAACAAGTTGTTTTTTAAATATTATAGGTGTAAGGGCTACTTGACTTTGCGAGGGCTGTGCTTCCCTCTCAATGATAAAAAGCAGCAGCGGTGTAAAATAATTCTGTATAATTTTTGCTGTGCATATAACTGCGTGCCATCAGCACAAGACTGACTTGAAGAGCAGATTGCTAAATATCCTAGCACAAGTCCAGAGAAAGAAACAAGGGTATCACTCAGAATTATTAATAGGAAAATAAAGAATTGTGTGATGTTTCTACCAATATTCTTTCACTTTTGAAAGTGGGCAGGAGGGAAGAATACTCTGCTGGATGAAAAAAAATTATTCTAGTATTCTGCTGTCTAAATATTTTAACACCACCCATTGTTGGTGAGGCGCCATCTTTTAGATAATATTTGAGTTCCCATCTGTTTCTGCTGCAGCGGCTGTAAACTAATATTTTTAAAGGTGTGCTGGTGCACAAACAATTCTTCAGAATTTAAGATCCAGTTTTAATGCCTGTCGTGCTTGTTGAAATGTTCACTATTGAACAAATAGTAATCTGAAGCAGCATCTGGTGATGGTATAGGTTCCTTCTTAACAGTGGTTATTAGCTGCCATTTAATTCGTTTCAGTAAAAGTCAAATGTGTGTTTAAAAACTAAATATGTAGTCCATTTTGACAGTTCGTAAGGTAGTATTCAGAAACTGTAGCTCATTACTGGAGTGAGTAGAGAAGGTCAAGAACTTCAAGGATGTAACAATCTATGGTGTACATTTTTTTTAAGACTAGAAATATTAAAAAAAAAAAAAAAATGCTGAAAAACAGATGGCCTTAGAGTAATTTGGAGTATCTGATTTCTTTGTTTTGATGTCTAGCTGCATTTTTTTCCCTCTTATTTTGGAACTCCTACTAGATAATAGCCTAAGGTGAAGTACCTGCAAAATGAGACAGCACAGTTCATTTGCATGAATATAAACCCTCTTTTTGTATAAACTTTTTTTAGACCGTTGACAACTACTTTTTAAAGTAAGTAATCTAGAACACAAGATTGTAGCTAATCACTGTAGCTTTCCTCTAAGTAGTCTTTTCTTTCACCAGGTGAAGAAGAATTTTCTTATGGATATTCTCTAAAAGGGATAAAGACATGCAATTGTGAGACTGAAGACTTTGGTGAGAAGTTTGATGAAAATGATGTGATTGCGTGTTTTGCTGTAAGTTTTCCACTGTTTCTATGTTTTTGAAACTTGAATTTTCTGGCTTAGTTGTTACGTGGGAAGGGCTGACCTGATTCCAAAAAACTGGAGCAAGATACGTTTATCTTAAACATTCCGGTTAATTTTCTTAGTGTTGGTACATTACTTGATGCTTGTTTAACTGAGTTAAAGCCATTTTTTGTATGGAAGACATTTACATTATACAAAGTTTAACTTTTATCCACGTTTATCTTAAGAGCTGCATTTTTCTTATGTCTAGCAAAACTTTAAATAAGATTGTTTGGTTACTTGTATTGTGGATAAAAGATGGAAACTGAAATTCCATCATGAAGTCGTCATAAAAGGAAACTTGAAGTGCTAATATAAAGATTACTTGGATTCCTACTAATTTGGTCTTTATACTAGTGCAAGTTAAACTTAGTTTCATATATTAACAGAATTTTGAAGGCGATGAAGTGGAACTCTCCTATTCCAAGAATGGGCAGGATCTTGGTGTTGCATTCAAAATCAGTAAGGAAGTTCTTGATGGGCGACCACTCTTCCCACATGTTCTCTGCCATAACTGTGCAATTGAATTCAACTTTGGTCAGAAGGATGAACCCTACTTTCCCATACCTGAAGAATATAGCTTCATCCAGAAGGTTCCATTAGAAGATCGGGTTAGAGGACCAAAGGGACCTGAACAAAAGAGAGACTGTGAAGTAAGTGTGATAGATTAATATGCTTTGAAAAATGAGTTTTCTTCAAAAGAACTAAAACTTCAATAATCCGATTGAAAATCTTACTACACAACTCATTTGGCCATCTGTGTGGATGCTAGTTCTCGAAACAGGTAACTTACGATGTTTAAAGTGGTTAGGGCCATTCTATAAAGTTTGCCAGTTTGGACCTGTTCTGATGTTTCTCCATATTTTAACTAAGTGAACCAATTAAAGCAGTAATTGGCATAATTATGGCAACATTTTTTTTGATATGCTGCCAATTAGCACAGCTTCTATATTTGGCATTCCACTCAAACTATAAAATCTAAACCATGTCATAATAGGTGGTGATGATGATTGGCTTGCCTGGAGCTGGGAAGACTACATGGGTTTCCAAACATGCAGCAGAAAACCCTGGAAAATACAATATCCTTGGAACAAATACTATTATGGACAAAATGATGGTAAGTAGTGGCAGGACTGTCAGTAGATTTATAAAAGTTGAAAGGTTACTTGGATTTTTTTTCCTCCCCATGCTTTTTATTTGATACTTAAAATCACAAAGGATTGAATAGTTCTTTGGGTTTTGGGAGACTTAAGGAATTTGACTAAACAAAGTAAATATAGCATAAATTACAGCAGGTGTCTAAACCTTATGTAGTATATGTTCTTAGTAGAAATCAGATTTCTTTGGTTGACCTGCTAGTTATGAAATGTTTAAGTATTTTTGTTTTATTCCTGTATTGCTTTTTGAGGCTGGGTTACCCCTCTAAATTTTGACTTGTAATGTAGTAGTTATTGCTTTTGCGTGATGTCTGTGGTGATTATAAAGAGAAATATTGCTCACTTGCCATAGCAGACTTTTTAAAGAATTACTGTTCCTTTTGTGGGATATTGTTAAGAACATCAACTCAAATGAGTTTTCAGTGCTTCACTTGGCTTAAAAATAAGCCTTCAATGCCAGGTAAAAGCACTTAACAAAGGAATAGGTCAGCAACAGGATCAGTACTACTATAACTTTGGAAAATCTGTTTCTGTAGGTTGCAGGTTTTAAGCGGCAGATGGCTGACACTGGAAAACTTAACACGCTGTTGCAGAGAGCTCCGCAGTGTCTTGGCAAGTTCATTGAGATTGCCGCTCGTAAGAAGCGGAACTTCATTTTGGATCAGGTATAAGCTACAGTGTATGAAATTAATTTTAAATTTAGAATGGAAATAACTAAGTGGGATTCAGGTTTAGAATCTAGCAGCTGTTTGTTGCGCTCTTCCACTTTTCCTGTTTACCTCATTGAGGAGGCGAAAGGTTGAACTGTACTACAAGCATTTTTAATCACTTATATGTCATATTTAAGCTTTCTCCAAAATTGTGGGGTGTTGAGGGAAATAGTGTTCGCATCCAAAGAGGTGTAAGATTTTGTAAAGTTACACCATGCTACATCTTTCCTTCCACTTACATGTAAAAGTCATTGCAAGCTCTTGTAGAGATGAAATTTATACACCATAAGTTTAACTTCCTTTAGTTCTGACAATGACAGCTACGTGTAGTAAGTTACTGCATTTTTTTCAGACAAATGTGTCTGCAGCTGCGCAGAGGAGAAAAATGTGCCTGTTTGCAGGCTTCCAGCGCAAAGCAGTTGTTGTTTGCCCAAAAGATGAAGACTACAAGCAAAGAACACAAAAGAAGGCAGAGGTGGAGGGAAAAGATCTTCCAGAGCATGCAGTTCTCAAAATGAAAGGCATGGAACATAATCCTATACTGTGTTTTAGGATGTTGAGTATCTGTTTAAAGGGATAATGTAAATTTTTAGACTTCAAATTTGCTTACCTTAAAACAGTTACACTAAAACCTAGAAACTGGAAGACTATCATAGCTTTGTAAGACAACACTATATTGTGTGTTCCCTCTGCTGCAATCCTTAACACTACTCAGTCATGCTGATATGCTCCATGCAGATGCACAAAGCTGTCGTGGCATAAAGTGCCCTATTTAAAAAAAACATTAAACATGCTTGGCAGACATTGATGTTTGTTCTGAGTGCAGGTTTCAAAAAATTAATAGGCAGAACATTTTCTAGCTTTGGATAGTATTAGCAACTTCTTGGTGGACTGTTTGCTTCACTTACCGCTCCTCAGTTTTGTCTTCGTATTCAGTGATTCGGTTTCTGGAATTTTGTCCCTGCTGGTGTAGGAGGAGTGAGTAAAGGGTTTAATTGTATCTGAATGAGTATTCTGAACATCCAGGGTTTTCTCCTTTTATAGGAAACTTCACACTGCCGGAGGTAGCAGAATGTTTTGATGAAATTACCTATGTAGAATTACAGAAAGAGGAGGCTGAGAAGCTCTTGGAACAATATAAAGAAGAAAGTAAAAAATCTCTTCCTCCTGAAAAGAAACAGAACACTGGCTCAAAGAAGAGTAACAAAAAAAGTGGTAAAAATCAGTTTAACAGAGGTGGCCAGAGAGGACGTGGAGGATTCAACATGCGTGGCAACTTCAGAGGAGGAGGTAGGCCTAGAAACAGACCTGTTAACTTTATAGGTATTTCTGGCTTTGGTGTTAACCTTTAACTGTAGCTGTTTCATTACCTTTATGCTGGGGAAAGCTTGACTTCAACTCCAAATACACTTGAAGAGGAAGTCAAGGTGTTTGCAAAATAGTTTTGCTAACTAACTTGCATTACTCTATAATTTAGCGGGAACTAGAGATCCTATACTGTATTCATGTGGCTTGTCAAGGGCGCTGCTTTTGAATTTTCACATTTTGATTTGGTGTTTGGTTTTGTACTACATTGGTGTCTCTGGATGTTTTAATCAATTATTAGATAGGTATCAGCAATTTCGTATTCAAGCATTCTTTTTCATTTGAAGCCAGTGGGCTTGGCATCCAAATCCATTAGGCAAAACAAATCTTCCTTAAAAATGTAGTAGGTGTAAAACATAAGATTTGAGATATCAGACAATAGTTTTCATATAAGAGAGAGTTGTCAGCCAAATGCATGTTTTTGTTTGTTTGTTTTTTTCCCCACAGTCCCTGGAAACCGTGGTGGATATAACAGGAGAGGTGGCAATATGCCTCAGAGAGGAGGTGGCGGTGGTGGTGGCGGCGGTGGCAGTGGGGCAATTGGCTATCCATATCCTCGTGGTCCTGTCTTTCCAAGCAGAGGTGGTTACTCAAACAGAGGAAACTATAACAGAGGTGGAATGCCCAACAGGGGGAACTACAACCAGGTAGGTAATGCATTCTGTAGGTGTGCTAAAGCTGACGTATCAGGTATTTAAGCAATTTCTTATTTGAAAGGTTGCAGTAGTAATTTACACATTTGCAGGTTGAAGCATGTTGATTCACAGTTTATAAAACAACTCTTCTGTGATAATGGTATGGTGAGTTTGTTAAAAGTAGCCTGTCTGCTTTAGGTAATTTTGGCACTTTAATATTGGTGCAAGCATCTAGAATGCTTGCTAACACACATGGCACCAAACCTTTATTAAACATGCTCAGAGCTGGTGCATCTGGTATAATTAGCAAGACTTTAAGCCTTTGCTTGCTCCTGTTAAATCAGAAATTTAGAGCTCTTGTTTTTGCAGTCTAAGCACACTGCAGCAGAATTTTTCATTACATTCCCACAAAAATTTTTTCCATGTGTTGTGAAAGCTACAAGCATTGGTCTAAGCACTTCACTATCCGCTGTTCCACTGCTAGTTCTTTGGTGCCGAACAGTAGTTAAGGCAGTTCATTGCTGCCCCTGCCACACCTGAGGAGGAAAGGCACAAGCTTCCTACAGTAACAGTTAACTAATTTAATAGAAATGTGGACATAGAATAGTTAAGTGAAAGGGACAGCACCTGTGTAAAATGCTGCTGAAAAATACATAACTAAGAGAGCATTTTCACAACTTTAATAGCAGTAACCCAGTAAATGAATGTACTTGTTTTATAGAATATGTGGAGGCATATGTACGCTCAAAATTACAGGAGCTACCATATCCAGATTACCAAGACTTGAAAAATAACCCTAGGTACTGTGTTCCATGTACACAGTCCCTGGTATCTCCCAAGATGTACAGATATGCAAGGCTTCCCTCACATTATTGCAAGTAAAATGAAATGTAACTGAAGGAGTAAGTTTTTAGTAACAAAAGGGGTACACAAAGGAAATATGATTTTTAACTGCGTCAAGCACTACAACCCAAAGTGTACACTGCTCGTAGTTTAGGAGTGGCCAGGGGACCTCCTTATGACTGGCCATGTCACTTGTATGATGTGAGAGGACAAATGTATCCCAATTTTGGGGGCTGATCTAGTGCATGATACATCAGTTAAGCACAGTGCATTAATTTAGGCAGGATAGTGAGGATAAGTAGTGAAAGCATTGGTTCCTTGTTATTCCAAATGGCAAATATCAATATCCATTGTCTGACTGTAGTAAGTCATCCAGATGTTCTTGCAATGTATTAATGAAATGCTAACTGAAAAGCAAAAGAACAGGTGTTCAAGCTGAAACTTCCTCTTCTAGACATCATGTTCCATAAGAGTATTTGAGGATCTCATAATAGCTGTTTGTTTGGGATCTGAACAGCACCAGGAACTTAATTGCTACTCTTTCTAATGGACAGACTTCAGTGGAGGCATTCAAAAGTAAGGTTGGATTATCTTGGACTGTTAAAGAGCCAGCAGATGGAGCCCAAGCTAATAGACTGACTTGACAAACTTCCCAAACACTGATGTTAAGCCAGAATGCTGCATTTCTTCCAATATAGTAAAAATTCTTAAGTACACTTCCATAGTGTGGCTTGCATCCCAAACTCTGTGCACCACCTTTTTTTTTTTTTTTTCCCCTCATTCATTATTAAATGAACCATATCTTTGATCACATAATATCCTTGTGGTGACTGCAACAGTTGCTTACATGAAAGAATGGGAACATATTTGTATTTATAGTTGTCTTGATAGAATTAGCCAGCTGGAAACGAGTCAAAACTAGATTATCCAGGTCTTCAGACCACCAGCAGCAGCTGATTGAGAACTACTGGCTTATGAAACCTATCAAATCCAAAACCCTCACCAAATATAAATCTCCGAAACAATGGAGAGAAATGTAAGCATTTTAAGAGCTTTTCAGTGTCTCTGCAAGGTTTGTACCATGACAGGTGCATTGGTAAGTCTTGGATTTTCATGCATACCCTTCTGGAATGTGGCCTACAACAGATGCAGTAGTGTTCTAAAACGCCTTCTTGTTACAGAATTTCAGAGGAAGGGGAAATAATCGTGGCTACAAAAACCAATCTCAGGGCTACAACCAGTGGCAGCAGGGTGTAAGTAACCTCTGAGACTTTTCTTTAAGTCCTTGGGAATTGGCTCACTTGTGTGAAAATGCTGTGCAAAGTTGTCTCAAAGTCTAGGATATATGCTGTGCAAAGTCTAGGATATCTTGCATTCCAGTGGTGGCTTATTGGTTATAATGGCTGTCACTGTATATATAGTTTCTTCTCAATATCGCATTACATTAAACAATATGAAGCCGCCTGTTTCTTACACGTTTCAGATATTCCTGCCAGCTGAAAACTTGTTGTTCTTCCCTGGTTAGTTAGCTGTCATTTAATTTCCTTGTAAATATATTTAATGTAGGAAAGTGAGCTGTGAGTAATGTCTGATTACAGTTCAAAATTAATTATTTATCCGTCTATTGCAGCAATTCTGGGGTCAGAAGCCATGGAGTCAGCATTATCACCAAGGATATTATTGAATACCCAAATAAACGAACTGATACATATTTCTCCAAAACCTTCACAAGAAGTCGACTGTTTTTCTTTAGTAGGCTAACTTTTTAAACATTCCACAAGAGGAAGTGCCTGCGGGTTCCTTTTTTAGAAGCTTTGTGGGTTGATTATTTTTTTCTTTTTTTTTTGTACATTTTTAATTGCAGTTTTAAAGTGATTCGTAAGAGAACCTCAGCATTGTGCACGATAAGAGAATGTGTCAGTATTTCAGGGTTCTACATTTTATCTGTAAAATGTGACTTTTTTTTTTTTTACCACAACAAAAGTAAAACGTTGCTTTGTACCTGGTGTCTTTTTATTAAAGAATTTTTCTCCTTTTTCCTCCCTCCCCCAATTTCTAGGAAACAGTCGTGAGTCATTGTCACAATTGAATAGAAATGTTAGCAACCAGATTCATGTAGAGGCTCATAGTGGCCCTCATGAATATCATGAGACTATGTAATGCTCATATTACACTCCATCCTCTCTATGCAGTTTCTGGGTGGAGGAAGTGGGAAAGCAAAAGTTTCTGGCAATAACTAGAAAGGTTTTATGACATTGGAGTTCACCAAAACTGGGTGCAAAGAGGAAACCTGGAGCTAAATAGTGAAGGTGGAGTGCATGTAGAAGAGCTCTTAAAGTGTAAAAAAGTTGGTTGCATTAATTGTGAAGGCTCAAACTTGTGAAGGTACAACACCATGAATTCTTTTCCATTTGTTCTGCATTTTGATTCTGAAAAGAAGCTGGCTTTGCCCATTTCTTATTAAACAAAACTTGTTGTAAATCCAGTTGTCTAATGGGATCTATATGAAGTTAGCTGTGTGTCTGTATAACCCTTTCCCCCCAAAATACTGTATACCTAGTGTGCTTGTAGTAGTTACTCCACCATTTTGTAAGCTAATGAAACTGTGAGTCACCCATTTTATATCTAATTTTTAATCATGTCAATTCTCAAATGGGTGTATCTCCTTAGCCTGCTGATTCCTTTTCTCTTTTAAAAAAAAAAAAAGTAG
The DNA here is from genome assembly GCA_037349315.1 of Chelydra serpentina. Classification (NCBI taxonomy): domain Eukaryota; kingdom Metazoa; phylum Chordata; order Testudines; family Chelydridae; genus Chelydra; species Chelydra serpentina. The sequence goes on from JBAIAC010000001.1 coordinate 43,081,487, forward strand.
GTGGAGAAATTTAACTTTAGACGTTTGTTTGCAATAAAATAAATTCATTTTACTCTTGTTTTGGGATTCTCGCCATCACGGTCTAAAATCCCTTTTAAAACTCTTCGGAGGAAGAAGAGAATGTACAAACTATTATGTTGGACAGCTCCAATTCTTTACTCTGTACACTCTAAAAACACTGAAGTGAAAACTGGTGGCTGCTGTAGTAGAAATATCAGAGGGCTTTTGTTGCTGTGGAAAACTTTCTTGTAAAGGAACTACGTTTAAGTCTCAAGACAAATGTTAACCTAGCTGACAGAAAAGTCTTTCATTAAACTTCTATATGACAGTAAATTGTTCTGAGCTAACATTACCACTGCATATGATCCTTAAACCCTCCACCTATCTTGAGGGAAGAGTGTTGAGACCAATATGGAAAATATACATCCCATGTATAATTCCACAATCTACTACACTACCATGTAAAGATTTAGCCTTTGATGTAGATTGTACTGACTACTGTGTAAATCAGTTTAAAGAAATCCACCTCTTGCTGTGAAGTAGAAAATAGGGAAGAAAACCAAGACCAACTCTAACATTTAAAGCTCCATTTTGACTGTAGCAGCACTGTTCAATTATAAGCATATACACAATTGTTGGAATGTTATTGCTAGCTAATTCGTGGCCTGCACATTATATGGGCAAGATGGATACTGTTAACCTAAAGTTAGAATTATGATGGATGTAAATACACCTTACCACTAGTACAGAGAGGTGGGGACTTGGATCATCATGTTCTAAAGTTTTAAAACTAAAAACAATTGTAGCAGAAACCGGCAACCTCTGTCCCGATGTAGAGGCAGTGGTGTACTTGAACAAAACAGTTTTAATTTAAAATGTCACTTTGCTAGTAAAAGGAGTCCTGTGTATTGTTGAAGTTTGAAAATACTTCAGTTTCATTGTTAAGAACTTGTCATAGCAGTAGATGACAACTGGGTACTAATAACCCACACACCCTTCTGGTGGTAGGCAGTAATATTAAAATTGCTTTGAGGGAAAACAAATTAATAATCATTAACCAATTTTACCCATAAAGACACTAGTCACTGAAGCCAAGTAGGAACTCCAACCACAGTACCCCTCTGACTGAGAATCCAGCATTTTGAGTACTCGGTTGCATATAAGAACATGGGTTTTTTTTTCTAGTACTGTTTAACTTTTTGTTCTGTCTCCATGTTTTGCTATATACATGGATTTTCCTTCCATTAGTCTTTAAATACAAAACATACCAGCATGTATTTTAAAAGTGGACATCTGGATTGTTTTCAGTTAGAAAACTAGTCTGATTATGTAAGATCCCTTTGAGCAAGTCCAAAAAATGAGTGTATAAATTTATTGGGTTCGTTAAGGTAATGCATGAAGCTGGAATGTTAACTGGAGAGGCAGAATGGAAACTTAAGATTTAAATGTAGCCAGGTCTCAGAGACTATTCTTCATATGACCACACTTTCTGCATTTACATTTCTAGTCTGAGTAAATAAATTAAAGAGATAACATTCATGAGAAATGTAATTACATCTTCCCTCCCCCCATTACTGGTCTCTTGGGTTACAAAAATTATTTCCCTCCCTTTGCTTCCAAAATGACTTTTGCCAAAAACAAAACAACTACATTTGCTGCTTATCCATGACTAAGGAAAAGCAATAGAAAATTTGTATGGAGTTGAGTTGACAGGTAAAACTAATAGGGTTTCAGCAATGTGTAAACCACAGCTGTATGCTGTCACCAAAGAGGGCTTGCCGTCTGGCATATTAAGTAACCACTGGCATGTTATAAGGCCTTGTTTACACTAGAAAAAACTGCCTGTTTTAGAGCAGTTGCACTGCTGCTAGCTATGCTGTGAGTGCTCATAAAATGGGCTCCTGTTTTACTTCCATGTCATGAAAGGTACTGGAGCTGCGGTGATGGTGTAACTGGTAGACTTAATAGTGTAGTGTAGACACCTCTTAGCCGTTCTGGTACCATACATACTGCTCACGCTTTAATGACTTGTCTGGTAAAATTGCTTGTCTTCTCTGCACTAGAACTTCAACTGTAGCTACCAGCTGCTGTAATAAGGGCATTAATTTTTCTGGTTTCAATGTACCCTGAAGTTTTGTCTAATGTACCATCATTAGAGTTCCACTTGTGTCAGAAATGGGGATTGCTAATATAGAGAGGACTTGGACAGCCATCAGCATCTTCTAATGCAGCCATAGTGATAAAGCAACAGTAGGAGACATCCCAAAATACTTGGTGTGGGCATCCTGTACCCTGAAGATTTTCAGAATGGGTGGCTCTAAGAAACTACACCCTCTTTAATGTGCTGGGGAAATGGTAGGTACTACTACTATACACTTTTATAGCAAACCTAGTAGAAGTTAGTGTGAAATATTCCTTTTTGGAATTCTGTTTAAAGTTCTGACTTGGAAATAAGCTCTGTGTGTGTTTACTTTTTTAACTGAGCTCTGAAAAGCCTGGAAAATGGGAAACTAGATTTTGGGACCGCTCTCTTGCTCCCAGCCGAGACTGGTTTGTCTCATCTGCCATACTGTGGCCTTGTATACACTATGAAATAGAACCATTACTGAACATAGTTGTCAGCAAACAATTCAGGTGACTTGGAGCTGAACACAAATGGCTCACTGAAGAGGGTTTGTCCTGGCCTATGCTTACTGGTTAAGTGTACAGTTAGTTTTGTTTTCTTGTTTAGATAAGGACTAAGCCTGCTAGCATACCTAATGGCAGCAAATTTCTTTCTCCTTTTTCTTTTATCTTTAGTTGACTGTTGTGGGAATTCATGTAGTACTTGCAGCTTTCATTTTGGTATGAAACACCTTTTTGGTTAATGAAATATATATAAAACATACTGCTTTTGAGCAAACAAGTCTCTTGTTTCCCACTTGCTTCAATGAGGGAGGAGGGGTGGATTCAGTGCAATTCTGCTATCTTAAATCTGTACTTATTGTAACAATCACTCTCTCCCAAAGGTGGATGAGTCCTCTGCTTTGATAGACATGTCTGTTGAAGTCATCTCTCTTCTAAAAATCCCAGCCCTTTAGAAGTCTCTCAGTTAATGTTTTCTAGTGGCACAACTTCAGACCAGGTCAGGAGAAATCAAATTAAGTCCGTAACAGAGCATGTATTTCTTAGATTTTACTACAATGTGCGTTGGAGTGCCCACTGCCACTTGTAGCAGTGCGCTAGTAGCCTAGTTTGGGTTAGTGACAGTGGAGTATGTTTTAAGAATGACAAAAGGTAATGTAGGTTTCAGTGTAGAAGCCGGGTTAGTCTGTCAGCAAAAAGAAAATAAGAAAAATACTTGTGGCACCTTAGAGACTAACAAATTTATTTCAGCATAAGCTTTCGTGGTTTAAGAACCCACTTCATCAGATGCATGGAATGGAACATATGTAAGCAGATATTTATACATTCAGAGAAACATGGAAAGGTGGGAGTGTCTATATCAACGTTAAGAGGCTAATTAATTGAAGTCCATTAATGGTAGGTAGTTTGAGGAGAGAGGGGCAATAGGAAGATGCCAGAAAAACCTTATGGAGGGAAAGTAGAAATTGAAGAGTGCTGCTTTGCAGTATAAAGGTATCACACCAGCTACCGTAAGGTTAAAGGAAGCATGCTAGCTCTTCAGGCCCCCCCCCCCCCTTTTTTTTTTCTGTGATGCAAAGTTCACTTAATCCTACACAACTGGTTGCATGTGGTTGGTTGGGAGGAGGAGAGGGTATTTTATTGCACGATAGATTGAGCCATGGTGCTTCCCAATTTTATATAACTTCTTCCCCTTCATTCACTCAGTGATTGAGGCACCAACTGTCCATTCCATGGCCCTTTGGGGCTGTAACAGTTGTGCAGAATCAGCCAACTGTAAAAGTGATTGTGGACAGTAATGAATTTTCATTTGACCTCCTGCCTTTAGTCTTCCATTTCACAAACATTGGGAGTGGCAGGAAGCCATTGGAATAAACACCAAGCAGCTGCTTGAACACTGTTTCGTTTAGTGAAACAGCTACTGTAGTAAAATTCTTAACTATATTTTTGAAGGTGGAACGCCAGGAACAAAACCCTTTTTCATTTCAACAGGTGTTTCCCAGTAACCTCTTCTTTATCACTCCTTGTCACTATATTAGCATTGTACAAACCATTTTTGTAATTGTTTCTGGTTAAGGAGAGGAAAGGCAGTTGAGCCAATTCTTTCAAAATAAGCTAATAGTATTAAAATTGTATGAGATAAAATAGCTCAGACAACTCTCTCTTAAAACGAATATCTTTGAAAAAGTTTTGTAACCGCTGTTTACACTGTGATGGGAGTGGTGGTAAAGATGAGAAATCACAGTATACAAAGAATTACTTTGGACTTCATTGGACGGTAAATGGGGACTAAGGATATGGTTATCACCTCAGTGGTACGATGCTCCTTACCCCACATCTTATAGAGCTGCTTTCATGTGCTTGGGTGGGGGGGAGTGGGGGAGGTGTCTCCACATGGTGAGTGTCACCAACTCAGGCCTTGTCTAGGAAAAATAGATGAAGTTTATAATGAGAGCACTAACATACAAAATTCTAGTGTTGATGGGGCTACTTGTAGTTTTCCGATGATGTAGCTGGTCAAGGTGAACCATAATGGGAAGTCTAGGGTTTATCTCACCCCAACTACATTAAGGTAAAGCTATGCTTTGGCCCATCTACAGTAGGATTTTGTGTTAGCTGCTTTGGTGTAAAAATACCCTTTTTGTAGTACAAAGTGGCATTAGAGTTATGTAGCTTTAAGCTGCATTAATTCTTCCATTGGCCCTTTCACACAGAAACTTTCACAGGGTCCTATGGAAACACACTTGCAGGGGACAGGTGTAAGACCAAGGCTGGAGTGAGGGGCATGTTCTAAATATTCTGAAATGAACATGGGTACCCAAAAGAATAGCTTTAAAGTGAACAGTGGCCCCAATACCCTGAAGAGACTCCACTGGGGCTACTCACATGCTTAGTTAAGCATCTTGTGTAAGTCTTCACACGATCAGGACCTAAAGAATTTTTTCATATGGACTTCTCTGCAAGTAGTCTGTACATATTCTGTTAATAATTTGGGAATGTAGACAATTTAATTTTTACAAAGAAGGCTTTGCTGTTCATCTTTAATTCATAGGGGTTGTTCCTTAGATAAATTGGTAAAATACATCCGCCCCTGTAGAAAAACTTTGCTTTTATAAGAGTGGGGGAGAAATGTACCAGCTGCTTTTAGTTGTCAGAAATGATTTTGCTCTGGAAAAACTCAGGGATATAATCACTACTGAATTTGTTTTTAGTATTTTCTGTGTCCATGTTGATGCCTTAGAGGTGTAGAGCCAACAGGGTTATTCTGTGTTGATGACATCCTAGCCAGAGCCTGATGGCTTCTTGGCAGAGGGGAAGTTCGAGCACCTCCTTGCTTTTTTATACAATGCACTGTGGCCATGAAGACTTGCCAGTGGTGTTCCACAGAGCAGGCAAGAATGCTATGCAGGTCACTGTGATGGCTCTCAGCTATAGGATGTTCATATGTAGTTTGACTGTCCTGCGACCCTGTTCAAGCACCGTGATTCAGGTGGGCATTCAAGGCTGTTCCTGAAGTGTCTGTGATAAGTTGGGGGGAGGGGTAGCTCAGTGGTTTGAGCATTGGCCTGCTAAACCCAGGGTTGTGAGTTCAATCCTTGAGGGGGCCATTTGGGGATCTGGGGCAAAAATTGGGGATTGGTCATGCTTTGAGCAGGGGGTTGGACTAGATGATCTCCTAAGGTCCCTTCCAACCCTGATATTCTATGATTCTAAGTGCCATTGTCAGGGAGGGGGTAGAGAATGGTACCCCTTTTTATATGTTCATGTTCAGCTTCCAAGTGAGCTCTTGCAGGACTTAGATGGGTCTGGGACTGTCTTGATCATGTGATGTCTGGATGTGTAATCCATAGACCTCTGCTAGAGTTGTAAAAGCTGCAGGTGAAGTTTGTGAGTCCTAGACTCACATGCACGCACAGTTGTTGGATTTGATTTTTGGTTGGTTGCCATCAACTAGAGCAACCAGAATCTGTCCTCTAGGAGATAAATTATTGTCAAGCAGGAGTTGGTCACAGCTATGCTTTTCTGTTGTCTGTGATGGTACAAGGGAAAATTTCTTGTAGTTCACAAGGATTCCAAATTGAGAGAACAGGGAAAGAACGTATTCCAAGGCTGCTGCGGTCTCCTGTTGGGACCTACCTCTGATCAGCCAGTTGTCCAGTTACACGTAGATTTGGATTCCCTGTCTCCTTTAATACACTGCCAGGCATTCTGTGAATACTCTCAGTGCTGTGGAGAGTCTGAAGGGCAGAACCCTATGCTGATAAAGATTTGGACGCACTGTGAATCTTAGGTACTTCCTGTGATTTTGGATGGATAGCTATATGGAAATACACATCTTGAGAGCCATGAACCAGTCTTGAGCTTGGAGAGATGGAATAATGGAGACAAGCATTATCATCCTGAACCTTAGAGGGTGTATATATTTGTTGAATTTGTTCAGATCTAGGATAAGATGAAGACCCCTTTCTTCTTTGAAATCAGGAAATACCGGGAGTAGACACCTCTTCTCCTGAACTCTGATTAAACCTCTTCTATGGCTTCTAAATAAAGAATTAAGACCCCTTCTGTTTGTAATAAGCTCTTTTGAGAAGAGTCCCTGAAGAGAGATGGGGAAGGGTGGGTAGGGGGTAGCCATGGGTGATGAGCCTCTAGCACCTACTTGAACGCTGTCATGGCAGACCACATCTGGTGGAATGGTACAAGGCAGCATTCAAAAACCATGCTCTCTGGACTGGATCTAGTATGGATCCCAACAGTTCTGACATTTGCTGATGTATTATAAGAGTGTTGTGCATTGCTCTGGAGGAGAAAGGCTAGGGGTCCTCTGCTGGACCTCAGTCTTTTCTTGACATGGTATTTGGTTGCCATGGATGGTATGATGGCATCCGTTGTCTCCAGTGGGGTTGATGATGGTACAGTTTGTGGTATGGTGGTGATCTTCCCCTGCATCACAATAGCATTTGTGCATCTCACAATTACTAATACATGTAATGTGGTAGGGAAGTATTATTTCCATTTCACAGATGCGCAAGCCTACAATCACAAGAAGTCTGTGACAGAATCAGGAATTAAACTCAGATCACTGGCATCCTAGTCAAATGCCTTAACAGTAAGACCAGCCTTTCTATACTGATCTACAGGGAGATGATCTTCACTTCTATATCCCTGCTGCTTCAGGGAGCCATAAATATACTCTAAAGACGGATTGACCTGTGAGCAGCCTCCTCTAAAAGAATCCTGTTACTTGTGGGTAATGGGGGGAGAGAGAGGTAGCAGGCTATTAGTGACATCTGCTGAAGATTCTACTGTAGCAGGATTTGGTGGTGACATATGCCAGTTCATGTTCATCTTGGAGGTGTTTTAGATTTGCTTTAAATATGGAGGAGGTTTTCATTACAGGAATTCATAGATATAAAAATAAAATTATCAGTCATTGTTGAGGAACAGTAGGGAAGGGAACCCTACTTAATTGTTTTTTCCTCTTGGATTTTAAAGTTGGGTGTCACACTCAACTCCTAATGTTAATTTAAAAAATCAGTTAATTGGAGAACAGGGAAACAAACGTTCTCAAAGGTATCTTATTGTATTGGCGGATCAGAGAGAAGTAGTGGAGTTAAGTATGGGTAATGTTCTGCACTGAAGTAAAACTTGCCTCTTTAGAGTAACAATCATCATCCGAGGGAACTGTGAGAGAAATGTGATATTTGGGCTAATTACCCCCATCCTTTGGTTATCAAAACTGAACGGCAGTAGCCCTGACAGCTTATGATCATCAGGGAGGAAAAAATTTTTTAGTGATGCTGCAGTGGAGTACACTCTATGGCACTATACAGTAGAAGAGCCATGTCAGACAAGTTTCCTGCCCTGAAAGGTTTACAGGCTAAAGCTCAACCAATTCAGGCTCATACAGAGGGATACAATGTCATGATTGGATGATGGAAGATCATAACTGGAATGTATAAAGAAACAGGTTGAAGCAATTCATAGAATTTGAGGAAAGCATTAGATAAAAGCTGCCTAAAGCTCATGTTCACAGCTGTATTTTTGTAACTAGTTTTTGTCACTCATCTAACATGGTTATAACAAACTGATTTGAGGGCCATAAAACAGCTTTTTCACAACACAGTCATGTCTTATCTTGTGTATCCATACCTATCATGCTGTCTGTGTTTGTATCTATGTGTTCTGGAAAAATCCAGGCCGCTATCCTGTATTGCCTCAGTGGGAGTTAGAGTTCCCATAGGACATGCACATGGTACCGGGACCAATGTTCTCTGTACGGTAAGTAGGATGTTCCAGAGAGCTGTAGGAAAGGAGGATTGACCAAATGAGCTGCAGCGTTACAGCTAGTGGCTCCCATTCACACAGCAGAAGTGTTACGTGCTCGTTACAGGTTTCAGAGTGGTAGCCATGTTAGTCTGTATCAACAAAAACAATGAGGAGTACTTTGTGGCACCTTAGAAACTAACAAATTTATTTGGGCATAAGCTTTTGTGGGCTAAAACCCACTTCATCAGATGCACGGAGTGGAAAATACAGTAGGAAGATAGATAGATATAACATGAAAAGATGGGGTTGCCTTACCAATTCTAACAAGACAATTCAATTAAAGTTGGCTATTAGGAGCAGGAGAAAAAATCACTTTTGTAATGGTAATCAGGGTGGCCCATTTCAAACAGTTGAGAAGAAGGTGTGAGTAACAGTAGAGGGGGAAATTAGTATGGGGAAATAGTTTTTTAGTTTGTGTAATGACCCATCCACTCCCAGTCTTTATTCAGGCCTAATTTGATGGTATCCAGTTTGCAAATTCATTCCAGTTCTGCAGTTTCTCGTTGGAGTCTGTTTTTGAAGTTTTTTTGTTGAAGAATTGCCACTTTTAAGTCCGTAATTGAGTGTCCAGGGTGCTTGAAGTGTTCTCTGACTGGTTTTCAAATGTTGTTCTTGATGTCTGATTTATGTCCATTTATTCTTTTGTGCAGAGACTGGACGCTTCAGCCAATGTACATGGCAGAGGGCCATTGCTGGCACATGATGGCATTTATCACATTGGTTAAAGGAAGACAATCAGTTTAGGCCCTTGGCAATTTAAAAAAAAAGGGTTAGCTATCATAATTATTAACCAAATATAATCAGCTTCTGTATAGAGGTAAATGTCTACAAAAAAAACAGTCAACTAGTTGCATACTTGATTCAAAGCTGTAAAGGTGACAGGACTGAGTAAGCCCTCATGTTTGATGTAGAAGGTGCTTAAGCTAAAATCTTCACACTTGATATGAATGTGGTAGTCCATATACAGTACAAAAATTACACCAATGATTTTCTAGAATGACAACTGTCATAGCTTTAATACAGCCTGAATTGACATTTCAAACAAGTACAACACAAAGCCTACAGCTATATTTAGAGCTAGGAGTCTGATTCCCCAGCTCATACAGAGGTAGCTGTGCTTGCTCTCATTGTAGAGACCCCTGGCTCCATAGTCTTAAATAGATAAGGCACAATAGGGCCTGGGTTAGTAGGCTGCTGGTGCACAGCTGAGGTCACTTACTAGTACTAGCTGTTAAGCGCATGGCTCATTAATTTTAAATGTATTTTTTGGAAAAATAAAGTTAATCAATTGCCATGATGAAAAATAGTTCCTAGTAGGATATAATAGGGAACTTACAAAACTCTTCCTAAGTATTTTGGCGAAGGTTCCGTAGCCTCCAGCCTTTCTCTTCCTGTCCCTCAGCCCAGCGGCCCTTTCAGCAGCAGTACATCGTGACCAGTCACTTTCAGTTTACTTTCTAGTGTTGACACAGAAACAGCTGCAGCAGGCACTTTGAGATGCATGTCAGAGTGCTGTCTAGTTTTTACTCTGAATATTCTTCCCCCTCTTCTGTTCCAAACCATCCCCCTTTTCACTGCAACTTAACTCTTAATGCTCCTGTGCTCCTTTCCTTCCTTTGCTCCCCCTTCCTGTTTTTCACTTACTTCCCTCTTCAGTGTGTCCCCTCTTCCTTTTGTGACTTCATTTAGCTAACTCCCTCCCAGCAAAACCCCACTTAAAGAAAAATGGTACTATCTGCTTGTATGTTATATCCAGTCCCCCCCACCCTTTGTCTCTCATATCTAGGTTGTAAATTCTACAAGACAACCAGTACAAGTGTTCTTAAGCAATACTGTAATTCAAATAATCCATCATAAAAACTAAGGTGTCAGTCCTACCACGATTTGTGCATTTGAGTTGCCACGCTGAGTTCAATGGGATGACTCAGGTGAGTAAATTTAGATCATCCTACAGTGTACAGTTTTGTTTTTACAACAGCTAATAAAATCATGGCTGTAGGGCCATGGACAGCTGCTGAAAAGTTATTTGGCAATGGTGGGAGGGGGAGGGAGGGAGAGAGAAATGAGCAGTTTAAAACTGACACCACTGCTGAAAGGCAGCAGGGAATATTAACACCACCTTCCTCCCAAAAATTGAATATAGATACATATGCAAAAATAGTGAAAAACTATTGATGTTTTCAACCTTTTCCCTACTATTTTCTGTTAATCTTCTAGTAGAACATATTTTCAGTTCAGTGGAGAAAAATGTTACAAAATCCCAACCCCACAAAAGTCATCTTATTTTAAAACAAATATAAAAACTAAATACAGTACTAACAGCAGCAATATGTCACCTTAGTATGAATGTTTACCAATTACCCAATGCAAGTCCAAAAAAAATACAATTCTGCACTACACAGGCATGTGGTGATGCTCCAGTCTTGTGTAATACTCTTTACCCCTATATTGTAGCATGGGCATCTAATGTCCCTAAACTGACATAGAATAAGACAGGACTGAATGTTAATCTAAACTTGGTTTCCTTGATTTGAATCTTAACTTGCTTACTTTTACTATTGAAGTTTTTGCTAGTTTCCCCTCCCAGATGGAACAGTGTGTTCACTTCTGATTACCCTTGCGTGTATGTTACCATCCAGAACTGGTGGGGAAGGAGTTATGAAACCTTTCTTTGCAAAGAAAGGTGTAAATTATAATCTGTGATTGTTTTCCTTTTCTTAATTCATTTATGACCTTTCAGCTAGCAAGCATGCTCAACCCTTAGTTAGGCTGTAATTCCATCACAATTCTTCTGTCAGATGAGGAAGAACTCAGCCATGTATTAAAATAGGAATTTGCTGAGCATTGTTCACTGCTGTCAATTCCCCAGTGTCACTCCCAATTGCCATATGAAAACTAGGAAAAAAACATAAAACTAGAGGGGAAATACTTTCCTTTCTCAACTGGAATTAGTTGTGCGTGTCTGCTGTCTTATGAGTTTGTATAGATGCTCTGGTCAATGGTAGATTTAAGGAAGGATGCGAAGTACTTCATAAGGTTACTTGAGTCCTGCAGAGATTATTTTGTACTTTATACAAAATCTCTTAAACAGAAAAGCTCTCTTCCTGAATAAAATCCATTTTACTATTGTTTTTCCCATACAAGATCAGAACAGGAGAATTCAACCACACGGGGAAGAAATAAAGAGAAGGATGGAAAGGAAAAATAGGATTTTTTGGTCTATTGGGAGAGTAATCTTGTCAATGCTATCACGGGTAATAATTTTAAAGAAAAAAGTGCTTTGGCACAGACAAGTATTTTCTGAATTAAGATGCAGTAAACACAATGGTGCACTGGTTAACATTCAGAAGGGTGGTGTGTAAAACTTCCTTGAGTCAAGCAATTTATAAAGTTGTTATAACCCTGAGGTGCAAATAAATCCAAACCCGTTCAGTCTACAGCATATTAAGAAAAGAAATTTATTATTTTACTCACTAGAAAGGATGAACTACTTTGGACCAAAAGCAGTCTATTGGGTAATGCACTTTACCACAAGTACTCATCGTTCTTTTTGCGGATAGAGACTAACGCTACCATTCTGAAACGTTTAAAAAGAACAATACAGGGCTTGATTCTATGAGGTACTAAGCACCCTCATCACTGACAATTGCACAATATAGATAAGCACCAGTGTATAAATGGAAACCCTGAATCAGAGCTAAGTTTCAATAATATACTACAGCTAAACAATACAATACCACCTCCAGGGGTTTGTAATACAGAACAATTCATAGTGGTTTTTAAAAATAAATTTATTAAAAGTTTTATGACATACAGAAATGATAAACTGAGGGTACACTTTCAAAACACCAATTTTACAATATATTGTGCACAGTTCAAAATAAAACATTGACCCAGCAGTGGTTTATGTACTAATCAAAGCAAGCAGGTGCCGCTCTACCCAATTATTAAACTGTAAATAGTACAGGCTACTATTATATATGCAAAGAAGTGCTCTAAGTGGAAGACCAGGACTTATGAGATAAAGTATCCCAAATGTAAGGTACAAAAGAATAGCAAATAGCCCTCTTGAAGACTTATTAGTAAATTATTTCATTTTTAGTTTCAAATAGTAAAGAACATCCCATCTTTATCCTCAATTTAAAAGTGTCTATTAACTGTCTTAACTAGCCCACATCACTAGTAGAAGTTGCCCATTATTCTGTATGTTTCACAGAGATAAGAGGGATCTTTACATTCATTTTGTTTCAGTCAACCAGAATATTCCTTTTATTATAATAATTAGGAATAATTTTTCACATTAAAGAAAATGAAATAGCATAGAGATGTAAACTGTATTTAATTGTAAATAATTATTTATAAAGGACTTGTTTAGATATGGGGAAATAATTATAGCCTGGATTAATTTTTTCTTTTATGGTAAAATAATGCTAAAACCTCTAGTCATTTTAGAAGATCTACACACCATTGTTCTAAACAATTCTGAAACACTTATTAATCCTCGGCAATTAAATTTATCATTTTCAAACACAACAGGCCAGAAACTGGAAGGCCATCCCTGATTTGTATATAAATGTACACAATTTTAAAATCTATACACAACCCTAACATTTGTTAGGGCCTTCTTTAACAGATTAAGTAGTTTGTTTGAGTCCAGTAGGAAAAATATTGTGTGGGTTATCAGTTTTGTTCTCATTCCACACTTACAGGCAGAGCTTGCCTTTACACTTCCATTTTAAGACCCCACAGGTTGTAGTTGGACCATTGGGTTGCTCTGTGATAAGCTAAGAATTGCTTCCTCGATTGCTGTTTTGTTCTCTTTCTGGATCAAAATCACTACTTTCATATAAGATCTTGTTTCTCATCCCTTCTTGAATAATTCTTTGCTGGATCCTTAGTTTTGCATGATTGTATCTGCAATATATCCTAAAGGAAGAAAAAAACAAAGTACATTTGAAAAATATCAAGTTACAACTGTTCAACTAGTTAAAATGTATGAACTGTAAATTCTACACATCATAACTGGACATTTTACAAGCACTTATGTAAATATTAGCACAGCTGCTAATTCTCCAAGGCATGGTTCTACAGCCACTTTGCACAAGGAAGTCTCATGTGCAAGCAGCTACAGAACTGGTTCCTAAACATATTCTTTTTTACTTTTAAAGATCTGAATTTGGTCCTGATCCTGAAAATACTTATACACCTGCATAGTTTTAAACATGTGAACAGTCCTTACTGATTTCAATGGGACTACTTATGTACCTAAAGATAAGCACATCTTTAAGCATTCACAAGATTATGGCCTAAATTACAATTTTAACTGAAAGACTCAACAGTGGGAGGAAACAGAGACATGAAGAAAGGAGAGGACAAGAGGACTGCATGGTCTCTTGGAAGACTAAGCCACATGTTAGAGAATGCTTTTTTAAATTTAATTGTAATTAAAAATATTAAGTCCAATAGCTTAAGGTTTATGAACATCCTTGCAAAAATAAGTTTTGGGAATGGATATAAAGGAGAGGAAGGAGGCATCACTAATAGAGTAATGAAGGGTCTTCCAAGAAGAATATGAAAAGGTGACAGAGGACGGCACAGGAATACATGTACAAATTTGCAGAACTGGTCTGTCAAAATTCAAGAAACATCTTACATACCAACATCCTAAGGTTGTCAAAACAAAACCTCCCATTCCGAAGTCAAAAGATCTTCTAACTCTACCTGAAAGAGAAAACACAGATAATGAAAACAATTATCCAAACTACTTTTATTTCTCTCAACTAGCAGAACAAAATCAAGCAGAAAAATTAATCTCTCTTGCTGAAGAAATACAGGAAAACAATAAAAAATACTCACTGGTTGCTAAAAAATGTCCAAGGCCCACAACTAGAGAACCCAGTGACCCATAGAGTATTGACTCTCGTGCACAGGGAATATTTTGGACATCAAGGATTCCTAGGAGCTTAAAGGTCTAGAATTAAAAAAAATTGTTAAATGATGACAATATCTTAATTCAGATAATTTAAAAAAAAGAAACAATACATTAGAGTTGCATTTTCCATCCCTCTTTCTGATTTTCAGACCAAAAAACCGGCCCCTATATATTCAGTCGTTCGTACAAAACAGTTAATTTGTTGTTGGTTTTATTTTAAATACCCAATAAGACTTCCTTTATTTTCAGCTATATATTTTTTGTACAAATAATGCACTGTCATACAAAACATGAGATTGTGAAAGTAGACAGAGCCAAATTCATCCCAAATGTATCCTGTTAGTCTACTGACTTCTACTGAATTATGTCAGGGATGAATTTGGCCCACTGTGTAATTCAATGATATGAAATAAACTCTGAAAATTTTACCAATATTATTCATTCACTATAAGCAATCCTCAGTGCCTTCTAAAACCAGATTGGGGCTAATAAAGTGATTATACATTTGCTAATTAGTTCCATCACTTCAATTTAAAATCTAGAAAAAAGGATAAATTTCCATACAGAGGCTCCAATCTCAACTCTATCACAAGGCTGACATGATCCTCCTTTAGTGTTTGTGTGCATGCAAAGATGCATGTGTGTACACACACACAGCGCCACGGTATCTTTCAGATTTTTAGGGTTGTCTCCATGACAACTAAAATGTGTTCAGACTGAGGAAGTATTTTTTTGAGATTAATACTTAAAATGGCTCAATTCTGAAATGTCTGCGTCCTACCTGCCCAACAGTCACATTACTCCACAAAATTTGAGACATAGGTAGACTCTGGATATGGGCTAACGCAAGAGGAAGTGTTCAGGGAAAAGAAAAGTAAAATGTTTTGTAAAACTATTATTCAAAAGCTAGACATGATCATTTCAATAAAAACACTGATGGAGGGAAAAAAAATAAACATGGTGAAGAATATTCTTGTCATCCTCCAACCCACCAAGGCTAATTTTCATCTTTAGGTGCCTAAATACCTTTAAAAAATCTGCCCTTACATAAGATGCTTGTGGTAGAGCTGGAAACAACCCCAGTTTTTAAGTTTCTAAATTAATTGACCCATGTCTACCCACCAGACCATACAGGCTCAAACAAACTGCTTTATATATCTTTACTTGGCCAACTGCAAAATAAGGATATTTACCCACTATAAAGTGATTTGAGATATACAGATTAAAAAGATCTATGTTTTTCAGAGGCAATATCTTGAAGCATTGAAATGTGATAAATTAGCTAGGAGTGCTTTGGGAACTAGTAGATTAAGCATTATATGTGTAGTCAACAGACCAGGGTTTTAACCCTGAGTTTGACACTTAATTTACTGAGATGTTTTAAAGCATATTTTACCAGCATTCAGTGTGTAGTTATGTTGTGCTGCACATGAATATGTGACTAACTTAATTACATAGTGAACATGTGTATCTTTGTCAGGCAGGCACTGCAGGAGACAATTTGTTTGGGCAGCACTACTCACAATCCTTTAATATAATAATCTGATACCTGTCCATCCCATTTAAAATTGTAAAAAGCTATATACCTTCATCTACATTCACAAAAGAACAATAGTATGTCTTTTACAAAATCTAAAAAGAATTACTTTTAAAAACGTATGTTCTTACAGAAATGCTTATTTCAACAACAGAACAACCTGACCAAAAATAAATAAATATAGTTCTTGTCAGTAATCATTAACACAATCCTTTTGGGAAAAAAAGTGTCATATATGTAGTCTGGAGTTTCTAAGGGAATTGAGCACCTACTACACTTAGATCCCTTTGAAAATCCAAGCAATAAACATTACTGAATATTGATCAGCCTCAAATGCTGGTCCATATACATAATTTTACCCAAAACTGATAGCTATTCACTTTTCTATTACATTAGTCTCCAACAGTAATTAGAAGTTACATTTCCAAAAGAAAAACATTTAACAATTTACAATAGGTTATTATTTTAGATTTATAAAAGCCTCTACTGGCATCTCTAGATCCTCTGCTCTGACTATAGTTAATTGATAGTATTCCCTACTTAATAGTAGTCTTCCGAAAAATCTATTTAGATACCAAAATCAAGATGAAAAAGCATAAAAGCCCCCAAAAATATATGGCCCAGAGTTAAGGTTGCTATTGTGATGAAATCAGCGTTTCTTACTGATAATGTTTGTTCATTATGAAGGCACATTTCTGTCTTTATTCTCTTGCTTTTAAATCCTTAGTTTTACATATGTTATGAGCAATAGCTATGTTGTCACTTAGTATCTTTAGTTTTTTTAAGTTATTTTTTAATTTGGAATGGTACTGTTCTTGGACACTTTAGATTATCACTGAGCAGGGTTTCACTCCAGCTTCAAAATATACACTGCCACACTCCATCTCTTTCAAGGAGTTTTTCTGTTTACTTCTGTTAAGAAAACAAAAGAGTCTTCCACTCAGTCCTCACTTTCAGGTTTCAGTTCTATCTCACTCACAGGCCTCTCACAGCTTCCCAGTTCTGACCTGCTCTGCCCCGTCTTTTGGGCAGCAGCCTCAGGGTTGTCTCCCTGAAGATCTGGCCCTTTGCTCCAGGAGACCTAGCATGGGAGTTAGCTTCGCTCCTTTGTGGCTTCCTTCCTTAGGTACAACCTTTCTCAATCAATCACCCTTCTACCTCCTGCCCACTAGCAGCTTTTTAGGGTCAGGTGTATTCAAGCCCCCCTTTAATTGGGTGGACTGGACTCACCTGCTCTGATCCAGGGGAGCTGGGCCTAGTCTATCCACAGGAACCAGCTACCCTGTGACAAGATGATATAGAAGATGCTATGCTACTGTATTACTTTTGAGAGACTTAATTTAGGTTCTTATGCAATGCTATGACTAGTATTAGAGAGCCTGTATACATATGAGATTAGAATTTGTACACTTTTTGCAGAAAGTTTAAATACATAAATGTCAGTTGATTTAGGACCAAATCCACTCACGCAACTGAGATAAAAAGGACTTGGCCCTTACTCATGTATTCTCATTAGGAATAATTTCAACAGCTCACATGTGGAAAAAATAATTTGAGTTGCTGTTGTTTGCAAAGACAGTATCCACACTATGTATATACTGCATGATGCATACTTTTAAAATAGTATTTCAACTGCTGTTATACTGAAATAATTTGCTTACAACTCCAAATATAACACCAGAAAGTATGGATGTTGTGAAAGCTGATCAGTTTGTCCAAAAAAATAAAAAAAAATAATGAAGAGACAAGCCCATACATAATGTTTACATGACAAAATGCTCAGTGGAAAATCTTTATTATTTCATTATTCAGGTCATCCTTAGTACCTTATTCCACAAATAGTTCCACTGAAATCAGTAGGCCTACTGAGAGAATAGTGTTGGTAAGGGTAGGAGAAATGTCCCTATAAGGCTTCATTATGTAAGGTACTGAGCACCTTCGATTTCCACTGATGTCAAAGGGAGCTGGAGGTGGTCAGCACCTCACAGGAGCACACCCCATGTCACAGATCAAGACATTCAATTTCCATTAAAAGATTTTCTGTCATGAGGACATGCTACAGAAAAAGTAAAAACCTTTCAAATACACAAAACTTCTTATACAAAAGTTATTGCTTTACATAGGTCTGTATGTTACAGAAGAAAATAATTTGTCTAAGAGGCTTTGTTTAGCAGATATTTCTATTGGTAAAGAGAAAGCATGTTAATTCAATAGATTAACTTTCTAGTGCACAGATTTTTGAACACAGTCTGAAATAGACTTTCTAGTAGTACTAGGCACAGATTACAACAGAAATTAAAACGGGAAAAAGAATAAGGGAAGAAAGAAATAACATTTTTGAGGTGTTACTTTTCCTGTCACTATATAAAGCCTTACACAATGAAAAATGTATGGAATTCTCAAAATATCAACATGAAAAATACTGGTCTTCAAAACTGTAGGAGAAAAGGTGAGACCACCATCTCTTTGGTTAATTAAAATAATGAATTAAAAACAGAAAGAGGACAGGAAAAGGTGATTTTAACTTGTTAAATGTGTGTTTCTGGAGACCTGAATAGCTGAACTGGTTGGCGAACTTTCTGGTTACCACAGTGCAGTGAAAAAAACTTACAAAAGACTTGTACCTAAAAGGTCCCCATAACAATTATTCTTAAGTGTAGACACCTCTTAATGAATGCTCACTTAGGCCCTAATTGTGCAAGCTGCTCTGCACAAGTGGCGGCCTGTAACAGAGTCCCATTGACTTCAGAGCAGCTAGCAAGATCAGGGCCTTGGTTGACAAGACCAGCAATTTTCAGGGTCCACTGCATCTATAAATTGCATGCTTAAAAGATGTCTGCAGCTCAGGTTAAAGTACCCATTGTCTGAAACTAGTCCTAAAGCAGAGAACAGGGATTCTCAATTTTTTTCATAGTTGGGGTCCACACAAGTTTCATGGACCATCTCCCCTCCCACTCTCAATTGTACTGACTACCTCTCTTCCCAACTGTGATTGCATAACATTCCTGTGACAATTAAATCACCTGATTATGTGGAAAAGAGATAGCTAAAAATACAGTAGATGGTTTCCTACTATCTTTAGTACACTTCACCAGCTGGAAATAAGGATGAAAGCCAGCACTATATGACCTAACAACCTCTGTATTTCAGCAGGAAGTACTTCAGCAGACCACAGATTGAGAACCTTTGTCCTAGCATAGTTATATTAAATTAAAAGTAACTGGAAGTACAATTTAAGAGCATGTAAGAGGCTTCAATTAAAATGTAATGTATTTTAATACAAAAATATTTTTGGTAAACAATATGCTGCATACGTGCACACAATGGTGCCATCCATTGAAAAAGGAGACCAAAAAAAAATCAAAGGAAACCTTCTACTTTTCAATGGTTGACACTGCATCATGGCAATCACCAGGCTCTTCAGAATCTAGAAGAGCCCTAAATCACATTCCATAGAAAAACCTGTGGGGAAGGAGATCTGGACATCTTCATCTGTGCTTCCCCCTGCCCCCCCCCCCCACCATCCCTTGGATAGGTTATCACCCCCCAAAAAAGGAGGACATAGGTCTTGTCCCAAACCTGGCAGATTGCAGGGGCTCCCTGGGATGCCCTGTACATCAGCATCTTGAAGGTATGGCAGCTCCACTGGAGCCTTGGTACAAAGAACTCTTACTTTACAACATATGTCACCAGTGCATGTTCTGCATAAAACATAATTAATACAGCAGAGACTGTGACATATATTAAATATATAAAGGTTCCCAGTCACCCAAAGATCCACACCCAGGTCTAGGGGAGAAGATAGTCAGGTCCAAGAGAGCACATGACATTTACCAGCATGTACCTGCTTCGCTTTTTAGTATTATTGGTTATTTTAGAACATTCACATATGAACTGTATGCATAATCAATAGGCTTAGAAGGACTAGATTGTATTGGTATGCATCAGTAAACATTGATGTCACTGTACATACAAATTGATAAAAAAAATCCATCAATAATAGTTGAAATGTAGTTAAATAAATTATGAAAAGTGCTGCTTGGGAACTAGTTTGATTTCAGCATATTTACTGTGTATATTTTGACATGCAGTCTTGACAATTTGTGTTTTAACAGTTACAAAGCTTTAACTTAAACTAAAATAATGAGCTGGGCCTGCCCTAAATTCCTGCAACTGTGAACATTTAAATAGATAAAACTTTTAAAACATGCTTAAAATTCCCTAGCCATACTATCGGGCAAAATGATGAAAACCCAAACCAGGGACTCTGGAAGCCCCGATCGCTGGGAGCGGGGAAAGGCCGGCCCGACCCAGGCTACTGACTGTGTAACCTTGAGGCGGCCCCTGTCAAGGGCAGGGGGGTCTAACATTAGCTCGGGCAGCCCCGCTGTGAGTGGGAGCTGGGGGACGCGCGTCACTCCCGGCAGACCCGCAGGGACCCCCGGCCGGGCTCCCTGGGCGGCAGCCCTGCATGGGGAGGGGGGACCGGGCTCTAGTGCAGGGGCGGCGGGAGAGCAGGCGCGGCTCCCACCCAGGGGGCTGCGGCCCGGCGGCGCCTCCACGCGGGACAGACACGGGCAGGGCGCGGCCGCCTGGCTCTGCGCTGAGTCCGCCTGGATCAGTCACCCGCCGGGGGCCGTGGCCCCACCCCGGGGCCGCACGGACCCGCCCCGACAGCGGCGGGGGGGGGGGGGGGACAAAGCCAGCGGTGGGGTGGGCAAGGGCTCTCCCCCCGCTTGCTCCGGGGAGGCACCGGCTCCCGGCGAGCCGAGCCCACGAGAAGGCGCCGCTCGGCTCGGCCCCCCCGTTACCTTCTCCGAGCCGGGCTCGCCCTCCCCCGCCATGGCGCTGCTCACAGCGCCCTCCTCGCGCTACCAGTGAGGCCGAGCCGGGCCGCGTGTGAAGGACGAGAGAAAAGTGCCAGCGGAGCCGCTCTAGCCGCCCCGCGTCATCTCTATGGTGCCCCAGATGAGCGGGCCGGGCGCCATTTTAGGTATAGCGCTGAGAGATTCCAGCAAAATCCTTTGTTCACTGAAATGGGTCACGGAGCAGCGCGGGGGCGCGCCCGCGCGCGCCCGGCTCTCTCCTTCCCGGCCCAACCGTCGCGCGCGCACGTTCTCGCCGAGTCTCTCACCCGCGCACATACAGCGCGCGCGGGCACGGGGGCGGGTTGGGCCGGGGCTGGTGTCCCCGAGAGACGTGAGAGAGCTGGGGGAAGGGGAGAGATGGAGACTAAAATGGAAGGCGGGGAGACAGACCTAGGGGCCAATATTGGCCAGTGCTTAGTGTCGCCTCACAACGGGGGTGGAGCAGGCAGCAGCACTTCGGGGGGGGCGGGGGTGTGGCATGACACAGCCCCCCCGCACCCCCCCCGCCCAGCAGCGACAAGCCCCCAGCCCCTCTCCAGGGCATGAGGAGAAAGTGACACAGCCCCTTTCCACATCTCCCTGCCAGCCCCTTGGTCCCATTGCCGGGGTATCTAATCCCCAGTCCTTGCACTAGAAGTTATGCCGTCAAAGTTATCTAATTTGCAGTAATATAATATGTAGTATGCTTGGCACGCTGTGCAATACATAAAATGAAGGTAGGCCTTGCCCCAAGTTAACAGCTCCAACTCCTATTGCCACCAATGCAACCTGAATTACTAAGTGTTAAGAGGCACTAAAACCCAAAAGAGTAAACATGCTAAATATGCTAGTTGAGCAATAACTAAGTGGAGGAAGAGGGAAAGTGATGCATAACAGTATATAAATACCTGAATCATGTGAACACTATGGAAGGAGAGGGATTATTTAGGGTTACAATGGGAAATAACTAGGAATAACGGGATATGATGAAGATAAAATGTACATTGAGAATCGAGAAAAACATCCTGACAGTGAGATTTACTAGGATAAACCCTTAACTTGAATTGTTTTTCAAGACTGTACCTTTCCAGCTAAACTAGGCAAAATACAAGCAAATGTACAATAGGAAATGGTCATGAGATGGTTCATACTGTAATTGGTATTTTCCATCCCTAACTATTATTACGTTATATACATATAAAATCAATAACAGTAGTATTTGGGGAGATAAACAGAGATACACTTTTTAACCCTGTTGAATGACATAGAACTGTTTTTCAGTGGGACAGAATGGAAAAATTGAAGCTATTTTGCTTTAAGGAAAATAGAGGTTCTCTCTCATAAACTGAATTGTTGGGAGGATTCATTTTAGGACACTACAAGTGTATGGAGATTCATTTTAGGACATTTAAAAACATAGGATCCTCTCCCTCTTAGTGATGAAGAACTGTGTTGTTTCAACAAAACATTGGTAATATTGTTTATCAGTTTAAAAAAATCTTCCCTCATTGAGGAAATACCACTGATTTAAATGTTCACAGTGTTTGAGAGCCGAGTCTCTTTACTGGACTGAAAGTGTAGTTACTCTTTGCTCTATTCACAAATTTGTTGTCCACTCCACAGAGCATGCTCAAAAATAATTAATAGACTGCATATCACTAAAATGCACTGGTTGAAAGTTTCTTAAAAATCAATTCAAGACAGACAAGTATGGTTTGAATTCTGTTAGGTATACGTTAGTTTTAAATATTTTCAAGTGGTGATTATTATTATGTATATAGTACTGTATAAGGTAAAATATGTTAAACAGAAAACAAATGGCTGGAGCAACTGCAGCTTAGCAGCTCCTGGCAACAGTCTTGGGGCAGCCAGAGGCTTCCGGCCTCCGGTGGCAGACGGGGCAGCCGCTGGTCCCTGGGGCTCCCCCCCATGGCAGCATCCCCCCACACCCAAAGATTCAATCAGGGGTATTTATGGTATAAGTCATGGACAGGTCACGGGCCATGATTTTGTGTTTCTTGCCCGTGACCTGTCCATGACTTTTACTAAAAATACCTGTGATTAAATCATAGCCTTAGTCATTGTTGCTCTAAAATTGGTCATTATTACTATATGTAGAATTAAAAGCATACAGAGTACTAATCAAGAGTAAAAAAATAAACGTCTTGGGACAGAGACTTTGATTTTATTCTTGTGCAGTGCTTTTCTTAACTGATAATTAATAATAGGGATATGTTGGGGAATGGGGTAACATATGTGTGTGTCCATATTCTGAATGGAAATCTCCCTTTGACATGCTCCTGTACTTGAGATAACAAGGTTAATGCAATTATCTCAAACCTGATTCTGGCCTGAATATTTATACCTGCCTCTGGAAATTTCCACCACATGTGTCTGACGAAGTGGGTCTTCACCCACGAAAGCATATGCTCCAATATATCTGTTAGTCTACAGGTGCTACAGGACTCTTTGTCGCTCTTGCAGATCCAGACTGACATGGCTACCCCTCTGAATAGTTAAAGTCTCCCATCACCACCAAGTCCTGTGCTTTGAATGATCTTGTTAGTTGTTAAAAAAAAGCCTCATCCACCTCTTCTTCCTGGTTAGGTGGTCTGTTAGTAGACCCCTACCATGACATCACCCTTGTTTTTTACCCCTTTTATCCTTACCCAGAGACTTTCAACAAA
This sequence comes from Chelydra serpentina, assembly GCA_037349315.1. NCBI lineage: Eukaryota > Metazoa > Chordata > Testudines > Chelydridae > Chelydra > Chelydra serpentina. Next base: position 43,104,944 of record JBAIAC010000001.1, read on the forward strand.
TCTGTCTCCTATTTCCATCTCAACCTCAGTCCAAGTGTATACATTTTTAATATATGAGGCAACACCTCTTCCCTTTTTTCCCTTCCTGTCCTTCCTGAGCAAGCCATAACCTTCTATACCAATATTCTAGTCATGTGTATTATCCCACCAAGTCAATTCTGTGATGCCTACTATGTCATAGTTGTATTTATTTACTAGCACTTCAAGTTCTTCCTGCTTATTCCCCATACTTCTTGCATTAGTATACAGATATCTAAGGCCAGGTCTACACTAGGACTTTATGTCGAATTTATCAGCGTTAACTCGATTTAATCCCTCACCCGTCCACATTAGGAAGCAGTTTATTTCGACATTAAGGGTTCTTTGAATCGATTTCGGTACTCCACCCTGACGAGGGGAGTAGCGCCAAATTCGAAATGGGCATGTCGAATGCGAGGTACTGTGGATGGAATTCGACGCTAATAGCTCCGGGAGCTATCCCACAGTGCACCACTCGGTGGACGCTCAGGGAAGTATTGTGTACTCGGATGCTCTGACCTGCCACTCAGAGAAATCCCCGCGAAAATTTGAATGCTTTTTCCTCTGTGGCCATTTTGAATCCCATTGCCTCTTTGGACATAGTGGCGAGCTCAGCAGCACTGGCAATGATGCAGAGCTCTACAGCGGTGGTTTCGATGCCATCACTGAATAGAAAGAGAGCTCCAACATGGAGTGATCGTGAGGTTTTGGATCTCATCGCTGTGTGGGGCGATGAATCAATCCTAGCCGAGCTCCGTTCAAAAAGACAGAATGCCAAAATTTACGAAAAGATTTCCCAGGCTATGACGGAGAGAGGGTACAGCCGGGATGCTACGCAGTGCCGCGTCAAAATCAAGGAGCTACGTCAGGCGTACCAAAAGACCAAAGAGTCCAACGGACGCTCCGGCTCAGCGCCTCAGACTTGCCGATTTTACGAGGCACTGCACGCCATGCTCGGTGGTGCGGCAACAACTACCCCGCCAGTATCCGTGGACACCGATGACGGGGTCCATTCTACGGACACATCGGAGGAGGTTTTCGCTGACGGCGAAGAAGAGGAAGGAGGGCAGGGGGACGAAGCAATCGAAAGTGGTCACCCTGGAGATTTCCCCGACAGCCAGGAACTATTCCTCACCCTGACTGCGCTGCCCTTCGAACACTCCCAAGCCAGCATTCCTGAACAGGAATCAGGAGAGGGATCATCAGGTCAGTGTGTTAGACATTTATTTTCAATACAATAGTTATGGTGTGATAGCGCTCTGTAACTGTGGCTTCACTGGCCTTATGCGCTTCAGCTTTGAGTCGCTTTCCCGTGCAACTATTCGAAAAGTCTGTCAATATGTATGGGGATAGAGGTGTAATCACCAGCAGAGATCTCAGAGAAGCTGTCTTGCAGGTACAGCGATAGTTTGTTTAGCACGTTCACTGGGAGAGCTGCCTTATTGTCTCCTCCATGGTAGGATACTTTCCCGCGCCATGCAAGCAGCAGGTACTCTGGTATCATTGCCTTGCATAGCATGGCAGCATACAGCCCCGGGGTTTGCTTGCATTGACGCAGCATGCAGATTTTCTCTATCTCGGTAATCCTCATCAGAGTGATATCAGTCATGGGGTCCTGGTTCGAATGAGTGGTATAATTAGTATACTGCATGCTTCCTTTTCCCCTTACAGACACACACCCGGCTGTTTACGTTAACGCGTGGTGGTAGTGTGTCGGGAGCAAAACCAGTACCACATATCGGTGCGCGGGTAGGGACAGTCCCAGGGAGCGGCAACGCTAAACCGGGGATAGGATAGGCGAGCCGTTCATGCTGAGCGGTTCGCGGGCATTTTAGATTCCCTGGAGCAGCCACGCGGAGGGGGGGGAAGGGTAGGCGAGCCGTTCACGCTGAGCGGTTCGCGGGCATTTTTGGTTCCCTGGAGCAGCCACGCGGAGGGGGGGAAGGGTGGCCGAGCAGTTCATGCTGGGCGGTTCGCGGGCATTTTTGGTTCCCTGGAGCAGCCACGTGGAGGGTGGGGAAGGGTAGGCGAGGCGTTCATGCTGAGCGGTTCGCGGGCATTTTTGGTTCCCTGGAGCGGCAACGCAGACTGGGGGTGGTTTAGGACAGCCGCCGTAGATTATCGGTTTGGCCAGCAGCAGTTACTGCCCGCCGCCAGGAACACTGAGGGAGACATGGGAGTAGAGCACTGCTGTGAAGCAATCTCGCAGCAGTCCTAAGTCAGCACCTTACCATGGTTTTCAGAGAGGTGATTTTCTGTGTACGGCAAGGCTTCTGGGATCCGTATACCGGGACCCCAGACACTCACTCAGCCTTAAGGCATAGTATTTGACCTTGTAGTACGTGTACATGTGATAGGCACTGTGTTTGGCCCTATTCATGGTGAAAGAGTATGGTCATTGTTCTTGAAAAAGTATCATTCTGAGGAATTCACTCCCTTTCATTTATCCTACAGCTGTGAGTGTCTCCCGCCCAACCCGTGCTTCTCCCACCCATGGCCTAGTCCAGATAAGGCGGCGCAAAAAGAGAACCAGGGACGACATGTTCTCAGAATTAATGATGCTGTCACAGAGGGAGGCGGCACACCGCAGAGAGGACTTTGCACGGTACGAGCGAGCAGCCAGGGAACGGGAGCAGAGGGCTGAAGCGCGCGAGGACAGGTGGCGGCAGGAGGATCAGCAGGCGACCCAAACAATGCTGGGAATCATGAGGGAGCAAACAGACACGCTCCGGCGCCTAGTGGATGTTCTCCAGGACAGGAGACATGAGGAAAGAGCACCTCTGTATGTTCTTTCAAGCCGCCCTCCCCCGCCACCAAGTCCAGTGGCTTCCTCCCCAAAAGTCACTAGGACAAGGGGAGCCAGGGTGCGTGGAAATACTCAATCCACCCCTGCAGACCGCTGCAGTAGTAGAAGGCTGTCATTCCCAAAACCTTAGACTTTTCCCTCCTCTCCATCCAGCAGCACCCCTGAGCACCTCCCTTCCCAGGTCCCATGTTAAGTTACTGTTCTGTTGAATAAATCTGGTTTTTTGGTTCACTGATGTTTCCCTGAGTGTTTTAAATGGGACCGTTTGTATGTCTGGGTAGTGGTTAACATGTTTTGTAAGTGCAGATAATGGGAGCACAAACGAGGGTGCACACAGGGTAACTGCTGAAGTGACAAGCACAGTACACATTGCATGCATTAAGCACACCTGTCCTTCGTTGTGCAGGTTTATACGTTGTAAACGTGGGGTTGGGGGTTGGGTGGTGCACTGTATGTTTGGGGAGGGTGGTCGCTGATCTTTTGCGGCTGACAGTAGCCTGCTGGATAGATCAATGCACCGTGGGATCCGTAGGCGATAGTCACAACGTAAAAGACACATAGACACCACCACACACACATGGGATTAGGAGAGGTTGATTGTCCCTTTAAGCAAGCGGAACACCTCTTGGCACTGCGCTTTGGGCAGGATCAAGAGCTTCCCCTTTGAAGGGAAGTGTCCCCCAACCAAACCGCCCCCCAACCGCCGTATGCCTCCACGGTGATAATCATTACCCAATAAGAAGTACAGGAAAAGGTTCAAACAAAAAAATCTTTCCTTTACTGTGACTTTACAGCGTTGAACCAAGGAGGGGGAAGGGGGTTGGTAATGGGAGGATGGGCAACGGGACATGTGTAAAGGGACAGGGGAAGGTCCAGTATCTGTTTACGGAAGTGTAGCAGTCACTGGTTAACCCGCTCTGTCTGGAAGCGAGCTTTCAAAGCTTCCCGGATGCGCACCGCCTCCCGCTGTGATCTTCGAATGGCTCTGGTGTCTGGCTGAGCGTAATCTGCTGCTAGTCGATTTGCCTCAACCTCCCAGCCCTGCATAAATGTCTCCCCCTTGATCTCACAGAGATTGTGGAGCACACAGCACGCCGCAATCACAATGGGGATATTTTTAGGGCTGAGGTCGCAGCGAGTAAGTAAGCTTCGCCATCTTGCTTTGAGACGGCCAAAGGCACACTCCACCACCATTCTGCACTTGCTCAGGCGGTAATTAAAGAGCTCCTTTTCAGTGTCCAGGGCTCCCGTGTATGGCTTCATGAGCCATGGCATTAGCGGGTAGGCAGGGTCCCCCAGGATCACTGTTGGCATCTCCACATCCCCAACAGTGATTTTGTGGTCGGGGAAATAAACCCCCTGTTGCAGGCGTCTAAACAGACCAGAGTTTTTGAAAACACGAGCATCATGAACCTTGCCTGGCCACCCAACATTGATGTTCGTAAAACGTCCTTTGTGGTCCACTAGTGCTTGCAGAACCATAGAAAAATAGCCCTTTCGGTTAATATACTGGCCGCCCTGGTGCTCCGGTCCCAGGATAGGGATGTGTGTCCCATCTATGGCCCCACCGCAGTTTGGGAATCCCATTGCAGCGAAGCCATCTATGATCGCCTGCACGTCTCCCAGGGTCACTACTTTGTGGAACAGCAGGTCAACGATTGCACGGGCTACCTGCATCACAGCAACGCCCACGGTAGACTTGCCCACTCCAAATTGGTTCGCTACTGACCGGTAGCTGTCAGGGGTTGCAAGCTTCCACAGGGCTATGGCCACTCGCTTCTGGATAGTGAGGGCAGCTCGCATCCGGGTGTCCTGGCGCTTCAGGGCAGGGGACAGCAACTCACAAAGTTCCATAAAAGTGCACTTACGCATCCGAAAGTTTCGCAGCCACTGGGACTCATCCCATACCTGCAGCACTATGCGGTCCCACCAGTCAGTGCTTGTTTCCCTTGCCCAGCATCGCCGTTCCACGGGATCAACATGACCCATTGCCACCATGATGTCTAGGGGCCGGGGTCCAGCGCTTTGCAAGAGATCAATGCCCCTTTCAGAGTTTAAGTACTCCCGGAGATTACGTTGTCTCCTCTCCCGATTTCTCTGCATCAGAGTCTGGAAAAGGTGCGCTATAAGGCGCGAGTTGTTGGCTACGGACAGGACAGCTGCGATAATCGCGGAGGGCTCCATGCTCACTGTCCAGTGGCGTCCGAGCTATCAGCCACAGGAAAAGGGCGCGAATTCATTCCCCGCCGGCGCTTTCACGTTGGGAACGCGGAAGTGTGGGTCGAGTGACGAAATTTACGTATACCGACCCTTGACACAATTTCGTTCCCACAAGGCACTGGGGGCTACACCCAGAATTCCAGTGGGCAGGCGGGACTGCGGGAACTGTGGGATAGCTACCCACAGTGCACCGCTTGCAATGTCGACGCTTGCCCCCCTACTGTGGACTCGGACATTCGAAAAAAGATCCCTGGTGTGGATTCGAACAATCGACCTGGAAATATCGGGTTCACAAGTTCGGTTTCACAGAAATCGAACTAGTACCGTAGTGTAGACATACCCTAAGATACTGATTTAATCCCCCGCCCCAGTTCTGTCTTGTCTCTTCCTTATCCCTGCTATAACAGCCCATGCTCCCCCCAAATTCTGACCCTTCTCCCAGGTCTCCATGTTTTTGTCTTACCTGTGGGCTTTTGTCACCTGTGTTAAAGGAAAGGACGGAAAGGAAAAGAAATATATGTAGGCCTATGCTTCCTGTTTCCTTTGATTCGATCCTGACAATCCAGCATCTGTCAACTGGTAGGTTTGATTTTCCCATACAGGGTCCCTCCCACCTCGAATAACAAGGAGTCAGTTGGGGTAAGGTGAAAAACAAATAAAGTGCATTGAAGAATTGGTGTACAATGAATAGGGCAAAGAAAGGAGGGAGTAAACAGTAAAATTATGTAATACAGTGATTCCCCAAAATAAACCCTATAAACAGGTAAGTAGACCCCTCATTAGAAACCTTCTTCTATACATTAAGCTTTAATTGTTGCCTGGGACCTCAGTCCTCTGGCTAGTTGAAAGCTATCGGAGAGGAGCTCGAGGGAGTCCCTTGATGTTCCTCCGGGTCTGAAGAAGAGTAGATGGTACATCGGGGGACAGCAGATGAAGATGGATGATGGTAAGTGGGATGTGGCTGTCTGTCCTTCTGTTCTCCTTGCAGGTGATGGCAAATGCATGTCCAAGTGGAAGCAGAGCTGTGAAACGAAAACCCTAGCCCCCTCTACCACTAGGATGGGTAGGTAAGTGCAAGTCAGACCCATGACAGTCCCTGGCTGTCACTCGGATGGACAGCCCCCTGCGCAGTGCTCGAGACAGACTTATCTAACCTTGCCCGGGAAGCTCTGTAGAAGGAGCAGAAAACCCCTTCTGGGAAACCCTGTGGAAAAGGCATTAAAAACCAGTTCTCTCCAGAAATAAGGAGAAATAAAAGACGGGAAAACTGTGATCAGTTGGGTCACATGGGCACAAACTCCATTTTGGGAACCAATATGGGTTCCTTACATTATACAAAACATACAAAATGGACAGAACCGAATACCTGCCCCCTTCAAACTTGGTTTAAAGCCCTCCTCACTAGCTTAGCCAATCTGTATCCAAATATGCTCTTCCCCTTCCTCGATAGGTGGACAGGGCCAGCTCACAACATTTTGGCATCTGAGGCGGGGAGCTCAGAGGGGCCCATGTCCCCTCGCTTGGGCCAAAACTTTGAAAGGTCTCAATTCTGCCTTCTTCCTGTTCTACTCCTCTCATTGTACTGCTCTGCTACCTACCCCAATAAAGGAGAACTAACACCTTAAAATGCCTTGTTCAAAAATTTTAAGTAACACTTAACTTTCAAACGCCTGAACAGCAAATGTAACTTTTCTTGTCTGCATAGTAAACACTGGCATTTGTATCTGATTGAATAATCAAAGTGGTGCTTTCCGTGCCTTCTTGGTTGCAAAGATTTGAACTGCTTCCTGAAGGTCCACAGTCTGGGCCAGCTCATGCTCTATTGCAGGGGTCTCAAACTCAAATTACCATGAGGGCCGCATGAGGACTAGTGCATTGGCCAGAGGGCCGCAACACTGACCCCGCCCCCTCGCTGCCCCCGCCCCCACTCCACCCCTTCCATTAGGCCCCTCCCCTTCTCCGCCTCCTCCCCTGAGCGCGCGGCTCCCCGGTCCTCCCCCCTCCCTCCCAGAAACCGCGAAGCTCTTCCCATGTGGCCCGCGGAGCTCTTGCCTGCGGCCCGCCGGGCTCCCCGCGGCCCCCCCTTTAAAAAAAAAAATTATTATTTTTTTTTACCCCCAGGCAGTTCCTGCTGCTAGAACAACTGTCTGGCGGCGGGAACTGTATTGGGGGGGGGGGGGGGGGGGAGAATAAATAAATATATATATATATTTTTTTAAAGGGAGGCGCGGTGCGAGGAGCCACGTGTTTGATACCCCTTCTCTATTGAGATGGTTGCAAGGCCAACCAGCCTCTCCTGTGTCATTGTGGAGCGTAGATGTGTTTTTATTAACTTCAGCTTGGATAAGCTGCGTTCTCCACTGGCAACTGTTACAGGAAGTGTTAGAAGTATGCGCAGAGCAACAAGAGCATTTGGAAAGAGGGTGGTCATTTTATTTGTGCATGTATATTCCAGAACAGCCTTTGGAGTTGATCCTGCTGAAATGTATCTTGAAAGGGCTTTCAGTTCATCACCTAAATCACTCGCATCAATATCGCGCATGTCATCACGTGTCAACACTGTCTCCAGTGCCCTGCATTGCTGGTGTAGGTTTTCTTCAGGTATAGTGATGAGTTTTGGAATATCATACAACATCCCAAATGTGTTCCTTGAGCTGCATGAAACGTTCTTCAACTGACTGTATTGCACAATCTAGCACCTGGTTAAAGAATTCAACTTTGAATTGTTGTTTGGGGTCTCTTATGGGATTATCCCGTGCCTCGTAATCAAAATGTCTTCTTCGGTGACTCTTGTATTCTTGAACGGGTGGGAAAATAGCTTCAATGTGAAGTTCCTCTGCCAACTTCTGTGCATTCTTCAGAACGTTTTGAAATCCCTCATCTGACCCTCATAAGACAGTAGGTATGACTTTGCTTTGTCCAGTTGTTCCATTGCTCCAGATATATCAAGGTCAACACCTTGGTTACAACATTTATTTCAAACAGTATGTGATGCCACAATACTAAGCCACACAGAAATTTGAAGTTATGTATGTTTCTGGTGATTCCATTTCCCTCTGCCACTGTTCTCCCACGAACAGTTCCTGTCATAACATTATCCTCCATAATGGCAACTATGGCATCATCTATCTTCCCAATTGGGTGTCTGATAGGCTTTATCACCTCCCTCGACTTTCCCATCGTGTGGCACTCAGTTGTTTCAGTGTCAGAGAGGATGTTCCCAGATGTTGCTTCAAAATTTGCCATCGATGAGTCGGTGCAGAGAAAAATACATAGATGCTTTGAATTACATTAAGAAATTCAGCAGCCACACTAGAAGCTGACACTGCATCACTGACCACCAAGTTCAATGAATGAGAACTGCTTGGGACAAAAAAAGCTCGAGGGTTTGACTCTTGGATCCATGTCTGCACTCCTCTGTTCTTTCCTCTCATGTAGCCCTGACCTGTCATATCGGCTATCGCAATTCCTGTATCTTCCAGCTTTTTAAGAAGCACATTTGTCATACCAGCTCCTGTAGTATCATCAAAGTCAATAAATTCTAGAAAATGCTCTCTGACCATTGCAGGGACATCATTGCAGGGACATTTTCACTATGTTCTGTTGTTGTTACAAAATGCACCATTAAAGTCATGTGTTCCGTATGGCTGATGTCAGGTGTGCAGTCCAGAATAACAGAGTAATATCTTCCTGACTTCAGATCTGCCACAATCTTCTGTTTGACTTTTGTTGCCAGTAACTGTATGATCTCATTTTGAATTTTTTTTCCAAGGTAGTGGTGTGTATACATTTCTTGGGTGGTGACTCTTCTTAGATGCTCCTGGAGTACAGCATCAAACTCAGCCATCAGCTCCACAATTTTAAGGAAGATTCCATTGTTTGGCACATACAGCTGATCTGAAGTGTCATTCAGTGCTAGGTTTTGGGTAGCAAGCATTCTCACAATGGGAATGAGCCTTTTCAGAACATTTTGCCAGTAAAGAGACTCTGATGTAATCTTCTCTTGATGCTGATCATCTATGGTGGCCTTTAACCTTAGTCTCATCTCAAGCTCTTTCCACCTATGAAATGCTCTCTGGTGATTTACTGCCTTCTCGTGGCATGCCAGATTTCTAGCCAGATTTTTCCAGTCGTTTGTTCCTGTAGAACCCAATGTGTCTGGAACATTAGACTGGAAGAGTTTGCAACAAAAACAGTATGCAGCATTCTGGGTTTTTGAGTACATAAGCCATGGTCTCTCCACTTTGTCACCATTAGGGATTTCACGCCAGTAATGTGTTGGATGGAAATTTCTATTTTCATTGTCTTTGGGAAACAAACGAAGTTTTTCACTTGTTGTGGTTCATGCAATACAAGGAAGTCCCTCAGGCTACTGCTCAAGAGGGTCCACAGTCCTGGATCATCTAGACTTAAGGAACTAAACTCAACAGCAGCTGTTTCTTGTGCCTCCACCACACTCTTCTCTGATCTACACTATTCTTCAGGAATGTGCATGGTTACATCCATTTGAGATGGAGATATGGATGCTGCAGTAGCTGCCAGGTCATCTGCACTCTGACTAACGAGAAGATCAGGCATCTCCTCACCACGCACATCCTCACTAGGGCCAGAAGGCTGTTCGAGTCTGCCCATGTCTGTATCATTCTCCTCCTCTGACAGGTGCATTCAGTGGGTCACAAAATGCCACCAAAATGTCCACCAGTGTCTCATGGATGCTCTGCCCATTTCCTGAAACAGAAGTGATATCCCAAGCAGGACAAGTTCTTCAAATGGTGACTCCTCTATGTTGCTGGCTCTGGTTGTTGGGAGCATGCAGACTCAAAAGACGGCAGCTCAGCAGGATGTGGTGTCAGGCTGTGACAACTTTCTTTAAAGTGCTGTGGATGGACTGTCAAGCTTTCTTTTTACCAAGGGTGCACTATGAACAAATGTCTAGAGCAGCTACAGCTGGAAGGGTACTAGGAAGCCAGAGATAGATTGGTTTGACTCAGGTGTGCATAGTGCAGGGTAGAGGCCTGAGTGCAGGTATGAGACCTGGGTCCAGAAATTTTAAACCCAGGGCCAATATTCAGTGTGGATGCTCAAGCCGGGGCTTACAAACACTGCACCATCAGGCTCAAGACCCACATAGCCTGGGCCTACGTTACTGTGTAGACATACCCTTGGGTACTTATATGGCCCTCATCACCATAGTATCGAAGTGCCTCACAATTATTAATCTATTTAGCTTCACAACATTATCCCCATTTTGCAGATGGGGAACTGAGGCACACAAATTAAGTGACTTGCCCGAGTCTGCGATGGGGGTGTGATCCCGCCCCCAAGTCCCACTCTACCCCCTTACCCACAAGACCCATCCTTCCTCCCCTACCTTAATGAAGCCCTTTCTTCCTGATCTTGTGCTCCTGAATAGAAAAGCCAAGGTGACAAAACTCTTTCTTCTTTGCTTCAGGCGAGAGGTTAATTTTGCTCCTTTCTTTCTGCTCAATAAGTGGCTGCTCGGCCTTTTTTCCCAATTGTAAAACTGCAACTGGAAAAAAGCAGGGAATTAATCCTGTGTTAAAGCATCATCCAGAAGTGGGTGAAGGACTGGGTTGAACCAGCAATGAAAGGGTCTTTATGGATCCAGGGAACAAGAAAGAAAAGCCCAGGGTGATAAACTAAGATCTGAGGCTACATCCAGACTCCAGCTTCCTCAAAGTTCTGATTTGTGTGTTCAGAGGGAGCAGGGATTTTGCTTTGGCCTGTTACAGAGGCCAAAATGGACTTAGACTCTTCCAAAGTTCAGGGGAATCGGATCCATTCTTGGTATTCAGATCAAAGTTCTAGCTCCTCAGGTGTTGGGAGAAAGTCTTGTTGCCCCATTTCAAACACATGGTGCATTTGAAAATTCCCTCAAACACTGGGATCAGGAGAGACAATGAGAAAAGAGGCCAAGAGGGGAAGAGAGAAAGAGAGGGAAAAGGACAGTGAGGGAGAGAAAAAAATCCAGTGGAAAAGTAAGTTCACTATCAGAAGAAGAAACAACAGAAGACACAGAGAAGACAGAGTAAGAAAAAGTGGGGAAAAAACGCATTACATGAAAAATGAAGCTAAGTGTACGAAGCACTTAGATAGAGAATTCTCTTATATTAGTCAGTTTGCACCACTGCCCCAGATTCATCCCTGTGTTGACTGTAGGGCTGGGACAGAGAATAGGAGGTGGCTTCCACCTCCCCTGTTCAGGGGTTGTGTGGGCCAGTTCAGTCCTCAGGTCAAGTTAGAGCAGCCTAAGATGCACTCCCCACTGTACTGCCATAGCACCCATGGGAGTTCTACAGCAGGGAATTAGGGCCCAGGACTGCTCTGGTCACGCTTCTGCCCATCTTTCCCTTCCTCCTCTGGTTCATCCCCACACTGCCTCATGTGCCAGCGATAAGGGGGGCTTGTATGCATGTATTGTTGGCTCTGTGCTGGCCCTGGGCCAGGAGGAATTCAGAAGGGTGAGGACCTGTGCCTGCCTTGAGACCATTTAAACCTAACAGAGTAGCACAGTGCTAAATGTAGGCAGCGTTTTAGACAGATCTGTCTAAAACTCTTCTCAACCAGCACCAAACTATTGCCACTCACCAGCTAGCATCTCACCATTGGCACAACATCATTTCTGTAGCAACCAGTTTCCACAGGAGCCAGGAAAGCTCCCCTTATGTTCCAGTTAAGCAAAATTGATGACATTGTCCTGAGTCAGCTGTTTAATTGCTGGTTACTCACCTCCGTCAACCGCAGAGTGAGATAGTCAGAGAGGACTGGGCCATAGTTGCAGCACATAGCCAGAGGAGGGCATGCTGAATGCTATGAACAGGAAAAGGAAGTGACATCCAGACTGCAGAGGGGATCAGGCTGAGGGATAGGGTTGTCAACTCTGACTGAAGCTATTCCCTGAGATTTCCCCCCCACCGCCCCGCAACATGACGTAACGTCATTTTCTTAAAATACCCTATCAGAATCTCCCGGGGTACTTTCAATAGTCACCAGGAGATCAATGCCGATTCCGGGAGACTCCAGGCCAATCCTGGAGGGTTGGCAACCCTACTGAGGGAGGGACCGCGCTTGAGCAGCAGGGTTGGAAGTAGCTGCTTTATAGCAGGCTGTAGTGTAAAGGTCAGGAAGCAGGATATAGCCAGAGAACTGAGAGTCTGGGCATGAAGAAAGAGTCCAGCCATGGAGTGGGCCGCTGCTGACATAGATTGCAGTAGCAGAACATAGGTCTGAACAGAGTTTGTGGGGAAGGAGCAGAAACTGAAGCATTGGAATATGCCTCCAGAGCTCTGAATACAGAGGGTCAAAAGGAGCTTTCAGGAGCAAAGAGCCAGCAGCCCTTCATAGGCCTAAAAGGGGCAGTAACTGGATATAAGCAGGATCCTGTGTACTCCTGCACAGTGAGACCAAATTATGTGGCAAAAATGCCTAAATTCCATCGCAAGGATCCTTAAATTCTGTGACAGAGTTAAATTAGTCTATCTCCATTAAATATTCTCCATTCCCATTCCACCACCCTTACAAAAATCCACAGAACTATAGTTTATAGTTGAAAATACCCATGTGGTAAAAAATCAATGATTATTTTCAATTATGATTTTTTTCACAATGTTGTTCAGACCATCTTTCTCACCCCTTTTTGTCCCAGGGAAGTGTGGAGGCTTGTAGCTGCCTTCAGTGGCATATCTCCATGGGCTTCAGGGGCTGTGATGTTCTTCAGGTAGCTAGGTCACCAGCCAGTACTTGTGGTGCCCTCTCCAACTCCCTGGCTGCAAGCTGGACTCCAGGTCTGGCTACCTGAACCTCTGCTGCTTGGCTTCATGGACCATCATAGAGAACATACACTAATCAAATTAACTCCCCTTTGTGGGAAAATCTGGAGAGCAAGAGAAAGCTACTGGTAGGTTCTGATAGGGCAGGGAGACAAAAAATAATATATCAGGTGCCTAGCTTCAGCAAAATCAAATTCCATGGCAAAAATGCTGAGTTCCAGAGTGTCTTGGCAAAATTGCCCTATTCCATGCCTGCAGAATCGCAGAGTTCTGCCCTGCCTGAGAAATGCACGGTGCAGTTCACACATCTCAGAGCTATTTTTCAGGTTTTCTGCAGACCCAGAAAATCACAATTTCATCAGTTATACTCCATTCACATTTTTCAAGACTATTTCCACAACCACTAGGGCTAGAAAAAAACGGTTACTCACCTTCTTGTAACCGTTGTTCTTCGAGATGTGTTGTTCACGTCCATTCCAATCAGGTGTGCGCGCCACATGCAAGGTCGTTGGAAACTTTTTCCGTTAGCAGCTCCCGTCGGGTCGGTTGGGGAGCCCCCTGGAGTGGCTCCTTCCTGGCGCTCAATATATGACTCTGCCAACCCGACCCCCCTTCAGTTCGTTCTGGCCGGCTACTCCGACAGAGGGGAAGGAGGGTGGGTATTGGAACGGACATGAATAACACATCTCGAAGAACAACAGTTACGAGAAGGCGATTAACCGTTTTTCTTCTTCGAGTGCTTGTTCACATTGATTCCAATCAGGTGACTCCCAAGCTCAACCCCGGAGGGGTCAGAGTTAAGTAATCGCTGATTGGAGAATTGCTCTCCTGAAAGCTGCATCCTCTCTGGCATGCTGAGTGATGGCGTAGTGAGTGGTGAACATGTGCACGGAAGACAGGTTGCCGCTCTGCAGATCTCCTGGATAGGCACCTGGGCCAGGAAGGCAGGTGACAAGGCTTGTGCTCTTGTCGAGTGGACCATAATAGCTGAGGCTGGGACCTTGGCCAGCTCGTAGCAGGTATGGATCCAGTCTGTGATCCAGGAAGAAATGCATTGCAAAGAGACCGGAAGCCCTTTCATCCAGTCTGCCACTGCCACAAACAGTTGGTTCGATTTCTTGAAAGGCTTTGTGCAGTCAATATAGAATGCTAGCACACGCTGGAGATCCAGTGAGTGAAGCCTCTGCTCCTGCGCACTAGCAGGAGGCTTGGGATAGAAGACTAGCCAAGACATCTTCCTGCCAATGTGGAATTGAGACACCACTTTGGGCAGGAAGGCTGGGTGAGCCTCAAGTTCTACTTTGTCCTTATGGAAGACCATGTGTGTGTGGGGGGGTGGGGGTGGGGGGTCAGAGGTTAGCACTTTTAACTTGGACAACCTCCTGGCTGATGTGACGGCAGCCAGGAATGCCACCTTCCACGAGAGATACAGAAGGGAGCATGTTGCCCGTGGCTCGAATGGGGGCCCCATTAGTCTGGAGAGGACCAGATTGAGATCCCAAGCAGGTACAGGTGGTCACGAATGTAGATATAGCCTTTCCATGCCCTTCAGGAAACGGCCTACCATGGGGTTGGCAAATACCAAGCGCCCCAGCTCTCCCAGGTGGAACGCCGAGATGGCAGTGAGGTGTACCCTGATGGATGATCCTGCCAATCCCTGCTGCTTTAAACGCAGTAGATACTCCAGGATGAGTGGTAGAGATGGTTGAAATGGAGGTGCACAATGCTGCTCACACCAGCACGAGAACCTTTCCCACTTAGCTAGGTAAGTGGCCCTGGTGGAAGGTTTCCTGCTACCAAGCAGCACCTCTCTACCTGATTCCGAGCATTGGAGCTCCACTGGGTTTAACCATGAAGCTTCCAAGCCATGAGATGGAGGGACTGGAGGTCTGGGTGAAGGAGACAACCGTGGTCCTGTGTGATCAGATTGGGGTGGAGTGGCAGTGCGATCGGGGTGTCCACTGACCGCTCCAGAAGCGTGGTGTACCAATGTTGGTGTGGCCACGTGGAGGCCAGCAGAATTGCCTCCGTCTTGTGTCTGCGGATCTTGAGCAGCACCTTGTGGATGAGTGGGACCGGCGCGAAGGCATACATGAGGCAGTCTCCCCGGGGTAGCATGAACGCATCTGAGATGGAGCCCGGACTGTGTTTTTGAAAAGAGCAGAAATGTTGGACACTTCCTGGTGGCAAATAAATCTACCCGGGGAAACCCCCATCTTTGGAAGATGGAATGTATGACGTCCGGATGGATGGACTACTTGTGGTTGCAAAATGACCTGCTGAGGTGGTTTGCAAGCTCGTTCTGTACTCCTGGGAGATAGGATGCTTTCAGGTGAATGGAGCAGGCTATACAAAAATCCAAAAGCTGGAGATCTTCCCAACAGAGAGGGAAGAAGCGGGCTCCACTCTGCTTGTTTATGTAAAACACGGCAGTGGTGTTGGTCATCACTGCTACACACTGGCCCTGCATTCTGGATTGGAAGGTCTGGCAGGCTAGTCGCACAAGCGCCTTGATACTGATGTGGATTGAGAGCTCGGTCTGCGACCACAGACCCTGTGTCTGGGGATCTCCTAGGTGGGACCCCCAACCCAGAGCTGACGCATCCGTTACTAGAGTCATGGAGGGCTGAGGGGTGTTGAAGGGACTCCTTCATGGACTGTGCGAGGGTCTAGCCACCAACGGAGGGATTCTAGAACTCGCTCCGGCACTGTCACTACCAAGTCCAAGTTGTCTCGTCCTGCAGGATAGGTTGACGCAAGCCATGCCTGGAGTGGTCTGAGCCTCAGTCTGGCATGCCTGACCACGTAGGTGCAGGCTGCCATGCGGCAGAGGAGACTCAGGCATCCCCTTGTCGTTGTGGTGGGGTATTGCCTGAGAGTCTGGATGATATCTGACATTGCTTGGAATCGGGACTCCCGCAGGATTGCTCTCGCCTGTACCAAGTCCAGCACTGCCCCCATGAATTCTATTCTTTGGGACGGTGACAGTGTTGACTTGTTCATGTTGAGGAGGAGTCCTAGTCTCTCTAAGGTAGCTCTGACTAACCGGACTTGAGACTCCACCTGCTCCCTGAAGCACTCCCGCAGCAGCCAGTCATGGAGGTAGGGATACACCTACACCTGCACCTGCCTCTTGCAGAGAAAGGCTGCGACCACTGACATGCACTTTGTGAACATTCGGGGAGCCCTCGATAGACTGAATGGGAGGACTATCAACTGATGTTTGTGGTCGACCACAAACCTCAGGAAACGTCTGTGAGCCAGATGAATGTCTATGTGAAAGTACGCATCTTTCATGTCAAGGGCGGCATACCAGTCCCCCGGATCTGGGGAAAGTATCATCATGCTCAGGGAGACCATGCGGAACTTCAACTTCACCATGAACTGGTTGAGTCCTCACAGGTCTAGAATGGGTCTGAGACCCCCCGTTGCCTTGGGGATAAGGAAATATTGGGAGTAGAATCCCTTGCCCCATAGCTCCTGAGGAACCTACTCCACTGCCCCTATGTCAAGGAGCGATTGCACCTCCTGGATAAGGAGTTGCTCGTGAGAAGGGTCCCTGAAGAGGGATGGGAAAGCAATGTCGTGCAAATTAATAGTATTTTTCTTTTATATCTAACTCTTCTACTTTTGTTTCTTATTGTGGAACAACTGCTTGTGTGAGGAGAGTGTGCGCCTGTGGAGTGAAACAGAAATGTGGAGTAGTGACATCACATGGATGGCTTCCATAGTTGTATGTTTTGCTATTAACAACACTGTTCTGTAACAAGCCATGGTGATGGATCCACCCTTCACAATTTCCTACAATGGCACAGTGGTCCGCCACCCATATCCTAAATTCCTGCCCTAGGTGGTGACTGACTTCCAGCTCAGCCAGTCAATTACACTACCAGGAGTCTTTCCCAGGCAAATTGAGACTCCACAGCAAGACACTAAAAGCACACTCACTTTTTATTTAAAAAGTATCAAATACTTCAGAAAATCCCCTAATCTTTTCATATCCATTAAAGAGAATACTAAGGGTCAGACTAGTTCTTTTCAATGATTATCCAGATGAGTTAGGCTATGTATAGAAGCAACCAACAGGCTAGCACCTGTCCCTCTTCCTGCAAGGGTTAAGGCACACTTTACTATGCCGAAGGCAGCCACTTTGGCATGCCTTAAACTTGTCCCCATTGTTGAAATCTGCAGTGCTGCAGCTTGGAGCTCTAGCTACACATTCACTAAACATTTAGCCTCCAGGGCTGATGCACAGTTTGGTAGCAGTATTTTGGCCACTGTTTAATTAGGATTCCATTTCCCACCTTCCTCATTTCACAGTATGACTTATCAGATGATCCCAAGAATGGCAATGCTTAGCGGCTACTCCACTCAGACAGAGGATGTCTGGTTAGAGGCTAGTAACCTCATTTTTTTTCAAACCTTCTCTCCATGTATGCCACATGTATGTGTTTTGTTTCTTAAATGATGTATTAAAAATGTGAACCAAAATCAGTTAATTTACATGATTGGAGAGTTTCATCGTTAGATTGGGCAGTGAAAGGAAATACTTCTGACTTATGGGCTGCTCTAGACTTTTGATTTCATTTTTGAAATCTCCCGAGGCCAATGAGACATGCCCCTTTTAAGCAACGTAAAGGATGTGATTTTTTTAAATTCTGTTTTTGAACTATGAAGAATACATTGTCTTTAATTTCTTTGGCCTAGATTGTGATACGCTAACGCATGTGGATAGTACCTTACATTTAGCTAGCCCCAGTGAAATCAATGCGACTAGTGGTGGAGTAAGACATTACTTAACCTGAGTAAGGGTATTTAGCTGATGTTCCCTTCCTTTGTTAAGAAAACTGGCACAGGAGGGGTTTTATCAGGGCTGTTGAGAGCCCCCTATGGTTCCCAGAAGGTCTGTCCTGCTAGTCACAGGCTTTTGCATTTGTCTATTTGTACATGAGCATACATTCTCTCTCTACAGCACACCTATGAAGCTTTAGACAAACAATAACTTACCATTTCAAATAATTAATCTTCACAATAATAGCCCTAGGAAATAAGTTACTGTTAGGACAATAGCACTGATGGCCTTTTTCACTAGCGGTTGAAAGGGAGGTCTAAGGTTTTATTTATTATTGTGATGTCATCATGGTAATAATGATGCAATCAGCGCACGCTTCCATAGTAACAAAACAGAACAGCTGTTGGCCAAGCAGTTTCATCTTTACAGACAAATATATCATCGTCTATGTAATTTCTTTATGTTTAGAAGCAAAAAATAGGGTGACAAAGTCAGTAAGAGTACATGTATAGTCTTTTACTATAAAGTTAAACTGTTAAGATTTATGAAGCTGACTTAAGATAACTAATCTTACTACCTTTTCCCTCACAAATAACTTGAAAAAACAACAGGTGGCCACATCTTTGATGATCAAGGCCCTTTTGAAGGATGGTAGAATATATTAATAGTGGTCTTCGTCTAAGTAGGAAAGAACTGTCAGAAAAACTACCACAATTAAGAGAAAATTGCATGAAATTGAATGACAGATTCAAGGTTTTCCTAAATATCAAACTTAAAATGCAAAGAACAACAAAGGTGGAGACAAAGAGAGACACTAGTTTTGAGAGTTGCTGGTACTTCAAGAAACTTTTCAAGAAGAAAACCCATCAGACCAGGTGGCGGAAGACTGTGAAATACAGACTGGCAAGCGAACAGGTCAAGGAAAAGAGAAACAGTGGGAAAATTGCCTCTTTTCTGGGACTGTTTAAAAGGTTGAGCACTTGGAGAAAACAGTATGAGGGAGAAAAAGATGAAGCTAAGGAACTGATTGCTCTGGATTTATTAGGCATACGTTGTGACACAGAGTAGAACTGGAAATGCGCATTATCTGATACTGAGCACATTCTTATGTATATTTTCTCTAATTTTCCTGCTGCATGAATAAAGGCTATTCATTTATTTCTTAGTAAAAGAAAATATAAACCAATTTAGTGCCGAGTAACAGATTTACTTTTTAAACTTTGGTATCATAAGGTCATTATTTTACTTGTTTTAGAAAGAAAACATTTTGAGGATTGCTGTCAAGCAAGTTTTTATTGCTTAACATTCCAAGTGTTAAAGCTTTTAAGAGTAAAATCTAACCTAAATAAGAATGTGTGCACTTCCACATGTGAGGAATTTTTTTTTTGCAAGTTTGTCTGTCTTTGTCTACACTGAGCAGTTCAGGAAAATCCCTCATTCTAGTTAGTACCAGTGAATCTCCATCCCAGTATATAACAGGCAGTAGTCGTGAATAT
Organism: Chelydra serpentina; assembly: GCA_037349315.1. Classification (NCBI taxonomy): domain Eukaryota; kingdom Metazoa; phylum Chordata; order Testudines; family Chelydridae; genus Chelydra; species Chelydra serpentina. The sequence goes on from JBAIAC010000001.1 coordinate 43,124,066, forward strand.
GACGGTTGTTGCTCTGGAATCTTATTGTGCAGCCAGACTACATGATAAAGCTCAAGTGGTTTGGCTCTGGTAAAATTTTAGAGTTGATTTGCTTATCTGAAGATCAGCTGCATTGAGCTGGACCTATTTGGGCCAGGAAGGTGAGCTAGAAATGTCACAAAAATCAATCTTTCTTGCAAGATTTTTGAGACTTCTCACGTTCATCCAGACTAGAAATACTGCAAGAATAGCTGCTGGCACAATCTTTCCATAGATACTCATCAGTTCGAGTTCCTGCTGAAACTAGGAAATACACGAACATGAAACAAGAGGTAACTGAATATTTCTGGGGAAAAAAGTGTTCCGATTGCATTTCAGCCAGGGTTTGGTCATGCTTTACTGTAGAAACCGAATGGATTCACCATATTCCGCAGGGGAACCAGGTACATTTTTAATTCAAATAGGGACAGCGCAAAGGCTACAATCAGCATGTCTGCCTCATAGAAAAATGCTCAGAACACTCCTAAAGACTTTGAAGGCTTGTTGAGCATCTGCTGTTCAAGTCACCTATTTGACTTTCAATAAACTTAATTGGCAGTTACAGTCCCAGTGCAGCTGGCTAGATTATCCTCCAATATTGAAGGCATTTTTCACTTAAATTACATTTTCCGGGGGTGGGGGACTGTGAAGTTGATGTACAAAGTTGACTGTGCAGGCAGGCCTTTAAATCAGGGAGGGAAGTTTGTAGTGTTTGGCAGTCATCACTTTTGCAGCGGCCAGGGCCTGGCAATCAATGAGTTGAAGTGGTGAGTGGACAGAAAAGCATCACTGCTCTAAAAGTTCCAAGGCAAGTGGGTGGGCTCCTCTTACAGATGTCTTTTGTTAGGGAACTTCCTATAAGAAAAATAAATGGACGCTTCCCTTCATCACCAATAGGTTCCGACTACTGAATTCAAAAATTGTGTAATCTGGGTGACTAGTTGCTGGGGTTACAGCCACAAATATTGCTGTTAGGAAAGGACATATAGTGGCAGCGTTGAAGCTATATCTAATAGCTCTTATCGGCTTTAGCCATGCAGGCCAGGGGCAGCGAGTTATATGGGCCTGTGGTGCCAGTGCTCCAGCAAATTCAGGGCCTGGGCGCCCAGCTCCACCAATGTTTGGGGCCGGGTCTCTCCCCCAGCCCCGCCTGCCGCCCCCGCGTGCCTCCCCCAGAGCATCCCTGCCTGCACCATGGGCAGTAGGCGGCTGCTCCACGCTGTGCTCCCTCGTCGGTTGCTGCCACTGCTGGCTACAAAAGGAAGCGGTGCCGGTGGCAGGCTGAGGCAGCGGCAGAGGGGAGGAGGCGCACACATGATGGAACCCCTCCAGTAGCGTAGCCGGGGGGGAGCAGGGGGAGTGGCCGCTCCCCCACTGAGCAGAAGCGGGCGGCACCTTTTTTTGTGCTCCGACGCCTTTTGCTCCTACGCTGCAGCCAGAGCGGAGCACTTTTTTTTGCTCCCGGCGCCTTTTTTTTGCTCTGCCCCAGCCCTAAGCCCCCTCCCACACCCCAACCCTTTGCCCCAGCCGTGAGTCTCCGCCCACACTCCAAACCCCTCAGCCCCACCCCATTAATTTTATGTGCACCAATATGGAGGTGATTTGTCACACATCACCTCCATATTGGTGCACATAAGTTTCATTCTGCACATGAGTGGGAAAAATTAGAGGGAACACTGTCGTATACTGTATGAGCGCCTGAGGGAAAAATCACACAACTTAAATTCGGCGGTCAGTTTGGGGTACGAGCGTGTTTAGCACAATACTTGATTATTTTATACTCTTTAAAGTATATTGGTTGAAGAACATCGCAAAAGAAGGGGCTACATTTTGTTTTAATTTTAGGAAGTATTTGATTTTGTGGGTTATTGATCCAAGAGTGCTTGGTTGTTTCCATATTCAAAAGAGTATTAATAAAGTTGATATTCTTAGTTAAATATTTTTTCTTACAATAGTGATATTGTGCAATATAGGGAAACTGTTAAATGCTTACTGTTTCCAGTCCATTTTTACATTATTTAAAAAAATATATATCAGCTTACAAGGCATGTGGGGGGGGGGGGGCGAGGGGACAGGGACAGACTTGGACCCATTCTGGGCACCACCAAAAATTATACAAACCTGCTGCCCTGATGGCAGCCATCTTTGTTCCAATGCGTCTCCTTTGACTTTTGACACTGAGGCTGTCTTCACTGCCCCCGCCACAAAGATGTTTTAGTGAGATGATAATACACATTACCTATCGCTGCAAAATCCTTGTAGAGATAAGATACAGATAGCTTATACACCCCGCATACCCTGTTACTACTCCCACTGCATCGGGGTTGACAGGGCTTAACTACATTGAGGTGGATACTACCTTTTAAGACATAGACTTTAAGGTCAGATAGGATAGGCATGCTCATCTAGTCTGACATAAGCAGAGTATGGCTACCCTGACTCCCACAGACCCTGCTGGTTGAACCTGCCACTACAGGCCCATAATCATCTTTGTACTGAACACAAAGCTCTGTGGTTAGTGCATCGCCATGAACTGCAGTTAGCATAGTTGTAGAGGGAGAAGGGGAAGTCTGACTGGACCGATCTCATAATTCAGTGATACATTTTGGGCTTCATCCCAACTAATTTCCCATGGGCATAGACAAGTGGGAACTTGCACAAGGGGGCTTTAGCCAGCCCCACTCCCCAAATTTTGTTGTTTATGGGTTGTATTAATAAGCCCTTTGTGGTAGTGTTATGGGGTAGGTACTAGAGCTGTCGATTAATCGCAGTTAACTCACGTGCTTAACTCAAAAAAATTAATCGCGATTAATTGCACTGTTAAGCAATAGAATACCAATTGACATTTATTAAATATTTTGGATGTTTTCCTACATTTTGAAATATATTGATTTTACAACACAGAATACAAAGTGCACAGTGCTCACTTTATATCATTTTTTATTACAAATATTTGCACTGTAAAAATGATAAACAAAAGAAATAGTATTTTTCAATTCACCTCATACAAGTACTGTAGTGCAATCTCTATCGTGAAAGTGTAACTTACAAATGTAGATTTTTTTGGTACATAACTGCACTCAAAAACAAAACAATGTAAAACTTTAGAGCCTACAAGTCCACTCAGTCCTACTTCTTGTTCAGCCAATTGCTAAGACAAACAAGTTTGTTTACATTTACGGGAGATACTGCTGTCTGCTTCTTATTAATGTCACCTGAAAATGAGAACAGGCGTTCGCATGGCACTTTTGTAGTTGGCGTTGCGAGATATTTACGTGGCAGATATGCTAAACATTCTCTACCTGTTCAAAGTAAAAGATTTCCTTCTGGGCAATATCTTGATGTTTGACTGGCAAAGACTTGAGAGACTATCGGCATTGCTGTGCAGAGTGGATTTCCGATATTTGATTTAATATGTGTGCGCTGAAAGCAACAATGCCCAACGTTGCATATGACTAGCAGCCTGTGTGGGGTCCAAAAATTGAAGTCAGAGGTCGATGGTCTGTGAGAAGAATAAACTTCAATCCAAACAGGTACTGATGAAACTTCCAAATTCCGAAAACGATTCCCAATGTCTCACGTTCAATTTGGGCATAGTTAGTTTCTGCTTTGCTTAGAGTGTGTGAAGCAAAAGCAATAGGTCTCTCTTCTCCTGAAGGCATAATGTGTGACACGACCGCTCCCACTCCATAAGGGGAGGTATTGCAGGCCAATTGTAGGGGTAAGGATGGATCAAAGTGTGTCAGAACTTCAGAATTTAACAATGCACCCTTAGCTTTGTTAAATGCAGCATCACAGGCTTCAGTCCACTTCCAGGCCTTGTTCTGCCCAAGGAGTTCGTGAAGTGGTTTTAGCAGTGTGGCTAACTATGAGATGAACTTTCCATAAAAGTTCAATAGTCCTAGAAACGAGCAAAGCTGGCTAACATTTTGAGGAGGGGGAGCCTCCACAATAGCCTTAACTTTTGCAGGGGCCTTACAAAGACCCGTAGCATCAATGATGTGTCCCAAATATTCAACAGAGGGCTGGAAGAATTCACACTTGTCTTTGTGGACTCATAGGCCATACTCTTCCAGTCTTTGTAGGGTAGCCTCTACATTCTTTAGGTGATCCTCCTCATTCCTTCTAGTGACCAGGATGTCATCCAGATAGCACAGGACTCCTGGCAAGATCTGGTCCATAGCTCTCTGGAACAAGACGGGAGTAGATGTTATTCCAAAGGGTAGGCGACAGTATCGATAAAGCCCTTTATTCATCACAATAGTCAACAGTCCCACAACACCGGGTTGACAGTGACTTTAAAATCACTGCAGATCCAGAGGGAGCCATCTTTCTTCGCTATTGGAACGATAGGAGTTGCCCATGGGCTATGGGTAACTGGTATTGGGACTCCATTTGTGACCAGGCACTCCAGGTCCACTCCAACTTTTGGCCTGGTGGCATATGGCACAGTTCTGGCTTTCAGATATTTTGGTTGACTGTCAGGTTTAATTAGGGTGACCAGACAGCATATGTGAAAAATCGGGATGGGGGTGGAGGGTAATAGGAGACTATATAAGAAAAAGACCCAAAAATCAGGACTGTCCCTATAAAATTGGGACATCTGGTCACCCTAAGATTAATGTTCAATGTACAGTAATTCCCTTCATACTTCCCAGCTCCTCTCCAAAAACAGCAACATGTTTCCTTAGTATAGCAGTCAGACCGGTTTCTTCTTTAGTCATTTGGTGCACTTCTGCCCAGTTCTGCTGAATCTTCCTAAGCCAAGACCTACCCATTAAGGCTGGGTAATTACCTCTCACCACAAACAGTGGCAATTTAGCAGCCTGTTCATTGAGCTCCACCTTAACATCAATAGTGCCCAACATGGGCACAGCTTCTCCTGTATACGTCTTCAGAACAGTTTTTGTTGCCTTAAGTGGAAGATGCTGTAGCTTTTCTTTATACACAGTCTTGGAGACCAGTGAGACGGCTGCACCAGTGTCCAGTTTCATGCGTATAAGTTTGCCGTCCAACAACGGGGTTACCCAGTATTCATGTGAGCCCACTGCCAAAGACAAAATGTGAAGTGGCACTTCTTCTTGCGATGAGGTGTCTCCTTGGTCATTCAGGGTCTGCTCTAGGGTATGCAAGTTTCCCTTTTTGGTCGGTCAGACCACAGGCCTCTTTTTCTTTTGTTTACAGGCACACTCAATGTGTCTCTTTTTGCCACAGTGTCGACACACCAGGTCCTTACACCAGCATTCTGATGCATGACCACCTGGCTTACCACAGCAGTAACATTCCTGACTCAGCACAGTTTTCTGGGTAGGTTCTTGTGACACCTTATGAACCCTAGGGGATGCACTGATGTATTGCGCCTCCTTTGTAGTCAGTTCCATGGAGACCGTAATATCAATCTGAGGACAAGACAGTGCGTCCTAGTATGTGATGTTGAGTCGTGGATGATTTCGTAATGTTGTATGAATGTGTCTATTGATGCCCAGGCGGCCACTTTACAAATGTCTGCAATCGACACGTTATTTAGAAAGGCTATCAAAGTGAACAGCAATCGAGTGGAATGGATTTGAGTTCCTAGTGGCGGTCGTAATTTATGTTGCCAGTAGCAAAGGGGAATGCACGTGGATATCCATTTAGAAAGCCTTTGTTTTGATATGGCAGATCATCTTTCAGCCATAGAGAGGAACAAACGTGGTGACTGAACAATTTAGTTCTGTCGAGGTGGAAGGTCAATGCCTGTCTCATGGCTAAGGTGTGTCATGTGACCACATGTTGGGTTCCATATCAGGTTTGGGGAAGAAGGATGGAAGGTGGATGGGTTGGTTTAGGTGAAAGGATGATGGTACCTTGGATAAGAATTTTGGGTGGGGTTATAACATGACTTTATCCTGGCAGAAGATTCTGTACGTGGGGGAGGGTATGCTATGAGGGTACCTATTTTGCCTACCCATTGGGCAGATGTGATGGCTATAAGAAAGACAGTCTTCATAGATAGGTGCATGTAGGAACAGGTCTCCATTAATTCAAACGGGGAGGCAGTGTAAAACTAGACTGAGATCCCAAGGCAGGGTGTGATATTATACCTCGGGGTACAAGTTTTGAAGGCCCTTAAGGAATTTATTTTTTATCATCGGGTAGGTAAAAACCTAATGGCCTTCTTAGAATGGAATGCAGAAATGGCAGCCAGGTGTATTCAAATGGAGCTCGAGAAGTCCTGATTTCTTGAGGTTGAGGATGTAGTCCAGAATGATTGGTAAAGGAGCACTCAGCGATTAAACTTGTTTGGTGTTACACCAGATATGGAATCATTTCAATTTGTGCAGGTATGTATGGCATGTAGTTGAACGTCTGCTATTTAAAAGAATGTCTTTTACCTCATCCGAACAGGTCATCTCAGGAGGCTGGAACCTTGAAGGAACCATGCCTTCAAGTGGAGAATCTCCAGATTCGAGTGGAGAATGCAACCTGCATCCTGAGAGAGGAGGTGTGGATTTGGCTGTAGGGTTATTGGAGGACAAACCGCCATGTGCAAGAGGTAAGGATACCATATGGTGGCCATGTTAGGGCTATTAGAATGACTCTGGCTCATTCTACTTGCATCCTGTGAAGCATCTGAATAGTAGGGGAAAAGGTGGAAAGGCATAGAGGAGATATGCATTCCATGTGTCAAACATACAGCTAAGGGGTTAAGATTCCTCCTTACCTGTAAAGGGTTAAGAAGCTCAGGTAACCTGGCTGGCATCTGACCAAGGGGACCAATAAGGGGGCAAGATACTTTCAAATCTTGGGAGGCCAGAAGGTTTTCTGTGTGAAGCTTATTTCTACCCAGTAGTGCTGCCAGGGTTTTTGCCGCCTTAGGTGGCAGCGCTTCGGCGGCCGCTCTCCTTGCCGCTGAATCGCCACTGGGAAGAGTCGCCGCCGAAATGCTGCTGAGGGCGGCGAAAGGCTGCCCCCCAAATCCTGCCAAAAAACAGGAATAAATAAAAGGTTTCCCTTTTAACACAGGAAAACCTTCACAAGCAAAAAAAAAAGAAAAAATCTAATATGCAATGTCTACCTTACTTGTTGTAATATTGAAGATTTGGTTGAGGATGGGTTGAAGGAGATGATTCTTGCCTAGTCCCTCTCTTAGCCCCAGAGGGAGAACACAGACTCAAACAAAGAGCACACACAAAACCTTCTCCCCTCCCAAGATTTGAAAGTATCTTGTCCTCTTATTGGTCCCCTTGGTCAGATGCCAGCCAGGTTACCTGAGCTTCTTAACCCTTTACAGGTAAGGAGGAATCTTAACTCCTTAGCTGTATGTTTATGACACCATGTGATAAGAAAGGTGTCGCCTGGGGATTGGGGACCCAGATCCGCTCCGGAGAAAAATCATGGGCTTTTGGTATTCTTGGTGTGGTGAATAGATCAATGATTGGGACTCCCCAGTGACTGAATATTGTCTGTAGGATTGCCTTGTCTATCTCCCACTTGTGTTCTTGTGAGAACTTCCTGCTCAGTGAGTCTGCTGTGGCATTCCAGTGACCAGGTAGGTATGCAGCAGAGATATTGATGCCATGTTGGATGCACCAGTTCCACAATTTTAGGGCTTTGATGCACAGGAATTGAGACCTTGCTCCCCCTTGTCTGTTGATATAAAACATACAAGCAGTGTTGTCCGTCATTACTCATGTACTTGTTCCTGATTGGTAGAAAGTGGAGACATGCATTGTGGACTGCACATAATTCTAGAAGGCTGATGATGTACAATGTCTGACAGTGACCACTTGCCCTGTATGCGTGGTTCTGTAGATGCGCTCCCCAACCAAGGAGGGAGGCGTCAGTCATCAGTCTCAAGGGTGGTGGGGGGTGAAGGAAGGGAACTCACCTGCAGACATTCTGGGGTTTTGTCCACCAGTGTAATGAGTCCCTGATCTTGAGTAGTACAGAGAGAGATTTATTCAGGCTGTGTCTGTGTGGCAGGTAAACTGTTTGAAGCCATCCCTGCAGGCGGCGCATATGGCATCTGGTGTGTTTTACAATGAATGTGGTTGATGCCATATGACCGAGCAATTGCAGGCAAGTTCTGGAGGAGATCTGTGGGCTGGTTCTCAGATTGGAAATTAGGCTATCATGACAAATCTGTGGGTTGGTAAGAAAGCTTTGGCCTCTATTGTGTCCAACTGTGCCCCAATAAATTCCAGTTGTTGTACCAGTGTCAGTATTGATTTGTGTGTGTTTAGTTCTGGGCCCAGTCTCAAGAATATATTCATTGTCCTTATAGCTTTGAGCGTGTCACCTCAGGATGGGGCCTTTATGAGGTAGTCATCTAGATATGGGAATATCATAGAATCATAGAATCTGAGGGTTGGAAGGGACCTCAGGAGGCCATCTAGTCCAACCCCCTGCTCAAAGCAGGACCAAACCCAACTAAATCATCCCAGCCAGGGCTTTGTCAAGCCTGACCTTAAAAACCTCTAAGGAAGGAGATTCCACCACCTCCCTAGGTAACCCATTCCAGTGCTTCACCACCCTACTAGTGAAAAAGTTTTTCCTAATATCCAACCTAAACCTCCCCCTCTGCAACTTGAGACCATTACTCCTTGTTCTGTCATCTTCTACCACTGAGAACAGTCTAGATCCATCCTCTTTGGAACCCCCTTTTAGGTAGTTGAAAGCAGCTATCAAATCCCCCCTCATTCTTCTCTTCTGCAGGCTAAACAATCCCCGTTCCCTCAGCCTCTCCTCATAAGTCATGTGCTCCAGTCCCCTAATCATTTTTGTTGCCCTCCACTGGACTCTTTCCAATTTATCCACATCCTTCTTGTAGTGTGGGGCCCAAAACTGGACACAGTACTCCAAATGAGGCCTCACCAGTGCCGAATAGAGGGGAATAATCACATCCCTCGATCTGCTGGAAATGCCCCTACTTATATAACCCAAAATGCCATTAGCCTTCTTGGCAACAAGGGCACACTGTTGACTCATATTCAACTTTTCGTCCACTGTAACCCCTAGGTCCTTTTCTGCAGAACTGCTGCCCAGCCATTCGGTCCCTAGTCTGTAGCAGTGCATGGGATTCTTCCGTCCTAAGTGCAGGACTCTGCACTTGTCCTTGTTGAACCTCATCAGATTTCTTTTGGCCCAATCCTCTAATTTGTCTAGGTCCCTCTGTATCCTATCCCTACCCTCCAGCGTATCAACCACTCCTCCCAGTTTAGTGTCATCTGCAAACTTGCTAAGGGTGCAGTCCACACCATCCTCCAGATCGTTAATGAAGATATTGAACAAAACCGGCCCCAGCACCGACCCTTGGGGCACTCCACTTGATACCGGCTGCCAACTAGACATGGAACCATTGATCACTACCCGTTGAACCCGACCATCTAGCCAGTTTTCTATCCACCTTACAGTCCATTCATCCAGCCCATACTTCTTTAACTTGCTGGCAAGAATACTGTGGGAGACTGTATCAAAAGCTTTGCTAAAGTCAAGAAATAGCACATCCACTGCTTTCCCCTCATCCACAGAGCCGGTTATCTCATCATAGAAGTCAATTAGGTTAGTCAGGCATGACTTGCCCTTGGTGAATCCATGCTTACTGTTCCTGATCATTTTCCCCTCCTTTAAGTGGTTCAGAATTGATTCCTTGAGGACCTGTTCCATGATTTTTCCAGAGACTGAGGTGAGACTGACTGTCCTGTAGTTCCCCGGATCTTCCTTGTTCCCTTTTTTAAAGATGGGCACTACATTAGCTTTTTTCCAGTCATCCGGGACCTCCCCCGATTGCCATGATTTTTCAAAGGTAATGGCCAATGGCTCTGCAATCTCATCGGCCAACTCCTTTAGCACCCTCGGATGCAGTGCATCCGGCCCCATGGACTTGTGCTCGTCCAGCTTTTCTAAATAGTCCCGAACTATTTCTTTCTCCACAGAGGGCTGGTCACCTCCTCCCCATACCGTGCTGCGGAGTGCAGCTGTCTGGGAGCTGACCTTGTCTGTGAAGACAGAGGCAAAAAAAGCATTGAGTACACTAGCTTTCTCCACATCCTCTGTCACTAGGTTCCCTCCCTCATTCAGCAAGGGGCCCACACTTTCCTTGACTTTCTTCTTGTTGCCAACATACCTGAAGAAACCCTTCTTGTTACTCCTAACATCTCCGGCTAGCTGCAACTCCAAGTGTGATTTGGCCTTCCTAATTTCACTCCTGCATGCCTGAGCAATACTTTTATACTCCTCCCTGGTCATTAGTCCAATCTTCCACTTCTTGTAAGCTGCTTTTTTGTGTTTAAGACGAGCAAGGATTTCACTGTTAAGCCAAGCTGGTCGCCTGCCATATTTGCTTTTCTTCCTACACATCGGGATGGTTTGTTCCTGCAACCTCAATAAGGATTCTTTAAAATACAGCCAGCTTTCCTCGACCCCTTTCCCCCTCATGTTATTCTCCCAGGGGACCTTGCCCATCAGTTCCCTGAGGGAGTCAAAGTCTGCTTTTCTGAAGTCCAGGGTCTCTGTTCTACTGCTCTCCTTTCTTCCTTGTGTCAGGATCCTGAACTTGACCATCTCATGGTCACTGCCTCCCAGGTTCCCATCCACTATTGCTTCCTCTACTATTTCTTTCCTGTTTGTGAGCAGCAGGTCAAGAAGAGCTTTCCCCCTAGTTGGTTCCTCCAGCACTTGCACCAGGAAATTGTCCCCTACACTTTCCAAAAACTTCCTGGATTGTCTGTGCACCGCTGTATTGCTCTCCCAGCAGATATCGGGGTGATTAAAGTCACCCATGAGAACCAGGACCTGTGATCTAGCAACTTCTGTTAGTTGCTGGAAGAAAGCCTCATCCACCTCATCCCCCTGGTCTGGTGGTCTGTAGCAGACTCCCACCACGACATTACCCTTGTTGCTCACACTTCTAAATTTAATCCAGAGACTCTCAGGTTTTTCTGCAGTTTCATACTGGAGCTCTGAGCAATCATACTGCTCTCTTACATACAACGCAACTCCCCCACCTTTTCTGCCCTGCCTATCCTTCCTGAACAGTTTATATCCATCCATGACAGTACTCCAATCATGTGAGTTATCCTACCAAGTCTCTGTTATTCCAATTACATCATAATTCCTTGACTGTGCCAGGACTTCCAGTTCTCCCTGCTTGTTCCCCAGGCTTCTTGCATTTGTGTATAGGCATTTAAGATAACTCACCGATCGTCTTGCTGTCCCAGTATGGGGCAGGAGCCCTCCCCTCTTGCACTCACCTACTTGTGCTTCCTCCCGGTATCCCACTTCCCCACTTACCTTGGGGCTTTGGTCTCCTTCCCCCGGTGAACCTAGTTTAAAGCCCTCCTCACTAGGTTAGCCAGCCTGCTTCCAAAGATGCTCTTCCCTCTCTTCGTCAGGTGGAGCCCGTCTCTGCCTAGCACTCCTTCTTCTTGGAACACCATCCCATGGTCAAAGAATCCAAACCCTTCTCTCCGACACCATCTGCGTAGCCATTCATTGACTTCCACAATTCGACGGTCTCTACCCCGGCCTTTTCCTGCCACAGGGAGGATAGACGAGAACACCACTTGCGCCTCAAACTCCTTTATCCTTCTTCCCAGAGCCACGTAGTCTGCAGTGATATGCTCAAGGTCATTCTTGGCAGTATCATTGGTGCCCACGTGGAGAAGCAGGAAGGGGTAGCGATCTGAGGGCTTAATGAGTCTCGGCAGTCTCTCCATCACATCACGAATCCTAGCCCCTGGCAAGCAGCATACCTCTCGGTTTTCCCAGTCAGGGCAGCAGATAGATGACTCAGTCCCCCTGAGGAGAGAGCCCCCGACCACCACCACCCTCCTCCTCCTCTTGGGAGTGGTGGTCGTGGAACCCCCATCCCTAGGATGGTGCATCTCATGCCTTCCAATCGGTGGAGTCTCCTTCTGCTCTATTCCCTCAGATGTATCATCCACACCACTCTCTGCACTAGTACCTGTGGAGAGAACATGAAAACGGTTGCTCACCTGAATCTGTGTTTCTGGTACATGGACTTTTCTGGTACTCTTTCCTCTTCTGGAAGTCACATGCCGCCAATTATCCTCGCTGGCCTTCTGTCCCCGCTGCGTAGCCTGCTCTGAATCTTCAGAACACTGTGCCCGCTGAAGCCGATCCTGACGTCTATCCAGGAAATCCTCATTTTCTTTTATGGAATGCAGGGTTGATACTCATTTCTCCAGACCTTGAATCTTTTCTTCCAATACGGAGATCAGCTTGCACTTTGTACAGACAAAGTCGCTTCTATCCTGTGGAAGAAAGACAAACATGGCACATCCTGTGCAGGTCACAACAGCGGATCGCTCAGCATCCATAGTCTTTTCCTTCTAAGAGCTTCCTTACTTGTGGCAGAAGCTACTCAGAGGAATCTGCAAGAGGGATGCTGCAGCAGGCTCACTCCAGGCGAACTCCCAGGCAAACTCCTCCTGTTCGCTGCTCAGCTGGTTCGCAGCTGACTGCCTTCTCCTTCTTATAACAGTCAGGCCCAGCTGGAACAAAGCACTCCCAATTCATACTGTTCAAACAAGCAATCAAACAATCAAGCACACGGTCAAACTGCCAAACTGTCCCCTCAACAGACACTCAGATACTCACCAGCGCAGTCCCCCTAATGCAGCACTTAACGTACCTCTGCTCAGGCAGATCCCAGGCAAACTCCTCCTGTTTGCTGCACAGCTGTTCGCTGCTCATAACCTCTTGTTTGCGGAGATGCGCTGTCACCACTGCTAGGACCTTGGAAAAAATTCTGGTGTCTGTGGAAAGGCCAAAAAGGTATTGCCCTGTATTAATAATGGTCCGTCCCCAGGACAAATCTGAGAAATCTCCTGTGTGAAGGGTATCTGGAGATGTGGAAATATGCATCTTGGAGGTCATGGGCCAAAACCCAGTCACCCTGTTCTAGTGCTAGGATTATTGTTAGTAATGTGACCATGTTGAACCATTGCAGTTTGACAAACTGTTGAGGTTCCTCACATCGAGGATAAGTCTTCCATCCACCATTTTTCTTTTGGATTATGCAGTATTTGGAGTAAAAGCCTTTCCCTCTGTGTTGGACCAGGACTGGTTCTATGGCACCCAGTTGAAAAAGGTAGCTTATTTCTTCTTCTAGAAGGTTGTTGTACCAGTGTCAGTATTGATTTGTGTGTGTTTAGTTCTGGGCCCAGTCTCATGAAAAGGGTCCCTGAAGAGGCATGGGGAGGTGGGTGAGGGGGCAGAAGGGAGAGGAGCGGAATGGAGTACCCCTTGTCTATAAATTTCCAACACCCACTTGTCAGAGGCGATTATTCACCAAGTTGGGTAGAATGGGGTCTAATGGTTGCCAAATTGATGGATTTTATTGATGGTTGCAGCATCTGGTCTAGGGGGAGACATCTCAGGGCCTTGACCAAATTTTCAAAACTGTGGTTTCAAGATAGATGAATGAGGTATAGCCGACTGCACTGATGTCTGCCTGTGTTTAGGAGGGGGCCTCTGATGTCTGCATTGTGGATCATAGTGCCATTGGGGACTGAAAGATGGAGCTTGAGATCTTGGGACAGGTTGGTATCTACCTTGTCATCTCTTTGGCGCCGGTGTATAAATGCCAAGTGAGCGTAGCGTTGCTCTCCAATCCTTCAGTGAATGAAGGGATTCATCACTATGCTCGGCAAGGAGTTTGGGGCCTTAAAACCGGAGATTCTCCATAGTAGTCTGTACTTCTCTAGGGAATCCCGATAAGTGTAGCCACAAAGTCCATCTCATGACCACAGATATCGCTATGGATTGGGCCGCTGTGTCAACGGCATCTAGATAGGTCTGCAGCGCAGTATGTGCCAGTAGCTGACCTTCAGGCACTAGTGCCTGGACTTGTTCTTGTTTGACCTCTGGGATATGCTGAATAAACGAAATGAATTTTGAATAGTTTTTATGGTTATATTTTGATAGGAGCATGAGCACCTCAGAGTTAGCAATCCTGAATTGGAGCATGGTGGATGAGTAAGCCTTGTGGCCAAAGAGGTCTAGCCTTTACCATTCTTTGTCATATGGGGTCACGCGGGAATGTTGTTATCTCCCCTTCTCATTCACTGCATTGACTACAAGGGAATTTGGAGTATGGTGGGAGAATAAGAATTCCCTTCACATGGACATAGTATTTCTTGTCCACCCACTTGCAGGTAGGTGGTATAGATGCCAGGTTCTGCCAGATCACTGTGGCTGGGTCCAATAAAGCTTCATTGATCAAGAGCGCAATTTTTACCAATGAGGAGGTGTATAATAACGTATGTGGCTGCTCTCGAACTTCCTCTAGTGGAATCTGTAGAGTCTGCTATTCTGCAAAAGAGTTCTTGAAATTGCCTACAATCATCCACAACTCTGGGAGATGGTGGTATGATTGCTTCTTCTGGGGAGGATGATATAATGTTAGCTGGAGGTGTGATTTCTTCCTCCAGTTCTTCGTCGTGTTCCTTGAAAGGTTCTCCCTCTGGTTCAGGAAGCCTAGAGACTGATAAGGATGGAGAGTGTCTTTCGGTCCCTCTGATAAGTGGGTAGTTGAGGAAAGTGTCACCTATACACCACCCAAAGGTCCCAATATGGCTAGTGTGGGGGAATAGGCTTATGGGGTGGCATCCATGGTGCATTTACTAAGAACTTGGTTCGGTTCTAATGTCTTGGTATAGAGGATGCATATAGGGGTTAAATTGCACTGTCCATAGATATAATGGGGTGTGTGGGATACAACTGAGTAGTTCTCCTCCTCCTCACTGGAGAAGGGAGAGGGCAGTTCAGGTGGTGAGGAAGAGTGTAGTATTATTTCCATCTCTGGGGAAGAGAAGTGAATTGCTGGTAGTTCAGTATGGAGGAGCAGTAACTCTGGGATTTCAGAAATGACCAATTCTCCCGGGAATCTGACCTCTTATGGTAGCGGCATGATCATCATTGGTACCACATGGTGTGAGTGCATTGGTGCTGTAGAAGGTCTCGACATCGGTGCAGATGTTGTTGGTGCCGAGCTGAGAATGCAGTCTGTCAAGTAGCCAATAGGTGCCAGAGACTTCGCTGGTGCTGAGGTGCTTGGACCCGTGTGTTTAGTTGAGGTAGCTGGTACCGACATTGAGATTTTTGCTCTGTCTTTGGCAGTATCGTGTGACGGTACACTTTATGTGGTCCTGCCCTCTTAGGGCTTTTGGACCTATCAATAACACGGATACTGGAAGTACCTAGGCGGTCAAAGAAGCCAGGCCTCATTCTAGAAGATGTGGAGATCACTGAGCATGCTGGGGGATGCCTTTTTTTTTTTTTTTTGAGGTGGCTCCTTGGTGGGTGAGCTCAGGGTGTGTTTCTTGTCATCCTAAGAGACTGTAGATTTTCTCTTTGCAGAACATGGAGAATGTGGGGCAGCAGATGACGGTGCTGACTGAGACCACTGTGCAAGAAAGATATTGGGGCCAGGGTCTGAGTTTTCCATCCTAATCAATTTTAGTTTCAGTTCATGGACCTTTCAGGCTTGCATTTGCGGCAGTGGGTGCACTTCTGTGGTACGTGCTCCACGCCCAGACAACGAATGCACCATGAGTGTGCATAACTCATGGGGATGGCCTCACGGCAAGAGAGGCACCTCTTAAACCCAGGAGAGCCGGGCATAACCTCAAGCAGGGAGAACTTCCCTATAGATAGGGAAGAATGTAAGATCTACACTAAACTAAGAGTTAACAGAGAGGAAAGAACGGAAAGAAAAGCTTTAGTTTGTTTTCTTTTAAGAAGAAAATAAGGGGAGGAAATGACAACTATCTACTTTGAACAGAAACTTATCACTCAAGGCACTAACGATGCTTGTGAAGGGCTCTGCTAGGGATTCCATCCCAGACCAAGGGTGGTTGAGAAGGAACTGAGAGCGGTTGGACCGCCCAGCACTATATAGCCACTCACAGCACAAGGTGGGGAGGAGCTCATGTACAGCCTAACAGGAATTGCTACTAAAGATCTCCAATCCCAGGCGCAGGGATGCCAGCACATCTAAAGCAGAGCATCCATAGGGACGCTACTTGAAGATATTATAATGCCACTATATAAATCCATGGTGTGACCACACCTTGAATACTGTATGCAATTCTGGTAGCACCCGGGATTGATAAAAATCAATGATTTTTATTTAAAATCAGATTTTTTGGATAAAATGCTCTTTGAGGAAAAAACCTATTAAGATACATTATAGCTCAAAGATATCTCATCATGGAATAGGGATTATAAATTCTAATTCTATAGTATGAGACAATATATTCATGTAACGTTTAAGAAAAGTTTTGTAAATGAGTTTCAATTGTTCATGGATTAGGGACCCAATCTTATTTAGGTTAATCTTTCTATCTCCCCAATGGGACTCAATGCTCAGTCTAGAAGATACCATCCGAGATGGATTTGTGTCTCCAGAGATAACATGCTCGTTAACAGCAAAAATGTTTTAAAATAAAAATATATAGAGGTGAGAAATAACAGACCTCAACCCTATTGTCCCTCTGCAAATTTGTGTACACAGAGTCAATCCCTTACCTCTCTCTAAAGGTGCCAAGTTTCAAAAAGTTCAATGAATAGAAGATTGTTGGGGGCGGAATAGATCTGGACAAGGAGAAGAAGTCTGGAGGTAAATGTGAAAAGGAAGGGACAGGCAGTAGAAACAAAAGTGAAACTGTTTGAGCAGCATACTCCAGAAGTATTGCGGTCTTTCTGAGTGTAGCCTTCATTGATTTGAGATCTACCATACCATTCTCTCACTAGAAGCCAAAAGCTATAATGGCAGCATGCCGTAAAAGAGACCCAGTTTGGGAATATTTTAATGAAGTTCCTCTACCTGTGGGTAAGACAGGCATGCGTGCAAAATGCAACAGTGCAACAAAGAAATGCAAGGCCTGGTTGCCCGAATGAAACATCATGAGAATTGTTCCTTCTCAGGAAGAAGCTGCGTCAAAGATGATGAAAGGAACATGTCTGAACATGCAGGATCTTCAGGTTGGTAAACTTTTTTATTTCATACTTCTTTCTTAAGGACTGCCTGTCTTCCTTCTGGTCTATTCTTGAATTATCAGGTTTGAGCAAAAATATAGTTCTTACTCTATGGTACTATCATTTTAGATGCAGTTGTGATAAAAAATAAATAGCTGAAATAGGCAGATCTTCCTTTTACAATTTCACCTTTAAAGTAGTACTGAGTGTCAGTGAATGCAATGAGTGCAACAAATGAGCAGTATGGTAGTAATTAAATAACTGCATTCACTTATTTTGTTTAGCAGAATCCATCCTCAACATACAGGATTCTGAAGACTATTCACCTTCAGGATCACCATCGTTTTCTATAGTTTCAGAGTTATCTGCCAATGATAGTGTTTCAGTCACATCATGCATGTCACATAGCCACAGTATATCAGCTGTAGCAAAAAGAAAAAATATATATCTATCATCCAGAAACCACCATAGGTAAGTTTGTGATAAGAACCAGCAAATTACAAAAAGAGGTAATTGATGAAAAAATTGCCCGGTTTGTTTATGCAACAAACTCTCCTTTATGTATGAATAAAGAGAAATTCAGCAGTGTGCAAAAGGTCTAGAGGGTGAAATTATTAACCTGAGTCTTTATGAGTGGAGCAATATTAACAATAATCCTGTCGTATGTGCTTGTGTGACAACTGAAGAAGAGAATGTCTTCCTTACAGAAACAATACATCAGGAAATACACACAGCAGAATACTTACAAGAAGCAGCAGTAAAAGCTATAACAAACTGCGAAAAAAAGTCAAATGTCTAGTATGCAGTTTGGTCACAGACAATGCTGCAAATGTATCCAAGATGAGAAGAAATTATTTAGAAGAGAGTCCCAAGCTAATAACATACGGCTGCAGTGCTTATTTGATGCACCTCCTAGCCAAAGACTTCAGTGTTCCAGAAATAAAGGCTAATGTTGCTGAAATTGCAAAATACTTCTGTAACAACCACTTTGCAGCAGCTGCTCTGAAAAAAGTGAGAGGAACCAAGCTAACTCTCCCACAAGACGTGCGATGGAACTCAGTAGTGGGCTGTTTTGAGCACTATCTCAAGAACTGACCTAATCTGACAGTTTGTGAACAAAATCGTGAAAAAATAGATGTCATTGTCACAGCCAGAGTTCTCAACATTGGACTTAAGAGAAATGTTGAACACATGCTGAGTACCCTGAAGCCTATTTCTGTAGCCTTGAACAAAATGCAGGGAAATAGCTGTTTTATTGCTGATGCTGTTGAAATTCGGAAGGAACTGACTGAGATCTTAAAAAGAGAAATATGCAATGACAGAGTTAAATTACAAGCATTAAAAAAAATGAAATGGACAAGCACTATCTCCAGCTAATTTTCTTGCAAATATTCTCAATACTCGGTATCAGAGTCAAACCTTAACTCCTGAAGAAGAGGAGTTGGCTATGATATGGACATCCAGCAATCATCCCTCCCTAATGCCAACTATCATAAACTTCAGAGCTAAGGGTGAACTATTCAAGAAATAGATGTTTGCTGATGATGTTTTAATGAAAGTCACAACAGTGAACTGGTGGAAGTCACTTAAGCACTTGGATTCAGACTGTTGAAGTGATAATCTCACTTTTAACAGCAGTAGCTTCTTCTGCTAGTGTAGAAATAATATTTTCTTCCTTTGAACTAATTCATTTCAAACTGAGAAATCGTTTGGGACCTGAAAAAGCAGGAAAGCTTGTTTTTCTTTTCCAGATTATGAACAAACAGGAAAATGAAGGCGAAGACGACTGAGTTAGCTGCCAAAACCAATATTCTAACTTTTTCAGGTTGACCTGGCTGACAGTCAATTTAATTTATTTGTTTTTTTAAATATTTAACTATTTTAGTTAAAAACAATTTTAACAAAAACAAACCTGTTTTAAAAAACTTGAATGTTTAACTAAATTCAAAAATTAATATGCTTGTTTTGTTAAAATATGTTTGCTGTTGAAGAAAAAAAAACAAGAATACATAACATTTTTAGTTAAATAAAAAACAATTTAAATGTCTGTCTGGTGATGTTCTTCTAATACAGTATGGCAAGAAAATTCTCCAAATATTAATGATTAACCTGCTGAATTGGAGTTATTTATGAAGTCATTGGGAGGTGAACTATCTGCTTCAGTTACCTTTGGTAAATGAAATAACCAATCATTAATTTTCTGATAGAACTGTAAAACTAATACAAAAAGTTTTCAAAACAAATCATTTTTAAAATGTATAGTGTGTACTGTCTAAAAATGAAACCTACATCTATCTCGGAGTTGTGAAGAATATGTATTAAGGTGATAACAACCAACAAGAATGCACTTTTATGTAGAAATCCATGATTAAATAGAGTCTTCCTGACTAGTGATAAGACGGTTACTCACCGTAGTAACTGGTGTTCTTCGAGATGTGTTGCTCATATGTATTCCAGTTAGGTGTGCGCGCGCGGCGTGCATGATCGTCGGAAGATTTTTACCCTAGCAACACTCGGTGGGCCGGCTGGCGCCCCCTGGAGTGGCGCCGTTAGGTGCCCCGATATATACAGCAGCCGGCCCATCGCCCTCTCAGTTCCTTCTTGCCGGCTATTCCGACAGTGGGGAAGGAGGGCGGGTTTGGAATACATATGAGCAACACATCTCGAAGAACACCAGTTACTACGGTGAGTAACCGTCTTTTCTTCTTCGAGTGCTTGCTCATATGTATTCCAGTTAGGTGACTCCCAAGCCATTCCTAGGAGGCAGGGTCGGATTGTGATACAGCAGAGTTTAGGACCGCCGAACCAAAAGCGGCGTCGTCTCTAGAATGTTGCACTATGGCATAGTGCGAGGCAAAAGTGTGTACTGACGACCATGTCGCGGCCCTACAAATGTCTTGTATAGGTATGTGTGCCAGGAAGGCAGACGACGAGGCCTGAGCTCGGGTAGAGTGGGCCGTAGTGTGCATGGTGGGGACACCTGCCAAGTCATAGCATGTGCGGATGCACGAGGTGATCCATGACGAGATGCGCTGAGAAGAGACGGGAAGGCCTTTCATCCGGTCCGCCACGGCGATGAACAGCTGGGTCGATTTCCGGAACGGCTTTGTCCTCTCGATGTAGAAGGCGAGGGCTCTCCGGACATCCAAGGAATGGAGTTGCTGCTCCTTCCTAGAGGCATGGGGCTTAGGATAAAAGACAGGTAGAAAAATGTCTTGGTTAATATGGAAGGCCGACACTACCTTGGGCAGAAAGGCCGGGTGTGGCCTGAGCTGTACTTTATCCCTATGGAACACCGTATAAGGTAGTTCCGAAGTAAGCGCTCTGAGCTCAGAGACGCGTCTAGCCGAGGTGATGGCTACTAGAAAGGCCGTTTTCCATGAGAGATACAGCATGGAGCAAGTGGCCATGGGCTCAAATGGGGCACCCATGAGCCTGGTAATGACTAGGTTGAGGTCCCATGTAGGGACCGGGCGGCATACCAGCGGGTGTAGCCGTTCTAACCCCTTAAGGAACCTGGTAACCATGGGGTTGGAGAAAACAGAACCCGCCCCGTCCCAGGGGTGAAAAGCTGAAATTGCCGCTAGGTGGACTTTTAGCGACGAGAGAGCCAGACCCTGCTCCTTTAGTGAGAGGAGGTAGTCCAGTATGGTGTGAATCGGCACCTGCAGGGAGTTGAGACCCCGAGTGCCACACCACAGGGAAAAACGTTTCCACTTAGCTGAGTAGGTGGACCTGGTGGAGGGTTTCCTACTGCTCAGCAGAACGTGCTGGACCGGGCTGGAACATCGTAGCTCCGACGGGTTCAGCCATGCAGCAGCCACGCCGTGAGGTGAAGGGACTGCAGGTCGGGATGATGGAGCCTGCCGTGCTGCTGCGTGATCAGGTCCGGCCATCGCGGTAGAGGAATCGGGTCTGTCACGGACAGCTCCAGGAGCGTGGTATACCAGTGTTGCCTGGGCCACGCTGGAGCAATCAGGATTACTCTGGCCTTGTCCCTGCGTAGTTTGAGCAGGACTCTGTGGACCAGTGGAACTGGTGGGAAGGCATAGGCCAGGTTGTCCGTCCAAGGATGGAGAAAAGCGTCTGTCAGGGAGCCTGGGGAGCGACCCTGGAATGAGCAGAACACGTGGCATTTCCTGTTCTCGCGAGTCGCGAAGAGATCTATCTGGGGAAACCCCCACTTCTGGAAGACAGAGTGGATGACATCTGGTCGAATGGACCACTCGTGAGTTTGAAAGGACCTGCTCAGGCGGTCCGCCAAGGTGTTCTGGACTCCTGGGAGAAACGAGGCCACGGGGTGAATGGAACGGGCTATGCAAAAGTCCCAGAGCTGAGTTGCCTCTCGGCAGAGGGGAAGGGAGTGTGCCCCTCCCTGTCTGTTGATATAATGCATGGCCGTCGTGTTGTCTGTAAGGATGGAGACACAGCGGCCCTGTAAGTGTTGAGCGAAGGCTTGGCAGGCAAGACGTACCGCTCGGAGTTCTCTGACATTAATGTGTAATGTCAGCTCCTGTTCTGACCACAGGCCCTGCGTTTGGAGGTTCTGCAGGTGAGCCCCCCAGCCGAGGGATGACGCATCCGTAGTCAAGGCACGGGAAGGCTGTGGTGGATGAAAGGGAACACCTGACATCACATGTGCGGGGTCCAGCCACCAGTTGAGGGAGGCTAGGACTTGCGGTGGGACCGTCAGAATCATATCGAGGTTGTCCCTGTGTGGCCGGTATGCAGAGGCCAGCCATGCTTGGAGGGGCCGTAGGCGTAACCTGGCGTGAGCTGTCACGAAGGTGCATGATGCCATATGACCCATGAGGCTGAGGCAGCAGCGGGCCGTTGACGTTGGGAAGGCTTGGAGGCTGCGTATGGCGGCTGCAAGCGTTTGAAAGCGAGCCTCTGGGAGGAACGCCCTGGCGAGGGTAGAGTCCAGTATTGCCCCTATAAAGTCTATTCTCTGTGTTGGCACCAAAGTGGACTTTTCTACGTTCAGTAGGAGGCCCAGACGGTTGAACATGTCCATGGCCTTGCGAATGTGAGACTGGACCTGGTTGGCGGAGTTGCCACGGATAAGCCAGTTGTCGAGATAGGGGAATACCTGAACTCTTTGACGCCGAAGGGCGGCTGCTACCACTGCCATGCATTTCGTAAAGACTCTCGGTGCTGTTGAGAGGCCGAATGGCAGGACTGCGAACTGGAAGTGTCTCTGGCCCACTACGAAGCGCAGAAAGCGTCTGTGAGGTGGGTAGATAGCAATGTGGAAATACGCGTCCTTCATGTCGAGGGCGGCGTACCAGTCTCCCTGATCCATAGAGGGGATAATAGTGCCCAGGGAGAGCATACGGAATTTCAACTTTACCATAAACTTGTTGAGACCCCGTAAGTCCAGGATAGGACGTAGCCCCCCCTTTGCCTTTGGGATTAGGAAATAACGGGAGTAGAATCCCTTGCCTCTGAGATCCCTTGGGACCTCCTCCACCGCTCCTACAGTAAGGAGTTCGTGCACCTCCTGGATAAGGAGTTGCTCGTGAGAAGGGTCCCTGAAGAGGGACGGGGTGGGAGGGTGGGATGAAGGCGGGGAGACGAACTGCAGTCGGTATCCCCCCTGGACGGTATGTAAGTCCCAGCGGTCCGTGGTGATATTTGACCACGCCGGGGAGAAGGGGGAGAGGCGGTTCAGGAACAGGAGGGCAGGATCGGTTGGGACTGGTACTCCGGCCTCGAGCGCCCCTTCAAAAATTTTGTTTGGGCCCCGACGATGGCTTGTGGGGGCCCTGCCTCTGGCCGGTCTGTCGGCCAGGCTGCTGTCTCCTACCCCCTCGACCACGCGGCCTCCTGTAAAAGTCCTGTCGTGGTGCGGGAGGGAAGTAGGTGCGTCGTACGAACGGCCGGAAGGGCCTGCGCTGCGTCGCGGGGGTATGCATCCCCAGCGTGCGAATGATGGTACGACCGTCTTTCAGGGTCTGCAGCTTCGGGTCTGTTTTCTCAGAAAACAGGCCCTGCCCGTCAAAGGGTAGGTCCTGGATAGTATGCTGGACCTCTGCTGGGAGGGTGGAGGATTGCAACCAGGAGATGCGCCGCATGGCGACTCCCGAGGCGATAGTCCTGGCAGCGGAGTCGGCGATGTCCAAGGAGGCCCGCAACGACGTCCTGGCCAGCTTTTTGCCCTCCTCCACAAAAGCTTTGTACTCCTGCCTGGACTCTGGAGGTATAAGCTCTTTGAATTTCTCCATCGAGACCCAGGTGTTATAACCATAGCGGCTCAGGAGTGCCTGTTGGTTCGCCGCACGAAGCTGTAGGCCCCCCCCTGAGTAGATCTTCCTGCCAAACAAGTCTAGGCGCTTGGCGTCCTTCGACTTTGGGGCTGGGGCCTGTTGGCCGTTCCTCTCCCTCTCGTTGACGGATTGGACCACCAGTGAACACGGAGGGGGGTGCGTGTATAGGTATTGAAAGTCTCTCGGGGGGGCCATGTACTTTCTCTCTACCCCCCTGGCAGTGGGGGGTATCGAGGCTGGCGTCTGCCAGATGGATGTGGCGTTGGCAAGGATGGTACGCACAAAGGGTAAGGCAACCCTAGTGGGGGCATCTGTCGTCAGGATGTCCACCACGGGGTCCTCCAGTTCAGGGACCTCCTCTATCTGGAGGTCCATGTTGAGGGCCAATCTGCGTAGCAGGTCTTGATGGTCCCTGAGATCAATGGGAGGTGGGCCGGATGATGATGCTCCAGCCACTGCCTCGTCAGGAGAGGAGGAGGAGGACAGGCCTTGGGCGAGCGGGTCCTCGACGGGTACCGCTTCGGAGCCCAGGGCTGGGGGCTCCGGTTCTGTCTGCTTTACCTCTGGCGGAGGCCTGGAGACTGTAGCCTCTGGAGGTCGGGAGACTGTAGCCTCTGGCGCTCTACGCTCCAAAGTGGTCGAGGTGGGAGCTCTGGGTGGTACCCTCTGGGCTTCGTAGTAGGCCATAGGGGTCCAGAATGGCCACCGTTCCTGAACCTGCCCGGTCTCTGGCAGGTGGCCCTGGTCACTGATGGTGCGGTCCTCAGCATAGAGGTCGCTGCCAGCTCTGGAAGAGCGGGATCCAGAGCGCGAAGGCCAGGGTGGGGCAGAGTAGCCATGCAGTGACGTCTGCGTGGCCAGGGTCTGCCTCCTTGGTGGGGTCCGGTGCCGGGATGGTATCCGGTACCGGGAGCCTGATCGGTGCCGGGATGATGTCCGGTGCCGGGAGCCGGATCGGTACCGGGATGGTGTCCGGTGCCGGGAGCCGGATCGGCGTCGAGAGCCGGATCGGCGCCGGGATGGGGACCGGCGTCGAGAGCCGGATCGGAGGCGGGACCTGGAGCGGTACCGGCAATGATCTCGGTACCGTGACACAGATCTGGACCTGGATCGTCTTGGCGATCTGCGCGTCGACTGGCCGCGGGACCGGGAGCGGCGTCGAGAGTCAGGGTACCTCCGCGTGGAGGGGGACCTGGAGCGGTACCGCGAGTACGAACGGCGCCGGGATTGAGATCGGTGCCGGGACTGCGAGCGGTACCTTGGAGACGCAGGTGGTTGCTGCTGGCTGGTCTCCGCCTGCGGCACCGGGTGGAAGATGGCCGGTTTGCCGCGTGAAGTGATGATCCGCACCGGCGGTACCGTAGACGGGGTCGGTGCCGGAGCGGTCATCTGGATCAGGTCCCGCGCCGCTGCGAAGGTGTCCGGCGTGGACGGCAGCGGAAGCTCAACCACGGAGCGTGCCGGGGAGCTGGCGGCTACCGAGCTCAACGGCCCTCGCGGGACCGGAGTCGTCGGTACCGGAACCTGCAGAGGCTGACCTGCACTCAACGGCCTCTCGGGTGCCGGAGTTGGCAGGGCCGGCGCTGGTGTTGACGGCGGCGCCGGACTCAACGGCCTATGGTGGGCCGGAGTAAGTGGCACGGAGACCACTGGCACCGAACTCAACGGTCCTTGCGGTACCGGAGCTGGCGGTGCGGGCGCCTCAACAGACCTAGGCAGATCTGGAGCTGGCTGCGCATGCAGCGGCGCCTTAGTCGGTCCTCCTGACTTCTTGGCTCTCGGGGACAGAGGGCGGCTCTGCGAGGTCCCAGGTAGAGAAGGACGGTGCCGGGGTTCTTTTCCGGAGCTCGGGCGTTCCGGTGCCGCAGACGTTGAGGCTGCCGGGGTCGGTGCCGGGGTACGATGCGGCGCCGACATCGGGCTAAGAGACGCCTCTAAAAGGAGCTGCTTTAAGCGAATGTCCCGCTCCTTTTTGGTCCGCGGCCTGAAGGACTTACAAATGCGGCACTTGTCCGGAAGATGGGACTCCCCGAGGCACTTGAGACAGGAGGCGTGCGGATCTCCTGTAGGCATCGGCTTCTGGCATGCCGAGCAAGGCTTGAATCCCGGAGAGCCAGGCATTGGCCCGGTACCGGGGTGGGGATAAGGGGGGGAGCCCCTTATCTCCAGCTACTATTGTCACTGAGAAAGATAACTACTATCAACAACTATTAACAACTAATTAACAGTACTTAAACTATCTAAAAGATAAACGAGTGCTAATGAAGCTAGGGCTGTGGAGGTCAGCGAGCTGCTCTCCACTGTTCCAACGACCGACACGGGCGGTAAGAAGGAACTGAGAGGGCGATGGGCCAGCTGCTGTATATATCGGCGCACCTAACGGCGCCACTCCAGGGGGCGCCAGCCGGCCCACCGAGTGTTGCTAGGGTAAAAATCTTCCGACGATCGTGCACGCCGCGCGCGCACACCTAACTGGAATACATATGAGCAAGCACTCGAAGAAGAATTAGATCAAATTCACCATCTCAAACAATATATATATATATATATATATATATATATATATATATATATATATATATGAATTGGAAAAGGTACAGAGAAGGCCAACAAAAATGATTAGGGAAAATGGAACAGCTTCCATGTGAGGAGAGATTAAAAAGACTGGGATTGTTCAGGTTAGAAAAGAGGCAACTAAAGGAGTGAGGGAGGGGATAGGATAGCAGTCTATAAAATCATGAATGGTGTGGAGAAATGTGAAGGGGTAAATAGCACTAACAAGAACCAGGGGTCACCCAATTAAATTAATAAGCAGTAGGTTTAAAAAACAAACATAAGGAAGTACTTCACACAATGCACAGTCAACCTGTGAAACTCATTACCAAGGGTTGTTGTGAAGGCTAAAAGAATAATTCGGTTAAAAAAAAAATAGATAGGTTCTGTGACGGGTTGGGGCCACAGAGACCTGCTTGGTGCTGCCACCTGGTGTGCCAAGGCTACTTCTGCCCCTGCTTCCAAGCCTTTTCCAGCTTGGGACTCCCGAATCCTGTCTGTTTTGAGCCAGATTCCACTGATCTGCTGCAAACACAGACCCAGGTCCGAACCAAGTCCACTCACCACTGTAAGGCCCCTGGAAGCGCTCTTGCCTTTGACACCCAGCTGCTCAACTCCAAGGAGGCTTAAACCCTTAATAAATCCGTTTTACCCTGTATAAAGCTTATACAGGGTAAACTCATAAATAGTTCGCCTTCTATTTCAAAGATAGAAAGATATGCACACCTGTTCGCTTTCCCAAGGCAAACTCGTACTCAAGGAAATTTAATAAGTAAAAAGTGATTTTAATAAGTACAGAAGATAGGATTTAAGTGAGTTCAATTAGTGCCAGACAGAACAAAGCAAGTTACGTAGTAAAATAAAATAAAACACGCACGTCTATGTCTATTCAAAGTTAACACAGATAAAAGCCTCACCAGATTCGGATATTTTCCTTTTTACAGGCTGTAGAATTAGCCTAGGTCCAGCAGCCGCACACCCCCCCTAGTGTCTTTGTCCTTTGTTCAGTTCCCCTCAGGAATGTCCTTGGGGGGGTGGAGAGCCTCTCCCTTTAGCCAGCTGAAGACCAAATGGAGGGGTTTCCTCGGGGTTTAAATAGATTTTCTCCTCTGGGTGGACACCCCTCCCTCTCCCTGTGTAGCATCCAGTTACCAAATGGAGTTGGGGTCACATGGACCAGTCACCTGCACAACTCAGTTCCAGACCAGCCACATTCCTGGCAAAGTTCAGATGTGGATTGGTGACTGCAAGTTCTATTGTCTGTTAAGTGCTTCTTGATTGGGCACTTAACCTGCACATTCCTTTCTCAAGAAATACAACCGATATTCATAACTTCAACTACAACAATGATACATGCATACAAACAGGAGGAATAAATTCAGTAGGTCATAACTTTCACAGAGATATGTTACATGGCACATGTAGCATAAAACATATTCTAGTTACATATATACATTTATAAGCATCTCCCCATAAAGTTTTATGGGGAACACCGTCACAGGTTCTTCTTCGAGTGCTTGCTCATATGTATTCCAATTAGGTGTGCACGCGCGGCGTGCATGATCGTCGGAAGATTTTTACCCTAGCAACACTCGGTGGGCCGGCTGGCGCCCCCTGGAGTGGCGCTGTTACGGTGCCTGATATATACCCCAGCCGGCCCAGCGCCCTCTCAGTTCCTTCTTACCGCCCGTGACGGTCGTTGGAACTGTGGAGAGCAGCTCGCTGACCTCCACATCCCTAGCATACGTAGCACTCGTTTATCTTGTAGATAGTTTAAGTACTTCTTAATTAGTTGTTAATAGTTATTCATAGTTCGTTGTGTAGTTAGTGTAAATAGTAGCGGGAGATAAGGGGCTTCTCCCCTGTCTCCCTCCCGGTACCGGGCCAATGCCTGGCTCTCCGGGATTCAAGCCTTGCTCGGCCTGCCAGAAGCCGATGCCCACAGGAGATCCCCACACCTCCTGTTTGAAGTGCCTCGGGGAGTCCCACCTTCCGGACAAGTGCCGTATTTGTAAGGCGTTTAAGCCGCGGACCAAGAAGGAGCGGGACTTTCGTTTGAAGCAGCTCCTCCTGGAGGCCTCGCTTAGGCCGATGTCGGCCCCGCACCGGAACCCGGTACCGACCCCGGCGGCCTTGTCATCTGCGGCACCGCAACGCCCGAGCTCCGGGAAAGAGCCCAGGCACCGTACGCCTCAGGCTGGGACTTCGCAGAGGCACCGCACCTGCACCGACTACGGCGCCGCTGCTCACGCAGCCTGTTCCAGACCACGCCAGGCCTGGTATGGCGCCAGCAACGTTGACTCCGGTACCGCAAGGACCGTTGAGCTCGGTGCCAGTGGCTCAGATCCCTGTGCCACCTACTCCGGCCCCGCAGAGGCCGTCGAGTCCAGCGCCGCCACCGATACCGGCGCCGGCCCTGCCAACTCCGGCACTCCAGAGGCCGTTGAGTGCAGGACAGCCTTCTCAGGCTGCGGTACCGACGACTCCGGCCCCACAAGGCACGTTGAGCTCGGTAACCGCCAGCTCCCCGGCCCGCACCGTGGTAGAGCTTCCACTGCCGTCCACTCCGGACACCTTTCCAGCGGCACGGGACCTGATTGCGATGACCGATCCGGCACCGACCCCGTCCTCGGTACCGCCGTTGCGGATCGTCGCTTTCCGCGGCAAACCGGCCATGTTCCACCCGGTGCCGCATGCTGAGACCAGCCAGCAGCAGTCGGCGTCTCCTTGGTACCGCTCGCAGTCCCGGCACCGGTCACCATCCCGGCACCGGTCGTACTCGCGGTACCGCTCCAGGTCCCCCTCCAGACGGCGGTATGTCGACTCCCGGTACCGATCCCGGTCCCGTGGCCGGTCACCATGTAGATCTCCGGACGATCGGCATCATTATCGTTCGCCGAGGCGTTCCCGATCCAGGTCTGGATCCCGGTACCGCAGTCACCGCCGGTACCGTTCCAGATCCCGGTACCGATCGAGTTCCCGGTACCGATCTCCGGCACCGCGACATACCATGGCCACGCAGACCACCATCCATGGCTACTCTGCACCACCTTGGCCTTCTCGCTCCGTCTCCCACTCTTCTAGAGCCGGTAGCGACCTGTACGTGGAGGATCGCACGGTGGGTGAGCAGGGCCACCTGCGAGATGCCGGACAGGACCCGTCCCACGACCAGGGACAATGGGCCTTCTGGACCCCGATGGCGTACCATCAGGCCCAAGGGGTCCCATCTAGAGCCTCCCTCTCGGCTCAATCTGAGCGTAGGGCACCGGAGGCTATGGTATCCCGGCCTCCACCAGATGTCTCGGAATCGGTCACAGCCCCAGACTTGGAGGCCCCAACCCTGGACCCCTCAGCGGCCCCCCCTGAGGACCCGCTCGCTCAAGGTCTGTCATCCTCCTCCTCCCCTGACGAGGCAGTGGCAGGAGCATCATCTTCCGGCCCGCCTCCTATCGATCTCCGGGACCATCAAGACCTGCTTCGCAGATTGGCCCTTAACATGGATCTGCAGATAGAGGAGGTTCCAGAACTGGAGGACCCGGTGGTGGACATTTTGACAACTGACGCCCCCACCAGGGTAGCCCTGCCATTCGTCCGCACGATACTGGCCAACGCCACATCTATCTAGCAGTCCCCAGCCTCGATACCCCCCACTGCCAGGGGTGTAGAGAGGAAGTATATGGCACCTCCAAGAGATTTCCAGTATCTCTACACTCACCCCCCTCCGTGCTCACTGGTGGTTCAATCGGTCAACGAGAGGGAGAGGAATGGCCAACAGGCCCCCGCCCCAAAGTCTAAGGACGCCAAGCGCCTAGACTTATTTGGGAGAAAGATTTACTCGGGGGGGGGGGGCCTACAGCTCTGGGCTGCGAACCAGCAGGCACTCCTGAGCCGCTACGGCTATAACACCTGGGTCTCCATGGAGAAATGTAAAGAACTTGTGCCTCCGGAGTCCAGGCAGGAGTACAAAGCTTTTGTCGAGGAGGGCAAGAAGCTGGCCAGGACGTCACTGCGAGCCTCTCTCGACATCGCCGACTCGGCCGCCAGAACTATCACCTCGGGAGTCGCCATGCGGCGTATCTCCTGGCTACAATCCTCCACCCTCCCCGCGGAGGTCCAGCACACGATCCAGGACCTACCGTTTGAAGGTCAGGGTCTGTTCTCTGAGAAAACTGACCCAAAGCTGCAGACCCTCAAAGATGGTCGAACCATCATCCGCACGCTGGGGATGCATACCCCAGCGACGCAGCGCAGACCCTTCTGGCCCTTCGGACAACGTCCCTACTTCCCACCTGCACCACGACAGGACTTCTACAGGAGGCCGCGTGGTCGAGGGGGCAGGAGACAACAACCCGGTCGACAGACCGGCCAGCGCCAGGGCCCCCACAAACCATCGTCGGGGCCCAAACAAAATTTTTGAAGGGGCGCTCGAGGCCGGAGTACCAGTTTTAATCGATCCTGTCCCCCTGTTCCTGGACCGCCTTTCCCTTTTCTCCCCTGCGTGGTCAGAAATCACCACGGACCGCTGGGTCATACGCACGGTGCAAAAGGGATACCATTTGCAGTTTGTCTCCCCACCTCCATCCCATCCTCCCTCCCTGTCCCTCTTCAGGGACCCTTCTCACGAGCAACTCCTCATTCAGGAGCTACAAGAGCTCCTCTCCGCAGGAGCGGTAGAGGAGGTTCCGAGGGAGCTCAGGGGCAAGGGGTTCTACTCCCGTTATTTCCTAATCCCCAAGGCAAAGGGGGGGCTACGTCCTATTCTGGACTTGCGGGGACTCAACAAATTTATGGTCTAGTTGAAGTTCCGTATGCTCTCCCTGGGCACTATTATCCCCTCTATGGATCAGGGAGACTGGTACGCCGCCCTCGACATGAAGGATGCGTATTTCCATATTGCAATCTACCCACTTCACAGGCGCTTCCTGCGCTTCGTAGTGGGCCAGAGACACTTCCAATTTACGGTCCTGTCCTTCAGCCTCTCGACGGCACCGAGGGTTTTTACGAAGTGTATGGCAGTGGTAGCAGCCGCCCTCCAGCGTCAAAGAGTTCAGGTGTTTCCCTACCTCGACGACTGGCTTATCCACGGCAACTCCAGCAGCCAAGTCCAGTCTCATATTCGCACGGCCATGGGCATGTTCAGGCGGCTCGGCCTCCTCCTGAACGTAGAAAAGTCCACTTTGGTGCCAACACAGAAGTTAGACTTTATAGGGGCAGTACTGGACTCCACTCTCGCCCGGGCGTTTCTTCCAGAGGCTCGCTTTCTGACTCTTACAACTACCATACGCAGCCTTCAGGCCTTCCCAACGTCAACGGCCCGCTGTTGCCTCAGCCTCATGGGTCATATGGCATCCTGCACCTTCGTGACAGCTCACGCCAAGCTGCGCCTCCGGCCTCTCCAGGCATGGCTCGCCTCAGCATACCGGCCGCGCAGGGACAGCCTGGACCTAATTCTGACGGTCCCAGCACAGGTCCTAGCCTCCCTCAACTGGTGGCTGGACCCCAGGAAGGTGATGTCAGGTGTTCCATTTCATCCACCTGAGCCATCCCTAGCCTTAACCACGGATGCTTCATCCCTCGGCTGGGGAGCTCATTTACAGAACCTCCAAACGCAGGGCCTGTGGTCAGAGCAGGAGCTGACTCTGCACATCAATGTCAGAGAACTGCGAGCGGTACATCTTGCCTGCCAAGCCTTCGCTCAACATTTACAGGGCCGCTGTGTCACCATCCTTACAGACAACACGACGGCCATGCATTACATCAACAGACAGGGAGGGGCACGCTCCCTCCCCCTCTGCCGAGAAGCGATTCATCTCTGGGACTTTTGCATAGCCCACTCCATTCACCTGGTAGCCTCTTTTCTCCCAGGGGTCCAGAACACCTTGGCGGACCGACTGAGCAGGTCCTTCCAGACTCACAAGTGGTCCATTCGGCCGGACGTCATCCACTCTGTCTTCCGGAAGTGGGGATTTCCCCACATAGATCTATTCGCGACTCGCGAGAACCGGAAATGCCACGCGTTCTGCTCACTCCAGGGTCGTTCCCCAGGCTCCCTGACAGATGCTTTTCTCCATCCTTGGACGGACCACCTGTCCTATGCCTTCCCGCCAGTTCCACTGGTCCACAGAGTCCTGCTCAAGTTGCGCAGGGACAAGGCCCGATTAATCCTGATCGCTCCGGCGTGGCCCAGGCAGCACTGGTACACCACTCTCCTGGAGCTCTCCGTGGCCGCCCCAATCACTCTACCATTGTGGCCGGACCTGATTACGCAGCAGCACGGCAGGCTCCATCATCCCGACCTGCAGTCCCTTCACCTCACGGCGTGGCTGCTGCATGGCTGAACCCGTCTGAGCTACGTTGTTCCAGCCCGGTCCAACAGGTTCTGCTGAGCAGTAGGAACCCTTCCACCAGGTCCACCTACTCAGCTAAGTGGAAACAGTTTTCCCTTTGGTGCGGCCCTCGGGGTCTTAACCCCTTGCAGGTGCTGATACACACCATTTTAGACTACCTCCTGTCCCTAAAGGAGCAGGGTCTGGCCCTCTCGTCGCTAAAAGTCCACCTCGCGGCAATCTCGGCCTTTCACCCTGGTGACGGGGGGCTTTCCATCTTTTCCAACCCCATGGTTAGCAGGTTCCTCAGGGGGTTGGAACGGCTACACCCATTGGTGCGCCGCCCGGTCCCCACCTGGGACCTCAACCTCGTCATCACCAGGCTCATGGGGGCCCCATTCGAGCCTATGGCCACTTGCTCGCTGCTGTACCTCTCCTGGAAAACGGCCTTCCTCGTAGCCATTACCTCGGCGAGGCGCGTCTCTGAGCTCAGAGCGCTTACTTCAGAACCCCCTTACACGGTGTTCCACAAGGGCAAGGTACAGCTGCGACCACACCCGGCCTTCCTGCCCAAGGTAGTGTCGGCCTTCCATATTAACCAAGACATTTTTCTACCGGTCTTCTATCCAAAGCCCCATGTCTATAGGAAGGAGCAGCAACTCCATTCCTTGGACGTCTGTAGGGCCCTCGCCTTCTACATCGAGCGAACGAAGACCTTTCGGAGAACGACTCAGCTGTTCGTCGCCGTGGCGGACCGGATGAAAGGTCTCCCGGTCTCTTCCCAACGCATGTCATCATGGATCACGTCATGCATCCGGACATGTTATGACTTGGCAGGTGTCCCCACCATGCACCCTACTGCCCACTCCACCCGAGCTCAGGCCTCGTCCTCCGCCTTCTTGGCACACATACCAATTCAAGAGATTTGTAGGGCAGCGACTTGGTCATCGATGCACACCTTCGCCTCTCATTATGCCATAGTACAACATTCTAGGGAGGACGCCGCTTTTGGTTCAGCGGTCCTACACTCTGCACTCTCACAATCCGACCCCACCTCCTAGGAATGGCTTGGGAGTCACCTAATTGGAATACATATGAGCAAGCACTCAAAGAAGAAAAGACGGTTACTCACCGTAGTAACTGTTGTTCTTCGAGATGTGTTGCTCATATCTATTCCAAACCCGCCCTCCATCCCCACTGTTGGAATAGCCGGCAAGAAGGAACTGAGAGGGCACTGGGCCGGCTGGGGTATATATCAGGCACCGTAACGGCGCCACTCCAGGGGGTGCCAGCCGGCCCACCGAGTGTTGCTAGGGTAAAAATCTTCCGACGATCGTGCACGCCGCGCGCACACACCTAATTGGAATAGATATGAGCAACACATCTCGAAGAACAACAGTTACTACGGTGAGTAACCGTCTTTTCATGGAGGATAGGTCCATCAATGGCTATTAGCCAAGATGGTCAGGGATGCAACCCCATGTTCTGGGTGGCTCTAAATCTCTGAATGCCGGAAGTTGCAACAGAACAACGGGATGGATCACCCGATAACTGCTCTGTTCTGTTCATTCCTGCTGAAGCATCTGGAACTTGACACTGCTGGAAGACAGGAAACTGGGATAGATGGACAATTGGTCTGACCAAGTATGGCCTGTCTTACATTTATATACTGTGACAAACCCAGACCAGCGGGGTACAGGAGTCTGGTCCTGTTGGGATCCAGGAAGTGGGCGGGCAGAAGCCCACCCACTGCTAAAAGACTTTCCCCAGCCTAAGGGGATGATCCACAGGTCCAGGATTCCAAATAATTGGAGGGGACCACTAAGGAACACTTCAACCTCTCTAATCACTCAATGACAGATTTAAAGGTGGCAATTTTGCAACAGAAAAACTTCAAAAACAGACTCCAACGAGACGCTGCAGCACTGGAATAAATATGCAAACTAGATACCATTACCTTAGGTTTGAATATTGACTGTGAATGGCTCAGTCATTACATTAATTGAAATTTATTTTCCCCCGTTAAATACCCTTAACATCTTTGTGTCAACTGTCTGTAATAGGCCATGTTGATTATCACTTCAAAAGTTGCTTTCCGACTGATAACAGTTCAATTAATTAGCCTCTTACAGTTGATATAGATACTCCCACCTTTTCATGTTTCTCTGAATGTATAAATATCTGCTTACTGTATGTTCCATTCCATGCATCTGATGAAGTTGGTTCTAACCCACAAAAGCTTATGCTGAAATAAGTTTGTCTCTAAGGTGCCACAAGTATTTCTTTCTTATTTTCTTTTTGCTGACACAGACTAACACGGCTACTACACAGGAACGGGAGTGAGGTCACAGGGCTGAACAAAGGGAACCTGATGGGGACACCAAGCAGAGAACCCCGGACAGCGCCCACTGCTCCTTGAAGGTGTCAAGGGAGCCAGCGGACGCTGCCCAGAGGAACTCTGCCCGGATGCATGAACGGACTGAGGAGCGGAAATAGTCCCCAAAGTCACAGGAAACCCCGTTGGCCAACCTCTTCTCCCTGGTTTTGTAGATGGCCATTTTGACCAGGGCTAGGAGGAGGTGACTTTGTGGGGCCACGGATGGGAAGTGCATAGATGAACAGGTGAGGGGAAAAGTGCAACCAAAAACGTAATAGGATGTCCAAGAGGAGCCGGAATAGGGGCTGCAACCTGGCACACTCCAGGTATACGTGCACCAGGGTCTCCCTCATGCCGCAAAAGGGGCAGGTGTCTGGGAGGGGAGTGAACCGCGCCAAGTACACGCCCGTGCTCACGGCTCCGTGAAGGAACCACCAGCTGATGTCCCCAGCAGGCCTTGGGACCAGGATGGAGTACAAGCTGGTCCACCGGGGCTCCTCACCCTCCAGAGGTGGCCGGAGGTCCTGCCACTTCGTGACGGTGCGGGATGTGAGGGTGAGGAAGTGAAGGGTGTGGCACATGAGCGTGTATAGATGTTTCCTCGGTGCGGTCTAAAAACAAACCGGCTGCAATCATGCAGCTGGCTCACGATGAAGGGGTGGGATGGCCAGGTGTGTCCACGGGGCAGGAGCCCCGATGAAAAGGTCCAGAGGGCCTGGGGTGGAGGGTGGGTGAGGCGTGCCCTCTCACAGAACCGTTGAAGAAAACCCGAGCAGTGGGCAGTAAAGCGGCCCTCACCTCCTGAAGTACGTGCCAGGGAGTATGAGGCCTGGAGAGCCCCATGCGCCAAACGAGCATCAGGGGATCCAGCCAGTCTCCCCGGTCGTAGTCCAGGAGGTCTCTGACTCTGTTGACTTCCGCCAGGACCAACCTCCTGCACACTGAAGGAGCATACAGGAGTCTGGTAGAAGGCAAATATACTGGCCACTGGATGAATAGTTTTCTGTTCCCTGAGTGACCAGAGCAGGGGCTATGCTAGAGCAATCAGGAACCTGCTAGAACCAATTAAGACAGACAAGCTAATTAAGACACCTGGACCCAATTAAGAACTTACTAGACTCAATTATGGCAGGCAGGCTAATCAGGACCCATCAGTTAGTGGAGGGCATGCAAGGAGCAGGGAGTGAGAAAACATGCTGCTGGAGGACTGAGGAGTACAAGTGTGATCAGGCTTCAGGAGGAAGATCCTGCGGTGAGGATAAAGAAGGTGCTGGGAGAAGGCCATGGGGAAGTAGCCCAGGGAGCGGTAGCTGTCACTGTCACGCAGCTGATACAGGAGACATTGTAGACAGCTGCTATCCACAGGGCCCTAGGCTGGAACCCGCTGTAGAGGGCGGGCCCGGGTTCCCCCCATCCCACCAACACTGTATCGGACACAGGAGGAGTACACCTGATCTGTGAGAAACACCAGAAGGGAAGGTCTAATTTGGAAAGGGATCTGGCCTGTCCCCAACCCACTAGGTGGGACAACAGAGACTGTGGAGATTGTTCTCCATTCCCCCCATGCTGGCCAGTGATGAGGTTAGCTGAGTGACCGGGAGGTGTGAACCTCTAGCAGAAGCGGCCAAACTGAGGGCTGCCATGAACCTCTGAGGTGAGCAAATCTACCAAAAAAAGTGTAGGACCCACCCAGGCAGAGGAGGAACTTTGTCACAATACATTACATCCGTTTTCAAAGTAGAGATCTTCGCAAAACTCCACATATCAAGAGACAGTGCCACATCCCAATACTAATAAAATGGACCTTTAATATGTGGAGCCCCATACCAAATTTCTGTTCCTCAGAAATTTATCTGTATTCTCCTCTCAGGCAATACAAAGATTTTGAACAGATTTCACATTGAACTACCACGACCTCTAAAGTTCCACCAGTTAGAACTTGTGGGACATCTTCATTTGGCTTTTATGACTTTAGTGCTGAAGGAATCATGACTGCTGCACATCTACATTGGGAACCAGTCACAGATCTATAGGATCAGTACAGCCCCAGCTTTGGAACAGGCTGTAAGAGGAATCCCTGCAGTGCCAGACTCCCTAAGGGTCTCACCTCTTCCTCCCCTGTAAGCCGTGCAGCTTCACGGCCTCTTAAGACTGGACCTCTGGGCTGTCAGCACTTCTACTTCACATTGTGAGCTCCTCTGTTCAGAGTCCAGCTGAGAGAGACTTGTACGCTCTCCAGGGATCACTTCACAAAGCAATTGCAGTGATACTCAGTGTTGTAAACAGTTGGGTTTATTAGTCAACTGGAACTCGGCATAGGAAGTCCTTCGGTTAGCACAGACCAGTGGTTCCTAAAATTTAGTGCATGCCCCCCTCAGGGGAGGGGGGGCAGCACAGAGGAACATTCAGGGGGCACGTAAAAGCCTGGACCAGCCCCCAACGGAGCATCACTCAGCCCTGCTCTGCTCTGGTCCTGCCTCGGCTCCCAGCTGCTGGCCGACCCTCAGCTCCTTTCCCGACTCTAGCCCATGTCTTCCCCCAGCTGCAGCCTCAGCCCCCTTATCCTGTCCATGCCCCACCCCCAGAGCCATGGTCCTACTCCTGGGGGCGAGGGGGCACAGCCATGAAAAGTTTGGGGACCACTGGCATAGACAACTGAAGGTTAAAGCATAGACCATTCTGGTTAGCCAAGCTGTAGTGAACCCCATAGTTTAAGCTGTCTTTTCTCAGTCTAACTTCCTTGGTCACACACTCCAGGTGGGAGCCCTGACTCCCTCCAACAGCCACATCTTAT
Source organism: Chelydra serpentina (assembly GCA_037349315.1). Lineage (NCBI taxonomy): Eukaryota > Metazoa > Chordata > Testudines > Chelydridae > Chelydra > Chelydra serpentina. The sequence continues at coordinate 43,161,389 of JBAIAC010000001.1, forward strand.
CCCCTCAATGGGCAAGACTGCACACACAGGACTAAAAAAATATTACAGAAAATTCCCACCGTCACAAAACCATTACTCTCAGGCTATTGGCTTTATTGTGGTATTTGATGTATTTTCTACCCTTACGGGAAATCCTACAGATCTCAGTAATATTATTGCAGCTTTTTTTAAAAAAAATAAACATGCCTACTTGTGGTTGCATAGAAGCAACATTGATACAGTGGGCCCATTTAAAGTTCATTTGTTTTATATATTACAGCTTCAGAAGTTATTTTCTATCCCGTGAGGAACGCTGCCTGAACCGGTTGCTCCAACTAGAATGAACTTTAAATGCACCCACTGTACTAAATCATAAGTAGTCTAGACTATCAGGGCCTGTATAACAAAACAAAAGATGTTTCTGACAACTTGCAGGAGAGGACTATTTTGCTCAATGGGTAAGAAAGTGATGAGCTAATATTGTGGTATTGATAAGACAACATCTCAACCAAAAATATTTGGAAAATGCAAGAATACTATAAACAGTAATTTTTATAAAAGTATTTTTAATAAACTGAAGACTAAGTTTAACATGATAAACAGCTTCTTGACATGTCAAGGTAACAAAAGTCAAATCTCTGAATATTTTATACAAATACTATGAATTACAGTAAACTTGAATTCAAGTTTACAAAAATCTGTCTGTGAAGATTCAACAACTTGTAACCACATTCCAAGAGTGAAATTTTTCATGTATCAATTGTGATTAGAGTTGCAATGCAAGTTTTAAAAGAAAACCAACTGCATTTTTATCAAAATCATTGTGAAGTTATTGTTGTGCACTGACAGTACATTGGATATTTTTGGCTCACTGAACAATAATGGCATCTTAAATAAGTGATTTTTTGTAATTAAAGATACAGCATGTATCAAAAGTATCAAAACAAAAACCAGAAAGTAAACAGATTAGAACCCTGATGCGATGAATTATTTTTCTACCCGTTTTATGATGGAAAGACTCCAGGTGTCCAGCATTCTCACAGCCTTTTGGAATGTTCTATTCCTAGTACACAGTGTGATTATTAGTTGACTAAAAGTGTAATTCCCTGCTTGGCAGTAATGCTGGTGAAAGGTAACTTGCACTATTGCTAACAAATGAGAGCAACCGTTGGCAGGGTGGTTTTTTAGGCATCAAGTGGAGACTGAGTTTAGAGCACATGATCAGAGATACAGTACCATCACTTTAAGATGCAATATGGAATAGACTTCAGGGTTCAGATGTCAATTTTTTTCCACAGGATTTAACAAGTGAATGGATGGCTTGAAATAAACAGTCGAACACATGATAATATCTTCATCTGTACAACTACCAACAAACTTTCCAACCAGTCTACTTTATAAAAAATATTCTTACGTTTTACTTCAATAAAAACTGTGCTGTGTATCTGTACTTTGTTTCTTACATTGTACATGCTGCAGTTGTCACTTTATGAAAGTATAGAGATTTGTGGCAGCGCTCTGGGTGTATTAGAAGCCTAAAAATTGGTACATAAAAATTAGGTAGCAGTGAAAACCAGTTGTGTTTCTTTCAAAACCTAGGAAAAGCTACAGTACATGCTACATCTGGGAAGGGGAAAAATAAAACAGAAAAAATAACCCAACCAATGGCCTCAACCCTGAGCTGAAAACAAGAACCTGCTTTGCCAAGAGATAGCCACATTACCACCTCAGCTCTGGATCTGAGGCAGAAACCATCAATTTCCTACTGTCTTAGCTGTATGTAGTGCTTTATTTACTTCAATTATCCTTAACTGACTTGAGACCACCCTATTCACTTTCACTAGACAAAAGACTTTCCTCAATTTAGAATTAAACATGAAAATAAATCAACGTGGAAAGTCAACTTTTATGTCTTCTGAAGTCTAAATAATCATACTCCGACTAGTCACCAAAGGAAATTGCTGTCACAGTAGATTTGTCAGCCGCCTCAAACAACCACTTGTTACTTACTGAGAGAGAGAGAAAAATATGTAACAAAAAACTACTTTTAAATGAGATGATACCTCATTTTCTCTAGAAATAGCCTTGTGATTTCTATAGATTGTGTCCAGTTCTGAACAAATCAATTTTTTACAAGCTATTTTATCTGGTCTTTCTTTTGATGGTATTAACACACAATTACCTGAAACAGGAACCCAATACAAAGTTTGCAAATTGTTTTTCCATGGGGCCCAATCAAACTCCTGCTGAAGCCAGTAGCAGCAATTCCACTGCCTTCAACAGGAATTGGACTGGGTCCTCCTAGAAGTTATAAATAGAATGATGCAGCCTAATCTGCACTTTTGAAAGGTTAAGTGGCATTACTTGCCTAAGGTTTATATTTGTAACCTAAAGTATGGTTCTGTCCCACCACCTGCAGATTCAGCTATTAACAAAAACAAAGTCAGCATTTTCATTTAGCTTATTGCAACAAGTCCTTACTCTAACATAACTTACACTTAGTAAATCTAGTGACACCCTGAAAATAAAACAAACAAACTTATAGAAGTTGTTTAGTAATGCAGATCTGTGTGTGAACCGATCTGTTTATAAATGGTGTTCAGTTTTGGTTGTGTTTTTTTTTTTTTTTGTAGTTTACTGAAAGTTCTTTAAGGCAGCAAATCTAATAAACCGTCTCACTTCCATCTTTTGCTACTGTATTTCTATATACAGTGTAGCACCTCACTGATTTATACTAATGAGTGGGGGGAACCACTGCAAGTTTCTAATTAACTTTCAAAATACAGTAAGTGAATAAAAAGAATAAGGCATTCCATAATGTATTCTGATCACTAATTATAATCCATGATCTATCAGCAAGAGTCTGTCATTTTCTAAAATAATTAAGTATTACATCTGCCACCTTGAGACATGAGTAATAACACATGCAGATTAGTGGAGTTCTGCCATGTGTATACGTAGGTATATGTAATCGTCAGGTTTCTTATCTTCTATGCACATGACAAGAAAGTTAATGCAACAGATGGAGATAATGAATAAAATAAATTTTCCCCTATCATTTGTGTATGGAGGTATGAGAATCTAGCAGGGAATAATTCATATTTTGTTTTCACGAGTCAGGAATGGTTACAGAACTCAAATGAAGCAATCATGAGTAGGGGAAGTATGTCCATTCCCAACCCATCCATGTGTTATGTATTACACTGTCCAATGTTACATGAAGCATACAAGCCAATTCAAAATACTAGCGTTCTTAATCCTATTGTTCCATTTTAACTTAAAATAAAACAGACAGTGTGACCTGATGTGTGACAGTTTGAACTGGTAATACTCAAAATAATTCTACATCTCTACTCAAACAGAATTTAAAATGAGGAGGAATATGGGGCACCTTTTAAAAATAAGAAATGTAATGACTATATGATTGAAATATGATGCTATGGATCAGATGTGTAAACACAACATGGATTGTAGTTACACAAACTCTTCCCTCATATGTGCAAAACTCCACACTTTAGTTAATGTGGAGGTCATACTTCTAGTAACAGTTTGTTACACACTAAAGCAATCTCCCCACATCCTAGAATCTACACTTTTATATCAACCACTCTAAGTGTACAGTACCCTGTTCACATATACAGTACTTAACCATTTCTGCTATATTTATCTCTGGCAACTGTCAGAAGTGGAGGAAGTTTACCTGCCTAATTTATAAAAGACCCTGGGCAAAATTCATCACTGGTGTGACTCCACTGACCTTTTGAGTTACACCAGGAATAAACTGAGCTCAGAGTTTCTCTTCTTTCATGGTAGCAGGAGTCCATACAGGACTTGTAAACAGCAGTACACAATACTGTAAACAAATAACTTCAGTTCTGTTTTATACAAGATCTGTTATGTAAATCCAAGTTCACAGAACAGGTGAAAGTGAAAAGAGTGGCTTCACACAAATGTCTTCCCCTTTCTCCCAGGGATTCTTTTCACTACGTATATAATCCTGAGCTGAAATAACTGGGTCTTGGGGGTGGAGAAAGCCATTTTTCATACAAAAGGAATGTTCAAAAGTCAGCTCTCTAATTTTCAGTAACGAAGTCAATTGCTGGAGATATTAAACCGAAGTGTTTAGAACTATTTGCTACTTTGGAGAGAGATTTATAGTTTGGTGTGGCGCCCAGTTCTAGATCCCGATGCAGAGTTTGACAGGGAAGCTGCTGCAGCATCCTCTGCTTCCTCCAGCTCATCCTGTAGTTCCTGGCTGACACTAGATTGAAGGGCTGCAGGAGTAAGCCATTCCTTCGGTAGGCAGCTTTGGAGAAATGGAATACAAGAGCTGAAATAGGCGAGGCGATTCACCCAACGTGGAATCTCTTTCCCACATAGAATCTAAAAAGAAAGAGGGGATTAGTGTTTGCCTTATAGTTAGATCACTAACAGACTAAAGTAGGCAGATTGCTGTATAGAAAAATTAACTCCTTCCAGTCCCAACTACAGCATCCTAAAGGCTTATATCAAAAACATTAGTCACTTACACACACACACTAAACAAGGAAGTTGTTTTAGTAGGAAGATCAAGAACAAAATTCCTGTGGATGCTGTAGACGCCCATGTCACTTCGAAAGAGTAATGCTTCTCATTTAAGAGCTGAATCTGTCTAAACTGGCAAAAATTCCCAATCTTTTCAGAAACCTCACACAAAAAACACTGGAATGATAGAGTTTAGTGTAAGTTTTATATCTGCAGAGAATTCCTCAGAAGTAAGGCAGAAGATGAAGAAAAAGCTCACTATTCGTATAGATTTTTCTATAAAACTAAAAGAAATTAAAGCCACCAATTAATGTCACAAAAGAAAGCTCTCAAGAGATAGAAAACATCAAAGCTATATTTGTATACTTAACCTTAGCTCTGCCCAGCTGCATATATTCATGATGATAGCTTTCAGTGACATGATCATACAGAGGACCATTGTCTCATTCAGTGAAGAAGCTAAATGCTGCCCAGTAAATGATTCATATGTGCAATGTTTAAGTTTATCAAACAGAAGGCGAGAGCTGCATAGCACACAATTACTGTCAACAGATGTTATTTTCCTTATGAAGGTTCAGTAAAAATAAGCATTTTTAATATAAAGTTAACTATACTAAATTTTTATCCTCACTATATAATGGGAGGAGCTCTGTCTCATTCACAGCACACTGTCCAATTCTGGTTTCACTTACTCCAATGAAAATTTAGAATACGTTAATTGCTATCAGGAGTTCTACCTTGATTTGTACAACAACTGAACAGCATTAGTCTTAATTAAGTCCTGCTTTTCATTACATACCTCTGTCTTATTCACTGCCCACTGTATGGGGTGCAGCACAAGTTATGTGATCATGTAATTGAAGACTATGGATGAAATCCTTGTCCCACTGAAGTCAAAGGCAAAACACCTATTGACTTCACAGAGGCCAGAATTGCACTTCATACATGCACAAGCAGATATAGTTAAGAATGCATGTACACCTATAACTGACATTTGACTTCCCAGCTGCATTTTGTAATGGAACACTTTTACTGCAGATTTTATGAAGTTTCCTTTTTTTTTAAAGTAATAAGTTCCATGAGGGTTTATATAAGAAATTATTCCTCTTTTTGGAGCGCTTTAAAATCAGCAGTAAAATAATTAAGCATTGAAATGCAAGCCTCAGTAGAATGTAGCACAGAAAACTAAGTGATGGAAACAAGTAATTTTGAGGTAAGATTCCATAAACAGTATTAACTCTGATCTTTTACCTCTGTCCAGTGAAAATCAGGAGTATCTCCATTGAAGTAAGTATAGCACCTGTTTAGTGTGAGGGGAGGATGTGGTTCCTAGAGGATAAAAGTGGAGTCCCTGACCTATAAGTGGCTGAGGAGACAGCATTAGATTTAAGGTGATTTGTGGAACTTCAAATATTTTGTTATTTCATTTCTAATATGAAACACACATCACCACATTTCTGATAAGCTTGATGTATTTTCAAACATAACAGTTCCATGTTTGAGGATTTGCTATTGCAATTCACTTAATTTGAAAGTCATCCATCCTATTTTCAGCAATGACATCAAGACTCCTAAGCCATTTCAAACTTATACTAACACCCATTGTACTATGTATCTGACTTGGGAATGTAGTCTCTTTGGGATAGTGACTGGGTCTTATTTTCATAATGAGATAAGAACATTGGTAGCATTCAAATAAAGTTAATTTACTGAGCTCTGTTGGCACTGAAGTCTTGGATTTGGGACATAAGCATAATCATTATGCCTGAAACAAGGGAGATATTTACCTAAAAATGTTAGAAAAATAAAATGGCAAATAAAGGTACAGTAACGCCTCACTTAAAGTCGTCCCGGTTAACGTTGTTACGTTGCTGATCAATTAGGGAACATGCTTGTTTAAAGTTGAGCAATGCTCCCTTACAATGTTGTTTGGCAGCCGCCTGCTTTGTCCATTGCTTGCAGGAAAAGCAGCCCGTTGGAGCTAGCTGGTGGGGGCTTGGAACCAGGGTGGACCAGCAGCCCCGCTAAGTTCCCGGTGCGGCAGCCGCCCAGCAGGCTATCAATTGCCCATAGTTCAGGCATCCCTCCCCCCACTGCCACGTGCTGCTCCTGCCCTCTGCCTTGGAGCTGCTCCCCAAGCCTCCTGCTTGCTGTGCAGGGGGGAGGGGGGCGGAGGGAAATGAAGGGGGCTGCCTCTCAGCTTGCTGATTAACTTAAAAAAGCAGTATACTAGAGTGGGGTCAGCGTACTTAAAGGAGCAATGCGCAGCTCTCTCTCACACATAGGGTGTGTGTCTTTGTCTCTCTCTCTGCCAAGCTGTTTCCCCTCCCTCCATTCGTGCTGCCTTGTAGAGTGTGAGGCTACATTAACAACGAGTTAACCCTTGAGGCTCAGCCAATTGCTAGTTCATCATTTAGCAGCAAGGCATTCCCTGAGAAATAGCCCACCCTCTGACTTCACCACCTCAACCATGGAACCTAACCCCCCCTCCCCCACCCCATTTACATTAAATTCTTATGGGGAAATTGGATTCATTTCACATCGTTTCACTTAAAGTTACATTTTTCAGGAACATAACTACAACGTTAAGCAAGGAGTTACTGTATACACAATCTACATGACAGGTAGAAAATACTGATGCTGTCCAACCATTCAGAAAGCAGTTTTGCAGAAAGGTACAAAGCCCATGCATGTTTGTTTACCTCTGATAAAGCTGAAGAAAAATGATTACAGTTTTTGTGCATTAAGTGATAGGCATTTCCTTTAAATTCTTTTCCAAGCTCTTCTACAATTTTTTCTATGTCATCTTCCATGAAGTCAGTACTGCCTAGAACTACAGCTTCTCTAAAAACAAGAAGAAATAGAGTGACAATGCTTCCAAACTTAAGACACAATACAAATTACTGTTCTCCCACTGCTCTGAGAGTGACGTGGTAGTGCACTCAAGTTGTGTGTGGTTACCCTTCTATTCCCTTTTACTTTCTTCCTCCCATGCGTCACTCTTAACGTCCTCCATACAGAAGGTCTCCCCTTCTCCAATAGCAGTCCTCTCATTAAGCCAAGCAGAACTATAATCTTTGAGACTCCGCTCTTTTTTTGGAGTGGATACAATTTCGGTTTCCCAAATCTTTTAAAAGGCAGCTAGCACATAGCAAGTGAGCCGTAGATGAGAGCCAGCTGCGGGAGGTAGTGCCAGGGAAACATTAACAGTACTGTGGGAATAGAGACAAGAGGTGGGAAGCCTCTCAATGCTTCAGATTCCAAGGCCAGAAAGGACCACTGATCTAGTCTGACCTTCTGTATAACACAGGCCATAGTACTTCCCCAAAAGAAGTCCTAGAGCGTATCTGTTAGAAAAGCATTTAAGCTTGATTTTAAAAAGTGAGTAATGAAGAAACTGCTATAACAGTTGGCAACACCTTATTTAAAGGAAAAGGATTTCATGACATCTTATATTTACTACACAAGTACAAGATTTAATAATAAATTTATATAATGGGTATTTTGAGAGGACGAAAGAATACTTAATCTTGAACAATAGGCGTGCACAGGTAAGAGATTCTTTGCTTAAGATGGTAATAACATTTTCAATGCCTCGCAACTCCCCCCAGCTTCCTTTCATGACCCCCTTGCGGAGAAATACTATCCGCCCTGGGTGATCAGATTAGGCCTGTGACAAAAGCTCAGGAATCAATGCAATAAAGCAAAAGTTTTACTCTTCACACTTTTGACTAAAACAAAATACCTTCCTTACTTAAATTTAAATGTTTCTCCTAGTTCAGCAGCATTTCCCGGAGAAATTTCAAATATTCCAGAAAAAGGATAAGGATGACCACCATAAGCAAATTCTGAAAGAGAAATTCAGAATGTAATACAGCCTGCACAAATAAATAATAATCAGATGTGTAGCCCAGATTACTGAATGACCAGTAGATGAAGGTCAATTTCTTCATAAAGATTTTAAACTGAAAAATCAAATATTGTGCTTGCAAGAGAAATAAATGCAGAGATCTATTAATGAATAGTTAAGGTTACCAATTTTAACTAAGAGAAAATCAAAATTCAAATTTAATTGTTCACATTAAATTTGCACAGTGTATTCTAGAACATTGGCATGTGTAATACTTACATCATATACATATATATTTATTTAACTTCAAGTATGTGCATAAATATTTGGAGGACTGGCACCTCAAATTACTTATGCCTTAATATACAAGATACAAAGCAAATGTAATGTGACAGTTCGCATTACTGTACCAAGCTTGGTGTTTGAATCTCTTGATATATGGATTTAAATTTTCTTTTCTTTAACTAGAAGAAAAACAAGAAAAAGTACACAGATCTAAAGTCTGTGCGTCATATCTGCTGGCATAAACAGAGTTAAAAGGAAAATATCACATAGCACACTAAGCGAAACTCCATTATCTTTCACAAGGAACTTCCTTCTGTCTCTGCAGACTAAAGAAAATGCTCTACAGTACACAACACAAGACTACGTTATGCTCGGAGGGAGACTAAACTGTAAACTCATGCTCCCGTCCTCCCCCCCCCCCCCAAACTCACGACACACCCTTATCTTATGGTTAACCATGATCAGATGACATTTTAAAATAAGTGCTTTAAAAACCATATTAGTTAACACTTTTAAAAATACAATCTATTGTCCTAGTCTATTCATGGCCTATCACATTGGAGAATTATCTTATTCAGGAAGGAAATATATGATAAGACTGTATTAACATTAATCACAATTAAGAGTTCTAAATTCAAATTAATACCACTATAATTAGTTGGCTCAGATATGCTTATTTTTAACAGTTGCACAGCTACATGGAAGCATGTGAGTAGATAGCCAGATGACTGGTCAAGGTTTGCTGCAGGGAGAGAACAAAAATATGACAAACAAGATATGGGAACCAGACAATACTTCTGCCCCATTGGTGGCATACATGAAAGATGGTTTTGGGTACAGATAAAATGTTTACCTAGAACGAAGTGTAAATGTAAAGTTTCCTGAATGTACATACCTCTGCCATATACCTCTATTCCTGAATGGAATACTCCAATTCCAAGGGAGGAGGTGTATTCATTCATCCAATACTGAAAAAAAGGAAAAAAAAGTTCAAATGAGTTTCCAGTACAAATAATTTATATTTGGGTACAAAATTGACCTGAATGATCTGTCCTGACTACCAAAGCACAAGAGCTGAATGTTGAGTGAAACTACGTAATCATTCTTTGGAAAGTCAACTACAGAACACACTATTAAAATTCACAGCCATGGATTTGACTAATTCCATTAAGTTCTACTCTAAAAAGGACATTTGTGAGCAATCAAAATCTCAAAATCTCTAAATTGTTTCTCTTGACACTGTGTTGCACATAGATAAAAACTCTCAGATGGAATGTACTAGAAGAAGTTAAAAGTTTTTATACAAACTGGCATGTCATTATTTCATATTTCTTGTTAAGGAAAAGCATTGGCAAAAGTAGGATTATGCTGGTTTCTACAGTCAAGACAACTGGTCTCAACTGTAATTAATAGTGATATCTGCACTCTTGGGGGGGGGGGGGGGCGCGCTCAGGGCAGGATAAAATTAACATAAACGGCACTTCTGGCCACAATTAAGCTGAAATGTTGCACTCACCAAAAGCCACAGCAGTAAGCAACCATATTTGTGTACAAGTAAATTTTTTTGAAATGGTCAACCCTGTAAAACTTGCTATGAGACCCGAGTCAAACAGGTCCAAGTATCAACAACAAAGGAAGATTTTGCAAACACAGTTCAGTTAATATTTCTGGTAGTGTCCAGGCCAAAACAGAATTCATCTTGTTCTCTCATAGCTGTGCTCTACATGGGTAACAGGAGTAAAAACTAATGAAAAACCATAGCAAAATAAAACCAGTATGATCAAACAAACAAGCAGCTCTAGTGTTCAAGAGGGTGACTTCAGAGTTATTTTTTGAGATGCAACCATAAGCTGCGGTTTAAATTGCAAGCATAATGAAAACCATCACACAGAACGACTTTCATCCATATTCTAGTACAAGGCAACGGAAGACAAAAATAGAATCAGATTGCAAGGCTTCAACACCACCCCCTGCAAAACAGGTAGGTAGTATGACCTCGTTATGGCTGCATCCTAGATGCTTGGTAGACAGAAAGTATCCTATTCAATTGTGCAGACCTCACTTAGCACATTTATAGTACCTTAAACTTTATAAATATGTTGAGTGCTCTGAATAATTATTGAGCAATCGTGATTAATTGCACAATTGTGAGCAGTTTTACAAAATCTGCACAAAGCACGTGGGTAATTCAATTACCCTACCTCCAGTCTTACTGAAATTCTTATATCTCCATTAAATACTTCTACCATTAAATACTTCTAGTAAGATAGAATTAGTTTTCCCCAGAAATAGTAATTATGCATAATTACTACTTATCTGTACCTGCCATTGAAACCTTGGTCACATTTTCTGCCTGAACAAGATTCCTTTTAACTCCCACGAAGAAGAGTAAATGAGATGTGGGGGGTTGCAAAATACTGTAAATCTGTTGGCAGACGGTGTTAAATAACTTGTGTACAATCCTTTCAAAGTACCTAAAATATGGGGTGAAAATGGACAAAGACTGGTCGGAGTGTCCTTGTAAATTCTAGAATCCCAAAACAAGCCAATAAATATAATTCCTCACCTCCATTATATGAACCTGATTCATTTTCACATTCAGTGAAGTGTATTTTGTCACAGTAAAAAATATAATTGTTGTAAAAAAGGAATTTTGTATTCTAAAACACCAACGCTGATTTACATCAACTTAGCAACTTCAATATTCAATAATTCAATATTCAATATTTGTTTCAACAGTTCTATTAAAGAATTCTTCTACTAGATGCACATTAGTTGAAGTTGCCACTGGGATAGGGGAAAAATTATAGACATTGCTTCACAAAACAATACTATAAGTTACATTTCTGTAGCTACTTTTTTCATAGCTTCCATCAATATTAGAACTGTAGATTTAATGATTTAAAGTCTTAACTGGCAGAAAGAGAGAATGTTACTTTGGACACAAACAATAAGCAAAAGATTCCCAAAAGTTTACATTTTCATTACAATTGCAGAAAAGGTTAAGATTACTCGTGAGGGCACACACTCTGTGCCAAAAAAATTAAAATACTGTGCGCAGAATTTTTAAATTCTGCAAATTTTATTGGTCAAATAAATGTGGAGGCTCCAGCATGGCATTGGGGAGCACAGGCTACTGGCTGCACAGAGGTGGGAGATTACTGTGCAGCTCCCCGCTGGGACATGGTCTCAGCAGTGAGGCTGCACCCAACCCTGACACAGGGCAACGACCGGGACTGCCCCAGAAACACCTCAGGGCCCTGCCCCTCCATGCCAGGTGCACCAGGTGTGGGCAGGCAAGCTCAGCAAGGCAGGATCCAAGTATGGAGAGGCTTAGTGTGGGGCAATTTGAGTGCGGACGGCTCAGCGGGGGATCTGGTTATGGTGCAGGGGGAATCTGGATGCACAGGGGCTTTTTGTGGGGGGTTCTGGGTGCAACAGTAATGGGACTCTGCAGGGGGGTCCAGCTGAAGGTGGTTGAGGCTCAGTGTGTGTGGGGGTATGGGGAGGATATAGCTCTTCGGGGGGGAGGGGTCCAGATGCTGGGAGAGGGGTTCAGTGGGGTGGAGATCCGGGTGGCTCGTTGGGGTGGTCCAGGTGCAGGGGGAGTGGGGCTCATTGGGGGAAGGGGTTGTGAGTGGAGGGAGGGGTGAGGCTGTTATACCAATAAAATAAAAACCAGCAGGATCGTATTAAAGGGGATAAGACAAAATGTCACATTTATTGTGACTACAAAAAGAATCATAGTAAGCAGTCAGTTATAGCTATAACATTTCATTCAGTTTCACACACACACACACGTCATAGTTACCAGCCTAGAAGTTGCTCATGCCAAGTTACTGGCCAGGTAACTGTCAGATTAATCTGATGCTCCTGGACGTTGGCAGCAGAACCAGAGACTCAAAGTCCTCAGTATTTAGAGGCCATTCTTATATGGATTTATTCCTATGTCAGTCTATGGGAATTGCTTCATCATGCTGTTGCTGAATCAATCAGCAGATGGCACATCCCAGTTTACCCTCCGGGGGGAGGTAGCGGGGGGGGGGGGGGGGGGGAGGGTGTTGTCTGGTTGTTCCCACTTGATGCCGCCTTCAGCCGATGGTCACTGAATTCCTAGGCTGGCACCTCCCTGCTCATTCATTCATGTACACCAAGCATTCATCAGCAGACATACGGACTTCAACACTTTCGGGGTGTGTACTAATTGATTTGAGACTCCCTGCTCTTTAATTAAAGAGGGTGGGGGTCTTTCTATGCTGTTTCTAGGTACAAAGCATCCATAAAGTCAAATAACTTGTTTGCAAGTTTCTCATAGCAATACAGTATCTGAGAACAGATACAATCAATGGTTTACACAGACAGTAGCTTATAAGATTGACAAGGGATCCAAGAGATCTTTTACTTGGTAATGCTATGAGGTTTAAATTGTGGGGGACAAATTATGGTTACTGTCACTTGGAGAATCACTTTCTGTACCTTCTTTAATAACCCTACATGGCTCAGTGGGAGGGTCTGGGTATGAGGGGGTCTGGATGCATGGGGGTTGTGCGGATGGGGGAGCAGCTGCCTGTACAGGAGGAGTGATGAGTGTAGGAAGCAGGGGGAAAGACAATTTGCAGGGCTTCCTGCAGCTGAGGGAGAAATCTGGGGGTGGGTCTGATGCTGTGCAGGGGAAGAGGAAGTCCCATCCTCCCAAGCCCAGCCAGGACTAGCAGCTGAGCCTGGCGCAGGGTAGGAGCCACCAGCCAGGTCTTCCCCAGTCCCGCCCCCTGCCCCACAGTGATTTACCTCTGACGGCTGCCTTGGGCACCCAAAACATACTGCTCGGGAGGGTCACGTGACTGCTTGTGGCTTCCCTTTGCTTCCCCATTAGAAAGCCATTTTTCTGCAGGGGAAGTAAAGAAATCTGCGGGGGGACATAAATTCTGCACATATACAGAATTCCCCCGGGGAGTAAAAGGTATCTATAACGTTTAGTCTTGTGTACTTAGGGACTGGGGTCTTTTTAAAAAAATGGAGAGGTTACTCTCCACATGTAGTAACTGGAGTTCAAGATGTGTCCCACTGGGGGTGCTCCACTTCAGACCCCCCCCCCCCCCAACACACACACCCCTTGCGCCTTTGATCGGAGATTTTTGGTAGCAGTACCTGTTCAGCCTGCGCATGTGCCCCAATATCCTCGTGCCCCATACAGAGATTATATAGGGCTGACTGCCCTTGGTTACTTGTCTACCACAAAACCTTGTAGAGAAAACTCAAGCAGAGGAGAGAGGGTAGTGGAGCACTCACACAGACACAGATCTTGAACTCCAGTTACTGCACAAGGTGAATAACCTCTCCTTCAAGTAGCATCCCTGTTGGTGACTTCCTAGTAGTAATCCCTTAGGGAGGTGGGAGCATCAGGGGAGAAAAAAAAGAAAAGGTCCATCACAGAACAAACTGTGTTGCTTGCTGCAGTCTCTCATCTTGCAGCGTGAGCCAAAGCATAATGGGTGGAAAAATATATGCACTGAGCACCATACTGCAGCCTTGCAGATTTCAGCAACTGGAACATCCTTGAGTAGGGCTACAGAGTTAGATTATGATCTATGAACAGAGTCACTTGTAGGGAAAGTGGAACCTCAGCAGAACCATAAACAGGCAATAATGCATCCACAGATCCAGTTAGTTCTAAGGGAGTCTGAGTGGAGATAAAGACTATCTAGGTGTCTTCCTGAGTAGCCTTGTTCTGTTCATGTAAAAGGCTAATGCTCTCTTAACATCCATTGTATGGAAAGCAGACTCCTGTGTATACTGTTTCGGCTTAGAAAAGAAAACTGGTTTGTGTGAAACTGAGAAGAAACCATAGGTAAACATTTTGGATGGGGTCATGACGACACCTCCTTGGCGAACACAGTAAATGGAGGGTCCATCCTTGAGCCCTCATCTCCCCAACCCTTTGAGCAGAAGTGATGGTCACCAAAAACGTCTTTTTCCATAGACAAATGTAGAACTGAGTACATAGCTAGTGGCTCAAAGGGCAGTTTCATGAGATTGGGATCTCAACCTTCTACTTAACAATGTGGGGTAGGGGCTCTATTCTGCAGAAAGATTCATAAGGCCTTGCAGGAATCTCACTGGTCAGATGAAGCAAATATCGAGAAACTTTCTACTAGCACGAGCAGAGATGTTTTTGCCATTAAATGAACCTTGACGGAACTCACAGAAAGGCCTGACATCTTCAATGTCAACAGGTAATTCAAGATTGTGGAAAGATGATTGAACAGATCAAAGATGTCACCAGTTATACCAGAGATACCTTCAGATGTGGAGAAGGTAAGTGTGTCTTATAGATTCCTTTCTGCTATTCAAATGTACATTTTGTACTCCCGATGAACAAGGCCTCCTCTATTCTTGAGAGCTATTGAGGAAACACTTGTAGTTGCAGAACACTCAGACTGGGAACCAGCATCTGACCTGCGTCCGGAGACAGTCAAAGACTGGTCAGGAGCCACCACGGAGAGCGATAGGCGAGTTTGATGTAAGGAACCTAAACTTGTCTTGGCCAAGTTGGTACAATCAAAACAACACTGGCTTGGTCCTGCTTGATTTTGATGAGGACCTTTAAAAGCAATAGAGTTGGAGGATGTGCATAAAAGAGACTCTTTGCTCTTGGAGATTAGGGATCGAATCCCCATCTAGAACAGAATTTTATGCACTTCATGTTGGCTGCCATGGCAAAGAGTGAATGAAGGACCCAGCTGGGTATAGACACCTGTATGTTCAGATTGAGAGTGTCAGGTACATAAACTGTCCTGAGCCACTTAAGATGCAACCTGGTTCTGTATCACGAAAACGTGTCCCAGCAATTGCAGACATATCCTTGCTGGAACTTGAGGACTGAGCTAAGGTCTGCCCATTATTGAACCAAGAAACACTCCTATGAAGAGTATTTGCAATGTAGGGGTTCAAGACTGATTTCTTGAGATTTGTAGATCTACATTTCAAAATAGTGAAGTTGTTGTTTGAACTGCCAACCACACCTCTTGATGATACCAACCTTTGAGGAGCCAATCGTCAAGGTAGGAAAGACTCATTCCTAGATGACATAGGTACACATCTACAACCGTTATGAGTTGAGAACACCCTTGGTGCAGAAGACAGGCTGAGGGCTAAGACCTGCTACTGGCAATGATTGTGATCAAATTACAAGTATACAATCATTACAGCTGCTAGGGATACCTTCCTGAAGTTCAGATGTCTGACATGCTTGTTCAGTTGGCCTCTAACCTTTTGTTTATCTTGGGTATCAGAAAGTATGCTGAATAGAGCCCTTTTCCCATGTGTTGAAGCAGAAGTGGTTCTATGGTTCCTAGGACTTATGAGCAATGAGATCTCTTGCATCAGCAAATGATTGCGAGGGGGTCCCAATGAAGGTAAACTGGATAATATTACCTGATAATAGCCTCCAATACTCATTTGTCCAATGTTATAGCCTCCCATGCTCAATGGAATAGAGAGAGGTGGTGCCCAAATGGTGGACTAAGGAGTAGCGTCATGCAGCCGAGAAACTGGTTATTGGGTGGACTTTTTGATTGAGCATCAGAATTGTCATTTGGATGATGTTGATAGCTGGGATGACACAGTTGAGGTCATTGCATACTTTTTTTTAAATAAAAGAAAATCTCCACCTCTGAGCCAGTGGTCTACAGAAGGCAGGAAATTGAGCAGGATGTGATCTTTGCACTGGTTGAGACCTGACAAATTTTCTCTTATTTCTCGAAAGATCTACGTGTTATCCTAGCGTCCTTTACGGTACGAAGCAAGTCACCTGCGAAAAGCTTGTGGTCCTCAAAAGGTAAATCTTCCATGATCAATTGTACTCCCCGTGGAAAACTTGACAACTGAAACCAAGAAGATCATCTCATTACAAAGAAATGACCTTCATTTATCATGGTGCTAAACTGTTCTCAGTGTTTCTGTTGCAAAAGGTCAATAAAACCATTAAACTTCTCATAATTCAGGTAGTCTTATTTCAACATCAGCACCTGGCGATTAGCTATCCTGAACTATAATGTTGCTGAAGAGTAGCTTTTACAACCAGAAAGGTCCAGATGTTTCTGGTACCCTATATACTGAGGATACTTATTCCATTAATGAACCCACAGTATTGCTTGATATTCTGTATTGCACAATGGAGAACACTGGTCACTGAAATACTTAGCTGCTGAGGCATATTGGGCTAGCACTGGTTTGAGAATATTCTGTATATTTAATGAATGTTTTAGTGAATGTATATTGTTATGAATTATTCCAGTTAGGACACGTACAGTTCGTTTCTAGGCTGAGGCAACCAAGTAAAAACAGACTGCAGAGTGTTTCAAAGCTGATAAGTTTATTCCACTCGCGAGTGTTGTACAGTCTGTTAAGCAGGACAGGACAATGGTTACAGGCTACACAAAGGCTATATACTATTGGCAAAGCATGCTGTCTGCATGCATTGGAAGCCTAAGCCAATAAACAGGCCTCTCTCTTATTTATTACCCTGCTGCCACCTTCCCCGCGTAGGCATACTGATGTTGCAACTACTTCAGGCATGTCTGTCGGCTCCTATCTCCTTTGTTTCCCTTATCTTGAAACTGTCCAGCTGTCTGCCTCGAAGGCGCCCTCCCCTCCTTGGTACGTGATGTGCTCGCTTCTAGCGAATGGTAGATAAACCCCCCCAAAATGGAGTCACATATGCTAACTATGCTAACTTCCCTTAACAATATGCACCTATAAGAGTGAAACATTCCTCAACTTGGATCAGACTAGCTTAAAACAGAAAATTACTTTCCTGCTATGTTATGTCCCTTTATCAAGGAAAGGAACGTTGGGCCAAAAGGTTCTGTGGTAGCTGGAAGGGCATCAAGTGTATAAAGGAAAATTAGGAAAATGGGATAACTGATGACATGCATGTGCCTCATCCCATTTTGAGAAGAAATTGAGGAGGGGGGCATACATCCAGCCTCCCTTACCCACAAAAGATGCTATGGGAATACCAACTTGTGACAAAAGAATAAGGGGCTTGTGCCAGGAACCACAGGAGAAACCAAGCTCTGACCAGATAAAGGACAGTGCCTAATTACAGAAATGAACTGTGAGGGATGAACAGCAGCAGTCTGAAGAATTCACCCCATGAATGAAGGAAAACTCAGATTAAGGTCAGAAGGGACCATCCTGATCAGCTAGACTGACCTCCTGCACATTGCTGGCCACAGAACCTCACCTCCTAATAGAGGAGGTATCTGAGCCTCTAGCTATTATCTTTGGTAAATCATGGGAGACAGGAGAGATTCCAGAAGACTGGAAAAGGGGCAAATATAGTGCCCATCTATAAAAAGGGAAATAAAAACAACCGAGGAAACTACAGACCAGTTAGTTTAAATTCTGTGCCAGGGAAAATATAGGAGCAAGTAATTAAGGAAATCATATGCAAACACTCGAAGGTGGTAAGGTGATAGGGAATAACGAGCATGGATTTGTAAAGAACAAATCATGTCAAACCAATCTGATAGCTTTCTTTGATAGGATAACAAGTCTTGTGGATAAGGGAGAAGCGGTGGATGTGGTATACCTAGACTTTAGTAAGGCATTTGATATGGTCTCGCATGATATTCTTATCGATAAACTAGGGAAATACAACTTAGATGGGGCTACTATAAGGTGGGTGCACAAATGGCTGGATAACAGTACTCAGAGAGTAGTTATTAATGGTTCCCAATCCTGCTGGAAAGGTAGAACGAGTGGGGTTCTGCAAGGGTCTGTTTTGGGACCGGTTCTGTTCAATATCTTCATCAACAACTTGGATATTGGCGTAGAAAGTACGCTTAAGTTTGCAGATGATACCAAACTGGTAGGGATTGCAACTGCTTTGGAGGATTGGGTCATCATTCAAAATGATCTGGACAAATTGGAGAAATGGTCAGAGATTAAACTTCATCCTGTTTACAAGGACAAATGCAAAGTGCTCCACTTAGGTAGGAACAATCAGTTTCACACATACAGAATGGGAGGAGACTGTCTAGGAAGGAGTACGGCAGAAAGGGATCTAGGGGTTATAGTGGACCACAAGCTAAATATGAGTCAACAGTGTGATGCTGTTGCAAAAAAAGCAAACTTGATTCTGGGCTGCATTAACAGGTGTGTTGTGAGCAAGACACGAGAAGTCATTCTTCCGCTCTACTCTGCGCTGGTTAAGCCTCAACTGGAGTATTGTGTCCAGTTCTGGGCACCGTATTTCAAGAATGATGTGGCGAAATTGGAGAGGGTTCAGAGAAGAGCAACAAGAATGATTAAGGGTCTAGAGAACATGACCTATGAAGGAAGGCTGAAGGAATTCGGTTTGTTTAGTTTGGAAAAGAGAAGACTGAGAGGGGACATGACAGCGGTCTTCAGGTATCTAAAAGGGTGTCATAAGGAGGAGGGAGAAAACTTGTTCATCTTAGCCTCTAAGGATAGAACAAGAAGCAATGGGCTTAAACTGCAGCAAGGGAGGTTTAGGTTGGACATTAGGAAAAAGTTCCTGTCAGGGTGGTTAAACACTGGAATAAACTGCCCAGGGAGGTTGTGGAATCTTCATCTCTGGAGATATTTAAGAGTAGGTTAGATAAATGTCTATCAGGGATGGTCTAGACAGTATTTGGTCCTGCCATGAGGGCTGGACTCGATGACCTCTCGAGGTCCCTTCCAGCCCTAGAATCTATGAATCTATGAAGCATCTTCAATTCTGCTTAAAATCCCTCCAGAGAGATGAAGAGCCTAGGTGTATTTTAGTCAAATTAGTCTCTACATTGGATCACAGAAGGATTCACAATGTAGGTGTCTAGAGGTCTTTTCCTTGCTCCTGAACTCAAAGAACAAAATGCAAGGTCCAAACAAGGCCTGCTATTTCTTCACCCACTGGAGGTACAGAGAACTAGGATTGAAAGCAAGCATGAATCCTGTGGTTGCCAAGCACATCTGTTCCTGTGACAAGTAGTGGCACTAAAGAAATTGACAACAAAGATCAATCCCATTACATAATTTGTTCCTTACCTTTACAAGTGCAGGATGGTTCCCCACTGTATACTAGTATTTGAACCTGTCCCCTCTCATAGCAACACTGCATTTAAAAAAAAAAAAAATCTAGCACCACTGGCAAAGTGGAAATGATTAACCAGCCAAATAATAATAAAACCCAATCAGGAGCCTTCATCCTTAGAGCATCAAACAATCCACAAGTGCACTTTAAACCAATACAGCAGTTAGTGTCAGGGAAAAGCCTATCCAAAATATATTTGCCAGCTAGTTTTATTTAACTACGCCTGCTATTCCAATACAAAAGATTATAGGATAATGCAGTGATTCTCAAGCTGTGGTCAGCTGGCTGGTGCTGATTCTCATTTCTAGCTGGAAACTGCCTTAAACCCAGATAACACACACACTGTTTTCTCATATTATGTGTCCATGTCTCCTATTCTATATAGGTTCTTATACCATTCGATTCCATAGCATCGGAGTACCTTCCAGTAAAGCATTAAGCAATTTAGCAATTGCTGTAGATGTCATATGGAAATTACACAATTTCAAAAAGAAGGGGAGAGTTCTCTCCATGGGGCTGCAAAGGGGATGGAAGTGGTTCATAAATCGCTCTCTATTAAGTTGTAGTCACACCATGAAACAGTTTGAGAACTTCTGGTCTAAAGAAATAAATGGGTATGATACTGAAAGAGTATTATGCATTTCTGATCCTTCCGAAATAGGGGCGGGGAAAAAAAAAAGAAAAGAAAAAAAAAGAAAAGGTGTCCTGTGTATTATGACATATTGAAAAGGAATGCTCAATTTAGCTTTCAAAAACATCAGAGTAAAAAAACAATTTACTGCCCCTAAATTAGAAAAGAGAGCGTACAGGTGAATTTATTTATTTTCTTAGTACTTTGTTAAACTTTTAATGAATGGCGACTTAGTGAAGTACAGTAGCTCCATCATCATGCACAGTCTAAGAAAAATAAGGAAAAATACAAAAGAATTTAAAAATAATGCTAAACTTTGGCACAAATAATCCAGGAAATTCAGAACTGATGAGTCTACAAGAACCAGAACCAACTGCTCACCAATTCAGCATCCATCTCTTTTAAGAAAAAAGCAACTCCACAGAATAATCATCCTCTCTTTAAATAAAGAAATCAAAAGAGATGCAAGGCAAAAGGAGGAACCAAAGTCAGACAGCTTCAGACGTTTATGTCACCCTAGAAGTTAGAACATTAAGCCTTATCTAGTTCAATGATCCCAAATGCATACTTCAGAAGATGTGGCAACTGACTCTTTACAAGGCCAGTCTTTATTGGAGAAAGACAGGCCTACTCTCCTGGATCAAACAAAACAAGAACATCCAGCGTACTAAGAGCGCCCCCAAATAAGTATCAGAGGGGTAGCCGTGTTAGTCTGTATCTACAAAAACAACGAGGCACCTTAAAAAGAGTAAGGGTACGTCTATACTACCCACCTGATTCGGCGGGTAGCAATCGATGTTCTGGGATCGATTTATCACATCTCGTCTAGACGTGATAAATCGATCCCGGAAGTGCTCGCCGTCGACACGGGTACTCCTGCTCCGCGCGAGGAGTAAGCGGAGTCGACGGGGGAGCCTGCCTGCTGCGTCTGGACCCGCGGTAAGTGCTTTTTAGTTCGAACTAAGATACTTCGACTTCAGCTACGTGAATAACGTAGTTGAAGTTGCGTATCTTAGTTCGACCCGGGGGGTTAGTGTGGACCAGTCCTAACAGATTAATTTGGGCATAAGCTTTCGTGGGTAAAAAACCCACTTCTTCAGATGCTGTTGTTCATTCTGATGATATTTGGGAAAACAACCAACAAGACTACTTTCCGTGGATCAGCAGCCACAAAACTATGGTTTTCTCCTGGTTAAAAACCTTTATCAAGGAATTTAAACTTGATGCAAGCTTTCAAAGAGAGTGAAAGCTGAGCTTTCAGTTAAGGGCTTGTCTACACTACCCGCTGGATCGGCAGGCAGCGACTGATCCAGTGGGGGTGGATTTATCGTGTCTAGTATAGACGCAATAAATCGACCGCTGAGCGCTCTCCTGTCAACTCCAGTACTCTACCAGGAGGAGGAGTGCAAGCGGAGTTGACGGGAGAGCGTCCGCTGTCAACTTACCGCAGTGAAGACACCACGGTACGTAGATCTAAGTACACTGACTTCAGCTACACTATTCACATAGCTGAAGTTGCGTATCTTAGATCGACCCCACGCGGTAGTATAGACAAGTCCTCAGAAAGCTTTCACTGTCCCTCCCGTGGAACTAGTCTGATTTTGTAGTCAAAAGGTCTCTCTCACCCCCTCCAGAACTAGACTCAGAGCTTCATCATTTCATCAGGTTTCAAAGTCACATAATTATATGAGTACAGATTTGTTTGCTTTGCTCTGAAGTCATTTCAATTTCCTTCTTTGATCATTTTTGTTTCTTCCCCCCCACCCTTCTCGTTTTAATCATTTCCCCTCGTTTGTTCTTGGGTAAGTCAAGAGGAGTCTAAATCCCCAATTAATATACTATGTTCTTCAATACAACACTAGAAGGGCAAAGTTTTATGTCAGATAGGCCCACACGTCGCCCTGGTTACTGCCAACAGATGGTGTCCTCTCCCCTAAGGCTCCTGCATTCAGCCAACAGCGAAGCCTATCGCCCCCCGCCCGACTCTCTCCCACCTGTTGATGCCCCGACGAGCCCCTCCTTCCTCGGACAGTTAAGCCCCCAACACACCCCAGCTGCCCGCGTTTCACGGCGCCCTGCTAGCGGGGAAGCCACCTCCGCCCGGCCGGGCTAAGGTGGGGACCCGACCGCAGAGCGGCGCTGCCCCAGCCCCGCGGCGCTTGCTGGACGCCGGGCGCCGGCCCGCACTCACCATGTCGTACACGTTGAGGATCACCAGCTGGTTCGCCATCCTCCCACCGCCGCGCCCCGCGCTGGGGCCTGTCAGGCCGGCGGCCGCGGGGCGCCCGGAGCTTGGGCGGGCGGGACCCCCGGGGGGCGCCTCCTCCGCGTCCTGCCTCTTGCTGCAGCCACCATGGAGCCTCTGCCGCGGGGGGGACGGGGCCTCGCCCCCGGGAGAGACGCTCGCCCCGCGGCAGGCAGAGAGAAGCCGGGACTCGGGGCTGTGGCCGGGGCGGGGCTCGGCTACGGCACCGCCTCCCGCTCGGGCCCCACCCCGGCTTCTTAGGCGGGCGGGGGCAGGGCAGCGCTGGGACCCGCCCACGCGCGGCCTGGGCGTCCCTCCAATGGGGACAAAATGGAGCCGCTCGAGCCCGCCCTCAGCCTCGAGCCAACTCCCGGCATGCAGCGCGGCGGGGAGACTACAGCTCCCAGCACTCAACGCAGCTAGCGTGCCGCGTGCCCCCCACCGGGGTTCGAACCTCGCCCCGGCCTCTGCGCAGAGGTGAGGCCGTGGGGTGGTCACAGCACGAAACGCTGAGGCATCAGGCCAGAGGAATACTTGCGTTTCCCTTAGCAGGCTGGGACGCCTCTGGGGCAGGGTATCTGAGCTGCAGTTAGCAGGGGCTGCTAGCCAACACAAATACAGGTATATACACGCGTCATTCCTCCGCTAATACATTTACAAAATAAAGTTTTCTGTGCATTCTTGAACCATAATCCCTAGCTACTCTCCTGACTATCCTGCACAATAAACTATACAACTTCCTATTCGAAATACTAGCTTGTGTATTCAATACTTTAAAACTATGTTAAAATTCATTAATGTAGCCTGTAAACTAAACACTAAAGCGCCAATCTTTAAAGCTGCTTTGCACCAGCAGAGTCCTGCATCCATGAGGAAGGGTGCGCAGTATTGGTGCCTTGCACACATCCCTATCACCTACAAACACACAAATATGTTGTCATTTTTATTAACATTTGTTCTTTTAACTCCACTGCTGGGAAAATTGTCCAGTGTTTTGCAACAAAGCAAATTTTGGGAGTGGTGAAATGTGGCACATCAAAAAAACAAAAACAAAACCCAACCCTCCAGCTTTTCAATTTTCAAATGTAGAGAGATCTGCCTTCAACTCACCTATGGATATACCCACGGGGCACTTCTCCACATCAATATATGAGGCTGGAAGAATCCACTTGCTTTCCCTAGAGAATGGAGGGAAAGAGGCTAACCCATCACTTTCTGCATAATTTTTGTAACATTCATTATAAAAATAAAATTTAATTTTTAATTCCAAGGGTTCTGCTGTTAACCTAAAAGTGAAATGATGGATGCAGCACTATCTTTCTAAGGGTACAAACAGCTTCAGGGCCTCTGTTGCAGCTCATAGCTTTGCCAAGCAGGAGCAGAATGCAATCAACAAACATGGTTAATTGCACTGTTCTTATTCCAATGAGCAACTGTAAAACTCACATGATTGTTGACAATGTTATTGCTGCTTGGGGAAGCTAGGAACGAAAACCAGAGACAGGTACTGGAACTACAAGGGAGGAGGCTCTATAAAACAGAGGCCTCGGCAAGAATAGAGTAGCAAAACCCTTTTCTTCCCCATACACATACACTAACAGCAGATAGGTTGCAGATCAGTTAGAATAGCAGAGATCTTCCCGTCAGAGGTGGCTATAAGGTAAGGGAAGAGAATATATAAAGTCACATAGGCATGAGGCTTTGCAGGGGAGAACAGACAAAGACCCTTTTCTCTTCCTGCAACTAATCTATGGTGTCAATTCAAATGTAATCAGACATCTATTTCCTCTTCCCATAAGTTATGAAAAATGCAGTTCTCAACAGAGTCCAGGGACAGCACTCTGGTGAGACGATAATGAGCTTCCTCTTAGTTGGGAATGGAGGCGGTGGGGCTCTGCTGCTTCTCACCAGTGCCCTTCCTTGACCCACTACCATTTCTGGTATGTTTAGAGGGAGAATGAAAAGGGTACTCACATTTCCTCTTGCACCTGTAGCGACAGAAAACAGGTCCCATTTTCTCCCCTTAATCCAACTGAAAACTTAAAAGGCATCTCCTTTGTCTCTCCACAGCTGTTTATTTCCCATGTCTGCTTAGCGCTCCCTTCCACGCTCAAATCTCTCATGCACATAGCAGCTGCTGAGCACTCCACTCCAGGCTCTCCTGCCTGTCTCTGAGTCCATCTCAGAACTTGGCACACAGATACCAGCAGAAGCACAGAGGAACAACTGAGATCGATGGGAGAGAAGTTATTATCCTAACAATTTTGCACAGTGGCCTTTGGTCGTAGGAGGCCAGGCCAGGATTTCTGCAGAAAACCTGTCAGGCTTCAGCTGTCAGTCCCCAGAACACTACCTGGGACTTTGAACACCTGGGACAGGTTTGTCAAACCCAGGACAATTTGGGCTAGATCAGGACTGTGATATGTTTCATGAAGGAACTGTAATCTTATGCACTGCATGTTCAGGATCAAGGCAGTTAGACACTGCGTAACTCCTTTGGTTCACAGGTTGCAGTTTGTTGTCATAAATGTTGCAGTAAACGAATGGGCAACTATCAAACACTTTTCAAAGTCGGGGGGGGGAGGGGTGATTAGAGGATGTTGAGCGTCACATGAACAGGCCTTGATGATAAATTACAAGGGCCAAAGTCAAAGGCTGAAAACTCGGGGGACACAGTTTCCCATCTCCATCCTATTAAGGTGCTATCTTTCATTAACAGTGCACACTACCTGCAGGGGAGAAATACGAAGTGCTGCAGTGACTACATGAATCACTTCCTTATTCCTTGCTGGTGATACTGTGTTCATCAGAGCCTCTGGCAGGAGAAAAGGAAAGTGAGATAAAAACATAGCTTCCAGACAGCCTCTAATTGCAAGAAAGACGATGTAAATAAAGCTGAAAATTAAAGCAAAAAGTGCCATTGATGTTATTTAAAAATTGCATTTCCAGTAGTTCATAACAGGTATTATTACTGCACTGAGACATTAAAACCACACCTTGCTCATCAATGTGCATTATGCAATTCAGGCATCTGTTACTAACAAGAATACAAGAAAAATCCTTCATGTGAGCAACAAGACTGAATGAGTGTCATGCTGAATATCTGAGGCAATGTTAGGCATGAGTGCTGTAGGCTGAGTTACACAATTTTCTGAGCACCGATAATATCCCTTAACATTCACTGTGTATTTATTACATTATTGCAGTGATCAGATTTTTTCAAAAAGTATTCTTGCACACAAAATTGTAGTTCTAGACTCAATATTTAAAAAAAATTAAGTAAACATAATGAAAAGTAAACATTTTTTAAAATGTGCAAGTGACTTCTTTCTTGCTCTGGACTCATTGCTCCTACCATATTTTTAAAAGCATATTTCTATTATTTTTCTAATATAGAACAAAAGTTATTATACAGGTTAATGCACACTGTGCTTCCTGGAAAAATAAAAGAAGGAAAGGAAACATGTTCATGAGAAAAGATGAGAAAAGAAAAAGTACTTACCTGTAATAATACTTCTCTAAAGATATCAGGCCTGATTTTCCACTCCAGTGCATTGGTTTTATACCAGTGTGACTCCACTGATTTCAGTGGAATTCCCTCAGTTGTTAACCACTGTAACAGAAATAAGCCCACCAATTCTAACATATCACACTGGGTTTGTGCCATCTGCTGGGACTCAGCAGAAACATCTTAGACTAATGAGTTTTCAGGACTGTTGTTCTCAACTATAGTAAATTAGTTGAGATTTATATGGATTTATATAAGGGCAATAAGATATTCTCCGTCTTATTCTCTATCCCTTTTTTAATGATTTCTAACATCCTGTTTGCTTTTTTGACTGCCGCTGCACACTGCATGGATGTCTTCAGAGAACTCTCCACGATGACTCCAAGATATTTTCCTGATTAGTTGTAGTAAATTGTACATTTCACCCCTGCTGAATGTACTCTGGTGCAATCCACAAAGGTACTTACTCTCATAAGTCCCGTTTTTGGGCACCACTGCGATTAAAAAAACTCCCGCTCGGCTGCTACCTAACCTCACTCGGCACTTCAGTTTTTGCCTCTGGGCATGAACGTTGCCGCCTCCCAGGTGCCTATCACCTGCTTACGCATGAGCACGCCCCCACATTAGGTGTCTGGATGCCTATCTCCTGCCTAAACTCCAGAGTGATTCACAAACTGGGAAAGATAGGCATTCGGACGCCTAAATCATTTACAGAGGTCCAATCCACTTGGCATGCTCAGAAGCTGCCTACTGGATTGGGCCCTTCAGGCTAGTTCACACAAAACAGCGGGGAGGCCTTCCCACATAACCTTTAGTCTAGTGTACTCATCCAGGATGTGGGAGACACTCCCTCCGCCCATGGTTCAAATCCCACGCCTACTGAGGGGAAGAAGGGATTTGACAAGGGCTCAATCACCTCTCAGGGGAGTGCCCTAACCACTATGCTATAGAGCAGAGGTCTTCAATCTTGGGGTGTGCCCCCTAGGCGGGAGCATAGTAACGTTCAGGGGGCCATGGCTGGCGCCCGGACCAGCCCCACAGGGGCTGCAGTTGCAGGCCTCAGCCCCTGACTGAGAGTCCGCTCCTGCCCCTGCCCCCAGCTGTAGCCCCAGCCTCAGCCCCCTTACCCCTGTCCGCATCCTCTCCTCCCAGAGCTGCGGCCCCACTCCTGGCTCTTGGGGGCAAGGCATAAGGGGGGGCAAGGTAAAGTTTGGGGACCACTGCTATAGAGTCATTCTAAATCTGTCACTGCCCCCGTTAATATTTAATTAAAGTAGAACAACTTCAATAGGAGAGACAGAGGGAGACCCCTCAGCCCTGCATCAGTATATTCCCTAGCCTAGTAGTTGGAGTACGTACTCACCTGCGAGGTGGCCAATCCCTGTTCAAATCCTTTCTCCTCATCCTGGACGAGCACCCTATCCACTAGGCTGATAGTTATAAAGGCGGTCTTGCTGTTTTGTTTTGGGCCTTTCACCCGACTTAGGTGGTCAAATACATATCTCCTCGTGTTTCTGGATCGCAAGCAGAGCTAGGCACCTATCTCCAAGAGAGGGCAGGGGCTTAGGACACACTCCTCTTGGCAGTCTCTCCCATTGACTAGCTTAGGTGGCTGCCCTCCTAGCATGTTGGCTTTGTGATTCACAGTCAAAGGTGCCTGTCTCTCACCATTCATTGTGTAGGTCCTAACTTAGGCTTTGTGGATTGCTGTGTTGTTCTAGGCACCTTAAAATTAGGCTCTGTGATGCTCAGCATCACAACAGCTAAGTCCCTTTGTGGACCTGGGACTCAGTGCCTAACTCCCAGTAAATGGCACCTAGACAATTTGGTAATACATGCTCTAGAAATTCTATTATATTATATCCTTTTGGGGGAAAGGCCGAGGTCATTAACTAATGCTAAAAGCAGCTCCAGCTTTGAAAGATCAATCTATTACAATTTATTGTTTAAAAAAGAAGAATCTGAGGTAAATAATTTCAGTTTATCCAAAAATACTAGTCGTAATCAATTCCCACTCTTGGGGGTTAACAAAATCAGAGATGGGTTCATGGCAGCAACATTTCTGCCAAAAGCAGTCCCCCCCATACCATAACTACACTGAGGTAGTGAGAGTTGGAGTCAAGAACATAAGAACGGCCAAAGGTCCATTCAGCCCAGTATCCTGTCTACTGACAGTGGCCAATGCCAGGTGCCCCAGAGGGAGTGAACCTAACAGGTAATGATCAAGTGATCTCTCTCCTGCCATCCATCACCACCCTCTGACAAACAGAGGCTAGGGACACCATTCCTTATGCATCCTGACTAATAGCCATTAATGGACTTAACCTCCATGAATTTATCCAGTTCTCTTTTAAACCCTGTTATAGTCCAAGCCTTCACAACCTCCTCAGGCAAGGAGTTCCACAGGTTGACTGTGCGCTGTGTGAAGAACTTCCTTTTATTTGTTTTAAACCTGCTGCCCATTAATTTCATTTGGTGGCCTCTAGTTTTTATATTATGGGAACGAGTAAATAACTTTTCCTTATTCACTTTCTCCACACCACTCATGATTTGATATCTCTATCATATCCCCCCTTAGTCTCCTCTTTACCATGCTGAAAAGTCCTAGCCTCTTTAATCTCCTCTCATATGGGACCCGTTCCAAACCCCTAATCATTTTAGTTGCCCTTCTCTGAACATTTTCTAATGCCAGTATATCTTTTTTGAGATGAGGAGACCACAACTGTATGCACTATTCAAGATGTGGGCGTACCATGGATTTATATAAGGGCAATAAGATATTCTCCGTCTTATTCTCTATCCCTTTTTTAATGATTTCTAACATCCTGTTTGCTTTTTTGACTGCCACTGCACACTGCGTGGATGTCTTCAGAGAACTATCCACGATGACTCCAAGATATTTTCCTGATTAGTTGTAGCTAAATTAGCCCCCATCAAATTTTATGTATACTTGGGGTTATTTTTTTTCCAATGTGCATTACTTTACATTTATCCACATTAAATTTCATTTTGTTGCCCAATCATTTAGTTTTGTGAGATCTTTTTGAAGTTCTTCACAGCCTGCTTTGGACTTAACTAACTTGAGCAGTTTAGTATCATCTGCAAACTTTGCCACCTCACTGTTTACCCCTTTCTCCAGATCATTTATGAATAAGTTAAATAAAATTGGTCCTAGGACTGACCCTTGGGGAACACCACTAGTTACTCCTCTCCATTCTGAAAATTTACCATTTATTCCTACCCTTTGTTCTCTGTCTTTTAACCAGTTCTCAATCCATAAAAGGATCTTCCCTCTTATACCCTGACAACTTAATTTATGTAAGAGCCTTTGGTGAGGGACCTTGTCAAAGGCTTTCTGGAAATCTAAGTACAGTATGTCCACTGGATCCCCCTTGTCCACATGTTTGTTGACCTCTTCAAAGAACTCTAATAGATTAATAAGACATGATTTCCCTTTACAGAGTTCCATGACAACAAGAATGTGGAACTCCAGGCATGTATGGCATTGTGTAGGTAGTAGTCAGCTCTGGACTGCACTGGAGACCTAGACAAACCAAAGGTTTGATTTGGTATTTTACTTACAACTAAGGAAAAGCAGACTAGCCACCAAACATGGTGACCAAAGAAGTACTGCTAGCTAGGTCAAAGAGAGAGGCTGGGGAGAAGAATCAGTTCTCTGCAGAGGAAACTAAAATGAATTATCCAAAAGGCAGTCTTGTTATGAGGAAAGCTGTGTATTTTCTGGACTGCAGGAATGCCGATGAACTCTGTTTACATCAGCTCATTCTCATTCCTTTTAATTATGAGAGGGATTGGATTGGATTTAGCAAAACTTCAGAAAAATCAGTCAGAGAACTCACTCTGAACTTCTGTGGCTTCTTGTTTCCTCAAGAAATACTGAAGATCCTAGAATATATATCATCACATCTCTGAGCAGCACTTTGAGGAGGGATCTCTCTTACCTGTTTCATAATACTAATAAATTAGCGCCATGTGGTAAGAAATACCTTCTACTAGCAGTACCTCCCAGGGCTATCAAGACCAAAGCAACCAGGTCTGGAAACATAACTAGATCTGCAGTTTAATCTGTTAAAGATCTGAAGTCTACAGATGGAATGGAGTGGCAGTGGTGGAAGCATGTATAGTCTAGGTGCAAACTATGCTCAATGAGATGTAACTAGCAAACTGTAGAATGCTAAAAAAGTTCCCTTTAATCCTCTCATACTAGATGTTATTCCTATTTTAGTAATAAGTAAACAGAGACAGAAAAATTAAGTGACTTGATGGCAGGGGAAGAGAGGAGCATTGTGAGCTTCTGAGTTAGGCAGGGTCTGTGAGTCAGAAGACCTCAGTTCTAAAGCTGGCTCTGGTACTAATTTGCTATAGGTCTTTAAGAGGGTCTCTAAGCATCAGTTTTCCCATCTCAAAAATGGAAATAGTGATATAGATCTTCCACACAGGGGTGTTGTGAAGTCTGCCTAAATAATGAATGTAAAGAGCTATGTAAATGCAAAGTGTTATTAAAGCTAGTCACTGGCAGAGACAGAAAGAGAATCTGGGAGTTCTTGGCTACCACTCTGCATTCAATGCACTAACTACACCATACTATCTTAAGGCCATACATAATCACTTTTATGTTTTCAATAGGAATGGACTGCTTTCACTTCAAGTCAAAAATTCACAGCTGCAAAATTTCAAGCAAAATTGGCTTTATGATTTTTTGTATGCTTCAATGCAAAACTTCTAATTTACTTAAATGTCAGCGGTGTGAATCATGCCAAATGCTCATGAATTCTTTGAGCCTGTTTTGCACCACTGTATTAGCCTTTATGATTTTCATGCACAGCAGAGTGTGGCTCTGTTATCTTTTATGAAAGAAAGTGATTGTAACCCAGTCCATAGGCTCAACCAATGAGCTATCTTTATTCATTAAATTGTGTGGATTTGTAATTGAACCAATCATCTTACACCAGCTAAAACAACGCATGCATTAAAAATATAAGCTTTTCAAAATAACTAACTTCTACTTAATAACAACTAGGAAATTTTGGCTAACAGTGGAAATATGTCCTCCAGTGAAGCTATGGAAACTGATTAAAATGTTATCCGATGGAGCTATGGAAACTGACTAAAATGTTTATTATAGTTTGTAATTTCCACATCATGTCTTTCCACTCTTTTATGAGATTAACTATTAAAGTAGATGATCACGTTTATCATAAGTTTGTGTCACTCTACATTTTTATTGTATAAATTAACATTTTCATTAAGCACCAATAAAGATCATATCAGTAAAATTCCTTCAGGAATATAAAATCAATTGCAACTTTAAACAATGTAAATTCTATTTCAAATGCTCAAACAATACCTGTTAGGTTAGTAATAAAAACATTACATTTGCTGTGTCTGAATATATTAAGTTACAGTAGCTGATGTAACTTGATTTTCTTTTGAAGCTTTACAAAATATACTAGTTACTTGAAGGAGCTGTGATGGGGTCTGTTGAACATCTGAGCTCACTAAAAGGTTACAAAATTTGTTTCAAGTTTGTAAACAGAAATCTAGTACATTTTGCATGCAGTTGCAGCTACCAAGATTCATATTCAATAAATTACAACCAATAATATATTTTAATTGAAGGTGTTATAACAGAAGTTTTCAGATTTGAGTAAAAGCTATTTGCCATAAAATTTATAATAGACATTGAGAATTATAGCTGTCAGAATATTTTAGAAGTAGCATTATCTACCAAGTCTTTGAAACATACTTTTTATACAAAGGCTCTGATCTATTCAAAGTATAAGTGATTATTAGAATCTGAGGGCCAGATCATCAGCTAATATAAATTAGTGTAGATACACTGAAGTCAATGGAGTTGCTCCAACATTCACCAGCTGACAATCTGGTCCTGTCTTATGGATAAGGGGATTCATTGACTCATACTTGTGAAGGGAAGGCATTGTTACGCACTCATGGGGAAAGGCAGCTTTAAAGTGCAACTGGGGTTTCACAGGAGCCCAGTCACTATACACCGTCCAAAACAATATGTTGAATCAGCATATCTCCCTGCTGGCCCTGGGCGTTCTCCTGCTCTAGACAGCGCTGCTCAGTTTGGGGACTGCAGTGGCTGCATACAGGCCCTTGATAGAGTGGGAGTTTTGTACTGATGCAGCCATCACCCAGATTTCAAAGTGCCAAAAGCTGTGCATGCTAGATATACTGATGAAAGCCAGCATAAATTGGGGCTGAATCAAGCCTAAAGATCATAAATGTATTTTAATTTAATTTGGTTTGAGAGGTGGCTACTAAAGGAGCCATAAACTGCCCTTCATCTATACACACAAAGGAAACCAATGGGATATGTTAAGCTCAATGCTAGAGCTGAAAACTAAACGGGAACTGGAAACTAAAGACACGAGTCACATTAGTCTTATATGAAAGGTGAAAAGCTGTTTGTGAAAACAACCCTTAACCCATCCAACAATACTGAAATTATTTAAAAAGCCAATGTACTCTCACAATTTCTTTACACAGAACGCCATCAGTATGGTAGATAAACTATTGGTCCTTCTTCAATTCATGAGCTGTCTTTCTTGTTTGATCCTGTTGGTCATGTGATAGCAGTGGATCAACATAAATGATTGTTCGATAAATCTTCACATACCTGAAGTAGCTTATAACAAGGATTCCCCCAAAAATGGACAGTATGAGGATTGAAAAGCCAGCAACCTTACCAGTGTTTGGACTGAAATACAAATGAGATTCGATTAAGAATAGATGTGGCAAATTTTCAAATTCTCCCCTTATTTAGTCAAGAATCTCTTTGACTTTATATTGACAAAAGACATAACTCTATTTGGAATGATGTCTTCTGAAAACTCTTAAAAATGATATGCATCTTCATGAAAATATGGCTGATTAATGATTAAGTTTCTCTTTTACCCTTCTTTATGGTCATGATGATGTAGAAGTCAAGGGCAAAATCCAAATGATTTTCTATAGAAGTCAATGGCAAGACATTATGATTTTAGTGGGACAAGGATCAAACACTTTATAAAAAGAGGTGAGTGAGTACAATGGGCACACTATAAAAGTTTATTCTGGTTTAGAAATATTACTGGTTCCAGAGATATCACCTATACTTAAAATGGGGAATACCATTAGAACTGGAATGAAATTGTATCCTACCATCAGGCCAAAGGCTTGGATTTGGATATTATCTCTAAGATCTCATTACCTATCTGTAAGATTGGGAGAGTCGCCAAAGGATAACAATATTTGTATCGCTATATAAATATTAAATAATAATAAATTATGTTTAGTTGTGGCTATTAGCAATTACCTTTCTACTATGCCATATGTACGGACTGCAAAGATTGTATTTAAGTCACAAAAACTGGAATATAAAAAAGACAAATATTTTCTCAACTATAAAAATATTCATAATGAAAATACAGAATCACAATGAAACCATCTGGTGCCCACATTCACCCCACCTCATGTACTAACTAAAAACTTTATTTAAACTTCAATAAACACATTCTGATTATTTTTAAAACGGTGTACTTTTATGTAACTTTCATAATTTCATGCAGTTTTGTCAATTCTACTGATTTTTTTTGAGAGTGATGGGATTTCAACTGGGGCCGGAGCCAGTCTTGCAATGATGTGAATTGCTTTAGTTCTCTAGTGAATTTCAGCCTGCCTGGGGGAAAACCCACTGACTGGCTCTTTTCTCCTATTCCCTGCCTCCTGGGGAAGAGCAGCCAATCAGAGCTGCTGCAGGAGCAAGCAGAGTACTCTTCCTCTACCCTCAGCAACCTGAAGCCATTCTCAAAGGAGGGGATGGGATAATGGGGAGCGGAAAGAGCCCAGCAGCTCTGGGCAGCTCCACTTCCTCCTCCCCACTCCTCTCCTATGTGCAACAGGACAGCTCCTCTGCTCCTCCCCCACCTCATCTGTTGCAACACCCAGCCTGAAACGGTTTGGGGAGCTGAAGAACCCTTGGAGCTGCCCACCTGGTCTGGATGGGACCCTGCTGGAGCACCTCCATCCCCCTGGAGTTGAAGAAGGGGTGAAGAACCCCAGGAGTAGCAGAGGTGGGGATGGGGAGGCCAAACTGATGTGGGGGGTGTCAAAATTGTTGGGGGTTATATGGGGACTAGTCAGAAGAATTGATGTGGGGTCTGGATGCAGAACTGATGGGGGACAGGGGTCTGAACTGATGGGGGCCGGGAGGGGAAAAAGAGGAAGGGATGGGTAGATGTGGGGCTGGGTGGGGGCAGACAGAAGTGATGTGGAGGCAGAACTGATGCAGGGATTGGTTCAGGGCTGGGAGGCAGTACAGGGTAACATGAAAACATTCTACAAATACATTAGAAGCAAGAGGAATACCAAGGACAGGGTAGGCCCATTACTAAATGGGGGAAGGGGGTGGGAGAACAATAACAGAAAATGTGGAGATGGCAGAACTGCTAAATTAATTTTGTTTCAGTTTTCACCAAAAAGGTTAGTAGCGATTGGACGTCTAACATAGTGAATGTCAGTGAAAATGAGGTAAAATCAGAGGCTAAAATAGGGAAAGAACAAGTTAAAAATTACTTAGACAAGTTAGATGTCTTCAAGTCACCAGGGCTTGATGAAATACATCCTAGAATACTCAAGGAGCTGTCTGAGGAGATATCAGAGCCATTAGTGATTATCTTTGAAAAGTCATGGAAGACGGGAGAGATTCCAGAGGACTGAAAAGGGGCAAATATAGTCGGGGTGAATGTAGGCCAATACAGCGTACCGGTAAGAAGTGGCCACCAGTACCTGCCTGTACACAGCCCCTTACCTCTCCCCCCCACCCTGGCTGTCGGCGGCCCTGCCAGTAGGGATTCTACTGGCAGGGCCACTGACAGGGCGGGGTGGTGGTGTAAACGGCGCAGCTGCCCTGGGGCCCAGCAATTTAAAAGGGCCCGGGACTCTCCCAGGCCCTTTTAAATCACTGCCAGAGCCCCGGGCGGTGTGGGCCAGGCAGCACAGACGGGCTGGCTGGGGGAGGCTGACCCCCAGCTCCTCCCCCTACCACCTGAGGCCCAGCCCCTTCTGGGGGCCTGGAGCCGGGCCCCCATACTGGTAAATCTTCTGTGTTACTTTCACCCCTGAATATAGTGCCCATCTATAAAAAGGGGAATAAAGATAACCCAGGGGATTACAGACCAGTCCACTTAACTTCAGTACTGGGGAAGATAATGGAGCAAATAATTAAGCAATCAGTTTGCAAACACCTAGAAGATAATAAGGTGATAAGTAACAGCATGGATTTGTCAAGAACACATGGTGTCAGACCTACCTAATAGCTTTCTTTGACAGAGTAACAAATCTTGTGGATGGGGGGAAACGGTAAATGTGGTATATCTTGATGTTAGTAAGGCTTTTGATACTGTCTTGCATGACCATCTCATAAATAAACTAGGGAAGTAGAACCTAGATGGAGCTACTATAAGGTGGGTGCATAACTGGTTGGAAAACCATTCCCAGAGATTAGTTATCAGTGGTTCACAGTCAAGCTGGAAGGACATATCAATTGGGGTCCCGTGGGGATGAGTTCTGGGTCCAGTTCTGTTCAATAACTTCATCTGTGATTTAGATAATAGCAGAAAGAGTACACTTCTAAAGTTTGCAGATGATACCAAACTGGGAGGGGTTGCAAGTGCTTTGGGATTAAAATTCTAAATGACCTGGACAAACTGGAGAAGTGGTTTGAAGTAAATAGGATGAATTTCAGTAAGGACAAATGCAGAGTACTCCACTTAGGAAGGAACAATCAGTTGCACACATACAAAATAGGAAATGACTGCCTTGGAAGGAGTATTGTGGAAAGGGATCTGGGGGTCATAGTGGATCATAAACTAAATATGAGTCAACAGTGTAACACTGTTGCAAAAACAGCAAACATTCTTTCTGGGGTGTATTAGCAGCAGTGTTGTAAGCAAGATATGAGAAGTAATTCTTCTACTCTACTCCGCACTGATTAGGCCTCAACTGGAGTATTTTGTCCAGTTCAGGGCGCCACATTTCAGGAAAGATGTGGACAAATTAGAGAAAGTCCAGAGAAGAGCAACAAAAATGATTAAAGGTCTAGAAAACATGACCCATGAGGGAAGATTGAAAAAAATGGGTTTCTTAAGTCTTGAGAAAAGAAGACTGAGAGGAGACTTATTTATTTTACATACAACAATAGTTTAGTTATATATTAGAGACTTATAGAAAGAGACCTTCTAAAAATGTTAAAATGTATTACTGGCAAGCGAAACCTTAAATTAGAGTGAATAAATGAAGACTCGGCACACCACTTCTGAAAGGTTGCCAACCCCTGGATTATACCCTCAGTGGCATTTATGCAGTTGAATTGTCATCCACTGATTCAGTTCATCAACTCTTATGTGGGTTAGTTCTGCAGTGCTAACAGGAATAACTTTTTAGTCACTTTGCATATACTCAGAGTAATCTCTGTAAATGTAGGCTAAGAGAAAATCTGTTAAGTAAAATGACATTTTTACAGTCACTTTAGAAAAAAAACTGGTTTGACTGTCAGATCCCAGATGTACACTAACTAAAGTAATTGAGATTACAATCTGGCCTGTGGGTCCTGTTGTCAAATCCACATGTTGAAGGCCTCTTGCCTTCCTTTCCATAGAGGTAGGATGAACATTATGTTTATAGCAGCCTATACAGAAAATGACTAGAAAGCTAAGGGTTGAGGACCCTCAGAACCATATCTGAACCATCCATGAGTTAGAACTGGTAGTGGAAAATACCTGCAACATCTATGGCCAAGTGATACCTCAAGCAAATTAATTTTTTAAAATGACAACAGTGGTTACTTTATTAATCTTAATCCTAAATCAATCATTAAAAGGACTTTTTACATGTCAAGAAAGAAATAGTAACCTGAAATTTGGGTCCACTATCTTCACTCTAAACACATAAATGCCACTGTACTCAGTAGGCCAAACGAGAGAATTGTAACCAGAGTGGTTCAAAATTTGATACAGCTGATTTAGGTCTCCTGGAGGTCCAAGTTCAGATTCAAAGCAAGATCTGTAATTCTGAATAGAAACAATAAAGGAGATTTTTAAAACTAGCTTTGAAAAACAATTAGACCTACATGTCTGGGTTTCTGGATTTGTAATTCATTTTCTCTCTTTCCTTCCCCCCACCCCTTCTCTCTCTATATATACCTATACACACACACACACACACACACACAGGCCAAAGGAATAACTCCTTGGAGACTTTTTAAAGAGTAGTAGCTGTGTTAGTCTGTCAGTAAAAAGAAAAGGAATACTTCTGGCACCTTAGAGACTAACAAATTTATTTCAGCATAAGCTTTCATGGACTACAATCCACTTAGTCAGATGCGCAATTTGTTAGTCTCTAAGGTGCCACAAGTATTCCTTTTCTCCTTGGAGACTGTACAGCACACTCACGAGCTCTATACATAGCTAGCTATGCTGGCTAGCAAAGAGGGGAGAAGCCTGGTTCCCACACATTCCTTGCCTTGTTTTAAACAGTCTGCATCCTAAAATAAACTTGTTTCATTTAAATCTAAACCAACCCAGTGTTGTATCTGAATTGAAGTGACTGGGATTCATTAACTCCAGTTAATGTGGCAAGCTGCTGGGTATTTACTCTTTAAAGGAGCAAGCAAAGCTTATTAGACCTGTGAATGCACAGGGAAAGATCTGGACATTTCAGAGCGGATAGTTTGGGGAAAATTCAGGACTGGGGGTGTGTTGGAGTTACTTGGTTAGTAGTAACCAAAGCTGGTAGATGCCAGAATGAGGCTGGGGTGTAAAAAGCAAGCTACTGGAATCAGAGTGCTGAGCCAGAGCTGCTTAACAAACAGACAATGCATGCTTGTCTGTTGGCTGTCAGTGTCCATTCTACGAGCCACAGCAGCAGAGCACTGAAGGCACCCAGAGTTACAAGGTTGGTGGTAAAACAACCACACACCAGAACATGACATAAGGGAATGGGTTCAGACAGACCAACGGGCTAAAAAGGCATGGGGACGTAAGGGCATTCAACACCAACACTAAAACGTTCCAAAAAAAAAACCCCAAACCCAATAGAACTAACTTCCCCTACATCCGGAGATGCCCAAAACCTTTACCCCCAACCTGAGGCCTCTAATTGCACTGGGGTGGGGGTGGGGGAGCACATTAAGATGAGATGCACAGCCTGGTGACGTGGTTGTTAGGTGGCTGCTCAGTCTGAACCTCTGGCCTGGTGGAATATATTGCTCCTCAGCCTTCACCTTCTCTTGGAACACATGCTAGTCTAAGTGCAAAGTGTTCACTACCTTTCCCAGTTCAACTGTGTCCTTTTCCCTTCAATCATAGTCCTTTCCCCAGGCTCATGCACCCTCCCATCTAGGGCAACACAGTCCTTCCTTCTTTCTCCCCACAGCTCTCTCTCCCAACCACACACTCCTGCCAAGATAGTGCCTGACCCCAAGTTCCTCCCAACTGTCCAGGAATCCTCCAGTTTCTTGCCCCTCTGGGCCATTGATCCTCCAGGACTTGGCTGCTCACACTTAGGTGCTGATTACAATAGTTTAGTGAATCAGAATCATACGAATGCCCCTTTGGCCCAGC
The DNA here is from genome assembly GCA_037349315.1 of Chelydra serpentina. Taxonomy (NCBI): domain Eukaryota; kingdom Metazoa; phylum Chordata; order Testudines; family Chelydridae; genus Chelydra; species Chelydra serpentina. Next base: position 43,200,159 of record JBAIAC010000001.1, read on the forward strand.
AGAAAGCCAATTTGGGGCCTTGTGAGGTGATTTTGTTTGGATGAGAAATCAGTGAAACAAAATTGAGGTAATCTTTGGTGTAATTCTTTTATACATAGAATTATATTGGTGAAGTCCTAGTCCCATTGAAGTCAATAATGAAACTCTCATTGACTTTAATGGGGCCAGGATTTCACCAAAAGTTCTGTTTCTCTGAACATACAGCACACATGTTTTTGTAGAAATCTCAAGCCAGACTTCAGCCCTGTGCCCAAGAAACTGCCCTAACAGGGTCACACACTGCCGCTGCTTACTCACTCTAACTGTTTGAACACACAGCCTTCTTACAGACCACAGCCCCTGCATTTGTGCTTGGGGAGCCTCCATTAGTTCCACACTTTCCCTCTGGCTACATGGCTTGCCATATCTCTCAAGGGTTAGCCCCTCCCTTGTGTCCAGCAGTTTTCCACTACAAAAGAATTTCAGTTGCTCCTAAATCTATACAATATTTTAGTACACTCATTTATTTTAATGATGTTTGTGATTTTCTTTCAACCAGACACGTGACAACAAGGGGTTAGTGTCTTTCGGAATAACAATATCCTTTCATAGCATTGTCAGATCATTACTGTATTGCCATCTGAATTGTATTCCACTTGCTCCATCATGCTTTAATTAGGCTCCCCCCTCCCCGAGATACTAATAGTGTGAGAATGCCAAGTAAGACAGCTGCAGAGTTCATTCATATTTTTCATAAATTATTTGTAAATACATAATTTCCTACCTGGGGCCCCCATATTTCATCTAATGTACTGTTTTCATGTTCCTCAAGCATTGAAATCCAAGTCTGTGCTTTACGCAAACAACCCACCTATTCAAAAGAATTCAAATGTACAAAAAAAAATTAGTTCTTTATCCCTTTGTTATTTTCTGAAGGGTAATACAGTATTTACATAGGTATTGGGCATTGTGGTTCTGTATATTTTATTTATTTATCTTATATAGCTGCTATAGTGAAAGTACCACAGTACAAATCTAAGCCAAGAAAACATACTTGGGGAAAGACTCTGCCCTTAGGGGGTACATTGTTTTAGAATAAAATATTGGGGCAATAATATTAGCAATAATAATGTTAACATCAAGTGGGGCATCAAGTTTCAATAGCTACCTGTACTGATTGAAGTAGGCAGCACTGATGAGAATAAAATAAATGTTTCATGAAGGGAGCCAAATTAAATGGGCTTGACTTGACCATGATATGTAAATAGCACTAATGTAAATTGTAGTCATAGCAAAAATACATTCTGAGAAGGAAAAGGAACAAGTGGACGTGTAGTCCTTACAGCATCTACAATGTCTGAGCTGTACATTCTGTCAGGAGATGGTACCAGAAAGGCAGTAATAAAAAAAAAAAGAAGAAGAGGACTGACACATTGAAGCACTTAGGCACTGCAATTAGACTTGGACTTGCCGGGCTCAGGCTAATGGGCTGTTTAATTGTGGTGTAGGCGTTTGGGCTTGGGCTGCAACCTGAGCTCTCCTCAGACCCTCCCAGCTCATAGGGTTCTAGAGCCCAGGTCCACCCAGCACAAATGTCTACACCACAATTAAATAGCCTCATAGCCTGAGCCCCATGACTCCAAGTCAGTTCGCACAGGCCAGCCGTGGGTTTTTAATTGCAGCGTAGACATATCCTCAGGCAAAATGTATGGTGTCCAAAAAACAATGAGACATCAAAACAAAGTGGGATGCAACACGGGTGAGGAGCCAGACAGTGACCCTCCACAGGTGCTCCTTCATCAATCATGGTCATTCAGGTACTGACCATTGCAGCACTTAGGACTATAGTCTGACTTCACTTATATAAGGATACATCCCAAGACTCCAGTGCCCATAACATTATGGCTCTTTCACAAACTGTTGTCAGAGGAATCCAGTCTGCCGTCCTCTGAGCTTCCACAATCGCATATTATGGATGAAGATTCAGCGAAAGGTAATTCAGGTAATAGGCCTGAACCAAAGCAATTGAAGTAAATGATTGATTTCCATAATTTATTTTATCAAACCCAATGTTAGTACTATATTTCTTTAGTATCTTCCTGCAGGGTGTGATGTTACTGACATAACCTGCAACCGTATAGATCATTGTTGCAACCACGGTTATATATTTGCAGCAAATATTGTACAAAGGTTGTCGTGTAAGGTGTCTATGGAAAGGTTATGATTTGCTGATTATGATTATGCTATCTGTATGGGTGTATCATTTTTGTAGCTGAAGTTATGAATATTGGCTATGTACTTGTATATCAATGTGTTTTGATTCTAAGTAGCCTCAGTGAAGCATTTGGTCAGCTTCTTGAAAAGGAACTATTCTCAGTAAGTGCCCAATCAAGAAACACTTAACTGACAGTGGATTTTGGGAGACACCAATCCACAGCTGAGCTTCCCTGGGAACGTTCAAACTAACATGTAAACAATGGCATCGGCCTGTAAAGAACTGAGTCATGCATGGACATGTGACTTGCCCATGTGACTCCAAACTCCATCATGCTGCGGTGATCTTCCAGAGGGCAGAGAATATAAAAGGCTGCTGCATCTCCTCCATCTTGTCTTCAATCCTGCTTCTTACTTCTGGAGGAACCTTGCTACAAACTGAAGCCCTGAACAAAGGACCGAATGACCCATCCCAGCTGTGGATGTACTCTGGAGATTTGATTTGTGCCTGCAGCTTATTCCATCACTGCTACAAGCCTGAACCAAGAACGTTGCCATTATTGTATGTAATTGATTCCATTTAACCAGTTCTTGCTCTCATCTATATCTTTTTCCTTTTATGAATAAACCTTTAGATTCTAAAGCGGGCCTGCACAACTCGTAAGGCGGCAAGGGCCATATTACTCCAAAGAAAACAGCTGAGGGTCGAAACCCCCTGGCCCTGTGGAAACACCCCCCTCCCAGTGCCGCCCGCCCCGCGGAAACAACCCCTCCTTCCCCAGCGCTGGGTGTGGAAGCCTGTAGAGGGGGAAAGAAACAGGGTGCATAGGGTGACGAGATCACAGCAGTAAAATAGGACCTGCCCCCTCCCCGCTCGGCCCCACCATCACACCCCTCTTCTCCCGCCCAGGGGTCACTATATTACTGCACACAATAGTCAATCAATGCAGTTGTAGATAAATCTCTGCATTATGCATTTTTGTATAACTTTTATATGACTTTGTATTGAACCTTGCTAATATGTTATAGCGGGCCCTTAAGGTAGTATAATTAAGGTAAAAGAAAAATGTCTTTTTGCTAGAAGTAGAATAAGATCTTCCCCCCACTTTGTATTCAATTGCCCTGTTGAATGAATGAGGTGTGAATGAGAAAGGCGTGGAAGGCAGGCACCTCCAGACAGCTGCAACCCTTGCCTACTCACCTCCCCGTGGGCCGCACAGTGAGCCCACCTACTCACCCCCCCGCAGGCCGCACAGTGAGCCCCCGCGGGCCGCATGCAGCCCCCAGGCCGCATGTTGTGCAGGCCTATTCTAAAGGATTAGCAACAGCATGATTTGTGGGTAAGATCGGATTTGTATATTGACCTGGGTCTGGGGCTTGGTCTTTTGGGATCAGGAGAACCTCTCTTTTTTACTGGGGTATTGGTTTTCATAACCATTCGTCCCCATAACGAGTGGCACTGGTGGTGATACTGGGAAACCGGAGTGTCTGAGGGAATTGCTTGTGTGACTTATGGTTAGCCAGTGGAGTAAAACCAAAGTCCTTTTTGTTTGGCTGGTTTGGTGTTCCTCAGAGGTGAAGAAACTCCAGCCTTGGGCTGTAACTGCCCTGCTCTAAGCAATTTGTCCTGAATTGATATTCTCGGAAGTGTCCCACCAAAGGCAGCATCGTTACACAGGGGTAGGGATGAGGATGTATTGAGCAGCCATGCCATGGAAGCCCTGGCTTTTCCGCTGCCAGCCATTTCCATCTTTCAAACTGTGAAGCCTCAATTCTGCTAAGGCTCATCCCTATTTTTGCCAAATTCTGGCCAAGTCTAGCAATAATTCCATTTCCCAGCCTTCCACACATTGCTTTGACAGAATGATCTGGCTTTGAGCGTCCTGGGGAGCATGTCACTCTGCTTAAAAATGAAAGGCTATATTTTGCTTTCAGTTATATAGAAATTGCCTTCAATAGGATTGCATGGGTATTACTGAGGGCAGAATTTGACTTCAGAGATTGCAAGAATCTCTTTGTAAGAACAGGCTAAATAAACACCTATCAGGTATGGTCTAGGTATACTTAATCCTGCTTCAGTGTGGCAGGAAGGACTAGATAATCTCTTAAGGGCTTCCCAGCCCCACATTTCTATGGTTCTATATGGATAGTCCTGTATTCCCATTTCTCCACAGAGGGCAGACTACAACTTGGTTTTGAAGTTTCACTTACTGAACCATACTACCATACACATAATTCTTTTTTCTTTTCTTTGATTACCTCTTGATTTTGATTCATGTGTTCAGTTTTGAACAGTGTATGCTGTTAAAATCAATACATTAAATGCTGAAAGTTACAAGTAATGAAATCTGCAACTACTATACAATATCTCTATTCAAACAGGGTGATTCAGACTGAAGAGGACTGAACATGTATAAAATCAAGCGTTGCATTTACCCAACTGCACACAATATATAGCAACAAATATAATCTCATATATAAATATAATCTCAAATATAAACCCTAAGTAAAAAGATGCCTTACCTGCTTCATAGATGAGTTGTAGCTGTAGTCACTTCTGCCATGAACCTCCCATAATATAAAATTTGCCTCAACTGTTTTAACAAATGTGCTGCCATCATATCTATAAACAATACAGGTGTTAAATAATGCTTCAGTAAAATAGTAGGAGCATATAAATGGGCAAATACCTCTCACTCCATGGCCCTGGAGGGAAACCTGGACAATGCGGTGCTGCTGTGCAAAAGGAGTAAAGGACAATCAGGGAATGTACAGCCCAGAGGCTTTGCTCTGAGGATTCCCTACCCAACAGTGCACAGGTAGGACCAAAAGATCTGCTGCAATGTGGATATTCCTTCCTCCAGCACTGGGCTTGCTACTGTTATGCTTGCCATTCAGCTGGAGTAGCCACTACAGCTTCAGGGAACTATGCAGCGCCATGGGAAGGAGTCCTTCTCTTGCCACACAATATTTCAGCTTTATACTTACAAGGCAATATCAGGGTGAAAAGGTGTTGCATAATGAAGATCCATTAGGCAATCATACTTATCCCAATCATAATTTACCACCTAAAAAAGAAAAGTTGTGGTAATATACTGTATATTTCTCTATATTTCTTCTTTGCATGCCCACACACATCAACTAAAATAAAACCCTGTAACTCTCTTACCAGGTCTTCAGTTGTTGGATCCCACAGATATTCCCTAGTGTAAAGAAAAACTTATTGTTGGTTTTACACCCTTTAAAACCATATTTCCCTCTTTTCTGGTATAAAATGGATTGGATTGTTTAAGTAGGAAGATTTAAAACTGAGCATGCAATTTTTATTCATGGCTTAAAAACATGCGAAACAAGCAAATCCTCCTGCTATAAAGTTGTAAACTCTCCTATATCATTAGACGTCGTAAAGAGATATCAACTTAAAAATAACACGCGCATCTGACAATCTGTAAGCAACTACTGTTATAAGCATTACTTATAACTAGTAACTAAAATTGCTCCTTTCCCTCCCCTCATCCCAAATTTCTTCCCTTTGAGCATTTGGGTGCTCTCCTGACCCCATTGAATTCAATGGGAGTTTTGCTATTGACTTCAGTGGGTCAGAGTTTCACTCCTTGTGCACAGTCACTTTCACTGTATAGTCATTTGAGGCTTGATCACATTACCATTGAAATCCAATGACAGAACTCCCATTAACTTCTATGGATGAAGGACTGGGCCCTTAGTTGTTTACCCTGTTGTTTGTGTGGATATTTCAGACAGCAACATTGGAGAGAAAAACATTTTTAAAAAATAGGATGATGTGATTGGATCAAACACAAAACCTGTGACGGGGACTAAAGGACAGGTGTAGTAAACTACTTTTAACTAGATTTTTTTTTTTTGTTGACTAGGTTTCAAGATGAGAATGTCTTTACAAATATTTAGAATACTAATTTGTGTATATATAAATGGCTTCCTGCATTTCCATATATAAATTCTATCTAAAAGGCCCTATATTTCTTTTTATGGTCATTTAATAAATCAAGTTTCTTACCCAGGTATTTTGTAAGTAGTAAAATTATGTTTGATACAGGTTATATCTGAAGGTCTGTGGAAATAAAACAGATGATCAGTATAATCACTAAAGTAGCGCATGAAAATGTAAATGACTGAACTCATCATGCTAGTATTGTCTGAGAATTATCATTGTCCAATACTTGTTCTATATTTTGACCTCTATTTACCAAAACTTTCTCAATAGGTTTGATACATTAAATATTGGCCAGATTCTCCCTCTCAATCTGGCCCCTTTTCACCACTCTGGCAGCGCAAATGGGCCATACACTGGCCACAACAGGCCAACTGTGAATTCCCCCCAGCAGAGAGAAGCTCTCAGCTGACATGGAGCCAGCATCGCATAACTGGTTCTTATTCCACTTTCTCTCCCAGCCATGTCATAGGGAGCATGCCAACTGGGGGAAAGGAATGAGGCTGGAGTGCCACTGTGGTCTGCCTTGGAGGGCCTTTGACAGCTGGCATATGTTAGAGCAGTCCTAGTGCTGCTCTAATCTACGCTGGAGCTGTGCAGGGCAAAGTTTCATGTATCCTTGGTGGCCCAACTTCTCAGCTGCACCTAGCACCTATTTCAGTGATAATTGGTTATTGTTCTTCGAGATATGTTGCACATGTACATTCCACTCTAGGTATGTGCGCGCTCCAAGCACAATCACTGGAAATTTTCACCTCAGTGAAACCTGTCAGGGCGCCCCCTGCGAGTGCACGCCAACAGCACCAGTATAAAGCATCCATCCAACCCCGCATCCCCTCAGTTCCTTCTTTCTGGAAAACTCCAATGTAGAAGGGGCAGGAGGGTGGGTCGTGTAACGGACATGTTCAGTGCACCTCGAAGAACAACAGTTATGGAAGGTTAGTAACCATTTTTTCTTCTTTGAGTGATTGCACATGTGCATTCCATTCTATGCGACTCCCAAGCAGTTAAATAGGTGGAGGGTTTGGAGTTCATGGACACACAGACTGCAGAACAACTCGACCAAATTTGGCATAATCTCAGGAATGCTGAGTGATGGCGTAATGGAAGGACAATGCGTGCACCAATGACCAGGTTGCTGTTTTACAAATGTCCTGAATAGGAATCTGAGCTAGGAATGCTGCTGGGGATGCTTATGATCTTGTGGAATGAACAGTCAGGTTAGTTGGTGGTGAAACACTGACCTGCCTGATCGTAACAAGGGCAAATACATGAAGTAATCCAGGATGAAATTATCTGTGAAGAGACTGTGAGACCCTTCATCCAGCCAGCTACAGCTATGAACAGTTGAGTGGACCTTCAGAATGGTTTAGTTCTTTCTATGTAGAAATCTAGGGTTCATCTAACATCCAATGAGTAAAGACGTTCATTCCTATTTGCATGAGGCTTTGGGTAGAAGGTCGGTAGATTGCCTGATTGCTATGAAATTGTGAAACCACTTTTGGGAGAAAACGGGGGTGAGGACATAAATACACCTTATCCTTAATGAAGACTGTGTACGGAGGTTCTGCTGGGAAGGCATGGAGTTCCAAGACCCTTCTGGCCGAAGGGATGGCAACTAAGCCCAGGTCTACACTAACCCCCCTGTCGAACTAAGATACGCAACTTCAGCTACGTTAATAACGTAGCTGAAGTCGAAGTACCTTAGTTCGAACTTACCTGTGGTCCAGACGCGGCGCGCAGGCTCCCCCGTCGACTCCGCCTACTCCACTCATCGAGCTGGATTACCAGAGTCGACGAGGGAGCACTTCCTGGTTCAATTTATCGCGTCTTGACAAGACGCGATAAATCGAACCCAGAACATCGATCCCGCGCATCCGACGCGACGGGTAAGTATAGACCTACCCTCAGGAGAGATATAACAAGGAGCACATTGCCAAAGGTTTAAACGGTGGCCCCATAAGCTTCTATTAGACCAGGTTCAGGTCCCGGGGGGAACAGGCTCTTACTCGAGGGTTCTGTATAACCTTTATAGGCCTTTGAGGAATTGGACAGACATGTCATCAGAAAAAAATTGACCTGTTATCCACCCAAGGGTGGAAAGCTGATACTGCTGCAAGGTGAACCTTGACAGAGGAGCTTGCTAAACCTTGCTGTTTCAGGTGCCATAAATATTCAAATATGTCTTGTATGGATAAATGCATGGGTGACACTCCACGTCAGGATGCCCAAACAGAGAACTGCTTCCACTTCAAGAGAGGAGGGTTGGTAGAGGGCTTTCTACTACCTACTAGGACCTGACAAACTTGCTCTGAGCAAACCTGCTCTCTGAGATTTAGCTATGGAGCTTCCAGCCATAAGATGAAGGAAGCTCAGGTTTGGGTGAAGCAGCCGACTGTGGGCCTGGGAGATCAGGTCTGGATGCAACAGAAGTGGGATTGGAGTCACCACTGAGATGTCTAGCAGAGAACCAGTGTTGGCAAGGCTATGCTAGGTCCATCAGAATAATCTGGGTGTGGTCCTGTTTGATCTTTAGCAGCACCCTGTGCATGAGAGGACTAGGTGGTAAAGCATAGTAAAGATGTCCCATCGAAGGTAATATAAAGGCTCTGTGCTATAACTTGAACTGTGGCTTCTTAGAGGGCACAACTGGTGACACTTTCTGTTGTACTTATTTGCAAAAAGGTCTATCCAGGGAGTCCCCCACTGCTGGAAAACATCTCTCACCACATCCAGGTGAAGGGACCACTTGTGGTGACTGGAGAAAGACCTGCTGAGGTGATCTGCCAGTTTTGCATTCCTGGAAGATAAGAGGTCTTACGACTGATTGGCTATGTAAAACTGCCATAGCTGTATTGCTTCTTGGCAAAGGAGGGAAGAGCAAGCTCCTCCTGGCCTGTTGAGATAAAACATGGGTGCAGTGTTGTCTGTGAGAACAAACAAGTTTCTGCCTGTAATGTGGGGCAGAAAGGCCTGACAGGCAAGGTCAACTGCTTTGAGTTCCCCGACGTTGATGTGGACTGATATTTCCACCAAAGACCTTGACTTCTAAGGGGCCCCATGTGAGCTCCCCACCCTAGCACCGACACATCTGAGACCAGGGTCATTGATGGTTGAGGGCGCTTAAAGGGGACTCCCACACAAACTGTGAGCAGATCCAACCACCAATTTAGAGAGACAAGAACCTGTGAAGATACCCATGAGTACAGATGATGGCATGTTGGTGAGTACATGGAGGCCAGCCTTGTCTGGAAGGGTCTGTGGTGCAGCCTTGCATGTGGTACCATGTATGTGCACAAGGCCATGTGACCTAAGATCCTCATACAATTTCAGGCTGTTGTAATTGGATGACCATTGAGGTGTGTTATTAGGGATCTGATTGATTGGAATTGCACCCTTGGAATGGGTAGAGTTGAGAACTCTGTCCTCTGTAGTTGCGTAAGGGTAGACTTTATGCATTTATCAGAAGGCCTAGGGCTTTGAACATTGATTGTTTGGATGAGTTGAACGTTGGACACTATCTGATCCCTAGACCGACCATTGAGTAGCCAGTTGTCTAGATAAGGGTAGACCTGCACTCCTAACCTCCTCAGAGGTATATTTTGTGGACAATCTTGGAGCTGCAGATAGGCTGAATGGGAAAATCATGAACTGGTAATTTGAGTTGTTCACTACATATCCGAGGAACCTTCTGTGTACTTGGTATATCAACATGTGAAAATAAGCATCTCTTTTGAGGGTGACATACAAGTCTATGGGATCCAGTGAGGGGATACGGGATGCCAGGGTGACCATGAGGAACTTTATTTTCCTGAGATAGGTCTAAAATCGGTCTGAGACATCCCTTGATTTATGGGATTATTAGGAAATAACGGGAGTAGAACCCCTTCCCTCTTAAATTCTGCGGAACCTCTTCCACGGGTCCCATCCAAAGTAGAGACTGAACATCCTGAACCAGAAGTTCTTTGTGAGAGAGGTCCCTGAGGAGGGACAGGGAGGGAGGGTGGGAAGGAGGGGTAGAAATAAACTGGAGGGTGCATCCCACTTCCACCATGCTCCACACCCAACGGTCCGTGGTAATACCACAGGACCACGGGAAAGGCGGTTTGCAAATAAAGAAGAAACAGGGTCTGGCATCATGGAAATGGGTATGGCATCCTCGAGCGTCCCATCAAAACACCCGCTTAGAACACCCTGGATTCCTGGGTGGGGCAGGTATTAACATCCAAGTAGAAGAGGGTGGTGGCCTATGCCTAAAACCCCTGATTTTCTTCCTCTGCAGATCCTGATGGCCAGCCAGGGCAGAGTACTAGAAGGGTTAAGTCTTTTAGACCCTGAAGCTTCGCATCAGTCTGTTCCAAAAAAAAGTAAAGCTCCTTCGAAAGGCAGGTCCTGAAGTGTCTACTGGACCTCCTGGGGGAGTCCCAAAGACTATAACCATGATCTCCTGCCCATGGCAACTGCCAAAACCTGGACCTGGCTACCGAGTCAGCCACATCCAAAGCAGATTGTAAAGAGGCCTTCACTGCTGATTCTCCCTCGTCCAGCAGAGAGGAGAACTCTTGCCTGGCCTCTTGTGGGAGCAAGTCCTTCAATTTCTGCATGGAGTCCCACATGTTAAAATCATACTTGCCCAGCAGCGCCTGCTGGTTTGCAATTCCAAATTGTAATGAGGGCCAGCCTTAGGGAAAATGGTGTACTGGGTAAACTTGCCCTCAATGCTTCCCTCAGTGACCCAATCCCCCCTAGGCCTGGGCAGCCAGCTTGATCCCCTCCATGTCCCCATCACAGTTTGACCATGGCTGAGGTGCTGAATGGAGACGGAGAGCACTGACAGCACCATGCTCCAACCCCCTTATGGCCCCATAGACACACTGAATGGAGGAGGGGCTCCTGCAGCAAAGCAGATCCCACCCCACAGCTTTAGGGGCCACAGTCCCCTCCCACTGAGGCACTCACCATGAAAGCTGGGGGAGCCCAGATCTTGAGGTGCCAATAGGACAAGGGGGTCTGGTCTGTATCCCGGGGTCCAGTTGGGGCCCTGTGACGGGGCATACCTACCTCACAGCAGCCCCGAGAGAGTTAACTCTGTCTTGCAGGCTGAGGAAGCCCTGCCCCTCCGACCCTGCTGGGCATGCTCAGCCGGGAGGCAGCATATAAAAGGTAGCAGCCCAGCTCAGTTTGGGCAGGCTGTTGGAGAGGAAGGACAGAGGCTGTGAGCGCTCTCCAGGGAGTTGCTACAGGCCCTGACTGCGGGACCATGGCTCACAGAGCACCAGACAGAATCCAGGCTGCCTGATGAGCCCTGAGAAGGGGCTGCACCGCTGGGAGCTTGGCCATTTGAGGACCCCGGAGACCCAGCGGAACCGAGGCGCTTCGACGAGGGGGAAAAGGGTAAAAAGCAGGTGATGGGACTTAAACTTTTTGACAGTGAGTGAACTGGGGAATCAGTCAGGGTGTTTTGGGAGGATCACTGCTGACTCAGTGGTCAGCACCCCAACCTGGGCTGGGACTCAGAGGAGCAGGGAGGGCCCGAGTCCCCTTACCCAGGGTGCTACCCACTTGAGTGGTGCCCCACTCCCCCAGTGGGCCAACAGGCCATGCAATCCCACAGAGGTAGGATACTATGATGACTCTGGCTATTGGGCCACATTGCCCCTTGTAGAAGGGCTGTCTACTGACTCTGGCCATTAGGCCACGCTACCCTGACTAAAAAGGCCGTCTTATTGACATCAGCCAGTAGGCCAAACTACCATGCCAATAGTAAAGGTCATTAGTATAAGAACTAACTGGCTGCGGTACAGCCTTTTCCCTTCTTTTGGACCACATATAACCTGACACCCCGTGGCGGGGTGTACCTACCCCACGACAGGCCCCTTTCCCCCAGACTCACCAGGCTGCAATCCAGCCCTGCCTGCCCCTCCCCCACCCCAGACTCTCGAGGCAGGAGAAGATGAAGCTCAGTGTAAGAGTGGAGGGGGAGGGAAGGAAGAAAGAGGGAGCACCTGGGCTGCTGCCAGGCAGGGCCTCAGCTGGTGGCTCAGTCTTGTGTTTGGGATGCACACAGAGCACCAAGGCTGGAGTAAGGGAGGCCGGCTCAGCACTTAACTTCACTCCCGGGTCCCTGAGGGAGCAGCGGTCACAGCGCCCCACCGTATCGCCCCCTCCACCCCCTGGGTGGAGCAGCCAGGCCAGTCCCCAGGGGAAGAACCATGTGCACTTGCTTCTGGCCCGGAGACTCTGTGCTCCAGATCAGTTGTGCCATTGCAGTGAGTTATGGGGCTGCTAATGCCCAGTGGGCCTACCTGGGGCAGGTGCAGCCTCTGGCTCTGATCCTGCTGCCTCCCAGTGAGCTCCTGGCCAATCACTTGATTGTACTCCTGTGCCTGGAACCATGGAGAAGTGGAAATACCTAGAAGAGTGGCAAGAGCAGCTCCTCGGATGGGAGAAGTAAGACCGGATATCTGACTTGGAAGATGATGAATCTCTGTCCAGTGACAAGAGTAGTGCTGCTCCCACCGGTGTCAGAGACTGGTGCCATGATGGATATATCCACACTGTGGCAAACGTAGCTTTCATTAGAGCCCCTTGACTATGGAACTTAACATTCATTAAGCTTCTGGTTATGCCACAAGGCTCATCTATTTTTAATTCCTCTATAGAAGGAGGAGGTGACTGAGGGTTGGTATATTAGGGGATAATGTGTATTTTAAAGCTATTTTTTTATTTTGGGGTTTGTTTTTTGGGGTTTTTTTTGCCCTAAGCAGCAATAAGCTGAATCTATGTATTTTGTCATGTACATTTTTTAAAAGGTGTCTACAGCATGGGAGATTTTTTATTTTAATTATGTATAAAACCAATATAAAGTAAGAAACATTTTACAAATGGGATAACTGAAGCATATTAAGCTAACAATACTACCTTATTAGCATTTATTTTAAATTCTGTTGTAAAATGAAATAAACCAGAAGTAATAAAATATAATTAAAACTTGCCTATGAATGATAATATGCCTTGACGGAGGACAGCCAACAGATAAATGAGCTAGCTGAAAAGAAATACATTATATTATATACAGATCTATATTTTTGTATATACTACCATGTATTAATGTACATCTACTACATACATAATTAATTTACATAAAATTAACCAATGAAAAAAGTCAGGCTGAGTCATGATGGATTTTAGCACAGAAATACATACATGCATATGTACAAACAGGGTAAATCAATTTGCTATGAGTCAAAATGTATATCTGTTGCAATACAACCTGCAGTGTATAAATGTGTTTATGCTTTATCATTAAAAGACAAGTCTTAAGCCTAAAATGTTTAATATAGTTTTATTATTAAAAAATAGTTCAATTATATAAGTTGATTCCAACTGTCTAAGAGCACATTTGAACTATTTGGATAATCAGTAATTGAATTACGAGGAGCTCCACTCCAAAAGCTTAAAAGTTCCACAGGAGCTTAGCTTCAGAAGCCCTGAGGAACTTTTAAGCTTTCCAAAAATGAGCCTTTGTCCTCCCGACTTGAGGAGTCTGAATGGAGGCATTGATGCTAATGGGGGCCAGCAGCTTCATCTAGATATAGGGGCAACTCTACCTCTCTCTATGGCTTCCTCTTTGTCCAGGACACATCATCCCTTTTCCTTGTCTTGAACACTTTCTTACCAGCACCCTGCTGGGAACCCTTCCTCTTCTGCAGCTCTACTTAGGCAGCATACAGAAACCCTTGGAAGATATAACCTTACTTTAGTTAACTGGAGCTACATTAATTGGGGTTTATAGCCTAAAGATGAAATCCTAGCCCCACTGAACTCTGCTGTAAAACTCCCATCAATATAAATGGGGTCAGAATTTCACTATAAGAATCTAAGATGTAACGCCACCATATTTTAGCCAAAAAAGCTTCTCAAGATACAAAACTTACCTTATTGTTTGTTGCACACAGTTTTCCAGACCTACTAGGTTGTAGTTCAACTGTCATAACACCTCTGGATGCAATTCTACATGGAACACCCAACAAGAATTAATAAGATTTACAGAAGTTTGAAAATAAATCAGTAACAGCACTTAACTCACTAAACTAACAGTATATCTACACTGTAAATTGTAATAAACCCATGGCTGGCTCATGTCAGCTGACTCAGGCTTGTGGGGCTATAAAATTGCAGTGTAGACATCCAGGGTTGCGCTGGAGCCTGGGCTGGAGCTGGACCCTTGCAGGGTCACAGAGCACAGGTTCCAGCCTGAGCCTAGATGTCTACACTGCAAATGTATAGCTCAGCAGCCCAAGCTCTGCAAGCCCATGTCAGCTGACATGGGCCGGGCGCAGGTGTTTTATTGCAGTGTAGACCTACACTAACTAACTAAACTAACTACACAATTGCAACTATAGCAAGGTATTTGTTTGGCAGCAGTAGGGTATTTAAGACATTTGTATTTTAAGGATGCTTTGTTTGCAGTGTTGTTGTAGCTGTGTTTGTCCCAGGATATGAGAGACACAAGATAGGTGAGGTAATATCTTTTACTGGACCAAAGCTTTTGGTCTGAGACAAGTTTTTGAGCTTTACAGAGCTCCTCTTCAGGTCGGGGGAAGGTAGCCAGAGTGTCTCAGCTAAATATAAGTTGGAACAGATTGTTAAGCATAAGGGGTTCACATCTACTGTAGGAGATTGCTTAAAATGAAGTGGGCAGTTAAGGGTTAGCAGGCAGTGGAGTGTGTTGCAAATTGTTGTAATGTGCCATAAAACCAGTATCTCTGAGTCCATGGTTTTTAGTGTCTAGCAGAGTTATGAATTTAAGTTCCCAGGCTTGCCTTTTGAAGGTGTACAAGCACATAATAATGGATATATCTACAATGGAGCTGGAAGGTGTAAATTCCAGGAGAGGAGACATACCCACCCTAACTCTGATAAGGATACTGTGCTAAAAATAAGTGTAGCTGTTGCAATGTGAACAATGACTAGCCACTCTGAGTGTGATCCCATCTAAGAACCTAAGTGAATACTTGGGGAAGCTAGCCCTTCTTTCTGCTTGCACCGCTGTGGCTACACTTCTATTTTTAGCATGCTAGCTCAATCAGCGCTAGTGTGGGTATGTCTCCATGAGCTGGAATTTATACCTTCCAACTCAAGTATAGACATACCTAAATTAATGGTGCCTGCCCTAAAGAATTTAAAACCTAAGCATAAAAGACAATGTGTGGGTAGAGACAGACCGATAGGGGAGCACAAGGAAATAATAAGACAATACTTGTAGGCATGATAAAGCAGTGGTTTCAGCATACCAGCTGCCTTACCATTGTCAAGTTTTTTGTAGGCATCACAGCAAAGGAAAATTTTAAAGAAGGATTTAAAACAGTGATTTTCAAACTTTTGTACCCCTTTTACATTGCAAGCCTCTGTGTGCGACCCCCCTTTAAAATTAAAAACACTTCTTTACATATTTAACACCATTATAAATACTGGAGGCAAAGCAGAGAGTTTGGGGTGGAGGCGGACTGTTCGTAACCCCCCATGTAATAACCTCGTGACCCCCTAAGGGGTCCCAACCCCTAGTTTGTCCTCCTTTTAAATCAGGGGTTCTCAATGAGGTAGCTTTGCAGAGGTTTACGGGGAGCTCCTCCCATATGTGAAGGGTAGCATGGGAGAAAACACAAAGGTGCTTGTTTGAAAATTTAAGAAGCTGAAAAATGGAGGCTGGCACCATTAACAGAGGAGAGGTGGAAGTCACATCTTGATAGCACATCAGAGATGACGGGTAGGGTGCAGATAAGTGGTAAAGGGCCTTGAAAGCAAAGGCAAGTAGCTGTTTTAGCTGACAGAGAAAGAGGAGCCATTGGAGGGGATGCAAAGAGAAGGGTGACATGGAAAAAGCAAAAAGCTAGGAATATGATCTTTCTAGCAGTGTTTGGAATGAATATAAATGGGACAAGACTGCACTTGTCACAGACAGAGGGTAGTAGGTAGCAACAGTTAAGATGATGAAGGCTTTGCCAAGTGTTTTAGCTGTGTGGATAGAGGAAGGCTGCACCTTAGAGATATTATGCAAGAAGAAGCAGCAAGATTTAGACAAGCCTGGATGTGAGAATCTAGAGAGAGAGCTAAGTAAAAGAAGACTTACAGGCCTAAGTGATAGGAAGATGGTGATGCTGTACATGGTGACTGAGAAATGAGGTAGTAGGGAGGGATTGTGGGGAAAGATTAAGAGCTCTGTTTTGGCCAGGCTGATCTTAAGCTACCTGCTGGACACTCATGGGACATCAGAGAAACAGGCTGAGATTTTAGAACTGGGGCTTTAGTTACATCATTGTATCATAAGTCAGATGCAACGTCATTGAAATCAATGAGATTATATTGTGTACATTAGATTAAAATCAGACCCACTTTATTAAAATAAAATTGAAATATATAACTTCACATTTCAAAAGCAAAGCAGGTAAAATCATTTAACACTTGTCTTGAGCTCTATGGATTTAAAACACTTAATTTATACTCATCAGAACCAATGGACTGTGTATAAATTACCATCTACATCTTAAGTATCTTCAACAATTACACCGTACTTACAATGCTTCTGTGTAATTAGGTTCAAGGCTATAGTCCATTTTATGGTAAAATTTCATTGTCTAAAAGAGACAGAATGAAGAGGAATGATAATTAAGAAAAATCCTGGATTTGATCATGGACATTTTCGTGATAAACAGAGCATACCTTAGAAAAGATGAGCAGGGATGAAGACCAGGCTCTGTCTAGTAAAGCACCTATCACAACAGTATATATGGCACAATATTCAGCACTAAAGATACTATTTAAGTGGGCTTTGTGTTCTTGGTGAAGGTCTGAAACATTATGAGCTCACTAGTTTCTCTCTTCTGAATGATGATATAAAGAATACTAGCTTGTTTTTCACCCAGTCACACTACACAGATAGGCATCTGATGAAATGCAATGAAAGTTATTATTTTCTTACTGAATGTATAACAAATATTAAAAAAACCAATCTTTTCATTTTGTTATTTGTGAAACAGTTTGTTTTACAATGTTCAAAAAAAAAAAAAAAAGAAACACAGTTTTAAATTTCCTCTTAGGGCTTGTCTGTGCACTACAGGGGTGTGATTTCTAACGTGTACTAATGTGTTGCTCATTAACTGGCCTACAGGCCCTGCTGGTGCACACTAAAGGTTCCTTAGAGTGTTTTAACACAGTACTTCATTAAAGTGCATGAGAAACCTTTAGTGCGCAGCAGCAGGGTCTACATGGACCAATTAATGCACAACACATTAGTACATTTTAGAATTTGCAACCTGGTAGTGTTCATTCCCCACTGTGTAGAAAAATCCTTATTCAAATAAGACCCTTTACTAAATCACGCTCTTTCCTCTCTCGGGGAACAAGCTTCTTTAAAGCTCTATCCCCTACCTTGTAAATATACTTCTGCAAAGCTACAAGGTATTTGGCTTCCAATAACTTGTGGTGAATCCCATAATTCAGATTCCAAAACTAGTTCCTTTTCTTACTAAACTAGAAAGCTAATAATTATATTTTAAACTGCAAAGATTATTTTTATTTAATATATCTAAACGAGCAGAAAACTAAGGGCTGATTCAGACTGGATTTATGCTGGCAGGAGCTATCACAGGGCCTCAACAGCAGCAAATCTGCCAGGGAAGAAATTTGTGGGGATGGGAAGCAGCCCCTCCCCCACCCTTGAACGCGAATACATACACACACACACACTCTATTGCCCAAAGAAAGCAAAGAATGGAATTCTATATGAAGATATATACTGCAAATTATGCTAAATATATTGTAGTTAGAAAGCAAATTGTATTGTATACAGGAACCATTTAAATATAACTTACCTGGTTTTTAGTACAGATTCCACGAGCTATTTCATAATCGACATTTGTTGTCTGCATCAGCAATTCTGGCCTGTAGATTTCCACATCTGTAGATAAGCCCAGATTCTCCATATAAACTATTTGAGCCCAAAATGTCACTTCATCTCCCATGTCCAGATAATAGACATTTAAATCCATGCTGTGCTTAAATACTAGATATGGGCAAGTATCTTGATAATTATGTATGCAACTAAATACTTCAGTTTTCAAGGGATAGTCCTCACGGTGTATTCTAGAACCATTGATAAACAGCATATATAGGTTACCAGATGGATTCAAGTAAAGGACTATGTTTTTACTTCCCTTTTCCCATTGAGGGAGCGCCACAGCATCTTTCATTTCAACTTTAAAAAAAATCATGACATTGTTTTTCATCTTTAGCACAGTGTTCCCGAAATAGTCTGCAGGAAGGAAAAAGAAGAGTCATCTTTACCTGTGTAGTTTAAATTTCCAGACGGATGATGAAAATACTAATTCTTTAAAAAAAAATACAGATTTTTTTTCTATTTCTATTTTACTTTGCACATTTGTTCCTAGCCAAAATTTCTCCTGCTCATTATATTGTCATGCAGTGTGAGCTGTGCCTTTTGGGTGCTGTCCTCTACCACACAGCTGATGCTGTAAGTGTCTAAACAATGAAGTGCTTTAGGATCTTTCAGGATGAAAAGTGCTGCATGGGAGCAGGGAATGATGAGACTGTGTGGAGGTGGGAGAAAGAGTAGGAGTGAACAACCAGGTTTATGGTGACCATGGCAATACAGAGATGAGCAACGGAATTGGCCAGTGATGCCCACAATGGCACATAAAAGGTTTGTGTTTTTAATAATACTAAAAACACTAATAAGTTGGGAAAATGATGGAAAAAATGTGTAAAAGATACCGCTAAGTCCTTGTTTGTAGAGAATCAGAAGGAACTGAGGGGTGGTTGCAGGCCTTTATATACTCTTGGTCTTGAGGAAGATGTATGTATTGCCCCAACAGATACTGTTGGCTAGAAGATTTCAAGCTTCCCTACTTGTGGCATGCAACTCTCAAGAATGGGGATCCATGTGGCAGTACTTGAAGGGCAAAATTTTGTTAACTATAATTTAAATATCAGAGGGGTAGCCGTGTTAGTCTGGATCTGCAGAAGCGACAAAGGGTCCTGTGGCACCTTATAGACTAACAGAGGTATTGAAGCATAAGCTTTCGTGGGTCAATACCCACTTCTTCGGATGCAAAGAAGAAGTTTGCATCCGAAGAAGTGGGTATTGACCCACGAAAGCTTATGCTTCAATACCTCTGTTAGTCTATAAGGTGCCACAGGACCCTTTGTCGCTTCTATAATTTAAATATGCCTATCCATCTAAAAATGGTACATTTCAGTCCTTATGAACCCACTAATTTAATCAAATAACTAATTGCTATAATAATCTAGAAAAGAGATCTCCTCAGGGATCCCCTTATTTCTGAAGTTGCTGTCTTACACCCAAATTATTATGTATTCAAATGCAATATACTTAACCAATAAGCAGTTGGTGAATAGTGCTCCCTTGAGCTTGTTCTGATCGCTTGTTATTTAATGCAGATACTATAAGAAATCCATTAATTGTGTTGTTTTTATAGCTATAATAGACCGTTTTCTTGTCCCACATCAGCATAGATGGTGATGCTGAATATACAAATTCCATCAACATAAAACCCTGCGGAGGAGCATCGAAGGAAAAGTCTCTTAAGACCCACAAATCTCGGTCTTCATTATAAACGGACAGATAAAACACCCTGGAGGAGCTGCACCCAACGCAAGCAATCAGCAAAGCAACTTCAGATGGGCGTGAGTCATAGCAAACAGTGCCTATAGATAAAGAAGCAGTCACTGGCAAATCTAGGACCTTCTTTAGGTTTGTTGTATCTGTTATTTTAATAAACACATTGCCACCATATCCTAGATATTGTTCACTTGGTGTCCATATTGCTACTGTACTTAATTTTCTTCCACTCTGTACAAAAAAAAAATTGAACAAAGCTATTAAATAAATATTACATTTCAGATACTGTACAAACTATTCCCTCTCAAGCTTTGCATAAATGATACCAGTATCTCCATTACAAAGTAAAAAAGATTTTCAGCTGATGTAATTAGTCTAGCTCCACTAGAGTCAAGTTGCTGTTATGGACTGGGAAGTAGGTGGTCTGGCCTAGTAGTCAGAGCAGGAGTCATGTCTAGTGGGCAGAGCAGGCATCCAGCTTAGGGAATGAAGCCAAGGGTCAGCACCAGAGTCAACTGCCAGTTACCAGACCCAGGGGTCAAGCCAGAGTCAGAACTAGGAATTGAAGCTGAGGGTCAGAGACCAAATGCCAGAGCCATGGGTCAAAGCAGAGTCAGGGTCTGAATCAGAGGCTGGGGTCAGAGCCAAAAGTGGCAACTGATGATTGGAGGTAAGACATAAGGGCAGGAACTAGAGAAGAGGCAAGGATCAAGCACAGTGCAGAAGCATGGAGTAAACAGGAGCAAAAGCAGGGGTCAGGCAGTAGCCAAGAGCAGAGAAGGAAAAGTGATGGGTGCAGGAGGCAGGGACAAGCAGGGTCCAAAGCAGCCACAACAGGAAATCACTTTGCTGCTCAGACAAACTTCCTGTGCCTCCTTCTGGCTTCAATAGCATGGTTGGACCAATTGGTGGAGCTGGGTGATCCCCCAATATTAGTGCCTTGGGTGAGGCTATAGTCCTACTAGCTTCTTGGCCCATCAGATTTCATCAGACATTAGGTGGAGACCAGCAGGCACTGCTGTCTGAGGACTCTTACATCTGGGTTCATAGACCTGGGACAAACCTAAGTCCTCATCCTGGAACTAGCTCCATGTGGGTACTCCTCTTGACCCATGTAGAGACAACTGTAGCATCAGGTACTTATTTTTAAATGACCTGAAAATTAATTTGTTGCACTCAATGCACTTCTAATTCCAAACCTATTATTATATCGGGGGACAGGGGGCCAATGGGTTAATCCCCACGCCTAGTGAAGAACTTTCATATTTCAAAATGTAATACAAGAATTGTGTGCGACTTACCTGTACTGGATATTCAGATGAACACCAATATCTTGACTGTATTCCAGTTATTCCTGTTTCTGGTAGATTGTATTCAGGTCCAAGTTTAAAAAAACGATTGGACTCTCTTTTGTAAACTATCCCCGTTATTAAAAATAAGATTCCATCATCAGTTAAAACAATATCAGTTACTTTGTGACTTAAGTCAAAGTCCAAAATGTGTGATGGAGCTTTGATTTCTTTATAAGTTATGAATCCATCATTTGTATGGAAAGTTCCAAATTCTGACAACAAAAGTGCAGTTGTTGGAATACATGCAGACCACTCAATGTAGGGCTCACTACCAGCTGGGGAACAGAGGGAATTATCATTTACATTGTTAGGAAATGGCTCTTCAGGCCTGGAAATGATAAAGGGACTATCTAGAACAAAACAATTCTGAAAAGCTATTGCCTTTCCATGGATCTTAGTTATGATGTCATCTGACATTGCAGGTACATTAATTTTCCAGAATCTGAAAATGGAAGAAATGACAGATAAATTGGCAAGAATTAAACTTTATATCAGATTCATTAAGAAAAATAATTCTTGACACATTTCAGCGTTTGTAGCAATTCCAAAACAATTTATTTCCCATTTCTTTTTAACAGTTTCTCTAAACCTTTTACATTTTTCAAGTCACAATATTCTCAGGCATACCCTACAGTCACAGTGGTCAGCACATATGCCAGCAACTATTAGAGTGGTGGTACTGTTGTTACTACAGACAAGCTGTGCACTCCTGATCAAGATCATTTCTATTTTGTAGGGACATACCACTCCTTCAAATTGTTTCCTGCTATTCCCCCATTTCCACCAAATGTAAAATATAAAATGGGTGGGTGGGGGGAGGGAGACCAAAATCTGCCTCCGGTGGGACTTTAACCTGCAACAGCAGCCAGGCCACTAATGTTCAGTGCCTCAGTAAATGCTGGGAATCACACATCTCTGAATGGTCTCACATAAACGGGCAAGAAATGTACATGGTCTGGAGCTGGGAGAACAAGGACTGGTTATGACATCATGGATTACTGTGGCAACAGCAGACAGAGCCATTATTATAGTCACTTTTTGCCATGAACAGTGTAAGCTGCATTACTTTACAAAATGAGTTTCCTAACTTTAGGTGACACTGATGACACTAGTGGATGAAAAAGGTAAGTTATTAATATCAGGATATGGATTATTTGGTCACAAATTCACTTGGTTCAATGTTTAGCTAGTGATAGAAGTATCAAAACTTCCAGAATTCTATAAAAATAGGGTTGTTTTTAAATAATGGAGCTGAGATAATTGAATATGAGAAAAAACAGCCACATTTTGTCTTAGATATACACATGCAACTGCTATTGATTTCAATGCAAATTGTATGCACATATTCAAAGGCAAAATTTGGTCCATACAGAAGAAGAATTATGAAATAGTAAAACTTTCTATGTGGGCATGAATCAGCATTACTGGAGAAACAAATGCTATTACTCTATATGATGAGCAATCTTGTTTTTCACTCTTATTTTGTTCTTTATACTTCTGCTGTATAGAGAAAAGAGGTTAAAAATAAGACAGAAAATAGATATTACAACTCACTTCACTACAACAGCAATTTACTAAAACTGCCATCATTTATAAAAGGACCCAATTTGCCAAAAATGCTTCTATTCCTCTGGTTAAGTAAGTGCAAATATTAGAGAATGCCTTTATCTGACGACAAATTTCTTTGATATAATGATGTGTTGCTATATTGCCACCTAGTGATGAAATGGATGAGATCCAGTTGAAAAAGATGTCTAACAGAGATGACAGTAGGCCAAATTCAGTCTCTAACCCAAAAATGTAACAGTGATGTAAACAGTGTTGTAAGTTACTTGTTGAGTGTAAACTGGTTAGAAAAAGGCAGGAAGATGAAAATTAGTTCAACTTGTTTTAATATGGTATTCAGACTTTAAAAACAACTGCAAATTAAAAGTCAAAAGGACAGATGGGACACATGTTTCAGAAAATGCAGCTAACAAAAGAGCCTGCTACACTTTAATCTAAGACAGAATCATCCTCAATACTCCTGGGGCCAAATCTAGCCCTGGGGTAAGCCTGTGTAATTCCCACTAACTTCAATGAGCATTTGTGCACGGCAGGATGTTGTTACCACAGAGTACCACATTGATGGAAAACACACTTCTTTTGCACATCCACTGAATAAAAAAATCAGTGCAAGTTATTCCCCTTCACCACATATATATTTTCTGATCAGCTCACACAAAGGTATACATTTTTTCATCATTTACATCCCTGCTGAATTTGGCCCTTAGTGTTTCTGTTATATATTATATAGTTTTGTAAATATTATAGCATTAGAAATTAAAATTAATATGTTGCAAGAAGATGGAGCAAACAGTGAAGAAAGTAGAGAAAGACAGTTGGAGAGTCCTAGGGTTAAGATTAATATTCCTACTGACAAAAAATTAAATACCAGAAGAAATAGTGCAGAAGGGCTTCATTGTGGGTTCAGCATACTGCCACTACATCGAGGGGAATAGAAAGAGGTAGGGGATAACTAAGCAGTGTCCCTAAAGTATTCTTAACAGTCAGCTATGCCTGGACATATGAATTACCATTATCTGGATATTCTCATCCACTAGAAATTTTCTATAATGTCAGATATATCTTTGGGAGAAACTTTATATTACTTTCACAGGGAGTCTCAGTGGATTGCTGGAAAGAAGAAACAGCCAAGACATGCTCTGTAGAGTGTGTATTGAGCTAACAATTCTTCCTGGAGGGATGAGAGAAGATGACGACCTACTCACCACATAGGTTTGCCCTGTGGAGAGGGAATGATCCAAAGTGCTATTTTCAAACAGGACTTGAAAACCAGCCAATAAGGAAAGAAACATAACTTGGAGGAAAGAGAAAAGGAAGGAGTATCTGACTGAGATACTTATTTTTTAAGAACGTGGTGGGCTCAGCAGAGCACCACAAACAGGCTGTGAGCTCCAGGGAACTGATATGAGTTGGGGGAAGAAAATTGACCTTTGAAATGCTAACTACCCGTAAACTCGATAATTAAGCTCAGACCATTATAATGAAGTTTTGTGCAATCTTAGGCCCCAGACCTGCAATTTACTGCTCAATGGTGTTCATGCATGTTCAGTGGTGCATTTGTGTAGGACTGAGGCCATGGTCTACATGAGAACAAACATATGTTTTGTTTTTAATGTTTCTTCTCTCTCTTTCTAAAATAAACAGTTTCTTATTTAAATTAAATGATAATTTAGATTTAACAGCTAACTTGGGGGGGGGGGCGGAGACGGGACCAAGGGCCGACTAACCATGCTGGGAGATGACAGGCTCTTCCCTCAAGGAAGAAACGGTATACAGGTCGTATTCACTATTCACACACAAAAGCTAACTAAAACGAGAAAAAGAGGTCCAGATGGGGCCACAGTCTCTATCCAATGATGTGTCACAACAGCATTAAGTGAGCTTTCATATTTTGGGGAGCTGGGGTACTGTTATCTCACAGTGAAAGCCCCTGAAAGACATGCCATATTGTGAAGGCATCTGTGGGCTTCCTTCCCCAGGCAAGGTACATCAGTGATTACTATACATTTGGATCAAAGGAATTTGAAAGTCTTTTTCCAGTTGAGTTCTTTGGCACCAAGCCACCAAAGTACTTTGCATCTAGGGAGGAAGTCAGCAGGGCCTATATATAATTCATTGCAGAGGGGCAAGCTCTCCCCCCAGAGTCTGAAATTGAAAGGAGAATTCCCAACAGATTCCCAGAATCCAAACAGGCTTGGAGGCTACTGCCCTCTTTGCAAATTCCCAACCCCTTCCATACTGAGAAGAGTACTAGAAGGACACTTCATTAGGTTCCCTGGAAGTTCTGTTATTTTCCCCATAGGTTTTTCTGCTTGCGTGTAACAATATGGCCACTAGTTATTTCTGTACTAGTTAGTGTCATTATAATAAACTTTCAGTATCTTTTCCTACAGTATACATTAACAAAAACAGGCCAAAATGCCTTATTTATACATTCAACTAAGGCCATAATCTGTGCAATCATACAGGTGTGTGAAAAATCATTTAAAATGGAATTCTGTTTAGAAAAAATTAAATGAAATATAGTACCCCAACTCTGGAAATGCAGTAGCAAAGTACTGGGTATTTCTAAAATAGGTCTGAACAACAGGTTCCTGTCCCAAATTCCAAAACTGCTTGCTAAGTATCTTAGAATTCTGTTTAAGTAAAATAAAGGCTGTTAGTTATCATACATTTTGATGTCAATATAGTGTAAGGCTGTATAAAAGAAATCTCAGAGTTAAAATACTCTTTAAATAACATTCTAAAGTACACTTCCAAATAAAGGCGCATTATTAAACACATTTACACATTTTATCCACACTAGAATATAATATATTTGGAACCAAAATTAAATGTTCTTTGCAATATTTCCTAAAGTATATATAGCAGGAAATTTAAAAAATAACACATAGAAATCTAATAATAAAAGTTTATGGAAAATAATGAAAATATTATGTTCTTCTCCAAATTCCAGTACTTCAATTAATAAAGATAATTTTAATTCTAGTAACTCTGAGGCAAATCAACACATTTATGAAATGAATATTAAAAGATGCCAAAGAGAAGCAATCCAGCATGGCAATTTATAATAAGGTAATAACTCCTAAAGGGCATCCCTTGGTCATGTACACCTCAGGTAAGGTATGATGCCAAAGGCTAAATATCATCAACCACCCCACAAAGGCATCAGGAGTGCATACTCTGACGTTTAGTGCATATACCAATCCTGCAAGCTGATCCATGTGGGAAGAATCGTGTGCTCACATGGATTCCCATTGGGTGCAAGAATCCATCTGCACATATCAGCTTGTGGGATCAGGGCCATAATGTACCTCCTTAAATGGTAAAGTCCAGTTCTACTGTTAAATGCAGCTCTATAAAAATGACATAATGGGTTCACTGTTTATTATGTCTTGTTACTGCCATATCATAATTACTAAGACAAAAAGTAAAAAGTTTTTTTCTGAGTGTCAGCCATGCAAATTCACTCTAGAATGTGAAAGTCAAGCTTGGATCTTTCCTTCTCACCCATCACCACCAGTAGCAAAACGGCTGTAGGCTAAATTCTGACCCTAACACAAGTGTACTGATGGTAGAATTTAGCTATGCCACTGGAATTTAGCTAACAATTCTGTTTTTAATGCGGAGATGGAAACAAAACCACCTCACTCCCCCACAGCTGTTTTACCTCTGCAGTATTAACTGGAACAAAAAGCATCAAAAAAGTTATTTTTGTCACTACCTTAAGTTGAAATGACTATGGATGCACATAGGCAGCATATTTAATGAATAAGACAGTGCCATTTTTAATTAGTAACTTTTCAGAGTAGACCTGCACTTTCAATACCATGTTTTTAAAAGAAAATATAGAGCTATTTTAACATACCATTGGAGGAGACGTTGCAGTGTGATTCAATTCAGAGAGTTCTGCGCTTTCTGGATCGTATATCCATAAGATTAACTCCTAGCAAATAAAAAAGGCAAATGATAATATTTTGTTAATAAACACGTTAATATGCTGTCACTGTGGTCCGATTTCTTTTAGTGACTAGATGTATACTAGAATGTAGTAACAATACCTTATAAAGGAGCATTAACTTGGACAATGTCAAAATTAAGTCTTGAGCCTGATTTTACTCAGACAAAAGCAAAACTTCCATTGACTTCAGTGGGCAATGGAGACTGAGGGGATCCAGATCCACTCCTCATAGAAAGGGAATTATTCCCTTTCAGTTCTTCTATTTGTCCCTGAGCAATACTTCACATACCATAGTCTCTCTTATTCTACTGGGGCCATGCTACTTTACAATCCTGATGCAGCATGGAGAAAGAGGGATCAGAAGTGGGTATTTAACTCTAAAAAGAAACAACAAATTCGTTTCTTAGCAGAGAGATATTAATATATGTCTTTTTCTCCTGCCTCCATGACTGCTATGGGTCTTCAGCCTGACTGTCCTTGGATTTTGCTCCTCAAAGACACAACCATTTCTGATCAACTATGTGGCCCATATCAGTCAGCCACAGAGGAACTCAACCCCTCGCGGGGTCCCAGAGCCCAGCCTCCAGCCCAAGCCTGAACATCTACCCCACGGTTAAACAGCTCAGGAGCCTGAGTCCCACGAGCCTGAGCCAGCTGACATGGGCCAGCCGAGGGTGTATAATTGCAGCGAAGAAGTATCCTTAGGATCTTGGAATCTGCCCCTGACTAGAGGGGCAGGTTTGGGTAACTGTATAGCTGCTCTTTCAGAGGTGGCTGAGCACAATACCCCTCATTCCAATGATATAAGTAGGCTTCCACTGCTGTGGAGTCCAACCAGGCTGTGCCTGTTTCGCAGGCTCCACATACAGATGCAACAGTGTGCTGAATTTGGTCCATACTCAATAAAGGTGAATGTTCTTTTAGTTTCCATATTTTCCCAGCCAAACACAATCTCTCTCATAGAAAAAAGAAAGAGGGAGGGCATGAGAAATGATTACATATGTAATTTGTTTATACTAACTTTGGCAAATTTTGCAAAATAACGCATTTTACAGACTGAATGATAGGCCACAACATTTTACGGTATATTGAAATTTTTATCCAAACTCCCTAAAAAAACCCCTAGCTTGGGCATGAAGCATGCATTTCCCAAAGCTCCAGAAAACACAAATATATAGAAGAATAAAGAAAGGGTTGGCTGAAGTCCATTGACCTTTCCTTCTGACTGGACTAAATTTGTATCAAATCACTATTTTGGAAAAGTGAGAAATAACTTCAGAGTTGAAGTTAGTTAAAACATTAGGCAAAAGAGAGCACTGAAAAATAAAATGTACCTGGCTATCATTTTTTGAGGATGGAATGGAGCTACAAAAAATAAAATGAAATAAAAGTTACTTTTAAGTATAAGTAATAACCACTGCTTTGTAAAAGAAAAGAAAGGCTACTTTCTTACAGTAACTGTAGTTCTTTGAGATGTTCTGTAAATGTTGACCCCACTCTTAGCATACATGCACCCCATATGCTGGAGTTTGGAATATTTTAACCAGCAGTGTCCATTTGGCATGGCATAGGTGCCCTGGATGCCCTTGTGCACTTCCCTCCCCAAGCATATAAAGGGCAGAGCATCCCCAACCACCACTCAGTTCCTTCACTGCACAGAATCCCAGTTAAAGACTCAGAGCTACAGAGATGAAGGGTGGATTATGGTGTGACGTTACTGACATGAACTGTGACTGTATATATATCATTGTTGCAAACAGGGTCCTAGCGTTGCACCAGGTCTTGTACAGAGGAGGTCAAGTGAGGTGTCTATGGAAAGATTGTAGTTTGCTGGTTATGATTATGCTGTCTGTATCATTTTTGTATTTGAAGTTATGAATATTGGCTATGTACTTGTATCCCAATGTGTTTGATTCTAAGTAGCCTCAGCGAAGCATCTGGTCAGCTTCTTGAGAAAGGACTATTCTCAGTAAGTGCCCAATCAAGAAACACTTAACTGACAATGGACTTTGGGAGATGCCAATCCACATCTGAGCTTTCCTGGGAACGTTCAAACTAACATGTAAACAATGGCATCGGCCTGCAAAAAGCTGAATCATTCATGGACATGTGACTTGCCCAGGTGGCTACAAACTCCATCTTGTTGCTGAGACTTTGCACAGAAAAACAAAGGGCTTTCCGCCCACAAGAGAGAGAATATAAAAGGCCCTGGAAGCTTCTCCATTTGGTCTTCAGCTGGCTCAAGAGATGGCCTCTCCACCCCAAAGAGATGCCTGAAAGAAACTGGAACAAAGGACTGTAACTATGGGGGTGTGAGTGATTGCTGGACCCAGGCCATACACTACAACATTGGTCTGAAAAGGATTGTACCTGAGATAACATCTAGGGTGAGAAGTTAGTATTTGTAACTAGATCCTTAGTGTATTAAGTTAGCCTTGCATATTTTGATTTATTTTACTCAATAACTTACTTTGTTCTGTCTGTTATTACTTGGAACCACTTAAATCCTACTTTTTATACTTATTAAAATCTTTTTATATATATACACTTTTTATATATATACTTTTTGCTTATTAATTAATCCAGAGTAAGTAATTAATACCTGGGGGGAGCAAACAGCTATGCACCTCTCTCTATCAGTGTTATAGAGGGTGGATAATTTATGAATTTACCCTGTACAAGCTTTATACAGAGTAAAACGGATTTATTTGGGGTTTGGAGCCCATTGGGAGCTGGGTATCTGGGCGTTGGAGACAGGAGTGCCTGCTGAGTGGTGTTCAGTTAAAGCCTACAGCTTTGGGGACGTGGTTCAGACCCTGGGTCTGTGTTGCAGCAGGCTAGCGTGTCTGGCTCAACAAGACAGGGTTCTGGGGTCCCAAGCTGACAGGGAAAACAGGCTCAGAGGTAGTTTCAGCACATCAGGTAACAGTCCCAAGGGGGTCTCTGTGACTGAACCCATCACACATGGAATCTACATGTACAGAATATCTTGAAGAACTACAGTTACTTTAAGGCAAGTAACCTTTCTTTCTTTGAGTATTTGTACTTGTGGATCCCACTCTTGGTGATTAGCTAAGAGGCAACTTCTTTAGGAGGTGGGAGGATGGAGCTTATTGAAACAAAGATTGCCGCATTGCTTGACCAAACTGAGCATCTAATCTAGAAGATGACACCAAGATGTAATGGTTGGTGACAGTGTGGACAGAGCTCCATGTAGCTGCTCTGTAAATTTCAGCTATAGGGACTCTGGTAGGGCATGCTGCTGAGGCTGCTTGAGTTCTGGAAGAACATGTCTTAATGTGAGAGGAAGGAATCAATTTCTTAGTATCATAGGACACCCTAATTCAGCTTGAAATCCACTTAGAATGTCTGTTTCAAAATCACCTGAGCTTTGGACCTGCCCCCCAAATATCACAAAGAGTCCTAAGGATTTACAAAATTGTTTTGTCCTGTGGAGATAATAGGACAGTGCTGCCTTCTTCGTGTCCTGGCTGTGAAGTCTTGCCTCTACCAGAAAGGAATGAGGTTTAGGGGAAAGTATAAGTGGGTTCAAAAAAGAATTAGAGTTCATGGAGGACAGTTACATCAATGGCTACTAGCCAACATGGTCAGTGATGCAACTCTATGCTCTGGATGTCCCTAAGCCTTTGACTGCCAGATGCTGGGACTGGATGACAGGGGATGGATCACTAGATAATTGCCCTGTTCTGTTCATTCCCTCTGAAGCATCTGGCCTTGGCCATCAGTATAGCCATTCTTATGTAAAACAAACCCTGGTAGATAGACAATGTGATTGATGTGAAAACTGGAGACCACCTTAATTTTAATCTTTGGATGAAGTGTATGTCTACACTGCAAAAAATAAAAACAACCCACCTCAGCAAGTCTCAGAGCCCAGGTCCGCTTCTCGGGCTCACAAAGCTTGTACTACAGGGCTAAGGGTCTCAGAGCCCAAGCTTCAGCCAGAGTAGGAACATCTACACTGCTATTTTTAGCCCCATTGTGTGAGCCTGAGTCAGTTGGCCCAGGCTCTAAGGCGGTGGTTCTCAACTGTGGTCCACTGCTTCTTCAGGGAAAGCCCCTGGTGTGCCGGGACGGTGTGTTTACCTGCCGCATCTGCAGGATCGGCCGGTCACGACTCCCAATGGCTGTGGTTTGCCACTCCAGGCTAATGGGGGCTGTGGGAGGCGGCATGGGGTGAGGGATGTGCTCATGTGAGGGATGAGGGTTATCCGGGGAGCCACGGCCGGCCGAACCTGCAGACGCGACAGGTAAACACACCAGCCCGACATGCCAGGGGCTTTCCCTGAAGAAGTGGTGGATCACAGTTGAGAACCACTGTTCTAAGGCATGCTGACACAGGGTTTTTTTGCAGTGTAGTCATACTCATAAATTACTCTGTCTGTACAGAAAACTGTCTATAAAGGACCAGCAATCAGAGCCTGAATTTCATACAATTTCCATGCATAAGTAATTGTCACCATAGTGATGGTCAGGTGATTAAGTGAACACGATGGCATGGGTTCAAACAGCCAACCAAATCAACAAGGTAAGTACTAAATTCAGATCCCAAGTATGAAAACTTTTCATATCAGGTGTGAAAATGTGTAATAACCCCTTCAGTAACCTGCGAGCAACAGTGTGTGAAAAGACAGAGTAATTTTGGATGGGTTGATGATGAGCAGATAGTGCTGTTAAATGCACTTAAATCGAGCTAACTGATGTCCTGAATGCTTTAAAGATATAATCCAAATATCAGGAATCGAAGATCCTAATGGGCTAAGCTATTGTTGAGCTGCCCAAGAGGAAAAATGTTTCCATTCTGCACCATGTGTTTGCCAAGGGGAGGGCTTTCTGCTCTGTAAAAGCAAATCTCAGACCTGTGCAGAGCAACTTCTGTCTACTGATGTTAGTCATGCAACAGCCATGTTTTCAGATGTAGAGGCAACAGGTCTGCATGAAGGACTAGACCATGATTTTGTGAGACTCTCTCTACACTACCCGCCGGATCAGCGGGTAGCGATCGATCTATGGGGGGTCGATTTAGCACATCTAGTCTAGACGTGCTAAATCGATCCCCGAGCGCTCTCCCGTCAACTCTTGTACTCCACCCCGGCGAGAGGCGCAGGCGGAGTCGACGGGGGAGCGGCAGCAGTCGACTCAGCGCTGTGAAGACGCCACGGTAAGTCGATCTAAGTACGCCGACTTCAGTTATGCTATTCTCATAGCTGAAGTTGCGTATCTAATTAGATCGATCCTCCCCCCACCAGTGTAGACCAAGGCATAGAAATGTTATCCACGGTTTGTTCAAGAGAGGTAGAAGTTCTGAAAAACAAAAATTGGTGTGGCTATGCTGAAGCTATTAAAATCAGACATGTCTTGTCTTGCCTCCCTTTTCAAAGGATCCTTGGACTAAACAGAAATGGTGAGAAGGCATACATTCATGGAAAAATGTTGGATATAGACCTCAGACTCATTGCCCCTTGAGAGCAAAAGCTGTGAGACTTCCTGTTTTCCCTAGTCACAAACAGATCTACCCATGAGACTACTCATTTTTGAAAGAGCTGATGCAGAAGGAAGTATTTTAGAGACCACTCAGACGTCAGCACCACTCTTTTGGTCAGATGATCTGCCAAATAGTTGTTATCCCCTGGAATACATAAAAGTTGACTCGATACTGAATACACCATTCCCGTAGAAATAAATCGTCATCTAGTAAATAAGAAAAGCATTGCTCACCATTTTCTAACATAATAAAAACTAAAAGTTAAGAATCTGAATAAATGTCAGTTAAGATACACAACTGCTTAAATAAAATGTGTACAAATATTGCATATCCTCCTGTGACACTTTCTCAAGATGCGCAGGACTGTGGGTGATCTTATTACCCCCTACCGCCAGCATAAGAGTCTATCTTGTGGTAGCTGGGTGTCAGCTCCAGTACAACATCAACCTTTCAACCACACAAGCATTCTCCTCAGGACTCTGCCAGTCCAATCCTTGCCTTGCAGGTTAACATTAGGTGCACCCCAACCTTTTGGACCCCCTTGAAGAGCATTCCTCTCCCGAATCCAGCCTGTCACTTGATACTACAGAAATTAACAAGTCCGCTGTCTCCAAAGAGACAGTATGCACACCATCCTGTTAACTCAGCTAAGGACAAAACACTTTACTTTAATATTACAGCACTGAGATGAATTTATAGCAAAACCAAGAATAAGTTTTTATTAATAAAGATTTAAGTGATACTAAGCAAAAATAATAGAAACATAAATGGTTACAAATGAAACAAAAGTATAACACACTTCTAAGAGACTACATATAACCATATCAGGCTCCAGTCTTTGTCTAAAGCAGTTTTGCTCACCCACAACCACTTCTCAGTGTCACTAATGCAGTAACGCACATGACTGGGGAGCCACTGTTTATGGATGCAAAGAGCACTGACCTCTTTGTTCCCTCAGTGATGGATAATTAAAATGTCTTTTTGCTTCTTATAGATCCCAGTTGGCATAGTAAATTTGTCAGGCTTGATAGGAACTGCTGTTACATGACAGTAAACCCTTTGCCAGTGGGCATTTAGGGGCTGTTAGGATCACACCTCCTGGTTAGAAAACGGGAGTACCAAATTTAGTGTAAAGGTTATTATTACATCCTTCTCATGCCAGTGTTGGTGCACAGGGCTGAAACTAGTCTCTTCCATCCTTCTCTCATGTACTGCAGCCTGCCTCCATCTGCTCAATGTTGTTGAGATTGACTGTTCTGCCCTCTCTGCTCAGGATTCTTCTTAAGGTTTCTCTTGGGGGCCCATGTTTCCTCACACCAGTTGGTTTCTACTTGACAGCTTCATGTGGGAGTCTGTGTGTTGGCAACCAGAGTACATGTCCCAAATATGTCCAACACTTCTTTCTAATTCTAGTGGAGATGAGGTTATATTTAGTTGCAAATCAACTTTAGCCAATAAGCATCAACCTCTTTAGGAAAATAACTAAAACGCATAAATGCAAAAAAAGATTAAAATTGATTATTTAAGTCACTTTGATTTAAATCAATCCAACCTGTTCAGCAGTCATAACCAAAGAACCTGGGGTAGGAGGAGTATAAAAATACTCATACCTTTTGGATGGGACTTGATATCTGCGGTCCTCTCTCCTAAATATTGCAGAGTGACACAGGTATAGTCCACAGATTTTTGGTCAAGTCCAAAGTACCTTCATTTATTGACATCGCAACACAACCCTGAGGTACTGGCTGAACAATATTAAAAAATGTTATAAGATTTCCCTCAATCACCTCAAGAGGAATCTCAAGCATCTCTACCATCCACTTCAGAATGTCTCAGAATGCTCTAAAGTCATCCTCTGTAAATGGGGTAGAAGGAATGACTGGTCTCCTGTTCTGGTGCTCCTGTTCCTCTGTTAAAATGTCCTGCTTGCAAGGCAAGTGTGGAGCTCAGAGTCTGTGCAGATGGTGACTTGTCCCTTGATCTTGCAAGAGGAACTTCCAAAGGGGATGGATACTGAAATTGTGGGGTCCAGGAAGACCTCCAAGGCACATGAGAAGCATCTGTAGCATGTCCTGTATATTGGTCAGATTAAGAACTTCTCTTGTGGTGATCTCGAACTCTTGAATAGTTAGAGTATGGCTGTGAGCTTGGAAAAGTACTCTTGCTAGAGGCAGCAGATGAGGAGTAGACTTGTTCAACTGGAGGTGCAGTTCCCCTTGGAATCACTGGAACTTGAGGAGGGCTGACAGGCTTCCCGAGATGAAGGTAGATGGAGGGAAATTTTCATAACCAATGCCATAGACTCCAGTATCAGGGAAGATCATGAAATATCTGATAAAGCAGATGCATTCAAGGGTGACTCTGGTTCCGGGGTGATTCTAAGTTCCGTCAAATCAGTGAATGCTGTAGAAGTTGACAGTACTGGGATCATAAATCGGTACCAGTGCAATGGTCAGTGCCATCATAGATCTCTCCCTAGTCAGTACTATAGTAGATATTAAGGATGGTACCATAGCCATTGATACTGGACTGACCCTAGAGGTAGCCAATTTTGGTTGGTGTGGCGTTGGTTCTGTAAGGGAAATCTGCACCTTTAACTGTAAAGGGGGCCAAGGAACAGCCAGCCCTGTTCCAGGGTGGATCCCAAAGCAGGTGCTGGGAATCATCAGACCCAGCTGGGCAGTGTCAGGTGGTTGGGTCTGATGATTACCAGCTAGGTAATATAGATGAGGGCCCTAGCTCCATTAGGGCGACTGGGACTAGGAGAGTGCTAGGAGAACACCCTCCTGTAATTACAGCCCAGACTGCAGACAGTGCAGTGGAGGACTGCGAGCAGGTGGGAGGCCTGTGAATGTCCTTAAGTAGTGAGATGACTCTGACCACTAAACTGCCAAAGGCCAGGGGGCCCACAGCTATGCTGGGAGCAGAACAATTGCTTTATGTTGTCATTCCATATATTGGAGAGACACGGTGTAATATTTTTTTATTGG
This sequence comes from Chelydra serpentina, assembly GCA_037349315.1. Lineage (NCBI taxonomy): Eukaryota > Metazoa > Chordata > Testudines > Chelydridae > Chelydra > Chelydra serpentina. The sequence continues at coordinate 43,235,357 of JBAIAC010000001.1, forward strand.
ACCAACTTCTGTTGGAGACAGAGACAAGTCTTCGAGCTTACACAGAGCTGCTCTTCAGCTCTGGGAAATATACTTGGAGCATCAGAGCTCAATACAAGATGGAACAGATTGTTTAGCATAAGTAGTTAACACATTTCAAGGGATCTTGAAAGAGGGGTTGTGAGAGGTGCTGAGCATTGTAGCAGTGGAGATAGATCCGCAGGTTTTGCATTTGTTGTTCTGGCAGAGTCTGGTGCCACTTTGAGTTGGTGTGCCCTGGTCTGTGGGGAGCTTGCTTTTGATGAGGAGCTTGGAAAGGTTAGGGGGTTGTCTGAAGGCCAGAAGAAGGGGTTCAGGAAAGATTTCTTTTAGGATGGCGTCCCTCTATCCACACAAGAGTGGCTCAGCCGGATAAGGAGAAGGAAGAGGACACAGGATGGCATGTTCCAAGAGATCCTGCAAGCCTCTGCTTCTTCGGACACCAAATGGGGAGCTCTAGGCCAGAGGCAGGTAATTAGGGAGAAGCTCATCTGTGAGAGATAGGTGGGGCTTCTACAAAAAATCAGGAAACTAGAAGCGGGGGACTGCAGGGAAGGAGTCTGCAGTCACTTCCTGGGAGACGGGAGGTGTGTTTGGAGACTGCAGAGAGTTACCTAAAGTTACTCCCTAGCAGGAGAGTGTGAAGAGTCTGGCAAATGCAGAGGAATGGGGAGGGTCAGGAATTATGGAAGCAGCTCAGGGAAAGGCAGCAAGGTGCAGGGAACGGACCTTGGCTGCTGTGTAGTAGAGGGTCCAAGTAGATTCCTGAGTGATGATCAGTAGCAGTTGGCCATTGCAAGTTTCCCCAGAGTCAGTTGCTTTTCCACTGTCAGTGCAGATCTCATTTTGGCGTCACGGCACTGGAGGGCTGGGGTGAGCTCTGCACACAGATCCAGGAATGTAGCTTTGCGCATCTGAAAGTTCTGCAGCCACTACTTGTCATCCCAACCCTGCATGACAATGCAATCCCACCAGTCAGTGCTTGTTTCTCAGGCTCAGAACCAGCGCTCCACCGTCTGCCACTGCCCCGTGGATGCCGCCAATAATCTTGAATTGTTTCTTTCTATATCACATAACAATCTAGCCTCCAAGGAATTGTCACATTCCCCATGGCTCCTCTGGCAGCTCTGCAGATATGAGCATGGGGCACATGATCCTGCAGTAACACTCATCACAATTGTGCAGAGCTGTGCAGGATTCATGCTTCTGACAGATGGTGGACAGCAAAGAAGGACGTGTGCGTTTGCAGGGATTTTGAAAATTACAAAACGTTATGGGATGCAGATGAAATTATGGGATAGAGAACAATGCATTATGGAATTTTGAAATTATGCTCACAGTCACTCCTGCATTACTCATTTCGGCCCCATTTGGCATGGCAAAATCTTCCCAAAACACCCTGCGCTAGATTGTGGTGAGTTACACAGAGGGATAGCTACCCATGGTGCACTGCTCTCTACATCAATGCAAGCGCTGCTAGTGAGGATGCGCAACGTTGACACGAAGAGCATAGTGTGAACCCACAAAAGCAATGTAATTACTGCAGCAGCTGTATGCTGATGTACCATAGGTCAACATAATTTTGTAGTGTAGATGTGTCATGGGGCAAGTGCACCCTGTCCCCTCTTGGAGTGGGGCGGAGTAATTACTTCGCCGCAGTGGCGTGCTTACGACCACCTTTAGTCTTGGGGTGGTGAGGACTAATGGTAAAAGTCAATATGGCCACTCTCTGTCTCAAGGTTGAATGGCCAGTCAGGGTGACTGCCCCTTCCCACACGTCCATGGGGCCCAATGGCCCGAATCAAAATGACTTTCTGGTTCAGTAAAGGTGTATCGCTGAGTGTTCAGAGTCAGTGTGCCCGCTTGGCTCAGCAAGGCAGTATGGTCTAGCGGCAAGAGTCAGTAGGGCTGCCCTCTCTCAGAGCGGTGTGGCCCAATAGACAGGGTTGATAGGGTCGCCGTCTCTCGGGGCCGTGTGGCCTAGTAGTCAGAGTCAAGGTGGCCTCCTGGCTCAGTAAGGCTGTGTGGCTTAGTAGAAAGAGTCAGTTGGGCTGCCCCCTCCCTCAGGGCTGCGTAGCCTAGTAGCCAGAGTCAGTATCACTGCCCCTTCCATGGGACTGTGTGGCCTAGTGGCAAGTATGTCTGACACCGGGTCAGCGGGAATCAGCCTGAAACACGCTAACCCCACTTGGCACCACAATTAGTCTCCCTGAGCTACTTCCTACCCGGTTCCTGACGCCAGGGTCCTGGCATCTCCGCGGGTTCTGGGCTCGTCAGTCAGGGTGGCTGCCAACAGCTCCGCCTCACCTTGGGCATTCTCCAGAATCTTAGCATCCCTGGCTCCCACTGTCTGGGGCTTAAAATTCCTTGGCTAGAGCTTACAGCATGTGTCCTCTCTTTGGCGGCCAGCCCTGAATGAGCTGAGCTGTTTCCTTTTATCCCTAATCCGCAGCTGGAGCATGCTCAGCAGGGCCATGAGGGCGTTGCCTCCTTGGTCCAGAGAGTGGAGTTAACCCTCTCTGTATCAATGAGGGGCAAGTGAGCCCCGTCACAATATGTCCTAGACCAACTAGTTAGGGTAACTCAGGCCTGATCTACGCTACAGAGTTAGGTCAATGTAAGGCAGCTTACGTCAACCTAACTATGTAAGTATTTATACTAAAATTTTGCTCCTGCCGACATAACTGCCTCACTACACTGACTTAACTCCACCTTCACGAGAGGCATAGGTCAACAGTAATGTAGTTAGGTCAATGCAGTGTCAGTGTAGACACTGTGTTGCTTACAATCATTGTTACTGGCTCTCAAAAGCCATCCCACAATGCCCCACACGGACAGTAAAATTGATACAAACGCTCCTGGTGAGGACGCACACAAGGAGCAAAGTGTAGACACACACAAGCGATGTAATTACTGAGGCAGCTGTATGCCAACATAAGTTAGATCAACTTAAGCCTTATCTACACTGCCATTTTACAGTGCTGCAACTTTCTCGCTCAGGGGAGTGAAAAAACACCCCCCTGAGCGCTGCAAGTTTCAGTGCTATAAAGTGGCAGTGTAGACAGTGCACCAGCAGTGGTAGCTGTGCTTCCAGTGCTAGTAGCTACTCACCTTATGGAGGTGGGTTTTTTATAGCGCTGGGAGACCTCTCCCCCAGCACTGGTGCTGTGACTGGTCCCCAGACAGTCAGGCATGGCCCGCCCACCAATGTTCCCAGACAAGCCGTTTGAGGGTTGCCCTGATGGAGAGCAGAGAGACAGAGTTCCTTGGAGTACATTACTTACAAGAAAGAAACTTGGAAAATGTGAGCCAGGAAACTGCCTGCTGTTGTTTGTTTCTACGATGTTCAAGGAAACAGGACTTTGTGTACATTCTTTGTAAATAAACAGGACTGCATCAAATAAATATACAGCTAGTATCATCATCATCAATGTAGCCTCCTACCAAAAACAACTCAGCAAACAGTTGGAAATCTTATGAAAAAAGATTTGATTTGCAGGACACATTTTAAGAGGTTCAATAGGTGATGCATGTTTTCAGGCCCTGGAAGAGAAAGTTGATGGTAGAAGAATGCAAGACAGAAAAAAGAGCTAGGCTGGACGATGTATTCTAGGTGGATCAAAAGGACTATTCATCCACAAAGTGATTAGCAGAGAACCATACAGAATGGGCTAACATGGTTGCAAAAAAGAGCCACCGTGGTTAAACAACAAAGTAAAAGAAGCAGTGAGAGGCAAAAAGGCATCCTTTAAAAAGTGGAAGATAAATCCTAATGAAGAAAATAGAAAAAAGAGTATAAATTCTGGCAAATGAAGTATAAAAATATAATGAGAGAGACCAAAAAAGAATTTGAAGAACAGCTAGCCAAAGACTCCAAAAAGTAATAGCAATTTTTTTTAAAAATACATCAGAAGCAGAAAGCCTGCTAAACAACCAGTGGGGCCACTGGATGATCATAGAATCTCAGGGTTGGAAGGGACCTTAGGAGGTCATCTAGTCCAACCCCCTGCTCAAAGCAGGACCAATCCCCAATTTTTTACCCCATATCCCCAAATGGCCCTCTCAAGGATTGAACTCACAACCCTGGGTTTAGCAGGCCAATGCTCAAACCACCGAGCTATCCCTCCCCCCGAGATGCTAAAGGAACACTCAAAGATGGTAAGGCCATTGCAGAGAAACTAAATCAATTCTTTGCATCGGTCTTCACTGTTGAGGATGTGAGGGAGATTCCCAAACCTGAGCCATTCTTTTTGGGTGACACATCTGAGGAACTGTCCCAAATTAAGGTGTCAGAGGAGGTTTTGGAACAAATTGATAAACTAAACAGTAACACGTCTCCAGGACCTGATGGTATTCACCCAAGAGTTCTGAAGGAACTCAAATGTGAAACTGCAGGACTAACAACTGTCATCTGTAACCTATCATTTAAATCAGCTTCTGTACCAAATGAGTGGAGGATAGCTAATGTGACACCAATTTTTTAAAAGGGCTCCAGAGGTGACCCTGGCAACTACAGGCCAGTAAGCCTCACTTCAGTACCGGGCAAATTGGTTGAAACTATCATAAAGAACAAAGTTGTCAAACACATAGATGAACATAATTTGTTAGGAAATACAAATACTGTGTTGACTAAAGGGAAATCATGTCTCACCAATCTACTAGAATTCTTTGAGGGGGGTCAACAAGCATGAGGACAAAGGAGATCCAGTGGATATAGTGTATTTAGATTTTCAGAAAGCCTTTGACAAGGTCCCTCCCCAAAGGCTCTTAAGCAAAATAAGCAGTCATGGGATAAGAGGGAAGGCTCTCTCATAGATTGGTAACTGGTTAAAAGATAGTAAACAAAGGGTAGAAATAAATGGTCAGTTTTCAGAATGGAGAGAGGTAAATAGTGGTGTCACCCAGGGATCTGTACTGAGCCCAGTCCTATTTAACATTCATAAACTATCTGGAAAAAGGGGTAAAACAGTGAAGTGGCAAAACTTGCAGATGATACCAAAGTACTCAAGATAGTTAAGTCCCAGGCAGACTGCGAAGAGCTACAAAAGGATCTCACAAAACTGGGTGACTGGGCAACAAAATGGCAGATGAAACTGAATGTTGATAAATGCAAAGTAATGCACGTTGGAAAACATAATCCTAACTATACACATACAATGATGGGGGTCTAAATTAGCTGTTACCACTCAAGAAAGATCTTGGAGTCATTGTGGTTAGTTCTCTGAAATCATCCACTCAATGTGCAGCGGCAGTCAAAAAAGCGAACAAAATGTTGGGAATCATCAAGAAAGGTATAAATAAGACAGAAAATATCATAATGCCTCTATATAAATCCATGGTATACCCACACCTTGAATACTGCGTGCAGATGTGGTCGCCCCATCTCAAAAGAGATATATTGGAATTGGAAAAGGTTCAGAAAAAGGCAACAAAAATGATTAGGGGTATAGAACGGCTTCCGTATGAGGAGAGATAAATAAGACTGGGACTTTTCAGCTTGGAAAAGAGGTGACTAAGGGGGGATGTGATAGAGGTCTATAAAATCCTGAGTGGTATAGAGAAAGTAAATAAGGAAGTGTTATTTACTCCTCACAACACACAAACTAGGGGTCACCAAATGAAATTAATAGGCAGCAGGTTTAAAACAAACAAAAGGAAGTATTTCTTCACACAATGCACAGTCAACCTCTGGAACTCTTTGCCAGAGAGTGCTGTGAAGGCCAATACTATAACGGGGTTCAAAAGGGAGCTAGATGGATTCATGGAAGATAGGTCCATCAATGGCTATTAGCCAGGATGGGCAGGAATGGTGTCCCTAGCCTCTGTTTGTCAGAAGCTGAGATTGGGTGACAGGGCCTGGATCACTTGATAACCTGTCTGTTCGTTCCCTTTGGGGCACCTGCCATTGGCCACTATCAGAGGACAGGATACTGGGCTTGATGGACCTTTGGTCTGACCCAGTATGGCCATTCTTATGTTATGTTCAAACATCTAGTAACAGAGATGCCACATAAGAAGTATAGAAACAACCTGGCAAGTCCTCAAATGTGGGCTAACTCTTCAGCCCAAAAAGGGGCAACATAGGCTACTGTCTTGACCTGGACCTTGCCAGTTTTTTTCAGAAAGTTAAGAAGAATTTTTCAGCAAAGTTTGAGGAAAATTGGTTAAGATGTCTTATTGTTAGGTTTTGAGTTATAAGTCATTAAAATATCACCCTCATAAGAAACATTGACTTACATCTGGCATTTATTTATGTCCCACTAGCACAAACATGGCTTATTACTACCTTGACAAATTTTCCACATAGTAAGAAGAAACTCTATATATGAACAAAATAGGTTGTAATTAAGTAAAGTTATTAATGTTTTATCTAATTTTACTTCTCTGGGATTCTGAACCACTGTGCACATGCAGAATTCATGTCTCTTGCAGATTTTTCTCTGCAGAAAATACTTTCTGCCAGAGGAGGTGCTGCAAGTACATCTTTTGCCCACCAGGGGCTACTGTGGAGCCAGAACAGAAGGCAACCGGCTCACTGGTGGTAGCACCCAAGCGGGAGGAGGAGTGGCTGCATTTCTCAAAGCAATATGCCCGCTGGGCCAGGTGAGGAGGCACAGGATATGGGGGGGGGGCACACCAGATAGAATGAGGTATATGGGGCTTCTGGGGAAGCCACATAGACTGGGCTAGTGGGTGAGGACAGACTGAGGCTGGGGCTGAATGGGAGTGGGGATATAGGGGTGGGAGGTGGTTGAGTGGGGGTGCAGGGACACATGGGGATCAGGGTGGCCGAGTGAGGGTGCAGGGATGGATGGGGGAAGAGGGGAGGCCAAAGAGGGGAGCAGAGACACCTGGGAACTGGGGCAGATGTGCCTGACTGAATGAGATAAGCTAGAGGTCAGCCAGGGTCTGCATGGAGGAGTCTCCCCAACTTCCTAACAATGCCCCCCCCCTGAAAAAAACCTGTTCCATACTTCCCCCACCCACACTCAAAACCCTCCAGGTTCATTCCCAGGAATTACTTCCCTCTCCCTCAGCTCCTCCATTACTTCTGACTCCCCCAAGCATTTGCACTGCTTCTGAGGGGTGTGGGAAATAAATTTTTATATTGTAGTTTAAATTAATTATTACTCTAAGTTCTGTATTATTGTTACAGACATACTTGTTAACAGGTATTTTGAAATAAATTACAAAGATAAACTAGTGTGATTATATTGTATTATTTTGACAAATAAAATATGCAGAATTTTAAACTATTGTGGATAGAATTCTTAATTTTTTGTTGCAGAATTCCCCAGGAGGGCTAATTTTAATGGTTACATTGTGTTTATGACTAGCTTGCCCTCTGGCAGTGGGCTGCAGTTTAGAGAGACCAAAAGATCCTGTCTATTCATTACAACTCTAACAGATTTCCTTTAGCTTAGGCGGTAGAGACCTAAGGAGAAATCCTAGCCCCACTGAAGTCAATGGGCAAGCTTTCTTTGAGTAATTAAAAATGACTAAATATTGAGCCACTCAATAGCAGTTTCATAGAGCTTGTCTACACATAAATCACTACAGTGGCATAGCAGCACCACTGCAGCTGTAATGCTTCAGTGAAGATGCTGACAGGAGGGGTTCTCCTGTTGGAATAGGTACTCCACCTCCTACCCAAGAGATGGTAGCTAGGTCAACAGGAGAATTCTCCCGTTGACCTAGCGCTGCCTACATTGGGAGTTAGGTTGGTTTAACTGGTTCACTCTGGGCTGTGGATTTTTCACACCCCCAAGCGACACAGTTATACTGACCTAATTTACTTGGGTAGACCAGGCCATGGTTTAAGTTGTAATTAGAATTTTAGTGTACAGCTATATTCACTTCCCTTATAACTGCATGGGGAAAAAAAATTAAGTTATTTTCAGGGTAAACTAAAATAGATATTCTTTTACAGTTTCAGGGCCGTTAGTCAAACCATTTTTAAGTAATGGATGTTTAAAAAAAAAAAAGAGAGAGACTTTTTTGCAAATTATATACAACAACTCATTCGCTGTTGTCTTGCACTGTCCTGAAATCTGAGAAGCTACAAAGACACTACCTGACGTACTGCTTGCACACACTTTGGACCAGATTCACTGGAACACTCCAGCCTGCTTGCACTACTCAAGTAAGGCAAAGCAGCTGCAAGCCTGAATTAACTACCACTTTTCTTTTATAGAAAAACCTTATATCTGGCCCATATTTTTTAACTTAACTGAGCAGCATAACAAATTATTATTGACCATTTTTGTGTCAAATCACTAGATAAATCACAAAAGATAGCCAAATACAATTAAATTCTACATCTCCAAATATATACACATGGAGAGAAGGTCTCATATGAAATCACCTACCTCTGCGCTGGAGAACTTTTCAACACATACCACAAAAAGCAATTCAAATGTTCAGAGATAGGCACATAGCGTTCCACACTCTCCAATGTCTAAAGCAGGGGGAAAAAACAAACAAACCATGCTTCATGTTTGTATATGATCTACATGATACCACCCTTAGGCTCTGATCATGTTAACATTTATATATGTAAGTATCTTTATGTACACAAGTAATCCTACTGAATTCAGTGAAACTAGTCATGTGTGAATGTGTTTGCAGGAGTAGGGCCCTAGAGGCCAAAGGTGAAATCAAGGCCGGCTCTAGGCACCAGCAAAACAAGCAGGTGCTTGGGGTGGCACATTTCTAGGGGCGGCATTTTGGCACCGGCCATGCCGCCCCTAGAAATGTGCCCCGGCCACCCCAGCTGACCTCTGCTCTGTGCCGCCGCTGCTTGGCTTCTCCCCCTCCCTCCCAGGCTTGCTGCGCGCAAAAGCCTGGGAGGGAGGGGGAGAAGCCGAGCGGCGGTGGCAGAGTGGAGATGAACTGGAGTGGGGAGCGGTTCCTGTTCCCCTACCCTCCATTACTTTCTGCGCCCCCCTCGCCCTAGCTCACTTCCGCTCCGCCTGCTCCCCTGAAGGCCCCACCGCTTCACTTCTCTCCCCCTCCCTCTCAGGCGAGGGAGTGGGAAGAAGTGGAGCAGTGGCATGTTCATGGGAGCAGGCGGAGCGGAGTTGAGCTAGGGTGGGGGATTGCGGGGGGGGGGGCACAGGAAGAAATGGGGTGGGGGAAATGCAGCATGTGTGGGAGAGGAGGCGGGGCTGGGGATTTGGGGAAGCGGTTGGGAAGGGTTGGAGTTCAGGCGGGGCCAGGGGGGAAAAGAAAAAATGGGGGGGCAGCCAACATTTTTTTTGCTTGGGGCAGCAAAAATCCTAGAGCCGGCCCTGGGTGAAATCCTGACCCGACTCAGTCAATGGCAGTTTCCACATTGACTTCAATTGAGCCAGGATTTCACTCCAAAGTATTTTGTGTGTCCAGGTAACTACATATAAAGAGACTTTTAACAAATATAACAAACATGATAATGTATTGTTTATTACAATTTAATGCGATGTTGAAGAAAAATGTAGGACAGTTCAATCATGACACAGTTTCCTCTTATCTATTCCCTTTTTATTTCCTCTTACAGCTCTCTTTCCTCAGCACCAAACAGTAAAAAATGAACCAGACCCGATGATGGCATCAAAGGAGCATGAATAGCAGTCTCCACTTCACAGAAGGTATAAAAACACAAGAGTTGCTCTAGTTGGGGACTTCCCAGCCATTTTTCACCAAATGGAGCGGAGAGGAGCTGCATGTAGGAGCCTGATGAGGCAGGGAGAAACCTGCCTTCTTGTGCACTGATGAACCCCCAAAGGGAGAGCTACTATTATTTTCTAAATGATCTTTACTCTTCTGTGCTTTATCTGTTAAGTAAAAGAGCAATGGTATTAGAGTCCTGTGCAAAATGTCCATGTGTGTTACATAAAGGGCAACTGATAGTTGTGAAGTGAGAGAGTTAAACTATAACCCCAAAGTCTCACACCTTCACTGGGATTCTGGAAGAGGGTGTGTTTACTGGGGTATTTTGCAGGTTAGCACTGACCCTGGGGGCTTAAGGCAGGTAGGCTAATGCGTAGCAGACTGAGTGTTAGTGCCCAAGAAACGTGCCAGAGAGGCCAAGGGAGAAAATAGTGCAGCAGCCTGCTGAAACCCACAGAAGGTTAGAACACCTAGATATCCAAATGACTGGATTCCCCTCACAGCACTCTGGTGGTTGGCAGGGGGGAGCATGACCAGATCTGTGACACCTTCTAAAGAACATTCCCCTGGAAGAGATTTTTTTTTTCTGTTAATCAGATTAACTGTCAAAAGTCTATATGTGTTCACTGTTCAGTATGTATGGACTTTTTTTGGGCGGGGGGAGGGTGGGGAGAGAAATCCTACATTGGAGTGACCTACAAATACTAGATTGTTTTGGGGAGACTTATTTCAGAGTAGCAGCAGTGTTAGTCTGTGTCAACAAAAAGAACAGGAGTACATGTGGCACCTTAGGGTAGGTCTATACTTACGCGTCCCGTCGGAGGCGCGCGATCGATGTTCTGGGTTCGATTTATCGCGTCTTGTCAAGACGCGATAAATCGAACCAGGAAGTGCTCCGTCGTCGACGCTGGTACTCCAGCTCGACGAACGGAGTAGGCGGAGTCGACAGGGGAGCCTGCGCGCCGCGTGTGGATCCCGGGTAAGTGCTTTTTCATTCGAACTAAGGTACTTCGACTTCAGCTACGTTATTCACGTAGCTGAAGTTGCGTACCTTAGTTCGATAGGGGGGGGTAGTGTAGACCTAGCCTTAGAGACTAACAAATTTATTTCAGCATAAGCTTTCGTGGGCTACAGTCCCACTTCATCGGATGCATAGAATGAAACATATAGTACGCAGATATTTATACATTCAGGGAAACATGAAAAGGTGGAAGTACCTATACCAACTGTAAGAGGCTAATTAATTAAGAGGAACTATCAGCAGGGAGGAAAACTTTTGAAGTGTTAATCAAGATGGCCCATTTCGGACAGTTGACACAAAGGTGTGAGGATAGTTAAGTAGGGGAAATAGATTAAATTAAATGACCGAGCCACTCCCATTCTCTGTTCAAACCTAAGTTTGAACAGACTGTTCAAACCTAAGTTTGAACAGACTGGTATCTAAGTTTAACTTAAGTTAAACTAGATATTGTATGTTCCATTCTATGCATCCGATGAAGTGGGACTGTAGCCCACGAAAGCTTATGCTGAAATAAATTTGTTAGTCTCTAAGGCCAGGTCTACACTAGGACTTTATGTCGAATTTAGCAGCGTTAACTCGATTTAATCCCTCACCCGTCCACATTATGAAGTAGTTTATTTCGACAGAAAGGGCTCTTTGAATCGATTTCTGTACTCCACCCTGACGAGGGGAGTAGCGCCAAATTCGAAATGGCCATGTCGAAAGCTAGGTACTGTGGACGGAATTCGACGGTAATAGCTCCGGGAGCTATCCCACAGTGCACCACTGAGTGGATGCTCAGGGCAGTAATCTGTACTCGGATGCTCTGACCTGCCACTCAGAGAAATCCCCGGGAAAATTTGAATCCCTTTTCCTGTGTGGCCATTTTGAATCCCATTTCCTCTTTGGACATCGTGGCGAGCTCAGCAGCACTGGCAACGATGCAGAGCTCTACAGCAGTGGTTTCCATGCCATCGCAAAATAGAAAGAGGGCTCCAACATGGAGTGATCGTGAAGTTTTGGATCTGATCGCTGTGTGGGGAGATGAAGCAATCCTAGCCGAGCTCCGTTCCAAAAGACGGAATGCAAAGATTTACGAAAAAATATCCCAGGCTATGACGGAGAGAGGATACAGCCGGGATGCTACGCAGTGCCGCGTGAAAATCAAGGAGCTGCGGCAGGCGTACCAAAAGACCAAGGAGTCAAACGGACGCTCCGGGTCGCAGCCACACAGTTGCCGATTTTACAAGGCACTGCATGCCATGCTCGGTGGTGCTGCAACAACTACCCCACCAGTGTCCGTGGACTCCGACGACGGGGTCTTATCTACGGCCACGTCGGAGGAGGTTTTCGCGGACGGCGAAGAAGAGGAAGGAGGGGAGGAGGACGAGGCACTAGACAGCGGTCTCACTTCTGATTTCCCAGACAGCCAGGAACTTTTCCTCACCCTGACTGAGCTGCCCTACGAACACTCCCAAGGCAGCATTCCTGACCAGGAATCAGGCGAAGGATCATCAGGTCAGTGTGTTAGACATTTATTTGCAATACAATAGGTATGGTGTGTTAGCGCTGTGTAACTGTGTCTTAATTGGCCTTATGCGCTTCAGCTTGGAGTCGCTTTCCCGTGCAACTATTCAAAAAGTCTGTCAATATGTATGGGGATAGAGGTGTAATCCCCATCTGAGAGCTCCGCGAAGCTCTCCTTGAGGTACAGTGAGAGCTTGTTTATCACGTTCACTGGGAGAGCGGCCTTATTGTCTCCTCCATGGTAGGATACTTTCCCGCGCCATGCAAGCTGCAGGTACTCTGGTATCATTGCCTTGCATAGCATGGCAGCATACGGCCCAGGGGATTGCTGGCATTGACGCAGCATGCAGTATTTCTCTGTCTCGGTAATCCTCATCAGAGTATCAGTATCAGTCATGGGGTCCTGGTTTGAATGAGTGGTATAATTAGTATAGTGAATGCTTCCTTTTCCCTTTAAAGAAAGACACCCGGCTGTTTCCGTTAACGCGTGGTTGTCTGGGAGTCGGTAGCCAAACCATTAGTACTTAGCGGTGCGCGGGCAGGGACAGTTCTGGGGACCGGCCACGCGAGGCCGGGGAAAGGGTACGCGAGCCGTTCCGACACAGCGGATCGCGGGCAATCTTGGTTCCCGGGAGTGCTCACGGGAACGGGGGGGGGGGGGGGTTGACCAGCCGTTCAAACACAGTGGTTCGCGGGCGATCTTGGTTCCCTGGAGCTTCCACGCGAAGGGAGCGGGGGAAGGGTAGGCGAGCCGTTCATACCGAGCGGTTCGCGGGCATTTTGGGTTCCATTGAGCGACCACGCGGAGGGGGTGGAAGGGTAGGCGAGCCGTTCATGCTGAGCGGTTCACGGGCATTTTGGGTTCCATGGAGCGACCACGCGGAGGGGGGGGAAGGGTAGGCGAGCCGTTCCTGATGAGCGGTTCGCGGGCATTTTGGGTTCCATGGAGCGACCACGCGGAGGGGGGGGATGGGTAGGCGAGCCGTTCCTGATGATCGGTTCGCGGCCACTTTAGGGTCCCGGGAGCGACCACGCGGAGTGGGGGGGGGTTAGGAAAGCCGCTGTATATTAGCGGTTTGGCCAGCAGCAGTTCCTGCCCGCCGCAAGGAACAGTGAGTGAGACATGGGAGTAGAGCACTGCTGTGAAGCAACCTCTCAGCAGTCCTAACTCATCACCTTACCATGGTCTTCAGAGAGGTGATTTTCACTGTTCGGCAAGGCTTCTGGGATCCGTATACCGGGACCCCAGACACTCAGCATTAAGGCATAATATGTGACCTTGTAGTACGTTTACATGTGATAGCCACTGTGTTTGGTCCTATTCATGGTGAAAGAGTATGGGCATTGTTCTGGAAAAAGTATCTTTCTGAGGAATTCACTCCCTTTCCCTCATCCCACAGCTGCGAGTGTCTCCCGCCTTACCCGTGTTTCTCCCTCCCATGGGCTACTACAGATAAGGCAGCGCAAAAAGAGAACCCGGGACGACATGTTCTCGGAATTGATGATGTTGTCCCGAAGGGAGGTGGCACAGCGGAGAGAGGACGTCTCACGGTCCGAGCGAGCAGCCAGGGAACGGGAGGAGAGGGCTGAAGTGCGCGAGGACAGGTGGCGGCAGGAAGATCAGCAGGCGACCCAAACAATGCTGGGACTAATGAGGGAGCAAACAGACACGCTCCGGCGCCTGGTGGATGTTCTCCAGGACAGGAGACAGGAGGAAAGAGCCCCTCTATATGTTCTGTCCAACCGCCCACCCCCGCCACCAAGTCCAGTGGTTTACTCACCCAAAGTCACTAGGACAAGGGGAGGCAGGGTCCGTGGAAATATTCACTCCACCCCTGCAGACTGCTCCAGTAGCAGAAGGCTCTCATTCCCCAAACCATAGATTGTTCCTTCCCATCCCTCCAGCCGCACCCCTCAACACCCCCCTTCCCAGGTTCCATGTTAAAGAACAGCTCTGTTTAATAAAACTGGTTTTTTGGTTCATTGATGTTTCCCTGAGTGTCTTGAACGGGACCGTTTGTGTTTCGGGTTATTTGTTAACGGGGTTCGTTAGTGTAGAGGACTGGAGCACAACCCAGGGTACAGACAGGGTAACAGATCAACTGAAACGCACAATAACACTTGCATGCAGTAAGCACACTTGTCATTCTGTGTGTGGGTTTTCAGGTTCTCTACGTGGGGTTGGTGGTTGGGTGATTCGCTGTCTGGTGGAGGAGGGTGGCCGCTGATCTTTAGCGGCTGGCAATAGCCTGCATGATAGAGCAATGCACACACACCTGCGATTAGGAGAGGTTAATGGCTCCCTTTAAACAAGCAGTCCAGCACTTAGGACTGCTCTGGGAGCAGGAGCACGTCATTCCCCAAGCTTTGAAGCGTACTTTCCCACACTCCACCCGCTCCCCAACCGCGGTATGCGTCCACGGTTAAAACCGTAACCGAGAAACCAGTACCGGAGACGGCCCAAGTAGAAAAATGTTTCCTTTATTGTTCCTTTAAAGCGTTGAGCGAAGGAGGGGGAAGGGGGTTGGTAATGGGAGAGGATGGGCAACGGAAACTTTGTAAAGAAACAGGGGAAGGTTCAGTATCTGTTTAAGGAAGTGTAACAGTCACGTTACGTATAACGACCCTTGACACAATTTCGGTCCCACAAGGCACTGGGGGCTACACCCAGAATTCCAGTGGGCAGCGGGGACTGCGGGAACTGTGGGATAGCTACCCACAGTCCACCGCTTGCAATGTCGACGCTTGCCCCCTTACTGTGGACTCGGAAATTCGAATTAAGATCCCTGATGTGGATTCGAACAATCGACCTGGCAATATCGGGTTACCAAGTTCGATTTCACAAAAATCGAACTAGTCTCGTAGTGTAGACATACCCTAAGGTGCCACATATACTCCTGTTCTTTTTGGGGAGACTTAGTAATCATTGATCATATTCCTCCCTTGGATCTTTAGAAATTATATCCTGGAAGACATTCCAATTATTTGCTGCATGGTCTGTGAATTCTGCATCTTTAAGCATGGTTGCTTGCATGGATTCACACTAGGTGCATGAGCTTGGACCTTTTAAAATAGCAGAGTCATAAATTCCAAGGTCAGAAGGGACCACTGTGATTATATAGTATGACACAGGCCACAGAACTTCTAAAATAATTCCTAGAGCATATCTTTTAGAAAAAGCCAATCAAGATTTAAAAATTGACAGTGTTGGATAATCCACAACAACCCTTGGTAAATTGTTCAAATGGTTATTTGCACTCACTGTTAAAGATGTATGCCTTATTTGCCTAGCTTCAACTTCCAGCCATTGGATCATGTTAAACCTTTCTCTGATAGACTGAAGAGCCCATCATCAAATATTTGTCCCCCATGGAGGTACGTATAGACTACAAACGAGCCAACCCTTAACATTCTCATTGTAAAATAAATAAATTGAGCTCTTTGAGTCTATCACTATAATCATTCTCATGGCTCTTGTCTGAATTCTTTCCAATTTATCAACATCCTTCTTGAATTGTGGACTCCAGAACTGGACACAGTATTCCAGCAGCTGTCACTCAAATGCCAAATAGAGGTAAAATAACTCCCATTTATGCATCCAAGGATCACATTAGCACTTTCAGGCACAGTGTCGCACTAGGACCTCATGTTCAGTTGATTATTCAACACAACCCTCAAATCTTTTTCAGAGCTGCTGCTTCCCAGGATAGTCCCATATCCTGTAAGTATAGCCTCCATTTTTTGTTCCTAGATGTACACTTTTATATTTAGCCATGTTAACATGCATATTGTTTGCTTGCATCCAGTCTGTCGGGGTTACTTCTGCATCCTATGTCCTTGTGCCACCCTATGAAGGTATATAAAGATGGAAGCCCTAACTACCCCTTACTCCCTCCTGAGGCCATAAGCAGTGAGCAGGAACTCATCAGTGGATGTTGCAAGCTTCTTTAATCCCTTTACACAAAATTGCTCTGTTTTATTATATTAATTAATGGTGGTCACTTTTGCCCCAAGATTTAATCTCTTTGTACCATTTTTATCTCCAGAGTTCCACTGTGCATCTCCGTCTTTGTTACAAGGCATCGTTGGTGGTACAGGGAGCACAATCCTGAATACTGTTCCATGTGCTCACAGCTTGAGACAGTTGCCTCAAGTGCCATCTGGTGGAGGTAGCCATGTCGGTTTCATCCCTTCCAAGATGCTTGTGGTGAAGTAGAGACACCACTCACCAGCATGGAAGGGGTTAAGGAGAGCTTTTGGACCCAGCTAGCCCCACCCTGTAAATTCCCACAGGCAAGGCCAGGTCTGGCATGAGAGAAAAGGAGAGAGCCTGGCTCAGTTCAGGGCTGACAAGTGAAGGGGCAGGAGCTAGCTTTCTCTACCTGAGGGAAGGGTCACTAGCCTATTAGCCGAGGCAGCGATCAGGGACCAAGTAGCGTTGTCCTGGGAAAGGTGATAGAGAAAGAGGCCTAGAAACACCTGGCTTGAAAGGAATCCTTGTAAGTGAATCAGAGAACCAGGGTAGGGGAGGTGTTTTCTGACCCCGCCAAACTTATGATTGCTGCATCTGGAGGAACCTAGAACCACAGGAGGATGCTACCCAGGGTCCATGAGGAGACACTACTAAGAGACCAGGCACCACAGGTGTGACGGTGTACCCCATAAAGCTTTATGGGGAGAGCTGTCACAACAGGGACATGGACCATAGGGCTACATGCCCCAAACTGAAAGAACCATGCTAGGTAGTAGCCCAGGGCAATGAACGTAGACTCCCTCCTAGGAAGTCCCCTACTCAAGGGCGAGTGACACAGAGCCCTGGGCTGGGACCTGTTGGAATGGGATGTCCTGGGTCCCTGCTATCTGAGAGGCTAAGGGCCTTTGATCACAGAAGCAGGGGCAGGAAGCCAAGTACTCCGATCACTAGGCTGACTGGCCCTCCAAGCCCCATCCCCTTCTCTCCTGCCCCACCCTATTACAATGCTCTTCAAAGAACTTCCATGATAGTTGAGGTCAAGGTTTTGGTCAGCAGCCAAGTGGGCTCCATGCTTAAAGAAAGCTGGATTCCTAGGGATTCTGTGATGGCATCCCATAAATGGAGATAGCCGGGGTACATGAACAAGCCACGGTATGTGAACATCCTCAATGGACACAACTATGGTAGACAGTTTCTAGCTTGCACACTAGAGGGCACAGACATTAAAACAGAGTGTGGACCCATGACGAACCAAAAAAAAAAAAATTGATAAAGTGCTAAAATTTATTTCTTCCCCGCTTTGGGGTGATTTAATAAGTATGTTTAAGTGTTCTTTATTGTATAAAACATCAACTGTTATTTTAATTTTTCTACTAACCACCTCCCACTGAGCTCCCTCCTCCCACAATACCGTATATATTCTTGATTAAATAATGTGATACTATAGTGAATGCATTATTCATTTTCATATTTAGTTAAGTAGACGCCTCAGTTCTAAATTTGTGTGTGCAAATCACAGAATCTGCAATCTGTTGCATCAGAGTGCCACTGATTACAGTGATCTTGCCACAGAATTTTGGTTAAGCTTACCCTGAAATTCCTGGGATTTGACTCTGATTTTTTTATTTTATTTGACACTACTCAGTGTCAGTATTCAGTGTCCACTACTCCTCATTTGTTAATTTTCTTTGTTTTGCAAAATTGGATATAGAAATCCCTAACACTATCATAGAAATGTTTGTAAGGAAGATGAAGGTTTCAGCTATTCAATAGGAGACTGTTGGGTTTTGACATGAGAGAAGAGTTCAGGAGGCAGTTCAGGTTTGTGAGGGAAGCACATTACTGGATATTAAAATTAGAATACAAGAATTGCCATATTGAGACAGACGAATGGTCCATCTAGGTTAGTATCTTGTCTTCTGCCAGTGCCAGATGCCTTAGACAGAACAAGGCAATTGAGTGATCCATCTCTAGTCATCCAGTCCCAGCTTCTCAAAGTTGGAGGTCTAGAGACACCCAGAGCATCGGGTTGCGTCCCTGACCATCTTAGCTAATAGCCATTGATGGGCCAATTTTTTTTTTAAACCCAGTTATATTTTTGACTAGGGCTGTCAATTAATCACAGTTAACTCACATGATAAACGCAAAAAAATTGCAATTAATTGCACTCTTAATAGAATACCACTTGAAGTTTAATATTTTGGATGGTTTTCTACATTTTCAAATACTACACAGAATACAAAGTGTACAGTACTCACTTTAGATTTGTTTTACAAATATTTGCGCTGTAAAAACAAACAGTATTTTTCAATTCACCTCAAAGAAGTACCATAGTGCAATTGCTATCATGAAAGTGCAACTTACAAATGTAGATTTTTGTTGTTGTTACATAACTGCACTCAAAGACACCACAATGTAAAACTTTAGGGCCTAAAAGTCCACTCAGTCCTACTTCTTGTTCAGCCAATCGCTAAGAGAAACAAGTTAGTTTACATTTATGGGAGATAATGCTGCCTGCTTCCTATTTACAATGTGATCTGAAAAAGTGAGAACAGATGTTCACATGGCACTTTTGTAGCCAACACTGCAAGGTATTTACATGCCAGATATGCTAAACATTCATATGCCCCTTCATGCTTTGGCTACCATTCCATGCTGATGACGTTCTTTAACACTTTAAAAAAAAAATTACATTTGTGACTGAACTCCTTGGAGGAGATTTGTACGTCTCCTGCTCTGTGTTTTACCTGCATTCTGCCATATATTTCATGTGATAACAGTCTTGGATGATGACCCAGCATGCCTTTTTAAGAACACTTTCACTGCACATTTGACAAAATGCAAAGAAGGTAACAATGTGAGATTTCTAAAGATAGCTACAGCACTCTACTCAAGATTTAAGAATCTGAAGTGCCTTTCAAAATCTGATCGGGACAGGGATATGGAGCATGCTTTCAGAAGTCTTAAAAGAGAAATACTCCAATGTGGAAACTACAGGACCCGAACCACCAAAAAAGAAAAATCAACCTTCTGCTCGTGGCATCTGACTCAGATGATGAAAATGAACATGCATCAGTCTGCTCTGCTTCAGATAGTTATTGAGCAGAACCTGTCATCAGCATGAACGCATGTCCTCTGGAATGGTGGTTGAAGCATGAAGGGACATGAATCTTTAGCGCATCGGACACAAAAATATCTTGCAAAGCCAGCTACAACAGTGCTATGCGAACGCTTGTTCTCACTTTCAGGTGACACTGTAAACAAGAAGCAGTCAGCATTATCTCCTGCAAATGTAAACAAACTTATTTGTCTGAGCGATTGGCTGAACAAAAAGTAGGCCTGAGTGGGCTTGTAAGATCTAAAGTTTTGCATTGTTTTATTTTTGAATACAGTTATATTTTGTACATAATTCTACATTTGTAAGTTCAACTTTCACAATAAAAAGATTGCACTACAGTATTTGTATTAGGTAAATTGAAAAGTATTTTAATTTTTACAGTGAAAATGTTTATAATATCAAGTACTGTACACTTTGTATTGTGTGGTAATTGAATTCAATATATTTGAAAATGTGGAAAACATCCAAAAATATTCATATAAATAGCATTCTATTGTTTAACAGCACTATGAATCGTGTGATGAATAATGCAATTTATCACAATTAATTTTTTTTAATCACTTGACAGCCCTACTTTTGACCTTCACCACATCCCTTGGCACGGAGTTCCACAGGTTGACTGAATGTTGTGTGAAGTACTTCCTTATGTTTGTTTTGGCTATTAATTTAATTGGATGACCCCTAGTTCTTGTGTTAGGTGAAGGGGTAAGCAACACTTCCTTTTTCACTTTCTCCACACCATTCATGATTTTATAGACTTCTATCATGTCCCACCCTTAATAAAATAGGTAATGATAATGGTAATGTTGATGTTGATAATGAAATTTGCATTATTGGAGTTATGGATGGGGCTTAGATGCTGGCCAGGTCACTGACTGTGTTCAATCCCTTCCAGGGAAGTGGAACCTCCAAGTCAAAGTTCAACACAAACTAAAAGAATCTTCAGCGCTGCTGGGCTCAGTTTTTAAGCCTCCTTCCTTTCAGGAGGACCCCAGCTGCTCATCTTAACACCCACCAACCCATAGGTTCATGGTAAAAAACCCCAAACTAATAGTCAGTGACTGGCCTAATCTCCCATAGGAGGTCCTAGCAGATCAGTCTTTAGTCAGCTCCTGGCTCTATCCAGGCTTCTCACACAACAAGGGAGCTGCCAGTCTGTTCTCCTTTCAAGTCTATTTACAAATGAGCTCTCTCCCTTGCTCAAGGGTCCCCCTCCAAGACTGAAAGCTCTGCAGGAGAAGGGGGTGGAGCTGCTTGAGCCCACATCATCCTATTAATTTTGGCCAGTGTGGAGTTGTATACCTCACACACCTCAATATAATGAATGGGGACTGTTCAGACATCTCTGATCAGGGCCCTGGCCCTCCTTAGGCATATGCAGCATACGTAGGGCACCCAAAAAATTGGGGCATCCCTGGATCTTAGTTTCCACCCTCCCACCTCTTCCTATCCCTGTTCTGACCCTTCGTGCAGGCTCCCACCACAGCTGGGCGCTGCAGCCTGGTGAGTCTTCCTCAGGAGGGGAAATCTAGTACTTACAAGTAAAAAAGCCTTCCAGCCTGCCAGACCTATTAGCACAACACTAAAACTATTAAAGAGCCATTCAAGTGGTAATGAAGCTATTTACCAGGTATTGTCAATGCTCAGGTATATACTGTCAGTTTCTGAATTTACTGACAAACAGTTGTCCATTACTGTAATCATAGAATATCAGGGTTGGAAGGGACATCAGGAGGTCATCTAGTCCAACCCCCTGCTCAAAGCAGGACCAATCCCCAATTTTTGCCCCAGATCCCTAAATGGCCCCCTCAAGGATTGAACTCACAACCCTGGGTTTAGCAGGCCAATGCTCAAACCACTGAGCTATATTTACTCAGAACATGTTAGGCTACAGGACCTTAGTTTAAAATTTGCTTTAAAAATATTTCATTAGAGTGTTGCTAAAGATTATAAAAATCACATCTCTAAAAAAATCCTTCTGTAGATTTTTAGATGCACAATTTGAGTATTCATCTTTAGCCTTAAATGCTTGAATCTTCAGACAGTTTTTTTTAAATCCTTCACAAGACCACCCTTATCTAAAATACACCTGTGAGCCTGAGCTGCTATCGGGCATAGGGGCACCAATTTAATAATACTGTATATGGCCTCATAAATCCTAAGGATGGCCCTGTCTGAGCTATTGATTCAGTCTGTTAGACTCAGGAACACATCACTGCATTGGTTACACTCAGTTGATGTTTGGAAGGTTTCTTTCACAACCATTAGGGCTAGAAAAATTTGATTCTGGAGCAATACTATGAAGCTAATCATAGAATCAGAAACGTGGCAGGTGTTTGCCCAAGAGGTTAATAAAAACCTCCAACAATGGAGATTCCACAATCTCCAAGTGATTTGTTCCAGTGTTTAACTACTCTTACAGTTAGGAAATTTCTCCTAATGTCTAATCTAAATCTCCTTTGCTGCAATTTGAGCCTATTACCTCCTATCTCGTCCTCATGGATAAAGAGAACAAAATTTATCACCCTCCTCTTTATAACAACCTTTTACTTACTTGAAGACTGTTATCGTGTCCCAGTTAGTCTTTTCTTCTAGACTAAACAAACCTGTTATTCCACCCCTCCAATCTTTCCTAATAGATCATGTTTTCTAGACCTTTAATAATTTTTGTTGCTCTCCTCTGGACTTTCTCCACATCTCTCCTGAAGTGTGGTGCCTAGTACTGGACACAGTACTTCAGTTGAGGCCTGATCAGAATGGAAGAATTACTTCTAGTGTCTTACAACACTCCTGCTAATACATTCCAGGATCATTAACTTTTTTTGCAACTTGCATTTAGTTTGTGAAGTGGACTCTGGCAAATACTGAAAAATCACTAAGAACAGACCTGACCACAGTGCACTATGAATTTCTTAGTTATTATTGACAGCTTACCTCATTGTCAATTTTTGGTCTAATTGTGTGAGTTCCAGGAACTGAGCAGTTCAGTGTTGCTGTAGGTGAACTACAGTAGACAAACAAAACAGCCAGTTATTTAATACTAATTAACGCCAGACATATGCACTTCTGACTGGTCCACTCAGTCTTAATTTTGACTCAGGACCTAATTCCCTCCCCAACCTCCATCTTTCAAACTGAGCGAACCTTCCTCTTCCTTATTCCCCAACCATTTTAAAAAATGTACTATCATTACATTGCCCATTCAGTTCAAAATCAATGTGCTCAGCTTTGCAGCTTAGACCTAGTCTACACAGTCTTTGTACCCATGTCACTATTTCAGGTAGAGCTGGTATTTTTTAATACCATAATAGTTAAATGAGTACAATCCCTTGTGTGAACCCAGTTATGCCAGTGTATAGGTGCTTTCTATCAGTATAGCTTATTCCCTTACATTTATGAGACAAAAGCCTGGTCTACACCTAAAAAAGTTAAGTTGACCTAGCTACCTTGCTCAGGGCTGTGAAAAATGTCATGCCCTCTGCAACATAATTAAGCCAAACTAAGCCCCATGTAGATACCAATAGGTTGATGGAAGAATTCTTCTGTCAACCTAACTACTGCCTCTGAGAGGTGGATTTACTACAATGAAGGGAAAACCCTTTCTATCACTGTAGTAAGTGTCTACTACTGCTGCAGCTGCACCATTGTAGCATTTGTAGTGTAGACATACCCTAAATTGTACACCACACTATAAAGCACCTTTAAGCCAGCATAACTGTGTTCATATGATGGGGTTGTACTGCTTCAACCATATTAGTTTCAAAACAGATATATTTAAAGTGGTATAAAAACAAAATGTAGACAAGCCCACAGAGCGTGCTACACCCTTATAAAATATACTACATTTAAAATGGCTGTCTAGCAATTTCATATCTCAAACACCTGTGTAAGACACTGTGGTACGAGAGATCTTTCAGCTGCTCTATTCAGTGTATGGAATACAGCATTAAGAACATTGCCCTGCCACCACTAGCAGAAGTGAAGGAAATATCAATAGTAAATTATCTAAAATTTGGTAAAAATTGGAGTGGTGACAGTGCATCCTAATATTAAGATGCATATAGATGTATTAAGAAAATAAGAATTGTTTATAGTTATAAGAATTTAATAACTAATAAAGACAGTTTTAAGCAGTTAGGGCAAGGAATAATAAAATAGTAGTTGCAGGTAACCAGAGCCACAAAGATTAAAATGGCGGTCTTGGAGTAATTTGGCCTGTAGCAATCTGAGGTTAAATAAAGATTGACCCCTCCCTTTAGGTTTTGGAGTAATCAGGTCAGGTGCAGATTTTCAATCAGATCCAGCTTTGATTGACAGCTAGGTTTAGCAGCTGTAATTGGTTCATAAGACTGGAGCAATCAGAGAGGACTTGGAATACGTCTCCTCCAATCATCTTTAATGATAAGATTGAGGAAATAACCAAAGTAGACCAAAAATCATATATAAAAGGCAGAGAGCTGACAAGCTTGGTGGTATTGATGTGTGAGAGTGACTGGAAGGAAGGGGTTGTTAGCAGGAAAAGTCAGAAGAAGCAGGAAGAGAACAAAATCACTGAAGAAGGAAGGCGGTGGCTAGATTGTTGTGATGGATCAAGAAATCACCGCAATCAGCAGTGAAGAAGAGGTGGCAGAGGCGCGGGAGCAGCAGCTAAAGCAGAACAGCAGGAGCTTGGCACGGAGACAGACAACGACCTTTTGACAGATCAAAGGGAGAAAGATGACGGTAGAAAGTAATCATGAGACCTATGGTATAAGCAGGGCCATAGGCGTCGACTCCGTGGGTGCTCCAGGGCTGGAGCACCCACGGGGAAAAATTGGTGGGTGCTCAGCACCCACCGGCAGCTCCCCGCCAACCCCGGGGCCCGCACCCAGCTCACCTCTTACCGGGAGACGTTGCGGGGCCCCGCCCCCGATGCCCGGCGTGCGCACCCATGGGCGCCGACGGAAGTCGGCATCAGTGAGCAGGGCTGTCCCTAGCTATTCTGGGGCTCTATGCAGCCCCCCCGCAGGGTGTTGTGTGTGGGGCTCCAGGCCTCTGTGGGGTGGGGGGGCTGGCTTGGGGAGCAGGGGAAATTGCCCCCCCTCCCTCCCCAGCACTCACCGGTGGCGTGGCTGGGGCCAGGTCACTGCAATTCCCGCCACTGGGGATTGCAGGCCCAGTCCTGCTGCAGTCCTTACGGGAGTGGGGGCTGGGGCGGAGGCTATGGGGAAGAGGCGGGGTAGGGGCTGGAGCAGCACACAGCTGCGCAAGGCACCAGAAAATGTGGTGCCCCAAATTTCCTGGTGCTCTACGCAGCTGCGTACTTTGCGTATGGGTAGGGACGGCCCTGGGTATAAGAAGGAGCCAAGCCATAGGAGTGTGTTTGAGATAGTAACATATATCCAACTTTAGTATGTATAAAAGTGTAGTGTTTTAATTAGAATTGCTGTCAGCATCCTATGTGTGATTGACCACCACATGTAGAATGTAACCACTTGGAGCCATGTACTTTAATGTGCATACTTGTGCCAATACAATTTATGCTTATGTTTCTTGATATATGCTTTTGTTCTTTTAAAAAAGATTGTATTGGGGAATATTGGTACATTAAAATAAAGAAAAAAAAATTGTTTTCAGAGTTTACTGCCTGAGTGTCAAACCTTTGAGCAGAAGGTTATATCCATGTCCTCCCAAGCATAAACAAAGTTAGTCCATTCTGGGGAGTTTCCTGAAGGTCATAGGGGAACCCCTAGTAAAACCCTGTCAATTCCTCTAGGGCGGGCCATCTCCTTTCACCTATCAAAACAACTGAGTTACTGAAATATGCAAACCATTGGGGGGGTGCCTTAAGTCTGATCTTGTGGGTAACAACTGCACTTTGCATCTGGATTTGAATTTGCAATCTAATTATAATACATTCACATTAACACAGATGTATATACCTGAATGTGCAATCAAATGTGTTTATTTAAATAATGCGATATCTGGTTGTACATTCAAATAAGCTTACCAATACAATAGTTTCAAAGACATAACACATATAAACACACAGCAAGATAGACAAATTAAAAACTGCAGTGGAAACCATAACTTTTTACTGGACTTTTGCTTATCAAAACTTTCAGCCACAATGCTGCATTAGTGTAACTTATGTACTCCCTCTATACTGTAGATAGTGTTGGATCTCAGTGCTATGCAGACAATAGCTGTAATATATCCCTCCAGGGCCAGCCCACAACATTTTGGAACCTGAGGCAAGGAGCTCAGATGATGCCCCCATGCATAGGCGCCGACTCCATGGGTGCTCCGGTGCTGGAGCACCCACTGAGAAAAACTGGTGGGTGCTCTGCACCCACCGGCAACTCCCCGCCCGCCCTGGACCCGCGGCAAACTTACCGGAACACCAGAAGACGTTGCGGGGCCCCGCCCCCGACGCTGGGCAACGTTGCGTTGGCGTTGGGGGCGTGGCCCCGCAACGTCACCTGGCGTCGGGGGCGGGGCCTGGCGTCGGGCGGGGCCCCGCCCCCGACGCCGGGTGACGGCACCCACGGGCGTCGCAGGAAGTCGGCCCCTGTGCCCCCATGCATGGGCCAAAACTTTGAAAGGTCTCAATTCTGCCTTCTTCCTGTTCTACTCCTCTCATGGTACTGCTCTGCTACCTATCCCAATAAAGGAGAACTAACAACTTAAAATGCCTTGTTCAAACATTTTAAGTAACACTTAACTTTCAAACGCCTGAACAGCAAATGTAACTTTTCTTGTCTGCATAGTAAACACTGGCATTTTTATCTGTTTGAATAATCAAAGTGGTGTTTTCCGTGCCTTCTTGGTTGCAAAGATTTGAACTGCTTCCTGAAGGTCCACAGTCTGGGCCAGCTCATGCTCTATTGAGATGGTTGCAAGGCCAACCAGCCTCTCCTGCATCATTGTGGAGCGCAGATGTGTTTTTATTAACTTCAGCTTGGAGAAGCTGTGTTCTCCACTGGCAACTGCTACAGGAAGTGTTAGAAGTATGCGCAGAGCAACAAGAGCATTTGGAAAGAGGGTGGTCATCTTATTTGTGCACATATATTCCAGAACAGCCTTTGGAGTTGATCCTGCTGATATGCATCTTGAAAGGGCTTTCAGTTCATCACCTAAATCACTCGCATCAATATCGCGCATGTCATGTGTCACAGTCTCTAGTGCCCTGCATTGCTGGTGTAGGTCTTCAGGTATAGTGAGGAGTTTTGGAATATCATACAACATCCCAAATATACTGCTGTGTTCCTTGAGCTGCATGAAACATTCAACTGACTGTATTGCACAATCTAGCACCTGGTTAAAGAATTCAACTTTGAATTGTTGTTTGGGGGTCTCTTATGGGATTTTCCCATGCCTCAATCAAAATGTCATCTTCTTTGGTGTCTCTTGTATTCTCGAATGGGTGGGAAAATAGTGTGAAGTTCCTCTGCCAACTTCTGTGCATTCTTCAGAACGTTTTGAAATCCCTCATCTGACCAGTAAGACTGTAGGTATGACTTTGCTTTGTCCAGTTGTTCCATTGCTCCAGATATATCAAGGTCAACACCTTGGAGTCTCTTGCTTACAACATTTATTTCAAACAGTATGTCATGCCACAACACTAAGCCACACAGAAATTTGAAGTTATGTTTCTGGTGATTCCATTTCCCTCTGCCACTGCTCTCCCACAAACAGTTCCTGTCATACCATTATCCTCCATAATGGCAACTAGGGCATCATCTATCTTCCCAATTTGGTAAGTGGAGGGGATAAAGCCTATCAAACGACTTTCCCATTGTGCAGCACTCAGTGGTTTCAATGTCAGAGAGGATGTTCCCAGATGTTGCTTCAAAATATGCCATCGATGAGTTGATGCAGAGAAAAATACATAGATGCTTTGAATTACATTAAAAATTCAGCAGCCTCACTAGAAGTGAGGCTGCATCACTGACCACCAAGTTCAATGAATGAGAACTGCATGGGAGAAAAAAAAAAAGCTCGAGGGTTTAACTCTCGTATCCATGTCTGCACTCCTCTGTTCTTTCCTCTCATGTTGGCACTATTATTGTAGCCCTGACCTCTCATGTCAGCTATCGCAATTCCCGTATCTTCCAGCTTTCTAAGAAGCACATTTGTCATACCAGCTCCTGTAGTATCAATGTCAATACATTCTAGAAAATGCTCCGACAGTCACCACTGCAGGGACATTTTCACTAGGTTCTGAGGTTGTTACAAAAAACACACCATTGAAGTCATTTGTTCCGTATGGCTGATGTCAGGTGTGCAGTCCAAAATAACAGAGTAATATCTTGCTGACTTCAGATCTGCCACAATCTTCTGTTTGACTTTTGTTGCCAGTAACTGTATGATCTCATTTTGAATTGTTTTTCCAAAGTAGTGGTGTGTGTACATTTCTTGGGTGGTGACTCTTCTTAGATGCTCCTGGAGTACAGCATCAAGCTCAGCCATCAGCTCCACAATGTTAAGGAAGTTTCCATTGTTTGGCACATACAGCTGATCTGAAGTTGCCACAGTGTGCTAGGTTTTGGGTAGCAAGCACTCTCACAATGGCAATGACCCTTTTCAGAACCATTTTCCTAGTAAAGAAACTCTGATGCAATCTATGGTGGTCTTTAACCTTAGTCTCATCTCAAGCTCTTTCCACCTATGGAACGCTCTCTGGTTATTTGCTGCCTTCTCATGGCATGCCAGATTCTTCTAGTCCTTTGTTCCTGTAGAACCCAATGTGGCTAGAACATTAGACTGGAAGAATTTGCAACAAAAACCAGCATGCAGCATTCTGGGTTTTTGAGTACAGGCGAGTTTCATCTTATGCTGGGGTTACGTTCCGCAGTCAGCACGGAAAGTGAAAACCACATATAGTCAAATGCTCATTGAGTTGAATGGCAGGCGGAATCGCCTGCACTACAGATACAGTTTTTAAATTGTTATTTTTCTCTTTTTTTGCCGACCGGGTAAAGCTGAATTCGCGCATGTTAAATGCACGTAAGATGCAGCACACCTGTACATAAGCCATGGCCTCTCCACTTTGTCACCATTGGGGATTTCACGGCAGTAATGTGCTGGATGGAAACTTCTATTTTCATGGTCTTTGGGAAACGTGAAGTTTTTCCACTTGCTGTGGTCCATGCAGTACAAGGAAGTCCCTCAGGCTACTGCTGAAGTGGGTCCACAGTCCTGGATCATTTAGACTTAAACAGCAGCTGTTTCTTGCACCTCCACTACACTCTTCTCTGATCTACACTTTTCTTCAGGAATGTGCATGGTTACATCCATTTGAGATGGAGATATGGATGCTGCAATAACTGCCAGGTCACCTGCACTCTGACTAACTGGAAGATCAGGCATCTCCTCACCACTCACATCCTCACTGGGACCAGAAGGCTCACCATGAATATTTGTGTCTATGTATCTCAGGAGAGCTCCTTCCTGCTTAGATAGAAAAGCTTCCTTTGCTTTCTTTCTTTTTCTGAATGCTGCCCCACAGGGGCGTTTTCTTCTTTCACTCATGACTGCTGTTCTGTGCCAGCTATAGCGGCTCTCAACACTCAATTGAAGGGGACAAATAAGCAGACTGGTAGCAAGGCCTGAGTGAGGGAAGATATCGCGTCTCAAGGGCCTAACTGGCTTCTACTACTTCAGTTGACTGCCTGTTCTCCTCAAGTGGGTTCAGGGAAGCAGCAGGAAACAGGAAGCTCCCTGAGAAGCTGGTGTTAATCAGTCCAGGCTCCTGGGGTGCTAAAGAGGTACGCAAGAGGCTCCTCCTCCTCTCTCTCTGCAGCTCCTGCTGCTTTCTGTTATTCCCTCTCACCTTTTCTCCTGCCTGCCAGTTATGTCTCCTGTGCCCTCCTTCCTCCAGCACAGCACTCCACCATCTCTGTGCATCTAGAGCAGAGAGAATACATATGCACTAGCAGCAGACACAATTTTCTACACTCTGGATCCTAGTGGTGTGCCCCCCTCAAAGTCTGGCACCTGAGGCGGCCTCCTCAGTTTGCCTCACAGGGCTGGCCTCTTCATATCCCTCTGTTAATTTGAAATCTTTTTAAAGGTTGTTTAGTCAGCGTATGGTACAGTCATTTAGGGGCAGAGATGCTTTTTTAAAAATAAAAAATAAAAATGGTATTTTGGGTTCCCTACTTCTAGTGTAGCTGGGTCTAATCTGGAGCTTACAGATGCATTAGGTATCTTGGCCATTAAGTGATCAAATAAGAATACATAGAGAAAAAATAAAGAGATTGTGTCCTGTCAGTCCCACTCACTTAACATTATGTATCTAGAAACCTTTGTTCAGTTTAATGTCTTAAATAGGGTCCTCCTCCTGAAGACCCTAGCTGCTCCAAATGTAAGGAATCAGACATGTTTCTATTTAAAAATAACAAACATAGAATACAAGTTAGCACTTATGTTCTATAGTGATAGACTCCTTACATCTGAGATGGAAAGAATTTCATATAAATGCACTGGACCAAATAAAAAAAACCAAGAACATAAAATGTTGTGCAATTCTTAGATATATATTTTAAAGTATTTATCAATCTTTTTGGCTCAAGGTTTCCTCACATGTACAGTACATAGGCAAGGAAGTCTAGGAGAAATAGTATACTTAGAACTACTTTATATTGTATATGCCAATGCCCAATTCTATATTCATTACATCGATCAATATTTAACTTACAATCAGGGGCGGTTCTATGTTTTGTACCGCCCCAAGCACGGCGGTCCGGCAGCCGTCGGCAGCGTTTCTGCGGGAGGTCCGCTGGATTTGGTGGCGTTCCTGCGGGTGCTCCGCAGGTCCCACGCTGTCGGCGTTCCTGCCGCCGAATTGCTGCTGAAGCTGCCGGATCTCCCGCAGAAACATCACCGAAGACTGCCTGACTGCCGCCCTCGCAGCTACCAGCCGGCCGCCCCCCGGCGGCTTGTCGGCGCAGGCACGACCTTGCTGTGCTGGTGCGTGGAGCCGGCCCTGCTTACAATATAAATTATATAGCAACTTCAGGACCAGCTTCCGTCTCCTCCACAAATCTCAACCCACAACTCTTATTCTGAAGAAAAGGATCTGTACTTCAAAATATTTTTATTTCCCTTAAGAATTATGTCTTCCAACAGATCTCCAAATGAATGCATGTGCCAGGCTGAACAGAAGCCCATCTTATTTGTACGTGTATACAAACACAACCTTCTCAAACTTTGGGTGGAATTTTCAAAAGTATTCAGAATTGACCTAACTCTGCTCCCAATAAAGTCAATGTGAGTTACCATTGTGCTTTTATTATTCACTTTTGCAATCCTTACCTTTTATTTGAAATAGTACATAATTCAGAAACTTCCCATTCCACAAATTCAGAGCCTTCATACTCTAAATATATCTAAACAGAGTAGACAATTTATGGTAGCACATACAAATATATAATCTGTTGCATTACAGCTAACTGTATAGTGGTTTAAAAAAATGTTTTTACCAGGTTTTTAATTATTACACAGAAATTATTAAACTCTTTAAATATTAAAAATGCCTAGGGACAACTTTAACTTAAAATTGTAATGACTATGGTATTAAACCCAATCCTCTCCCACTGCAGTCAAAAGAAGTTTTGTCAATTTCAATGGGAAAAAATGGACTGAATTATGTAAAGCACACTACACAAATAAAATGGTTCCTGTATGTCTTCTATAAAACTAGCAAATAAGGTTTTTAACTACAACGACCATTTCTGAGGTCCCTGTTAGCAGGGCAGGAAATCTTGTTGCCAAGTGCAATCTTTGTGACACCCACAGTAAGTAGGACCAGAGAAGGAAAAAAGACGGTTACTCACCGTAGTAACTGTTGTTCTTCGAGATGTGTTGCTCATATCTATTCCAATTAGGTGTGCGCGCCGCGCGTGCACGATCGTCGGAAGATTTTTACCCTAGCAACACTCGGTGGGCCGGCTGGCGCCCCCTGGAGTGGCGCCGTTGCGGCACCTGATATCTACCTCAGCCGGCCCAGCGCCCTCTCAGTTCCTTCTTGCCGGCTACTCCGACAGTGGGGAAGGAGGGCGGGTTTGGAATAGATATGAGCAACACATCTCGAAGAACAACAGTTACTACGGTGAGTAACAGTCTTTTCTTCTTCAAGTGATTGCTCATATGTATTCCAATTAGGTGACTCCCAAGCCTTGCCTAGGCGGTGGGGTCGGAGTGAGATACTGCAGAATGCAGGACTGGTGAACCAAACGCAGCGTCCTCTCTGGGATGCTGGACTATGGCATAATGAATGGCAAAGGTGTACCCCGATGACCAGGTTGTTGCCCTACATATCTCCTGTATAGGTACATGTGGCAGGAAGGCAGAGGACAAGGCTTGAGCTTGGGTGGAGTGGGCAGCACGGTGCATGGTGGGAACACCAGCCAAGTCATAACACACCCAGATACACGACGTGATCCAGGACGAGATGCGTTGGGAGGAGACCGGGAGGCCCTTCATCCGGTCTGCCACAGTAACGCACAGTTGAGTCGTTCTTCAAAAGGGCTTTGTCCGCTGGACGTAGAAGGCGAGGGCCCTATGGACGGCCAGGGAGCAAAGATGTTGATCCCTTGAAGAAGCATGCGGCTTCGGGTAGAAGACCGGCAGAAAATGTCTTGGTTGACATGAAAGGCTGACCCCCTTCAGGGAGGGAGGCTAGGTGTGGTCGCAACTGTACCTCATCCTTATGGAACACCGTGTAAGGGGTCCCAAAGTGAGCGCTCTGAGCTCAGATACGTGCATCGCTGAGGCTACAAGGAAGGCAGTCTTCCAGGAGAGGTACAGGATCGAGCAGGTGATCGTAGGCTCGAATGGGGCCCCCCATGAGCCTGGTTATCACAACGTTGAGGTCCCATGCAGGGACCGGATGCTGCACTAGTGGGTACAGCTGCTCCAACCCCTCGAGGAAGCTAGTGACCATGGGGTTGGAAAAGATCGAGTGCCCACTCTCGCCAGAGTGAAAAGGCCGAGATCGCCGCCAGCGAGGGGCGATACCCCGAGGGGCGCACCAGCAGGAAAAACGTTTCCCCTTTGGCCCAGTAGGTGGACCTGGTAGAGGGCTTCCCGCTACTCAAAAGAACCTGTTGAACCGGGTTGGAACAACATAACTCGGACTGGTTCAGCCATGCCGCAGCCACCCCGTGAGGTGGAGAGGTTGCAGGTCAGGGTGCCAAACCCTGCCGTGCTGCTGAGTAATCAGGTCCGGCCACAAAGGGAGAGTGATCTGGGCGGTCATCGAGAGCTCTAGGAGAGCAGTGTACCAGTACTGCCTGGGCCACGCCGGGGCGATTAGGAGTAGGCGGGCCCTGTCCCTGCGCAGCTTGAGCGGGACCCTGTAGATCAGTGGAAATGGGGGAAAGGCATAGGACAGGTGATCCGTCCAAGGCCCGAGAAAGGTGTCCATCAGGGAGCCTGGGGAGCGTCCCCGGAGCGAGCAGAACACGTGGCACTTGCGATTCTCGCGAGTTGCGAACAGGTGTATGTGGGAAAATCCCAGCTCCGGAACACAGAGTGAGTAACATCCGGGCAAATGGACCACTGTGGAGCCTGGAAGGGTCTGCTGAGGCGGTCCGCCAAGGTGTTCTGAACCCCGGGGAGAAAGGAGGTTACCAGGTGGATGGAGTGGGCTATGCAGAACTCCCACGATCGTATGACTTCTCGGCAGAGCAGGAACGAACGTGCCCCTGCTTGCCTATTGATATAAAAAACATGGCCGTTGTATAGCCTGTGAGGACTATAGCACAACGATCCTGAAGGTGTTTGGAGAAGGCTTGGCAGGCAAGGCGCACTGCCCGCAGCTCCCTTACGTTGATGTGGAGGGATAACTCTTGCGCTGGCTACAGGCCCTGCGTCTAAAGATCTTACAGATGGGTCCCCCAACCGAGGGGGCTGTGGGGTATGGAATGGCACCCCTTATGGCACCTTCTTGGGGTCCAGCCACCAGTCTAGGAAGGCTAGGACCTGCGATGGTACCCTCAGTCCCACAACCATGTTGTCTCTGTGTGGGTGACACGCTGGCGAGAGCCAGGCCGGGAACGAACAGAGCCGTAAGTGGCGTGTCTGGTCACGAACGTGCAGGACGCCATGAGACCCAGTAGACCCAGGCAGCTTCATGCTGGTAAGTTGGGAAGCTCTGCAGGCCGCGGATGATGGTCACTAGGGCCTGAAAGCGTGTCTCTGGCAGGAACGCTCGAGTGAGAGTCGAGCTCATAGAAATCTGAACCTGCGACTGGACCTGGCTGTTGGCGCTGCCGCAGATGAGCCAGTCGTCGAGACATGGGAATACTTGGATTCACCGTCGACGAAGAGAAGCCATTACGACGGCCATGTACTTCGTGAAAAACCCTCGGAGCCGTGGAGAGGCCGAAGGGAAAGACGGTGGATTGAAAGTGCCTTTGGTCAACTACAGAGCGAAGAAAACGTCTGTGTGTCGGTGAGTAGCTATGTGGAAGTACGCATCCTTCATGTCGAGGGCAGCGTACCAGCTTCCAGGATCCCATAAAGGTATAATACTACCCAGGGAAAAAACATGTGGAACTTTAACTTGCCATGAATTAGTTGAGTTCGCGAAGGTCCAGGATAGGACATAACCCCCGTTTTGATTTGGGGATTAGGAATAACGGGAGTAAACCTCCCACCCCCCTTTTTTTTTTTTTTTTTGGAACTCCCTTGGAGCCTCCTCTATTGCCCCTATATTGAGGAGCGTTTGCGCTTGCTGAAGTAGGAGTTGCTCATGAGAAGGGTCCCTGAAGAGGGACAGGGAGTGATGCTGCACCGTCGGGCGTAGCTTCAAGCGTTTTGTTCAGGCCCCGTTGATGGCTTGGGGTGGGGGGGGAGGGGGAGGTTAGAGGACTGCAGCCACGAGATACGCCATATGGCAACACCCAATGCAGGTGTCCCAGCCGCCGAGTCGGCGACGTCCAAGGAGGCCTGCAAAGATGTTCTGGCCACCTTTTTGCCTTCCTCAATCAGGGTTGAGTACTTCTGCCTGGATTTCTGGGGGAAATTCCCTTAATTTTCACATTGGGTTCCAGGTGTTACATTTATAACGCCTCAAAAGGCCTGGTGGTTAGCTGCTCTGCGCTGCAGGCCCCCTCCAGAGCAGGCCTTTCTACCCAACAGGCCGAGGCGCCCAGCTTCCTTAGACTTAGGTGCAGGGGCTGCTGGCCGTGCCTCTCCTTCACAAATTGAACAACCAAGGAGCACGGTTGGGGGTGAGTGTATACGTACTCACAGGACCTTGAGGACGCCATATATCTTTTCTCCACCCCCCCGGCAGTGGGGGGAATCGAGCTGGAGATTGTCAGATTGAAGTGGCGTTGGTCTGGAACATACGTGCGAAAGGCAGGGCTACCCTGGCAAGGGTGTCAGCCAAGAGGATGACCACCACGGGACCCTGGAGCTCCACTATCTCCTGCACCTCCTCTGGGGAAGGGCGGGATACTGTGGCCCCTGTCACTCGGGGTTCCGAGTGGGCCGATTGGGAGGCTGTGGAAGGAACCCATTGGTCCTGGTGATAAGACCGCAGTGTCCAGAAATACCACTGATGTGGTCTCTGGGCAGAATTCTGTGCGTTCTGCGGCCAGCGTCTAGGACAATCCATCCCGTGGATTTGGTCCATATGGTAACCACTCCCTGTCTGGGGGGGCGGGGGGATCTAAATGCGGAGCGGGAGGTCCAGGGTGGAGCGGAATGCTCCTGCCGGCTGGTACGCGGTGCCATTGACAAATGTCTCGGCGCCGAGAGCCCGATCTGGACCCTGAAGGGGGCCATCTCATCGATCGGCTGCGGGACCGGCTTCCCAGGGACCTGCGCTTCGACCGGCACCGGGATCAGGGGCGGTGCCGGGAGTCGTAATAGAGACGGCTGTATATAGAGGCCGATCTTGAATGGCACCGCAAGTGCGACCGGCGCCGAGATGGGGATCGGGGGCTGGGACTGCGAGCGGTGCCGAGACTGGGGGGTCCGCCTGGAGCTGGATCGGTGTCGGCCAGCTCCGGTGTGCGGTAGCGGGCACAGCATGGCAGACGTACCTCGCGGCAGCATTAGCTCTACCTCGGTACGTACCGGGGAGCTCACGGCCCCCGAGCTCAACGGACCTTGTGGTGTCGGAGTCGTCGGTGCCGGGTCTGTTCGCCTGCGGTGAGAAACTCAACGGACCTTGCAGTACCGGAGTGGGTCGGTGCCGATGCAGGCAGCGGCATTAGCTCTACCTCAGTGTGAACCGGGGAGCTCACTGCCACCGAGCTCGACGGACCTCGCGGTGCCAGAGTCGCCGGTGCCGGATCTTCATCCATGGCCACCGAGCTCGACGGCCCTCTTGCGGTGCCGGAGTCGCTGGTGCCGGTGCCTCAGTCGGGCACGGAACTCAACGGCCCTGGCGGTGCCGGAGTTGAGGCTGCCGGTGCCGATGCGGGCGCCAGCGTTGGCTCTACCTCGGTGTATACCGGGGAGCTGACGGCTACCGAGCTCAACGGCCCTCTTGCGGTGCCGGAGGTGACGGTGCCGGTGCCTCAGTCGGGCACGGAACTCAACGGCCCTGGCGGTACCGGAGTTGGCGGCTGCTGGTGCCGATGCAGCCGGCCGCATTAGCTTTACCTCGGTGCATACCGGGGAGCGCACGGCCACCGAGGTCGACGGCCCTTAGGGTGCAGGAGTTGTCTGTGCCGGATCTTCACCTGGGGCGTAGAACTCAACGGACTTTGCGGTACCGGAGTCGCTGGGGCCGGTGCCAGTCTGGATGGTAGTATTAGCTCTACCTCAGGTTGTACCGGGGAGCTCACGGCCACCAAGTTCGACGGACCTTGCGGTACCGGGAGCCGATGGTGCTGGCGCCGGGCCGAAAGTCTTGGCCGGGCGGGCTTGTACCGGTTGCAGCTGCAGCGGCGTCCGGCGGTGCCAGCCCCGGGGTCTGTTGCTGGGTCACAGCGGGGCCAGCATCGGGCCAAGTGTTGGTTCTACTAGGAGCTGCTTTAAGCGAAAGCCCCGCTCCTTCTTGGCTCTAGGCTTAAAAGCCTTGGAGACCTGACACTTATCTGCGAGATGGGATCCCCCAGGCGCCTCAAACGGGAGTCGTGGGGGGGTTCCCCATAGGCATTGGCTTGGAGCCAGCCGACAGCTTGAATCCTGGTGAACCAGGCATGAGCCCGGTACCAGAGGGGAGAGAAGGGGAAAAGCCCCTTATCTCCCACTAGTATTTACACTAAACTTCTTAACAAGACTATCAAAACTATTAACAACTACTTAAAGTACTTAAAACCATTAACATGCTAAGCGAGTGCTAACTAAGCTAGGGAGGTGGAGATCAGCTACGCTGCTCCACAGATCCGACCGTCAGGGGCGGTAAGAAGGAACTGAGAGGGCGCTGGGCCGGCTGAGGTAGATATCAGGTGCCGCAACGGCACCACTCCAGGGAGCGCCAGCCGGCCCACCGAGTGTTGCTAGGGTAAAAATCTTCCGACGATCGTGCATGCCGCGCGCGCACACCTAATTGGAATACATATGAGCAATCACTCGAAGAAGAACTAGTTTTCCATCTTGCTCTTTATTCTTTAGTCCATTACATCGGTAAAGATTTCTGTTTCCCCCCATGGAAACAGTTCACTACTGCCAAGGCCATCATCATGCAACAAAAGCACACTCAAAACTGCCTTCGAGCTCTTTAGATGGTGCTCTGCAATGGGCCAGATAAACTGTTGTTAATAGACAAGGCATTCCCTCCCCTCAATGCATAATTTTACTCCATTGAACTCCCATGCCTGGTGCCACAGAAACAAAAGACTAGGACTGTGTAGTGACGTGAAGACTCACTGGTGTGGTGCCTCCTGCTCGTCATCTTGGGAATTAGCTCTCCAGCATACAGTGCGCCTCCTCCTGGCCTGTGTCTCACCTGATGCCCAGACCCCAGTGCCTCTTTACCTCAGGATTCTGCCCCCAGCAATAACCCCCACTTTCTGGGTCTCTCCTCCAAGGGGAACCCCCAACCCTCTAAACCCACCTTGCCTCAGTGGCTACTGCCAGTCATCATCTAGCCCCCCGCTCACTAGGACAGACTGCAGTCTGTACTGGCCATTCATCATTGGCAAGGGGTTAGGACCTGCTGCCTCTGCCTATTCCCAGGCTACACAGCTGTAGCCCCAATACCTTTCCTGGGCTTTAGCCAGGCCTGCTGCCTGGGGGTTTACTAGGCTGGAGCTCCCCAGCTCTTCTTACCTTTCCCCAGCACTAATTTACCTCAGGTACCCTTCTCCCAGGCAACTAGGTCCTTCTCTCTCCACTGCTAGAGCTCCTGGTCCCCAGCCCTCTTATAAGGGCCAGCTAGGCCCTGATTGAGCTGGCCACACCTGTGGTCAGCCACTCCCTCAGCTGCTTCCACTGCTTTTAATCCCCATTACCCAGGAGTGGGGCAGCTGCCCCACTACAGACTGGCAGTGTAACAAAATCTGAATTTCCCTCCAAGTAGTGCAGAGAATTACTAACCCTTTCAACTTCATTTGCTTTTTAAAATGTTGACGTATACAATTGTGTGTGCACAAGTGTGTTCACAATCACTGGTGGTAGCAACGGTGGGATTTTTTTTGCCAAGAAAATGGTTCCAATTCAATTACTAAAGCTGACTGCAAATGATTTTTAGAACTGCACCATTTATTCATACATGGGGATACTGAACTGGTGCAAGCTGTGGAAAACTCATAAATTGCTAACATGGAAATATAACATTAGAAAAATATTAAATCTGTTTCAGCTGTCTTTTATTGCAATGTAGCAGCAGTTAATAAGGAGGAAGATCCAGTACCATATAACCAATCAGCTCTGTAGATGACCAGCAATTGCTCTGCAGGCCACAATTTGAGAACCACTGTGTTACAGCATTTTTCTTTTATTCCCACTTTTATCCTTAACTTTCCTTTCTGATCATGGGTCTGACCCTGTTCCCATGGCAATCACTAGCAAAACTTCCATTGACCTCAATAGGGGCAGTATTGAGCCCTAAACAGGTTAAAGTTGAATTGATGTACTGATCACACACATACTTACCATAGGCGCCGACTTCGTGGGTGCTCCGGGGCTGGAGCACCCACGGGGAAAAATTGGTGGGTGCTCCGCACCCACCGGCAGCTCCCCGCCCGCACCGGGACCCGCGGCCAGCTCCCCGCCAACCCCGGGGCCCGCCGCCATCTTACCGTAGCACCGGGAGACGTTGCGGGGCCCCGCCCCCGACGCCGGGCGACGTTGCGTCGGCGTCGGGGGCGAGGCCTGGCGTCGGGGGCGGGGCCCCGCAACGTCACCCGGCGTCAGGGGCGGGGCCCGGCGTCTGGAGCGGGGCCCCGCCCCCGACGCTGGGCGTGAGCTCCCACCGGCGCCACAGGAAGTCCACGCCTGTGATACTTACTGGTTAATTTAAACAGATATATAATCATGCTGGTTTGAGATGTCCTTACCTGACTGCCAGAAATCCATACTTTGGCCTATAGATGTGACCATTCTAAATATCTCTTCAGTATATTTAAGTGGAATGTGATGAACATGCTCCTCTCCCTCCACTTGTAATCACTGATTATCTACTAACTGTTTCTATATGAGGGTTGCCTCTTATCCCCCAAGAAAGTATATTTGCATGTAAAGCTTTAGTGTGTCCAAATTAAAGTGAAATTTGAAATAGTCATATCTATTTTGGCTATACATCTCCCGCCAATAATTTTGTTAAATTTGAAAAGACAATATGATCTAAACTATTACACTTATTATGTAACATATATTTTTGTTGTTTCTCTCACTTAAAAGTGAAAATAAATAATAAAACAAAATGAATAAGTGCAAATGGAAATCTCTGAACAGTTTTGCACTAGGGCTTTCTCTAAACTACAAAAAGTGCTTGTTCTTGACAATGGGTATCAGCAACTGTATTTTTTTAACTTTTGTCAAGATTTAGCATATTTTATAACCAAAATATTGAATGGTATGGCTAATTAAACCTCAAGAAGGTGGACATGGATCGCACCAAACGCGAAGAGTAAGAATGAAATAGACTATATTTTAGTCAATAAAAGGCGCATCGTTCAAGACGTCTCTGTGGTGCAGCCACTCAACACCAGCAGTGACCATCGCCTGCTTAGAGCGAAGTTGATGTTCGACGAAGCGGTGGAAAAGAAGGCGTTACAGATGGCAAACAGGAAACAGCAGCCGAAGACATTCGATGAAGCAAAGCTGAAAAAAGTGGTTTCTGGGTTTGACTGAAGCCAGATGGAAAAGTGTGATGAGGACTATAGTATCTTTGCTGAGAAGTTGAGATGTTGCATAAAAGCAGCTGAAATTAAAAAGCTGAAGAAGGCGAAGGGAAGAATCTCGATTGAAATGAAAAGCTTGTTGGAGAAGCGGAGAAACATGAAAAGGAGCTCGGATAACAACCTCGAGTACTCCATTCTGTGCAAGCTTATACGGCGAAAACTGAAGGATGACTTCGAGAACTTCCGGAAAGAAATGCTCCTTAAAACAGCTGAATCACGCAAGAGCCTCAGGACATGCAAGCGGGAATTGACGCAGTATAGATTGAGCGTAACAGCATTGAAGAACAAGGATGGAGAGACAGTAATCGACAGAGCAGGGATGGAGGAGGTCTGAAAGGACTTCTATACAGAACTGTTCAAATCAAGAATCAACGTCCCCCTCCCAACCCTCGAAGAGTCAGAAGAACGCGTCCCCCCAATAATCGTCAGTGAAGTCCGAAGCGCACTACACCAGATGAAGAAGGGAAAAGCTCCAGGCAAAGATGGAATAACGTCAGAAATGATTTATGCAGGAGGTGAAAAACTTTGGAAGGCCCTTGCTTTAAGATTCAGTCGATATCTTGAAGAAGGAAAAATACCATCAAGCTGGAAGGAGTCGAATACCATCTTGCTGCACAAGAAGGGTGATCGAGAAAATCTTAAGAACTACTGCCCTATTTGCCTGCTCTCTCACATCTACAAGCTCTTCACAAAGGTGATAACTAATCGACTTTTGCAGAGTCTGTATGAACAACAGCCGAGAGAGCAGGCAGGGTTTTGAAGAAATTTCAGTACAATCGACCATATATTTACCCTTAGCCAGCTCCTAGAAAGAGCGAGGGAATACAAACTCCCGCTGTGCATTGCTTTTGTTGACTATGGAAAGGCCTTCGATAGCATTGAGTTTAACGCAATGTTAAAGGCGCTCGCAGAGCAGGGCATTAACACGCAGTACATTAGTTTGTTGAAGGAAGCGAATACTGGATGTACAACAGACATTACTCTCCTTGAAGCTCCCCTCCGCATCCCAATCGAGAAAGGCGTAAAGCAAGGAGATACAATTTCACCAAAACTATTCACCGCCTGCCTCGAAATGGTGATGAACAAGATCAATTGGAGGAGTGGTGTCAACATAAACGGAAAGAGATTATCTCATCTCAGATTTGCAGACGACATTGTACTAATTGCCGAAAGCACCAACCAACTGCAGAGCATGCTACGAAGACTCGACAAGAAAAGTAGTCAGGTCGGCCTGAAAATGAACCGCTGCAAAATGAAATATATGCGATCAGACGTCTTACGAAAAGCCCGAATAACGGTAACAGGAGAAGACATCGAAGAAGTGGAACAGTACATATATTTGGGCCAAGAAGTTAATATGCACCAAGACCTGAACGGAGAACTCTCGCGAAGGATTCGGGCAGGATGGTGTGCGTTTAATTCCATCAAGGACGTCCTCAAAGGAAAAATTGACAAGACCACACGTAAAAATATTTTCAAATTCAGCAGTGCTGCCAGCCATGCTGTATGGCAGTGAAACGTGGGCACTGACGAAGAGAGAAGAGCAACGGCTGTTGGTAGCTGAAAGGGCAATGGAACGAGCTATGTTGGGAATCTCCCTTCTGGATTGTATACCAAATGAAATCATCAGAGAACGCAGCAGTGTGAAAGATATTGTTGTGGAAAGCAGACATAACAAGATGCGATGGGCGGGCCACACAGCACGGCTCACGGATAATAGGTAGACCGCAATCATTGCTGAGTGGTACCCGCGAGAACAGAAAAGACCCCCTGGTCGGCCTCCAAGAAGATGGGAAGATGATATCGTTAAACGTTTCGGACGAACGTGGAGAAGAAAGGCA
This sequence comes from Chelydra serpentina, assembly GCA_037349315.1. Classification (NCBI taxonomy): domain Eukaryota; kingdom Metazoa; phylum Chordata; order Testudines; family Chelydridae; genus Chelydra; species Chelydra serpentina. The sequence continues at coordinate 43,276,776 of JBAIAC010000001.1, forward strand.
AGAGTGTGAGAAGAATGGCAGATGTGTTGTGATTGGCGCAGTCTTAACGACAGCTGAAGTCCGATCGCTCCAGGTGATCCAGGTGAGGTGGTGAGAAAATGTAAGGGAGTAAAGCATTGGTTAGGTGAGCTTACTCTATATAACCTGGTAAAGACCCAATGCTTATTTAGTGGATAATTGATCAGGAATGTATAAGTAGAAATATAAACAATATAGGTGTAGGTTTTGTAGGCCTGCATACTCAAGTGTGGTTTTTATAACCTCTGTATAACCTTTTAGAGATGGAAAAGTGAGAACAAAGGCTCCTGACAAAAAATAGTAAGATCTGAACATCCTGTTATTAAAGTTTCTGGGGAGTCTAGGGAAAACAAGCAAAATCCCTGTCAAATAGTATGATAGTTTTATTATTGCTAAAAAGGGGAACAATGCTTTATGCAACTTTTTGTATAATTCAGAACATGATGTACAGCAATAAATATTACCCAAATAGGGAAGAAAAGATTTGGGACAGCAAATGAATAGAAGCGGGTGTTGATAAAGAGGAGGTGTAATACTGTGTATAAAAGATCATGTCAGAACCTAGAATCAATGCCTTTCCCCTTGTGATATAGCCAGTTCACTGGCCTGCTACATCTCATTTGATCACTGGGTGTAGCACTCTGTATCTATACAAATAAAACCTGGTCCTTGGATCTAAGAACTTGGTGTAAGCAGTGGTTTGTCTGCTTAAGCAGAGGGCTTGTCTGCTTCCTATTGTAAAAGTCATAATCAGTCAGCAGCCGATATTTCGGTAACACTATGGGTCTGTGAAGTAACATGTGGGCCTGACTGAATTGGTCCTGAAACATCCGTACAGAAAAATCTTCCTATATACCACAAAATCTACTCTACTTTGCAATATTAAGACATTACAAAATAAAGAGTCTTTGAAATCAAACCCAAAACATTGTCAGAGTCCCTAATATGCACAAATAAAAGCTGGAAGCAGTGTATTAAACAAACACTTACAGTGGTTCTAGTAGTGAAGAGAGCATAGTTTTCTACATTAGTTTTATACCTGCAAAGAAAATGAACTAAGGTATGAATGTCAAAATTAATTTCTTCTCCAAATAAAAACAGTAAAGCAGTGAGACTCTATGACCCCCGTAGGGAGCAGCATTAGAATTACATCACAAAGCAATATCATGTTATGACAATATTCTGGAGGTCCCAAAGCTATTTCGGGAAGCCAGGGAATAGCTGTGTGAAAGCATAAGATTACAGTCTACAAACCATGGATCAAATTCAAAGTCAGTAGACTTACTCTGGATTTACACTGGTGTAAATAAGGGCCAAATTTGGCACTATATTTGTATACGACAAACTAGAATTACTCATATACCAATGGTACATTACCACTTCTTAGGTATATTGTGTCAGCTGTTTAACAGCACATAGCAATGCTATACAACTGTTTAGGACCGGAAGTGAAGAATATAGTACTCAATTGAAACTGCAGTGAAAGTTTACGTAAGCACAATAAGTACCCAAATTAGATTTAGATCAAGACATCTAAACAGGGATGACAGCCCTACTTTGTTTAAAGTGTCATAAAATTGTGAATGACCATTAGAATTTCAGCTTTATATTTAACAGGAAAGTTGGCACCTACAGCAGAACAGTACAGCCTAACACAATGCTGGGCATTGGTTCAGTAGACTCAGAGTGAAACTGTCACCTATTGAACTATCTGGAAACTTCCTGCAGCTCTGTAGGTTCCTGGGTGGTCTACAATATATGTAACGACAGGCCTAACATTACTTAGCCTCACACCTTCCAGGAGGTAGAGCAATCATGGCTTACTTAGGGTATGTTTACACTAAAAACTTAGGTTGACCTATATTAGATAATTACTGAGATGGTGCATGTCCACACTATGCTCCTTGGGTTGGTGGTGCACGTTCTCATCAGGCGCACTTCCACTGACCTAAGAGGGGCAGTGTGGGGAGCTGAGAGCCAGGTGTCTCAGGTCCGCTGGCAGTTCCCTGCCAGGAGCTGGGCTGCCCCACAGGCTTCCAGTGGGATGCACCCCGCCTCGCCACCCTGTATGGAGTCATGAAATTGACAAGACAGCCAACGTTCCCAGCCAGGAGTGGGAAAGGCACCCGGGACTTCTCACCTCCCTGCTCCTGTCTGGGAGCAGGGTCAGTTGCTAGCTAGGAGTGGGGGCCTGGGTATCTCGCCCCAGCTCTCATTTGAGAGCAGAGCCCAGCCGCTGGGTTTCTCTCCCCAGATTCCAGTTGGGAGTGGAGTCTAGCTGCCTGTGGCTCTCAGCTGGGAGTGGTGTTCAGCTGCCCAGCTCTCCAGGGAGGGGTGGGCAGGTGGGCTCTAGCTGACAGGCTTTCTTGTCAATTTCACTGCTGGAGCTGTGAAATTGACAAGAGAGCTAAGGGAGGATCTAACCAATGCAGTGTCTATACAGACCCTGCACCAGCCTAACTACACCGACATAAGCCCTACGCCTCTCATGGAGGTGGAGTTATTATATCAAGGTCGTAGAGTACATACATCGGTGGGACACAGCTGTCGTGTAGACACTGACATAATTAGGTCAATGTAAGCTGCCTTATGTCAACCTGTGTAGTGTAGACCAGGCCTAAGTACAGGGGTCCTAAAACTTTTTCATACTGTGGACAACAGAGAGTCTTACAGATGCCTTCCCCTCCTATCTGTGATTACATGGATCACCTATTATTCACAATCACACAGCATCCCTATATCAACGGCAGCAGTTGCTTACATGGAAAAGTGATTTAAGGAAAGTATTTCTGTATTTTCAGTTGTCTTTAATGCAAAATGTGTTTAATCTTTTTTGAGAAAACATAATCAGGCTTCCTGCTTTGGCTATTCATTTCATTTTCCCATATTATCTATTTATCTATCTATCTATCTATCTATCTATCTATCTCCTTGGTTAAGGTTAAGATTCTGTCCTAGGTATTTTTAGTAAAAGTCAGGAACATGTCGCGGGCAATAAACAAAAATTCACAGAAGCCCATGACTCATTTCTTTTACTAAAAATACCCTTGAGGGGCAGGGGGACGGGACGCAGAGCGCTGCCGGGGCTTGCAGCTGTTCCAGCCCCACTGCAGCTCCAGCATCAAGGAGGCTGACCCAGCCCTGGCTGCTACTTCTGCGGGCTGGGGACCACTGCTCTAGCAGCAGGCTGACTGTCAGCTATTCTGGCAGCCTTGGAGCTGGCTGCCGGCCAGCTGTTCTGCAGGCCACTGGTCTGGTAGCCTTGGGGCTGATCACCAGCTAGCTGTTCCAGAGGCCACTGCTCCATGGCTGCCTACCAGTCAGTTGTTCCAGTGGCCGCTGCTCCGGCAGCCCTGGGACTGACAGCTGCTCCAGCCCTGCCCCAGAAGTCACGGACATCCTGCAAAGTGCCAGAATCGATGACAGAACCGTATCCTTATTCATGGTCCTTAGTAGAGGCAGCTAGACTTTCCTATTTTCAGTGACTTTTATAGACCCTAAGGATCTTTGCAAGACAGAGCCCAGAGACCTCTAGAAGCAGCGGACAACAAGAAGCCAAGACCATGTGATCAGGCAGCGCTTTGCAGATCATCAGCAAGCTTGATGACAGCAAGTGCATGTGTATGCGAGCAGAGGAAATCACCCCCTAGCTCATAGTGTAGGAGCCTGAGCCCAGCATAGGATGATGAGCCATCTTGATCCAAGACATGTGCTACACTATGCCTGTCAGCTGCTTCGCATGGGTCAGCACGTGTTGTCAGCTGTCACCCCGTGGGCTGCGTGGCTTGGGCCGGGTTGTCAGCTGTCACCCCGTGGGCTGCGTGGCTTGGGCCGGATCGCGTTGTCAGCTGTCACCCCGTGGGCTGCGTGGCTTGGGCCGGGTTGTCAGCTGTCACCCCGTGGGCTGCGTGGCTTGGGCCGGGTTGTCAGCTGTCACCCCGTGGGCTGCGTGGCTTGGGCCGGGTTGTCAGCTGTCACCCCGTGGGCTGCGTGGCTTGGGCCGGGTCGTGTTGTCAGCTGTCACCTTGTGGGCTGCGTGGCTGGGGCATGTTGGCAGCTGTCACCTTGTGGGCTGCGTGGCATGGGTCAGAGCAGGCCAGAAGGAGTGGCCCCATGGCTCATGCTCTCTCTGTGCCCACCCTGGGGTTCCTCCCCAACTCAGATTGGGGGACAGGGACACGAAGAGGAGCTGGGCACCCTGACCGGTGCAGCCCCCTCAGGCCTCCCGTCTCATTCTGTTCCCATCCATTTTCCTGCCTCCCACCTCCATAGGCCGCAGCATCCACCCAGACACAGCAGCAGCGCCAGGCCTCGAGCGCCCCATAGCAGCTCCGCAGCTCGCGCCATGGGCCCGCCTAGTAACGGCCCCAATAAACCGCCACCCCCATACGATCACGTGACAGCAGACCCGCGGTGGGGCTCAATAGAAACCGTGTGGCGCCTCCCACCCGCGCCTCTGGAAAGGCGAGGCGGCAGCAGCAGCAGCCGCCGTGCCCCCCTCTAGCACAGAGGGTCCCTCCTTCTGGGTCAGCCCCAGGCAGCAGCAGCAACAAGGCTTGTTCCGCCGCTCTCACAGGTGCGGCCCACAGGGACTACTCGCCCCATCAAGCATCGCGCAAGCTCCGTGCGGCGCCCTGCGGGGAACGGCCGTGCTGCATGCCGGGACGTGTAGTTCCTGCCGCGAGGGAAGGGTGCAGAGAGGCTTCAGTCTATGCAGAGAAGAGGGCGGGGCTCCAGGCCGGGGAGGGGGGTGGGGGGAGCCAGGGGCCGCTACTGGATGGGCGGCTGCAGTTGCGGTATTTCCCGGCGTGGAGGAGGCGGGGTCTGGGGAGGAGGCGTTGAACGCGCCCCTGTGCCGCCTCATGTGTGCCCTGCCCGGGGAGCAGGAAAGGAGCCTCTGGCGGCGGCAACCATGTCTGAGAATGGCGCCTCCGCTCCCCGCGTCCCCAACGGCGAGTGCGCCGCGCGCCCGCCCGGCAACAAGGTGACCGTGGTGCTGGGGGCCCAGTGGGGCGACGAGGGCAAGGGCAAGCTGGTGGATCTGCTGGCGCAGGACGCGGACATCGTCTGCAGGTGCCAGGTGAGGAACGGCGCCGGGCTCACCTGGGGGCCCGGAAGGGCGGCCTGGCGCGGCGCCGCCGCCGCCTCCTCTTGCCACCCAAGATGTCACCTTGAGCCCGGGTCTCCCTCGCCGCCGCCGCGAGGGGCTGCCCCCCCGGGAGCCGCTCCCCAGCATCCCGCTCTCCGTGGCGGCCCCCCAGTGCCCCTTCGCCGCCTGCTCCCTGCCTCGTGCGTCCCGCCCGGCTACTAGGTCTCCCGCCACCCCTTGTGCTTCCCTAGCGCCGGGCTGCCCGCCTCTGCCCCATTGTTAGCGCGGCCGGGCCCCCGGCTTTCCTCAGGCACCGGAAGCGGCGCACATGCTAATCGGAGCCGCGGCAACGCCTCCAGCCTAAATTCAGGGAAGTGACCGGTCCCTCGCACACTGGGCGAGCAGCTCCTGGGTGCTGCGGGCTCCGGCCCGCTGTGTGCGCTCGGGGTTCCGCAGCGCAGCCCTCGCTTCATCCATCACTGCTGCTTTCTGTTGCTGGGCGGGAAGATGAGGCAGTACACCCCTGCCGGCCGAGCCAGGCCAGGATCATCTCTGGACGGGAAAGGCTTTACAAATTGCAGTGGCCAATTCTTCCTTTGTGCAGTTTTTGCGTAGAGGGAGGAGAAAGAAGGTGCCTTCTGAGTAGCACAAGGTTGACGCGCAGAGGGTCAAGGAGAGGGGAACATGCTTGGAATGTGTTTTCACCCCCACTGTAACTCTTTGCCTTTAAGGTGCTTGAAGATGAAAAGTGTGGACTATTTCCAAGAGTGACTTTACTGAGAGTGAAATTATAATTGGTTAATTGCAGTGCAATGAAATTATCTAGAATCATCATCATACCTCCCTGCAGGCCTACATTTAGTATCAACAGGTTCTACTCCATTTGTTCCTATTGAAAACTAGGAGCCATACAATATGTTGATTAGTATGTATTCTCTCTCTCAGCTGATAATGAACATATTTCAAGTTGACTAAGTCAATTACAGATGCCCTTGAATCTTGACAGCTTCCATGATACTGTCAATTTTGGCTAGAATTTCCCCCCTCCCTTTTCCTGCCATACAAGCAAAAGGAAAAACTGGTAGTGCAAGGACAAAGAGCAAGATTGACAGCACTTTGCATACAGTCAACTGCCCCAACTAAAACTGGGAAGAAAAAGTCCAGAATTTTTTCTTAATCTTTCAATTATAGCAGTTATGTCTGCAGAATCTTAGACAACCTAAAGGTGATTTTTTAAAAAAAGTGACTTACCTTGGTTTTTGTTTTTTTTAAACAACTACTTTCAAGTAGGTTAGGGCCAAAGTTCAGTCTTTGCATATGTTTTAAGACATACAGTGTTTGAATAGAAATTTGCTCAATCAACTTATTTTGGTAAATGAAAATATTTTTTGATGTTGCAGACTCTGCAATTGCTGAGAATCATGGTGAAAACTGATCAACCTGTTCTTATTGTTCAAAGAAAGCATGTGATTAAAAAGTTAAATGGGAAAAAGTTAACCTTTCAAAACTAGTACAAGTTATCCTTAGGGCTAAAAAGTATGTTTGTATTCCTTTCAGTGAACTGGCAATGCACAGGTTAGGGGTGGGGAAGAGAAGCAAGTGATCCTTCAGTCTTATTTTTTGCTGACTGTTAGCCAAATCAATAGGAATGTAAAAAAAATGGCTTTAGCAGCCCACAGGAGGGTGGAGGTATGACTTATACTTTATTTAGTGGAATTGGCTTTAGAAGAAAGCTACTTCATCCTACAAAAAAAAGTTACATTTCTCACCTCCGGCTGAACTACTATTCAGTCTGTTTCCATGTCCACCTTTATACCCCATCCACATTAGGAATTAAACTTTTAGTACCATTTATTTTAGGCTTCAACTATACAGGACTGTAAACCTAGCACAGCTGTTAAAACTTAACTACCTCTAACTTGGGTATGTCAAGCCATTTTCTAACACGATGTAGGCTGGTATAAGCCATGGTCTGACAGCAAGGGAGGGCCACACATGCCTAATCTCCAAGGGAGGCCACGCCTCTTTGCTGTCACCTCCCTGGAATAACAGTCTAAAATAAGGGAAGTTAACAGTCTCAGGGCTCAAGTCCTCTGGTGGAGTAGAGCAGTGGGTGGTCCAGTGGCCCAAGCCCTCAGGCAGAGCACAGCACCAAACAGTCTAAAGCCCAACCCCCAGGCAGGGTAGAACCAGATATAGTCTGGAAACCCAGGCCCTCAGACATGGCAGGGTACCAAGCACAGTCTAGGTTCCCAACCCTCAGGCAGGGCAGAGCAGTGAATAATCCAGGGACCCTGGCCCACAAGCAGGGCAAGGTACCAACAGTCTAGAGCTTCAGACTGGGGCAAGCACCCCATACAATGTAGGGGGGCTCAGGCCAGGACAAGCACCCAACAGTCTAGGATCCTAGCTCAGCAGACAGACTCCCAGACACCACCTGGCCAAAGGTGGGGAGGTTGCCACACCACAGGCCCACCTGACTTTACCATATCCCAGCCCAGGTCCCAAACAGTGGCAGAGTGGTCTTCCATTGGGTCAGCAGGGATCCAGGTGCAGCACACTGAACCAGACTCAGGCAGCAACCCAGCCAGAGGGTAGTGAGCTGTCCCTGGGCCACTACCCTCAGGGTGCACTTGGATCTCTGGGTTGTCCTCCATCTCCCCTGGGTACACTGCAAGCAGTAATCCCAGTTGCTCCTCAGCATCAGCCATATCTGGTAGTTCAGACAAGTACTCAGGACAGCAGAAGACTTCAGCAGGCTCTGACTCCAACAACAGCATGGAAACATCTACCTCTTGCAGTGGTTTCTCCCTAAGTGAGCTATAGAGCCCATCTTTTATACTTCCTGTTCCTGTCCCGCCCATCTGCTTCCAGCATAGTGGGCATGGCTTTCCTGGTTCTGCCCACCAGGGGGCGTCTGACCCTCCCTTGCTATCAATCTCTGCGGGAGGACACGCCTCTTTGCTATACATTATATATTGCATAAAATATTAAACTGTTTAGAAACCATTGTCTAGAGGGTTTGTAAAGCTGCTATGACTGATCCAAAGTGGCCAAGCAAACCATGTATTATTATTTGTATAGCAGTAGTGCCTAGGAGCTCCTGTCATTGACTTTAAGGCCAGAAGGGACTGTTGTGATCATCTAGTCTGACCTCCTGCACATTGCAGGCCACAGAACCTCAGCCACCCATGCATGGACCAGGATCTCATTGTATTAAGCACTGTACAAACAGAACAAAAAGGTAGTCCAAAGAGTTCATAATCTAATATAAAGTAGCATAAAATCAGGTCTCTTAATATGGCTTAATTCTTACAGAGGACCAGTTGACAAGACATTATGAGCTTTTGATGCTTTGTGGTATGTCCACCATGTGTCCCAGGTGCTCTGTAATGATATGTTATACCAATTGGTTATGACATCTGGGATGAGATCTTTAGCTCAGATACAGTTGAACTAAAGCAGTTTTACTATGGTAGTTTCTAACCAGTATGACAGGAAAGAAGCAGTAATATAGCTACACCAATTCAGCCTATCCTCTATACTGGGGTCTCTCAACCCGTGGCTTGGAACCCAAAATTGGGTCACCAGAATGTTTCAAAGGGTTGAAACCTCGGTGGTTGCAACAACCAGAGCTGAGAGCCAAGCCCAGCCAGCCCCACAGTACAGGAGCTGCAGGAGCCGCCAATGGGGTGACTGCCCTGGCCTGGCCTGCCAGGTAAGTACTGCTGCATGCAATATACTGGAACTGTATTTCAGCCTTCTTTGGAAAAATTATATAGCTCCATAAAAGTGACTGCATGTTCGTATACCTTCTTTTCTTTTTCTCATTGTAAAATATTTGATGTGACTAAAGTAATAACTTTATAACTGCATCAGAGGCAGCTGACCTTTATGGCTTCACTAGCAGAGGTACCTGCCCAAGAAACTTGGTTTATGTAGCCTATTCAGCTTGTTGTGATATCTAGATCATAAATCAAATCTGATACCTCATTGCAAAGTAAGGAAAACATCTTTCTACTTACATGGCATGATCTTCCTCTTGGAAGTGTTCAACTCGTACATTCTGAATCTACGAAGCATATACAATTGTACATAAAAATCTGTGGTTGAAATCTGAAGCGGCAACTTTTTATGTTGATCTGCCAATCTATAACTAAATAATAATAATAAAAAAATAGAAAATAAGAAATCCAAATAGATTAAGGTGTAGTTCTCTCTGTAATATACTATCAGTCTTACAAGATGTCATTACCTAATTTTCTTCAGAGACAACAAAGCAGGTTGGGAAAGGAGAACACAATCATGATTCAAAAGTCAGGTATGAGTGAACTTTGCAAAAGAGCTCCTCCTCCATCCTTGGGTTTTAAGTTTTCTCATGCCAGTAATTCTCATTTTCCCCTCTTTCTAAAGCTATGTATATCTTTGCTTGAAAAAAGTGATAAAAGTACTATGATAACTTGTGTTTAAATTTTAAACAAATCAGGAAATTGTGTATACAGGAGACTCTTAATAAATGACTTCATGGTTTTTCTAAATGTCACTGAACATTAGTTTTGAGTGTTCACATGATAAAGAGCTATTACGTTTGATTTTGGAACCTCTGCAGTTACCTCCTGATTTGAACATCTATTGGGAATCTTGAAATCTTTTGAGAAGGATTAAATTTGTTTTTAAAATAGATTCATGTATGATTCCCAAACTTACATAAGATATAGACCTTCTATTCCTTCGTCTATATGTACAATAACATTTATGAGAATTGTCTACAATTTCTATTTTAGTGTACTTTATGGCTTTATCTTTAATCAGTGTTCCTAGCAGAGCTTTAGAAATTCCTATTTCCGTTTTAATGTTCTGAATTTTTTCATTAGATCCTAGAGTTTAGTCAATATATAGGGAGAATAAAAATATTTTAATACTCTATTTAATACTAATATGGCTAATACTGAACCATGGAGTGTGGCAGCAGTAAAAGCAAACAAGCGATGTAAGGGGGAAAAAAGAAGTAAAACTTATGTTCTAGGCTTAAAATGGCTAAACTGGAGGGTTGTGAATTGCGGCAGTCTAAAGAGGCTTACAATTCTGAAAAGAACAAGGCGTACTGAAAGTGACTAGGTTTATAGCTTATTTTATTAGACATGCCCTCCAAAAGTAAATTACAAAAGAACTTTGTAACTCCTCCTTAGGTTGCTGGTTAAACAAATCAAATCTGGAAAGAGTTCTCTACCAAAAAAAAAAAAAGTATATTTAGGTGTTACTTTCATCACTGGAAACTTTTAGAACACAGCATAAGAAAATAGCTTTGTGGATTTTATCGCATTCTCTCTGACTACTACTAAGTTCAAAAATTATCTTTTATACAGTGCACCAAGTTTTACAGAAGCAAGGCTAGTCTTTACTTTTCTTTTTCTTTTTCTTTTTTAAATCAAGTATCCTAAAGAACATTTTAGCAAACACATTCTAAAAGTTCTAGCATAGAAAAAGCAAGTTGTACTTCAGCGTGTGCTAGCTGGTCAAATTGAAAATGGGGGAACCTAGATTGCAACTTGACAAGCTAGTATGTGCTCAAGTACCGCTTGCCTTATCTACACTAGAATGTGCTAGCTAGTATGTTCTTCTGATGGCACACCTTTAAATTCTAGTAAGGCAGTTAGCCTGGGCTAACTGTGACCTCTTTTCCCTAACATAGGCATAGGTTAACACCTTTCACTTCTATTTTATCTGGTTGAGGTTCACTTTTTCTAATCTAGATAATCTCTTAAGTGAAATATTTATTTCCAAGAAAAGAGGAGACTACAGAGTACTTGACTGAGCAGGATGGAGTGAATAGTCAGCTATTGGGCTAGAACTGAAACTTTATTGATAGGTTGAACACCTAACAAACACCTCCATCAAAAAGTCAGTGGCCATAAAGGAGAAACTGGGGTAGATGGCTATGCCTTTCAAATTTGTACATGGAGTTTCACAGTTGATTCGAATAATAATAGTAATTGCTGTAGCAGTATCCCATTCCAGTGACATCTAATACATTGCCACTATCTCTATATTCTCACAGACTTTGTGTACAGTAGTTCTGTCCCCTAAAATTTTCTACCATTGCTATCACCACTGCTGTGTTACCTATGGTAGCAATATTGAGAGCACTAGTATAGACAAGGGTTCAGAGTTTAATCTTGTGCTCTTTCACTTTGTTCAGAGTAGGTTTGGATGTCATAGTGGTTAAAATACGGGCACTTTGTCCACACGAAACTAGCATTGGTTCATTTTGGAAATAGTATGATTGGTTCTATATTGTATGGATTAGAAAAGGAATGGGCATTCTTTGTACTTGTGTGGGTTTTTTTGTTTTTATTTTTTGTGTATATTATATGTTTTGCATGTTTGGTGAATTCTTTTCTTGCCATTGACTTTTGAGCAGGTTAGATGATGATCTTCTTGTTCGGCATACATAATTGAACATCTTAACTACAGTACTGGAGCGGACCATCTGCCAGTGTAGTACCTTATGAACTGGAGCCATAAACTCACTATATGTTAAATCTCACAAAATGAGGGTCAATCCATCCTCATAATCGTATCCACTCATTATACTTCACACCTGACATAGCCATTATATGAACAACATACCCTCATATCTCAATGTCTGTACTTCGACCCATTAACCTTTTACAGTAACTCCTCACTTAACATTGTAGTTATGTTCCTGAAAAATGCGACTTTAAGTGAAACGATGTTAAGCAAATTCAATTTCCCCATAAGAATGAATGTAAATGGGGGGGGGGGGGTTAGCTTCCAGGGAAATGTTTGTTTTGCCGTACAGTACAGTACTATAGTTGGGAGGTTCCCCTGCCTTACCTCACACAGGCACAGCCCACTGGCACTGGACACAGTGAGGCAGGCAAGGAGGCTGAAGGTGCTGTAGGCTAGGAGAAGCACGTTGTGCAGCAACAGCAGCATCTTCCCCTGCTCTGCAAGCACCAGGGCGGGGGGCTCAACCCTCAGCCTGCCCAGTCCACCCCTTCCCCCAAGCCCCCACCCTTGACACGCCTCTTCTCCTCCTCTCGCTCCTCCCCCCTCCCTTCCCTGCCTTCTGAACACCGCAAGCCAGTTGATTGTGTCCTCGCTCCTCCCCCCTCCCTCCTGCCCATGGCAATCAGCTGGCTTGCGGCGTTTAGGAGGCATGAGGGAGGGGGGAGGACTGGGAGCGAGGACTCGGTGCACAGGTTCCCCCTCCCTCCCCTGCCTCCTGCTTGCGGCAATCAGCTGGTTTGGTGGTCAGGAGGCAGGGGAGGGAGGGGGAGCCTGCATGCTGAGTCCTCATTCCTCTCCCCTCCCTCCTGCCTCCTAAATGCCGCAAGCGAGCTGATTGCCGCGGGCAGGAGGCGGGGGGAGGAGGAGGAAGGCGCTGATCTGTGGGGGTCCGCGGCAGCACTGAGGGAGGGTGGGGGCGTAGGGGAGCTGCCAGCTGTGGACAAAGCAGGCAGCCAAACAAGGTAATAGCGGAGCATTGCACAACTTTAAATGGAGCATGTTCTGTAATTGAGCAGGAACGTAAGACCAAAACAGCGTTAAACTAGAGGACGTTAAGTGGGAAGTTACTGTACCCCCAATCAGGGATATTGCAGATTATGTATTCCTTACGCCATCTGATCTTAAACCAAACTTCGCACCCCTTGGTGATCTGTACATTATTCCCTGATAACCAGAAACTTCTACTCTTAAATTCTGTACCGTTCACTTTTTTAAACATCATCTTAATAACATTTTTATATCCAGCCATATCCTTTGTTTGGCTTGTCACAAGAAGACAAAAAGCCACATATGCATTTGGCTGTGGTGATGTTTATTGTAAACACGGGAACAAGGAAATTCTTCCAGATCCTAGCTGGTGGTGGTCATACCTTTAAAAGTATGACTACTGATATCCCTTCATCCTAGCTGGTGTAATGGCAAATGTTGTTCCTTCTTATAGCAGTGTCTTTGCAATCTTATTAAACTATTCACCTTTATTGTAACTTGAGAGAGTATATGCACCAGTTTGATTGAATTGCATATTTAAAGAGGCAGTTCCTTTTTATTACTTTCTTTAAATTAGTTGCCTTTTAATTTGAATGTTTCATTGTTTTTTTAGTATGGGGCAAAGTAAATAGTAGTCCTTAAAAGGATCCTCTTTTTTCCAAGCCATAATCCCATTCTTTTTAAAGGGATACTTCTAGATTAAGTTTGTCACAAGCTGATTTTTTAAAAACTGTATAAAATTATTTTAATACATTTTTCCACTTGAAATACTTTTTTAAAACAAATTTCACTGCACATGACATGCTGCAATACTGTGGTGTATGTGAAGTTGAATAAACTAGAGCTGTGAAAAAACGTAAACCCTCAAACAAACAAAAACCCCTCACTTCAGTGGGGGCTTTATCAGGTTTTTCACTCTTTGAACCTCCATAACACTGATTCATAGAAATATAGTATGGGAAGGGACCTCAAGGTCATCTTACCCACTTCCCCCTCCTCCCTGCCCCCCAGGGCAGGGCTAAGATACCTCCTAGATGATCTCTGATAGATTTTTGTCTAATTTATTTAAAAAACTGGAATCCCGATGATAACCTCCACGGGAACCTGTTTAAGTGCTTAACTATCATTAGAAAGATTTTCATAAGATCCAACCTTAATCTCCCTTGCTGCAAATTAAGCCAGTTACTACTTGGGCTACCCCCGGGGATGTGGCTAATAATTGATCAGTCCTCTTTATAACAACCTTTTACATATTAGAAGACTGTTATAATATCCCACCTCAGGCTTCTCTTCTCTAAACTAAACATGCCCAATACTTTCAACCTTCCCTCACAGGTCAGATTTTCTAAACCTTTTATCATTTTTGTTGCTCTCCTCTGGGCTCTCTCCAATTTGTTCACATCTTTCTTAAAGTGTGGTGCCCAGACTACTCTAGCTGAGGCCTCACCACGGTTGAGTGGAGTGGAACAACTATCTCCTATCTCCCATGATTACATATGATAGTCCTGTTTAAAACAGAATGACATTTGCCCTTTTCTCAATAGCATCACATTGACTTGTATTCACTTTATGATCCACCATAACCACCATATCCTTTTCTGTAGTTCTGCTGCCTAGCCAATTATTTCCCATTTTGTATTTGTGCATTTATTTTTTTCCCTTCCTAAATAAGTATTTACATGAACATAAGAGTTTTTTCATACTAGAAAAATTAAGCTCTGATTTCAGTCTGTGAATGAAAACTTTACTCTGGAAAGGTAAAAAGGAAAAGATGAAAATTTTGAAAACAATAAGACCGTTATAAATCTTTTAGCACTTGGGGGCAGGGGAATGGATGGACTCATAGATTGAAGACAGTAGCATTGGTAGTGGGTGGAATAAACTGTCACTGGAAGTTGAAAAGAGGGAGGAAGTAAAGGGAGCTGTAAGCTGTTATGGGGGTTGGTTTGCTAAAACTTCTGGAAGGTGGGCAGGGCATCAGATGTAGTTTCTTATAAACCTGGCTAGCTCATCTTATTTTTCAGACTTCAGAGTTGCATTTATTAGAGTCTCCTTCTGTCTCTTCTGCAAATGGATGAATAATTTTTAGTGGCTCCCAAACATTGTGTGAATTTATTTGGTTCAGCATGCTCAATGTTGGAGAAAGTGATAGAAGACAATCAATTGAATAGACTGAAATAATGAAAACAATTCTTCTACAATAAAATAGAATTGTCTTAACTAATAAAGACATTCACTTATCTTAAGTTCAGAAAATAATTTCCCTTAGATTCTTTAAGATCAGATGTGCTGTTAAATGAAACTAAGTAGAGCAGAATATTATTTAGGCTGGATTCTGTATTGAGACGCTTTCAGTGGCATCAAAACGTAGCCACAAGTCCCTTTTCCAAACCTCCAGCAACAATTTAACAGCAAATAAATTTAAATGCTGTCTTGGGGAGCTCCCTCACCCCCAAATGGTGAAGATCAACCTGATTATTGGGTGAAAACAAATGGAAACTGACCTAAATATGAAAAACTGCAATCTTTTATAGCAAGAGTGCCCAACCTATGGCCTGCAGGCTGTACACCCCCACCCCCCCCCCAGCATTTCATTAGGCCCACGGGGCCTGTGTCAACACAATATACTAACAGCTGATTCATTAGCGTTTTGTTGTCATGTTTACATCATTTTAGTTTACATAAGTATGCAAATAGGTTGTTTCTATGACTAGTATTGTCTATCTAAATACATACAAAACAAGCTGAACTTAAAATATAAATCAATACAGGTGACTTTAAATCTTTTAAAAATATGTAGAATCTGTTTGGCTCACACAAGGTTGTGCTTAGGTTTTTGTGGCCCTCCTGTGTAATAAGGTTCAGCACCATTGTTTTATATTAACATTATTGCCGTCAGTGTATCATGAAATGAAGAAATTTAAAGAAATCATTTCATCCTCTGGGCAAATTTCAGTTGGAATGGCCACTTCAGTATGCTGACAAAGGAGATCTAAAGGAAAAAATGAATGAAGAGGTAAAAGAATCAACACTGACAATAACAAGGAGTCCAGTGGCACCTTAAAGATTAACAGATTTATTTGGGCATAAGCTTTTGTGGGTAAAAACCCACTTCAGATGCATGGAGTGAAAATTACAGGTGCAGGCATTATTATACTGACACATGAAGAGAAGGGAGTTACCTCACAAGTGGAGAACCAGTGTGGACAGGGCCAATACAATCAGGGTGGATGTAGTTCACTCCCAATAATTGATGAGGAGGTGTCAATTCCAGGAGAGGCAAAGTTGCTTTTGTAGTGAGCCAGCCACTCCCAGTCCCTATTCAAGCCCTAATTAATTAATTATTAACAGGAGGCTGACAGGCAACTCTCCAACACCACATTCTACAGGCCACTCTCCTCCGATCCCACTGAGGAGTACCAAAAGAAACTGCACCATCTGCTCAAGAAACTCCCTTCTATAGCACAGGAACAAATCTACTTGGACACACACCCAAAGCCCCGACCACGGGTATTCTATCTGCTACCCAAGATCCATAAACCTGGAAACCCTGGATGCCCCATCATCTCAGGCATTGGCACTCTTACAGCAGGATTGTCTGGCTATTTGGACTCTCTCCTTAGACCCTACACTACCCGCACTCCTAGCTATCTTCGAGATACCACCGACTTCCCGAGGAAACTACAGTGCATTGGTGATCTTCCAGAAAACCCCATCCTGGCCACCATGGATGTAGAAGATCTTTACACCAGTATTCCACTACAGGATGGACTACAAGCTGTCAAGAACAGTATCCCTGATGAGGCCACGGCACACCTAGTGGCTGAGCTTTGTGACTTTATCCTCACCCACAACCATTTCAGATTTGGGGACAGCTTCAAGTCAGTGGCACTGCTATAGGCACTCGCGTGGCCCCACAATATGCTGACTTAGAACAATGCTTCCTCAGCTCTCGTCCCCTAGCGCCCCTCCCCCATTTGTGGTACATTGATGACACCTTCATCATATGGACCCACGGGAAGGAGGCCCTTGAAAAATTCCACCTGGATTTCAACAATTTCCACCCCACCATCAACCTCATCCTGGACCAGTCCACACAAGAGATCCACTTCCTGGACACTACAGTGCAAATAAGTGATGGTCACATAAACACCACCCTATACCGGAAACCTACTGACCGTTATACTTACTTACATGCCTCCAGCTTCCATCCAGGACACATCACATGATCCATTGTCTACAACAAAGCCCTAAAATACAACTGAATTTGCTCCAATCTCTCAGACAGAGACAAACACCTACAAGATCTTTATCAAGCATTCTTAAAACTACAGTACCCACCCGGGGAATTGAGGAAACAGATTGACAGAGCGAGACGGGTACCCAGAAATCACCTACTACAGGACAGGCCCAACAAGGAAAATAACAGAACACCACTGGCCATCACATACAGCCCCCAGCTAAAACCTCTCCAGCACATCGTCAACAATCTACAACCTATCCTGGAAAACGATCCCTCACTCTCGCAGACCTGCGCATCTACTAATGTGATATATGCCATCATGTGCCTGCAATGCCCCTCTGCCATGTACATTGGCCAAACCGGACAGTCTCCACGCAAAAGAATAAATGGACAAAAACTGGACATCAGGAATGGTAACATACAAAAGCCAGTCGGAGAACACTTCAGCCTCCCTGGACACTCAATTACGGATCTAAAAGTTGCAATTCTTCAACAAAAAAATGTCAAAAACAGACTCCAACAAGAAACTACAGAACTGCAATTAATTTGCAAACTGGACACCATTAAATTAGGCTTGAATAAAGACTGGGAGTGGATGGGTCATTACACAAACTAAAACTATTTCCCCGTGCTAATTCCCCCCCCTACTGTTACTCACACCACCTTGTCAACTGTTTGAAATGGGCTATCCTGATTATCACTAGAAAAGTTTTTTTTTTTCTGCTGCTGATAATAGCCCACCTTAATTGATTTGTCTCGTTAGAGTTGGTATGGCAGCCCCCATCTTTTCATGTTCTCTGTGTATGTATGTGTATATATCTATATCTCTAGATCTTTCTACTGTATTTTCCACTCCATGCATCTGATGAAGTGGGTTTTAGCCCACGAAAGCATATGCCCAAATAAATTTGTTAGTCTAAAGTGCTCCTCGTTCTTTAGACTTTAAAGAGAAACTGCAGAACTAAAATTCATTTGCAAATTTAACAGCCATTAATTTGGGCTTGAATAGGGACTGGGCGGCTAGTTCACTACAAAAGCAACTTTGCCCCTCCTGGAATTGATACCGCCTCATCAATTATTGGGAGTGAACTACATCCACCTTGATTGTATTGGCCCTGTCAACACTGGTTCTCCACTTGTGAGGTAACTTCCTTCTCCTCATGTGTCAGTATAATAATGTTTGCATCTGTAATTTTCACTCCATGCATCTGAAGAAGTGTTTTTTTTAACCCATGAAAGCTTATGTCCAAATAAATCCGTTAGTCTTTATGGTGTCACTAGACTCCTTGTTGTTTTTGTTGATACAGACTAACACAGCTACCCCCTGATACTGACATTAATGTTAGATGTCTGGTAGTCCATGAGAAATGACCCAATAATGGCTACAAGCAAATACAAGGGGAAATGAATTCCCATTTAATACAGTTTTGTTTCCTTTTAGACATAATGTGTCCAAATTCCTGAAAATGCCATCCAAGAATGCAAAGAAAAGCGTAACATCTTTCATTAACTTCGTTTGACAGTGAAGGTGCTCAGCATATTGTAGGTCAGAGTCTGTGGAGACCTCGAAACACCTGATATATTATTTACTTTTCTCTTGATTGTGAAGAAGAGAGAAATAGAACATTAACCTGTACTTCTTAAAACAGAGATGGAATGTTGGACTTCATTGGAACCTTTCTGCTGGTAAATCTTCAACCTGCTATTTTGACTCTTGGGGTCTAGAAGTATCTTCTGTTAAATAAGGAAATGTATGGTATTTCCAGCCATATATTATTACTTCTTTGTTATTTTAGTCTCTCGTCATCTGTTCAAACAGTACCTGAAGTCTTATTTCTAATCCTGTTTTTTAAAATAATCATTAAGAAAAATTAATCTCTACTAATTTTGTCTGCTTTAAACCAGTTGTTAGCTCTCTGCAGCAGCTACTGTATTGTTTGTACAGTGCCTAGCATGATGGAATCCTAATCCCTGACTGGGGCCTTTGCATGCTACTATGATAAAAATATGCATAATAAAGTGAGGAATTTCAGTGTTGTTGCTGACATCTAATCTTTATACAACATACACAACACAATGTAAAATCACCTAATATTTGGAGACCTAAAATACCTACAAATAACTGGACAGATTTTTGGCCATATCTCTGCCTATTTTGGTTAAGCTTCACACTTCAGTACAACTTTTATGTTTTTAAAAACCTCACTTTTAATCTTGCTGTGCTGACTTTTAAAATGCTATGTACTGCAGTAGTGCATTAGTTACAGTCCATATTAAGGTATGCTCACACAACACTCTTGTTCTAATACTGTTCTCTGTCTTAAGTGCAAATTGTACGTTAATATCTATTGTGTCAGACGTCTATAGCACTTGGGTAAGGGTTCATCTTACAAATAGTTTACCTGATTTCATTGGTAATACGTATATTTGACACTAGCTAAACCATACTAGAAGCCATAACTTTACACACATTTAGCGTCATAGCTTGGTTTTTAATGCACTAATACACAAGTCAGTATCACTAAAATATGTTTATGGTATGGAAATGTTTTTGGGTAAAGTTGATTTAGCATGAAATTGTGTCCTGAGCTGTCATTAGCTTATAAAATGCAAAGATGTATGGCAGAGTAATTTCAAGTTGATTGGGTGATCTTATCTGGACTTTAGAGTATGCAGATGTTTTGGTTAGGAGTTGAAAAGTTGAACTTCAACTTTGAATTTCAAGACTAACTGGTAAATTATGATCTTAAGGTTTGTTTTATTTCAGTGAAATATTCTTTCAACCTTAACTTACCTTACTGATTTTTTTTCTGAGAATACAGCCTATGATGTAAACAGATTGGTCAACTAGGTTTTATCAGTTAAATTTGTTGGAGACCAACTATTTGCAGAGCTAGAATTAATCTCTGGTAATTATGCCGTAACTCATTTACATTTCTCTCCAAATCAAGATTTTTGGGGAAAAAGACCATAGAGTAGTCACCCTTTGATTGGTGTGTCACTGCAATATAGGGCTGGCTGTTGGATTTGGGAAGAAATAAAGTGGGCAACTGGAATTCCAGGATACCTTCACCACAAAAATATGCCATGCTGACAATCTGCAGTCATAGACCAGCAAGCTTATATGTTCTCAGATAGCTAACCGGCTTTTTACTTGAATATTAAATACCTCTAATTATCCACTCTTACTATAACACAGGAGTTCCCAAACTTTTTGCCTGCTTAGACCCATTTTGAGACGTACTGTTTACTGTGACCCCAGAAAGCAACATAGCAATCAAGGAATCCAGTGAATTTACATGTTAAGTACATTATGTAATGCTCTGTGATGTGCTATATGGGTTTGTGTATTGCAACACAACTTCTCAAAGTCCAGCATCAATGGTAGAAATTGCACATCTAATCTCTGATGTGACGTCAACAGTAGATTGATATCAAAACTCAATGGACACAAGTGTGCTGAATTCATCTTCACACAAATATATTTGCTTGTAAATGGCACCATCAGTTTCAAGGTATGTGCTGAGAAGGCAGGATATTCATTCTTGACAGTGAACCAGAACTCAGAGAGAACATTGGGCATATGTTCCTTGCAAGAATTGATCTCAGGAAATTTTGATAAGTTGTTCGATTTCAGCTGCTTGCAAATCCATGACATCAGGCTTGCTTTGAAAGGGGTTTCACATCCAGTCAGACTTTGTCATGTCAAAGTCGGAGAAAAAGGATGCAAACTGTTCTAAGTGGCTGAGATGCTCAGCCATCACCTGTGTGGGAGGCTGAATAATTTCTTTGTCAGCCAGGAACTTGCAAAGCTGCGGGAAGGATTAATCATTTCTCTTCAATAGATTATACTTTCAGAAAACAGTTTTCTTCGTGAATTCTGTGACTTGATCACTCAGCTGAAGTATGTGTGTGTCCTTTCCTTGCAGACCTGTATTCAGTTCATTCAGTTTCCCAAATATGCCTGACATAGACAAGAAGGCTACATCTTCGTTTGGTCATATAGAAAATTAACTAATTCACTCTCTTTGCAGTCCATTTCATAGGCACTCAGCTCCTCTCTCAGTTAAAAAAAATTGTCGCTCTTGAGCCAACAAGCTTCAGTGTGGAACAAGAAGACATCATGATCAAACCCCTGCCCCCACCTCCTCCAATCTTCAGTTTTGCAAATAGATGTGTCCGAAAAGACTGAGTCTTGATGTAGTTCACAATAGACGAGAGCTGCTGACCTAGCTCTGGACTCAGATCTTTACATGACAGTTATTCTCTCTGAATCATGCAGTGCATCCACATAGCAGACAGTGCAACTTTCTTTACCAAGGCATACAGACCTGCTTTGTGGCCTGCCATAGATGGAGCTCCCATCTATGCAAAAGCCCACCATGTGATCCCATGGAATATTTTTGTCTTGCATGTAGCACATCGAACATTCCTTGTGATGTCTCATGTCCAGGAAGAGGGAGACAGAACAGAATATCTTTGAGAACTGCATCCTCCCATGTGTGTTTCACAAAAACCAAGAAATATGCATCACAACCCTCAATGGTCACATCAGTTTGAAAAGCAAAAGCATCTTCTTTCCTTCCCCTCCCCCGCCTGCAGATGCAGCAGATCAAAAAAACACTGGTGGAGCAATTGTCTCCATCCTTCACTGTGCTGGTGGAGAGTGGTACAGCTTTGAGTTCGTTTGCCTTGTTTTCCCTTGTTATCTTCACCATATCAATTGCAGCTGGCAAAATCAAAGTCTCTCCAATTTGGTGAGGCTTCTTGGCCTGTGCAGTACAGTAACTCAGCTCAAATGAGGACTTTTGAGTGTGGCCAGACGGTTATGGCTCTTCTTTCTGGCGCTGGAAAATGACTTTGTTTTTTCTCTGTTCCTTGTGAAGAGTTTCCAAGAGTTTTAGTCTTCATGCTTTCACTAGATAACACCGTGTGCCATAGCAGGCATTTTAGCCTTTCTTCATTCTTGACAAAAACACCAGTGAAGCCATATTCAAAGAAAGCCTCATCATATTTGTGAGTATGTTTCTTGCACTCTTGTTTTTCATTCATAACTGCATTGCTAGCCTCACTGCTGGAGGTTGAAGCAGATACACTTCATAGAAGTGAGTTCACTGTGCCTCTTACTACAAATTCACTGTTAAGCAAATAAGGCCGGTGTGACGTTCCCCTGGTGTTATCTGGACTTGTGATCTGCTAGGTCAATACAAACATTAAACTTCCTATAGGTTGGGTAGTTTTATTTTGACATCAGCGCCTGGCAATTAGCTATCCTGAACTGTAACGTTGCTGAAGAGTAGCTTTCACAACTGGAAATGTCCAGATGTTTCTGCCCCTCAATAAATGGGGTGTTTTTTTCGATATGTTCCCTGCCCCTTTCACTGACTGTATCCCTGAACAGAGCATTTGGTGCTGGGTGAGAAAAGAAAAATTTAAAATCCCGGGCTTGGACGTAGTATTGTTTATTGGCCCGCTTGCATGGGGATGGAGGGGGCATTGCTGGAGTTTGCCAGGTAGTCTTGGCTGGCTCAAGAAGGGCTTCATTAATTGACAGTGCCACCCGTATTGAAGCAGAAGTGTGCAGTATGTCCAGGAGCTTGTGATGGGATTCCTTGACTTCTTCCAGGGGAATCTGCAGGGTATCAGTGACCTGCTTCATAAGGTCCTGGAATTTCTGAATGTCATCAACTACTACTGGTGGTGGTGGTGTTATTACTGCCTTGTCAGGTGGTGCTGTAAGATAAGTACTTTTTTCCTTAATATTTTTGTAACACAGATTCATTCAGAATTTCAGAAAAAAATAGCTAAAGCCACAGTTACATACTCAATATGTTTTTATTAATAGTTCTAGAATTATTGATTTAAAAACTTATATTTCAGGCAAGAAAGTCAGTGAAGGAATCTCTCAAGTCAGTGAATAATGAGGATGAAGGCCAGCCACATGGCGCAGATTGATTAAACATTGAAATAATTTGTGTTCAAAATAATTTACCATTCATGCCATATTAGGAACAATTTCCAGTCAATATGAATATATTGAAAAATTAGACCCCTCATTCAGACTTTGTCCAATCTTTCATAAGTAACACTCTCCAAAGCTGCTATCTTAATCATTTCATTGCATCATTCCTGTGTTTTGTGAAAAATATCCCTTTCCAACACTGAGAAATCATATCTTGGCCAATAGGAGCTGCTAGTCTAAATTGTTGAACCTTAGGGTTTGCTTCTAATAAAAAATAAGTTAGCTGATAGTAGAATGGCCAGGTTGCACATTTTAATTCTGGAGGACGTGAACCTTTCAAAGTTTTCTGCTCAAAGGGTGTTCCTATAGCATGTTTATCAAATAACCCCCAGATGTTCAACACCTCCAGCCTGCACTGCTATCTCTTATATCCCCTCTATGCAGTCTGTAAATAATTCTGTACACATTTGCCATGTAGTATATTTTTCAGACGAGATTCTGGGCCTGTCTGCAGTAGATAAAGTCCAATATATCTCAGTAGAAGAAATCTTACAAGTTCTCGCTGTATGTGCCCAGAGTGGGGAGCTAGTCTAAAATCCTTATCACTATAATGCTATCTTTAGGCAGAAGACCATAAAATAGGGAAAAGACTAGGTCTTCCAAAAACTTTTGGATCTGCTTTTGAGGAATTTTCTGGTAGAACAGCATGATTCTAATACTGATGTTTCATAAGGAACCACTTAAAGGGGGAAGTTTCTAGAAACCGAATAACACTAACTCAACTGACAGTATACTGTATTATGAATTCTGTGGTCTTCTTTCTGGCAATATTTTTGTGTTAATTTGTCTAAATATTGGTATGCCTCTTATCAGATGTTCATGTACTTAACTGCTCTGCTTGCTGAATAACTTGAATATTTCAGGATTGTCAGCTAGTGATCAGGGATCATACTATGTTTCATGTAGTTATCTAAGCACACTGCAGTTGTTGAGTTGAAATAACATTTAACTTCAGTATTGACTATCCTGCAACTACAATCTCTGATTAAAGTATTGTAGATGGAGTAACTAATAATTAAGGCCTGTAGACTAATGATTACATTCTGCTTATGCTTTGTGTAAAATGGAATTCCTTCAACATTTTAATGACTTTAAGAATGTTCTAAAAGAATACTATGATTTGATAGCTTCAGATATCATCTTTAGGGTAAAAAAAATCACCGCAGTGTCTTAATAGTTATTTAAATATTGTTTGCCCATTACATTCTTCAGAGCACATCACAAAATTAAATCCATGTATCAAATCATATTGCCAACTTCCATAAATGATACCCATTAATCCAGCAGTCCACCCCAATATGAAGAAAGAACTATATCCATTAAGTTAACTGAGCTATGTGTGTGTTTTTATGTATACATAATATGTATATATTTAGAGCTTCCATAGCCAGGGCTTGAAAAATCAACTTGCAGGATGATTAGAAAACGTTCTTGGATGACTGCCATCTTCTTCAGCATCTAGGCTTTTAACAGTTCTAGTGCTTATGGTTATCAACAGAGGTTAAGGTGATAAGTGCTCTTCCAAACTCGACAGAGGGTTCCACTGCCTGCATTGCTGCAGGCAGCTTCCACAAGCTGCAGCAGAGTGCAAATGACCAGGATTTTTGTCAGTTTCCAGTGCCATGTTTCATATCCTTGTTTCCAGCAGTGAAACTAACAAGGCACCTGGTCAGTTTTATTCTGGTATCACTTTTGGAAGCTATGAGCAACAGCAGAGGCTGGCATTGCAACTATTAACTTGGAAGAGAGGATTAAAAGGTGGAAGGAAGAATTTGGTCAGAAAAATATGAATGATAATTGGGAGTTGTTTAGGAACACTTTACTAGATGCTCAAAAACCCACAATCAAAGAAGAAGGCTGTCTTGGTTTAAAAAACAAACGGACTTTGGTTTAGAGGAGAAGTGAAGGCAACTATTTTTTAAAAAAATTGAAGAAAGGGGAAATTGATAGTAATGAATATAAATCAGGAGCTTGGAATTGTCAAAAATTGATAAGAAAAGCAAAGGGAAACAAGGAGAAATCAACAGCCAGCTGGATTAAGGACAATAAGGAGGGTTTTGGTTTTTTAAAATCTATTGGGAACAAAAAGAAACCTAACAGTGGTATTGGTCCATTGCTAGATGAAAATTGGTAGAATTATCAATAATAAGGCAGAAGCATTCAATAAATATTTCTGTTCTGTATTTGGGGAAAAAGGTGATGTAGCCATATCAGATGATAACACTCTTTCCATTCCAATAGTATCTCAGGAGGACGTTAAACAGCAGCTACTATAGTTAGGCATTTTAAAATAATCAGATCCAGATAACTTACATCCAAGAGTTTTAAAACAGCTGTCTGAGGAGCTTGCTGGATTGGTTATGTGAATTTTCAATAAATGTTGGAACACCGGGGAGGTTCCAGAAGATTGGAACAAAGCTGGGGGGAAAGGGGAAGTAGGAATGTTGGAAGAACAGTAGTGGGACAAAATAGCAAAAATGCCCCTGCTTGCAACAGCCAGAAAGCAGAAGGAGAGGCCAATTACAGGAGTGAAGCCAGATCCCAGATTTAGGATTAAAGACATTCTGCTGATGTCAGAAAGAGATGCTGCTTTTCCTTTTACAAGAGGAAATGAGGAATACCTTATTTACTTACTTACTTACTTTTCCCTGTCCAAGTCCTCTTCTGCAATAATGACAGCCTCAATAACAAAAAATAAATAAAATTAAATAAAAAATGTTGCTTATTAAGGGACTTCAGCAGCATCCATAAATATCTTCCTCAGTAATCTGAATAACTGCAAAGAAACAAAATCACAGCTAGTACTGCATACTCTTCCAAATAAGTCAAATCTCTAATGCAATGGAATATCGGGAAAGTTTCTATTCTTGTCTACACAGATTCCTTGGTCAGCTAAGGGGAAATCACTGTAACCACTTTTTTTGCAGTATTGCCAGAACTTGTAGCACAATATATTAAATTACGTGACCGTTTAAAATGTGTGTATCATTACATGCACCTTTTTTGGGTGGTGCTTAAGCTCATTATCAATGACTATCAGCTTTTGAAATGTTAATAGGCTGCCATTAAAGTCTTCTTAAAAAAACCCCAAATAGTTGGCCCATTCCAAATTGGCATAATGTTATCAAGGAAAAAGCTTCACAGGTTTAGAAGTAGTTTCTGGACTCTTACTACTTTGGCTAACAGGGACTAAAGTTTTTGGGGCAGCAATCCACAACCACACAATCACAGAAATATAGTCCTGGAAGGGACCTCAAGGTCATTTAGTCCAGCCCCCTGTGATGAGGCAGGACCAAGTACACCTACACCATCCCTGATAGGTGTTTGTGTAACCTGTTCTTAAAAACCTCCAATTGTGGGTATTCCACAACCTCCTTCGGAAATATATTCCAGTACTTAACTATCCTTATAGCTAGAAAGTTTTTCCTAATGGTTAACCTAAGTCTTCCTTGCTGCACATTAAGCCCTTACTTCTTGTCCTACCTTCAGTGAACATGGAGAACAGTTGATCACTATCCTTTTTATAACCACCCTTTACACATTTGAAGATGGTTACCAGGTCCATCCAGTCTTTCCTAGGTTTTTTTCATTCCATTTTTTTTTAATCAATTAAAAAAAGGACTTAGAGCAAGGTAAATTTAATAGAGAGTCATTAACTGAATTGGGAGAGATTTGCACAAAAAGATAAGCAGGAGGGAATTTAATTCAAGTACATAAAAAAAGCAAAACCACTGGTAAAATTGTACTTTAATCAAGTTACATATTCCAGTTAAAGAAGCATAACGAGAAAAGAAAGTAAGTTTATCATTAATAGTCTTGGTAAAGTAAAATTTGTTGGTTTGGCCTTTTTCCTTTTGTCATGAAGCATAAGGCAGCTTGAAATAATTTTGCTTTTGAAAAAAGGGTGTTTGGGACTCTAAACTCAGAAGTATTACCAATATAAATTCTAGTCTTCCATGTTACTGCTGAGATCTCCTTGTAAAATCAAACTAAATAAGTTGGGAGCTTTGGGGTTGGTGTGTACGGTTTTGTTTATTTTTTAAGAAGCAGCAGTGTTAATTCTTCTTTATACATGAGAAGTACTATAAAATGCTTCCAGGTCATGATATAAAAGAGGGTAAGTGTTAAAATATTAAATTTCACTACAGAAACAGGTGGAAACGCAAAATATTCTGGTTCTCACCTATTAAATTTTTTAGTTGCTTTACAAAACTGCAATATATATAGAATCCACTAGATTTCTGTTAGATTAAAACAATTTGAAGTGTTTCTATTCTACAGATTTACTTTGAACACTATGATTGCATTTTTTCCAAAGTTCTGTCTCAAAGATATCCATGTAAAATGTTCTCCATTTTTGAATGATTGAAAAGGTGGTAGTTAAAATTTCCAAGTTAGTAAAAATATTTTCTTTTAGTTGTTTGTAGGCCATTTAAGTGTATTTATCTAGTTTACATTTAATTGAGAATACAATATAAACAAAAGTAATTTATTTAAATTTGTCAGGTTTCACCTGCATTGTAGTTGTAATGCAATATAATTTGACTAGCTCCTCAATAAGCCAAAGTGTGTTCCCAGAAAAACAATAGACAAGATCTGAATTTGTAATGCAAAAAGCAGGGTGGGGGGAAGCTTTTGAAGACCAGAAAAACTGATGCAGAATTTATGTATCTTTTAAAATGCCTTTTCTTTCTGTTTTAGGAGTTATTTGATAAACTATATTGAGTATCTGCCAAAATGGTAGAGAAAGATGTAAATGTCAACCTAGAAAGACAGCAGGCCTAACATTTTATAAAAATATCTTTTTATAAAATATAATTCTTGGTTCAGTTAAAACAACTATTCAGATATTCTGTTATGTGAAATTTAAAAATAGAATAAACGAGTTGATAACTTCTTAATAAACACACACTTACTAGAGTGTCTTTGCTCTTAAATGTGTTCTGCCCATTTATAGCTATGTAAGTTATTCCAACATATTTAGGGCCAAGTACAGATGCAAACTACATTTAAAAATTGCTGTAGATTTTGGCCAAAATCTTGCTGATTTAAAGGTAAATCTGCATTGACTCTTTATTCCCCATATCTGGTACAAAATATAAGTGCACATTCTACCTAGAAAATTTGGCTGGTCAGGATTTATCCTAGTGTCATGTTATCAAGGATTTCCAATTAATAGCTTTTAAGCGAATTCTTTGGGATTTGTTGCATCGCACATTGAGGTGGATAAACTTGCAGTATTCATCGGAAACACAAAGATTTATTTGGGTTTTTTGAAATTTCAAATGACTAATTTTGTGGCCTGAATACTATTGGAGAATACTCCCTAATGTAGTTAACTAGTTTCAGTTTTCTGTATGAATGAAAGAAATAAGATGCATGACACAATTCTGTCTTTGGGATTAGAGGGTAAAATGCTGCCAAGTGAAATGTAGCCATTGAGCATAATTTGTGGTGGCTGAATGTACCCAAAGCAGCTTTAAGACTCAGACTTCCCTTTTGGTTTTCTAGCCATATTTTCCAATTAATAAATCCTTTTAATACTGTTTTTTCTTTTAAAGTTTCTCCCTTCCTCCTGGTAGCGGAAAGAGCCAAGACTATCATACCAATTCATTCCATGTGAACAGGCCTTCTGTTCCTCAGGAAGATCATGTTTTGGTTTGTCCTAGATCAGGGGTCTCAAACACGTGGCCCACGGGCCACATGCGGCCCGCGGAGTTATTTCCTGCGGCCCGCCATAGGCGCCGACTCCACTGGCAGCCAAGCTCCAAACATTACTGAGTGTTTATATTTTATTAAAACCCCTCTTTTCATTACAGTTTTTAAAGTTAATACACTGACTTTTAATAGAATACTATATTACTCTTCATTTTTTTCATTTTTGACTATACTTTTGTATCATTGTATGAAAAGGTTTCAGTGATGTGGCCCTCGGGCCAATTTACTAGTTCTCATGTGGCCCTCGTGGTAATTTGAGTTTGAGATCCCTGTCCTAGATCTCCACTCCTTAACAGCTTTGTTCTCTTCACCTTGAAAGGCAGGATGTCCCTTCTGGCTGAGGAAATAGGCTTGGCTAGTTTATGCATGCTGAGCATTGGTCAGAAAAATATGCATGGGACAGAGCTCAGAATACAAATTGTGAGCACTCACATGTTCGATTGCTAGACGGTCCACCTTGAGGATTTTAAGAAAACTTGAAGTATAACTGTGCTAATGATGTTTTTGTAGCCTCATCTCCAGTCATGTTGCAGTTTCAAAGACTTAACTAAGTGTACACAGCAATATGCATATGCGTTTACAGTAGAAATTTTGGATTCAACAGAGCTATTTATATGTGACTTCAAAGTTGCAAAGAACAGTTGTGTATTATCACTAATTCCAGAGTATTTGTTTCTCTGGACATGGTGACCTACCCTTTAGACTATACCTTTATAAATCTGATTCCAAAGCTTTTGGATAACTGGAGGTGGTGGAGGGAGGAACATATGTTTTAAAAAAAACGTGTAATCATGTAAGTGTCAAAAACAGGTATAGAAAAAGAACAGCCGTTGAAATTGTCAAGTTAATCATGATGATTCACTTGGACTCTCTACTATTTATAACAGACACATGGGAGCTGCAAATTTGGGAGGGGAACCAAGTTAGCCCAAACTCCAGTTCTCCATACTTGTTGATCTTCAGTTATACTGAAGGCAATAAATCAATGTCTGATTTTGCAGGGCGGCAACAATGCTGGGCATACTGTTGTTGTAGGTTCCGTGGAATATGATTTTCATCTCTTACCCAGTGGGATCATCAATCCAAAAGTCATTGCATTCATTGGTAAGTATGGCATTTTCCAAAACTGCAATTTTAACACCAGTACAAGTCCAGACTCTTGGAGTTCTATTCTTGAAGCCATCAACATCCACTACAGCTCAGGGCATAGTAAGTCAGGAACTTCCTACTCCTCCTCACCCTTTTTCTCCCCTTGCTCAGAAGGACTTGGGCACTGGACCCAGAGAGTCTCTGCAGCCTCACTGCATTGTCCTCACTCAGTTTTGAAATTTGGACTCTGATCACTTTTTCTCATTTGCTTTATTGCTGTTGCTTTATTCTCATCTTTCCTACCACTGTAACCTCTCTCTGCTCTTCTCTCTCCTTTCTTTACCACCTTCCCATTTTCTCTGTCTCTTTACATACTTCCAGAATTCCTTCCCACCATTTCTCTCCCACTTCAACCTCAGTGAGTGACCACCAAAAAATCCCCTCAATGGTTATAAGTAATGATCTCTCTCTCTCTCTTTCTCTTTCTCTCTCTCTCTCTCTCATTCATATTTATATATATTTATATAGTGACTAGTCCATTGGTCTTTCAAGAGAGTATTACTATGCTGAAGGCATTCTGTGTTTAAGAACAACTTCAGATCTACTGAGCTTAGCACGACCCTAAGATTGCTCACTTCTTGTGCAGGGGAAAGCTGTTCCATAACAATGTACTTCAGCACTCCTTAGTGACTGTTGCAGTTATGTACTATTTGCCTTTTTAGGGAACAGGTAAGTGCAGTGATCCAAATTGCTGATAGGAAAGAATGATTACGAGCACCCTCAACTCACTGCTTGATAGAATTTCTCTTTTTGCTAGCACAATGACAACATTGGCTTTATTTGCTTTTGCATCGCAGAGTGAGAGTAACATATTAGAATATCAATATCTCTAGGGAAAATAGAAATAAATAAAAAAGGCTTGTAAAAACCATAAGAAAAATAGCTTCTATTGCCCTCGGAAAAGTAAGTCTATGAAACTAATTAATTTTTGGAGGTGATGAAGGAGAAATACCACTGTGTGATAGACAGGAATGCAGTTATTTTTCATCATGATATAAGAATATTTTCCAATTTAGAGGAGTTTAGTGCATGCAGCTAGGGACCCACGTACTTCAGCTGTAGCTCAGGGAGTCTCTTATACTTTAAATTCCTCAGGATGAAAGTAGTATAATGGAACAGTTTTTGAAATATGTCTTTTAATATTCTTTATGCAGAAAAATGAGTCATGGATTTGTAAGAAACTAGTTTTTAATGTCTGGCATCATACATTAAACTCTGGATTCCTGATTTCCTTCAGGAAATGGTGTGGTGATTCACTTGCCAGGACTGTTTGAAGAAGCAGAGAAAAACGTAAAAAAAGGAAAAGGTGAGAACAACCTTTAAGGTATTACTTTAAAAGGGGGTGTCAGTGCTTTCTCACAGGGATCTAGCCCACAGTTCTACCCCTAGCCTAGAGGCCATGAGAAACAAGATGGCTGTGTCCTACCGGAGCTCCTCTCTTTGCTCACTTCTGGCAGCAATCCTGCAAGGACTCCCAGAGTTCTGTCAGTCCCTGCAGGTCCCATCAGGAGTCTCCTTAGAGCCTCCTAGAAAGATGCATTTATTAAGTGCCAAATAATGGATTTACGGCAAATGATAGGAATGCCAGATAGTAAGTAACCTGATGGAAAATGTATTTATCCAACTTCTGTAGCCATTTGTAAAGAAAATGGTCTTGAAAGAAACCCAGAAGGAAAAAAATTCTAACATTGGTAACAGAACAGCTGAGCTTGTTTTAGCAACAGTGAGAAACTTGAAAAATTTCCCTAGTGTATGTAGAATGCCTAGAAGTTTCAACTTTTGATAAGCAGCCTGCATTTCCTGGCTTTGTAGGTTCACGTCAGACCTTAACAATTGAAATTGTGTTTGCTTTTTCTGGTGACTTAGTTTGGTGCTTTTAAATGGCTTCCATTTTCAAATCTATAATTGGTCTTCAGAAGTTTTGCTTATTCCATCATGAAAAGAAAAGTGATGTACAAAACATAATTTAAACTTTTTCACTTGTTTTTAAGGACTGGAAGGCTGGGAAAAACGATTAATAATTTCTGACAGAGCTCATATTGGTAAGATGGTATATTGTATCTATTTTTATTTATTTCTATAAGAATTTCCTCAGACTTTTCAAAGGCACTGAATAGCTGACAATTTTATTTTATCTATAATTTATTGTAGTGACCAAAGATTCCAGTCAGGAATCAGGGCTCGATTGTGTTAGGCACTATAGCTTCTTTAATATTTACCTTTTTTCATTTTTAAAAACGTGGAACCTCTCTAGATTCAAACATTTTAGTTTGATGACTCATTAAGCTGATTCCAAATGCATATCATGTTTTCTCAGAAAGCAGTTCAAAAGTTACTTGAATGTTTGAAGGCTTCATTTCCCATTTCAGTATAGAATTTGTGCTCTCTTCATAGGAAGCCTTGCTTTATATTTTGCTTCAATCAGGGATCACATGGGCTTTTGGAGAATACCAATTAAATAGTGACTTCAAGTTATAACCCTTTGGACACAGACCTTGTAATAAAATCAGATTTAAAGTGAGAGGCCCTAAAATCCAAAAATGCTTTTTATGCTGGAGGCCTTTTAATTGCTGATTTCTCTGACCATTTGTTCCTTCTACAGCATATGGATGATCTTCACCTGTCTAGAGGCTAAATCTATACAATAGTGTTTAGTGAATGTATGTAGAGACCTCCATAGGTCTGTCTACACTGGGAATTTGACCAAATGTTGATACTCAGCAACAATGGGTCTCTCTGGAGAAGAACTGAAAAGTTTTGCTAATGTAAAAACATGTGATTGAGATCTAGGCACTGTCTACACAGGGAACTTGACTTTCATAGCTATTGCAGAATAAGTTATTCCACAACAGCAACTCTGGAATAGCTTCCTGTGTAGACAGTAGTCTGGATAAAAAGTGATTTTAGTCCAATATAATTACTCTGCTCACAAAGCAGAGTAATCGTTCTGGAATGAATAAAATCACTTTTATTCCAGAATAATGTCTACATGGGGAGTTATTCTGGAATAGCTATGCCAGTTAACTTCCCCAGTGTAGACAAGATTCTAGTTCAGAAGGACCAGTTGCTGACTACCATTATCAGTAACTGGTCTGATTAGTGTGGATGTTTTGAACTTTTCTGAATGGAAACAGCCTCAAGGTTTGCTTGCATAGTAGGTTTGCCTCATGATCATTGATACATAGCCTCTGAGTTGTCCTGCTAGCCTGTAACTGGAGATCAGACTAGTCATATTCCATGGCTGTCCTGGAGACCTAAGGCCCTGTTGAGTTAGTGTTTAAAAAACAAAACATAAAGCTAGGTGTACTTTTCTATGAGTTTTAGTTGACTTCAGGTAAAAGCTTATGCCCAGCTTGCAGGAAAGGGACTTGCACAGAGTGGATAGTTAAAATGTTGACAGGAGGTGTTAGATGATTACTCTTTAATAGGTATCTTTTCACTAATTGACCAGCCTTCCGGCTCTTGTTTCCCTCCACCCATGTTCTGTGCATTGCAATTTAAAATATTATAATGCCTTAATGTGGTATAAGCAGTTTAAGCAATCTAAATAATTTTCTCTAAAAAAATGGTTCTAACTGTTTGGGGATAATCTAAGGAATTTGATCATTTTTAAACTACCGGGAAGAGGTAGGAATACCAAAAAAGCAATTTTTATTGCAGAAAGACTAGAGTACTCATTAAAGCTGAGTTAGTTTTTTTGTTATCCTTCCTTTGTGTGCATTGAGTAGAAGATTTCAGCTCCAATGCAATCATTATTGGTCCTTCAGGAATGCATTGTTGTTAAGAAAAATAAACGTACACAGTGACATCAGGTGACCGGTAGTCTCCTGCAGTGCCGTACCTTAATTATATTTGGCATGAGTTTCTTCCCACCTTCTTTTTGTTTGTTTGTTTAACAAGATACAAAGCAAATGTGAAAGGCTTAGCATGAGCAGTGTTTTGAGTAAGCTCTTTCTTTGTTTTAGCAGTAATGTATTGTTCCCAAACAGTTGAGGTTCAACTGCGTAAAATTCGCCTCCCTTCTTCATCTTTACGGGATGGCTTTACTAGTCCAAAATTCCCCCTCTCCCAGTCATTTTTCTGTTGATAAATGTCTCCCTGATAGTTTATGGGGTTTAAGCTCTCCCCACAATGAGTTACAACAAGCTTAAAATTAGGGCTGTCAATTAATCGAAGTTAATTCACACGAGTAACTAAAAAAAATTAATCGCTATTAAAAAAACTCATTGAGATTAACCTCACTTATAATAATAGAATATCATTTGAAATTTATTAAATATTTTTGGATGTTTTTCTACATTTTCAATATGGATTTCAATTACAACACAATACAAAGTGCACAGTGCTCACTTTATATTATTTTTGATTACAAATATATGCACTGTAAAAATGATAAACAAAAAAAATAGTATTTTCAATTCATCTCATAGAAGTACTGAAGTGCAATCTCTTTATCATGAAAGTGTAACTTACAAATGCAGATTTTTTTGGGTTACATAATTGCACTCAAAAACAAAACAGTGTAAAACTTTAGAACCTACAATTCCTCTCAGTCCTACTTCTTGTTCAGCCAATCGCTAAGACAAACATGTTTGTTTACATTTACGGGAGATAATGCTGCCCACTTCTTATTTACAATGTCACGTGAAAGTGAGAATAGGTACTCTTATGGCACTGTTGTAGCCGACGGAGCAAGGTATTTACATGCCAGATATGCTAAACATTCGTATACTCCATCCATGCTTTGGCCACCATTCCAGAGGACATGCTTCCATGCTGATGATGCTCGTTAAAAAAATGTGTCAATTAAATTTGTGACTGTACTCCTTGAGGGGAGAATTGTATGTCTCCTGCTCTGTTTTACCCGCATTCTGCATATATTTCCTGTTCTAGCAGTCTTAGGGTACGTCTATACTTACGCGTCCGGTCGGAGGCGCGCGATCGATGTTCTGGGTTCGATTTATCGCGTCTTGTCTAGACGCGATAAATCGAACCAGGAAGTGCTCCGTCGTCGACGCTGGTAATCCAGCTCGACGAACGGAGTAGGCGGAGTCGACGGGGGAGCCTGCGCGCCGCGTGTGGACCCCGGGGTAAGTGCTTTTTCATTCGAACTAAGATAGTTCGACTTCAGCTACGTTATTCACGTAGCTGAAGTCGCGTATCTTAGTTCGAATTTCGGGGCTAGTGTAGACCTGCCCTTGGATGTTGACCCAGCACATGTTCGTTTTAAGAACACTTTCATGGCAGATTTGACAAAATGCAAAAATGTGAGATTTCTAAAAATAGCTACAGCACTCAACCCAAGGTTTAAGGATCTGAAATGCCATTCAAAATCTGATAGGGACGAGGTGTGGAGCATGCTTTTAGATGTCTTAAAAGAGCAACACTCTGATGCGGAAACTACAGAACCACCAAAAAGGAAAATCAACCTGCTGGTGGCATCAGATTTAGATGAGGAAAGCGAACACGCGTCAGTCTACACTGCTTTGGATCGTTATCAAGCAGAACCCATCATCAGCATGGAAGCATGTCCTCTGGAATGGTAGTTGAAGTATCAAGGGATATATGAATCTTTAGCACCTCTGGTACGTAAATATCTTGCAACGCCAGCTACAACAGTGCCATGCGAACTCCTGTTCTCACTTTCAGGTGACATTGTAACAAGAAGCAGGCAGCATTATCTCCTGCAAATTGTAACCAACATTGTTTGTCTGAGTGATTGGCTGACCAAGAAGTAGGATTGAGTGGACTTCTGGCTCTAAAGTTTTACATTGTTCTATTTTTGAATGCAGTTTCTTTTGTGCATAATTCTGCATTTGTAAGTTCAACTTTCATGATAAAGAGATTGCATTACAGTGCTTGTATGAGGTGAATTGAAAAATACAGTTTTTACAGTGCAAATATTTGTAATAAAAATAAATATAAAGTGAGCACTGTACACTTTGTATTCTGTGTTGTAATTGAAATGAATATATTTGAAAATGTAGCAAACATCCCAAAATATTTTAAAATAAATGGTATTCTATTATTGTTTAACAGAGCGCGACAGCCCTAATTAAAATGTCTCACTTGCTCTTTGGCCATATGACTTGTCACTAACTCTCTTTTGCTGGGTTTGTTGGGTTGTATAGTGTTTTCCCTCCTCCTTTGGCCAGTATAAAATTGGAATAAATGCTAATTACACTCTGAAAGTCTTTTTAAAGCATATGCAGCTCTGTGGTACAGTATTTGGCAATTAGAACACTAAAACAATTTCAGACTTGTTAGAAGCATCAGAGGCTTTTTTTTTTGTATAGGTAAGACCATTCAAAATAGAACATGTAACTTACAAAAAGGAAGAAGGCTCCAAACTTTACAGCATGCCTCTTATTTGGAGTTCACCATTTTGTTCTCCATATAGGAAAAAAAGCACTGTCAATCCTCAACTAGCTGTGAGAAAACCTCTCATCGCAAACATAAAACACTTCAATAGAATGTCTTATATTACCTAACCAATATATGATTATTTTCTCCATGTTAATCTGCACTCAAAGAAATTGAGAAAAAATCATGTGTATATCACTAATTTCAGTTTCAAATTGTTGCACATGTAGTCTTGTCCAAATTTTCATTTTAAGGATTTTTCTTTAATTTCCTTAGTATTTGACTTTCATCAGGCTGCTGATGGCATTCAAGAACAACAAAGACAAGAGCAAGCAGGAAAGAAGTATGTAATTTTCTTTTGTGTTTTTAAAATAGGGGAGTATGAAGTTTAAAACAAAAAAAAAATCCAGTGTTCAAAGATTGACAAACCCTAAAGACAATAAAATAATGATAAAGCAGCATGAAGTATTCCAGGGTTCATTTTTAGACATAAGTGTCCCACCAATGACAAATAATAGGATCACATTCTTTTTGGTACAGAAAGGGACAAATCAGCTGACGCGTCCCAGAACTTAAACTGGCTCTTTAGAAAAAGACACATCTTTGAGTACTGTTGTCTCCTGGCTGAAAAATCTGAGAAATTATGAAGACTGGCAGAACTGAAGTAACATTGACTAATTTTGCTTTGTTCAGAAGTGCACATGACACATAAATGTTCATGCTGTGCATTATATGCCACTTGCTATCTCTGTTCTGAGTTTTTTATGTATTTTAAAAGTTACAATCTAATCACAAGGTATTTTGTACATTTCAGTAACTTGCCAGCTCTGGGATGGAAGCAGCTGGCTGAATGAACAACATAACATATATCTGTTATATGTTATGAATATATAACATATATATTTCAATATAATGAAAATAAACCTATTATGTGAATTTCTAAGGTGCCAGTATATTTCAGCCCAGATATGGAAGGTTTGTCTATATGGACGAATGAGTAATTAATTCTTTGCGGTTGCTGCTGCTGCCAGTAAAAGGTATCATTCATGACTGACTTCATGAAGTGGACACTTGTGCTCAGGGAAACGCACTGAGACAATCTCATTGCGCATAAGCCACTATTGGATGGCTTTCAGTTACTTCTGCCAGTGGTCACGCTGAAAACTCCATGCTTGTATTTGTCCTGTGCAAGCTAGCTCTCATTTCCAATTCATTTACAAATTAAAAAGCAAACTAAAAAAATAATCTTTTGTTTTTCTTATGAGCAGATGTCTGCATGCCAACTTTTAGCTGAGAACAATTTCTTATGGCCCACTTACAAATCACTGCAAGATGACATTTGTAATCGAAGCACTGTTGATCCACAGCTAGCTGTGAGAGAACCTCTCTATAGCAAACATAAAACACTTCAATAGAATGGCTTATGTTACCTAACCAATAAATGATTATTTTCCCCATTTTAATCTGCACTCAAAGAAATTAAGAGTACAAACTACATATTAGTTTAATTTTCCTTTTAATTTACAAACAAGAAATCTGAGTGTTAAGATCTTTAACTCTATTTTGTATCACTCTGGTGATGTATGTTGTGGAAATCTCACACTAGTCATGTAATGCTTCAAGCTTGTTAAAGCTGATGGTGAAACTAAGCTTGTCAAATTCTCACCATTTTAGTTAAGTGAGTAATAAAATACAATATATTTAGGGGTCAGATTTTCTGTGACCTGAGGCTGAAGATAGCATTGTTATCTATCCCTGAGGGATCCAGTCTCAGCGCTAACAGAAAGTAACCTTTTGTTTCTAGATTGCTGGTTTGAATCTAGTCTGAATTGGTAGTGCCAACAATATACCTACTGGGTGGGTAGAAAACTAAACAAGCAGGCTGGCTAGCTAGCCTACCTGGTTTCCATCAAAAGTATTGATGGAATCATCTGTGTTCAATGGAACACTTTGATTGTGTCAAATAAACACTTTTCAAACAGAAAACTGTTCCATCAGAAAATGTTTGACTACCCCTAAAATGGACCATGCCTGGCCTTGGAAAATGCAGTCTTGCTTCCCTTATAGTCATTCAAAACATTGCTTCAAAAATCACTTTTAGCTTATCACTTTGACCATTTCACTCCTCTCTTTGCATCCATCTACTGGCCTCCACTTCATCTCATCAAATACAAACGACTTGTCTTCACTTTAAAGGCCCATGATGCCCTACCTCCCCCCACCAACCTATCATCTCTTTTGTGCTGTCAAAATGTTGGCTTTTGCCTCCATGCTACCAATAATGCTAGCCTTTGTTACCCACTTGTTAAAATTTCAAATTAGTACCTTTGCATTTTCTCCTGTTCTGGCCCTGGCAAATGGGAGGAGCTTTGGGTAAGCATTTGCAAAGTCACTTAATTGTCTTTTTTCACATCTATCTTTAAAACTCACATTTGTTGTGGTACCTACAAAAAACTTGACAACTATAAGGTAGCTGATTTACTGAGATTCCTGCCTATCATGTTGATCAGTATTGTCTCCGTTTCTTTGTGCTCTCCCATTTGTTTGTGTACTCACCTGCTCCACCTAGGTATGCCTGCATCTTTGATCAGAGATTTTTGATAATGGTGCCTGGACTGTGTATTCGCCACATACATCCTTGTGCCCTGTGCCAAGGCTATATGGGGCTGCATGAGTGAACCACCCTAACTTCCTTCTCAACTGCCTTTGGCCTGAGATAGAGTCTGCAACATGTGTCTGTTACCTGTTTAGCATTTAGATTGTTTATAGTTACTTACATTTTAGTTTTCCCTTTTTTCCTTTCTCTTAAAAAAAATCCTTTTATTCTTTGATATATTTAACTAGAAGTGCTAGAACTTCCCTTTCTTGGGTTGTCTGTTTTATTGTATTTTCTATGGGAATGCTGTATTCAAAAGGGGCCATTTCTTCTGCTGTGTGGCTATTCTGATCAGTGACAGGCATTCCCAGTGGCTCCGCTCTTTGTGTGATACCCATGTTCCTAGTAAGTGCAAGATCTGCACATCCTTCAAGGGTAGATCCTAAAAAAATAGGGAGATCAAGTTTAAGCTTCTAATGATGGAGCAAGCCTTATGTCCAGGTTCAGATCCAGGGACAGAGACCTACCAGTACTGCTAGTGCCCTGTCAACATCAAGATCTTGGTCACTGGAGACAGCTAAAGAGGTAGGTGGTACTGTGGCACCGAGTACTTCAAGGGTACTGA
Source organism: Chelydra serpentina (assembly GCA_037349315.1). Taxonomy (NCBI): domain Eukaryota; kingdom Metazoa; phylum Chordata; order Testudines; family Chelydridae; genus Chelydra; species Chelydra serpentina. The sequence continues at coordinate 43,316,120 of JBAIAC010000001.1, forward strand.
AGACCTCATTTGCATCTGCCTCTAAACAGAAGGAGGTAAGGAGTAAATCTCCAAGAGGATCTTGGCCACGAACACACAAGAGGGCTACGGAGACCTCAGGTCCCTAGGGGAGTTCCATGCAGGTTCTGAGAGATGCCAGTAACTCAAAGGCAAAGAAGAAAACTCAGTCTAATACAAAATCGGTACTGAGTTAGGGTACCTGGACCCTAAGGGCTGGTCTACACTAGCCCCGAAGTTTGAAGTAAGATACACGACTTCAGCTACGTAAATAACGTAGCTGAAGTCGAAGTGTCTTATTTCGAACTTCAAAGTACTCACCCCGGTCCACACCGCGGCGCGCAGGCTCCCCCGTCGACTCTGCCTGCTCCGTTCGTGGAGCAGGATTACCAGCATCGACGGGGGAGCACTTCCTGGTTCGATTTATCGCGTCTAGACAAGACGCGATAAATCGAACCCAGAAGATTGATCCGACGCGTCCGACAGCTGGTAAGTGTAGACTAGCCCTAAATGTCAGAGGCATTGGTGAAAAGAGTTATAAGCCTGTTCTGGAACAATGCTCAGTACTGATATCAAGGAAGTCTACTGTACAATGACAGCGAGACAGCAGATGGTACTGAGGGAATCGGAACTGATGCACTTCCAGGACAAGTGCTTGGTGCCAACTACATCGGTATTGAAGCCACCCTCCACAGGCTCTCAGTCTGTTACTGTCAGTACCTTAAGAGTTCAGGTACCCTAAGAACTTGATAGTCTCTTTGAAGCCAGTCTATTCTGGAACACATCACTCTCCCTCTTCCACTGATATTTTAGAGAAGGATAGACCTCAGATGACACCCTTTGCATGAACACAAATAGGTGGAGGCATCCATGCCTTGTGGCCCCCCCTTAGTGGCCTTGCTGGGATCCGTGGGCATTCTATTGCCAATGACGTCTTCACACCACCATAGGGAACAGAGGAGGACCCATTCTCCTCAACCCCCTTTACCACTAGCCATGCCAGAGGAAGAGACCTTTGATGAACAAGATGCAAGGGCAGATGAGGTGACACCTCTTTTGTGAATATTTCCTCCTCTTCGCCTGATGCAGTGCAGAGAGTGGAGTGAATGATGCATCTGAGGGAACAGAGCAGAAGGAGACTCCACTGATTGGAAGGCATGAGATGCACAGTCCTAGGGATGGGGGTTCCACGACCACCACTCCCAAGAGGAGGAGGAGGGTGGTGGTGGTCGGGGACTCTCTCCTCAGGGGGACTGAGTCATCTATCTGCCGCCCTGACCGGGAAAACCGAGAGGTGTGCTGCTTGCCAGGGGCTAGGATTCGTGATGTGACGGAGAGACTGCCGAGACTCATCAAGCCCTCAGATCGCTACCCCTTCCTGCTTCTCCACGTGGGCACCAATGATACTGCCAAGAATGACCTTGAGCGTATTACTGCAGACTACGTGGCTCTGGGAAGAAGGATAAAGGCGTTTGAGGCGCAAGTGGTGTTCTCGTCCATTCTCCCTGTGGCAGGAAAAGGCCGGGGTAGAGACCGTCGAATCGTGGAAGTCAACGAATGGCTACGCAGATGGTGTCGGAGAGAAGGGTTTGGATTCTTTGACCATGGGATGGTGTTCCAAGAAGAAGGAGTGCTAGGCAGAGACGGGCTCCACCTGACGAAGAGAGGGAAGAGCATCTTTGGAAGCAGGCTGGCCAACCTAGTGAGGAGGGCTTTAAACTAGGTTTACCGGGGGAAGGAGACCAAAGCCCCGAGGTAAGTGGGGAAGTGGGATACCGGGAGGAAGCACAAGTAAGTGAGTGCAAGAGGGGAGGGCTCCTGCCCCATACTGGGACAGCAGGACGATCGGTGAGTTATCTTAAATGCCTATACACAAATGCAAGAAGCCTGGGGAACAAGCAGGGAGAACTGGAAGTCCTGGCACAGTCAAGGAATTATGACGTAATTGGAATAACAGAGACTTGGTGGGATAACTCACACGATTGGAGTACTGTCATGGATGGATATAAACTGTTCAGGAAGGATAGGCAGGGCAGAAAAGGTGGGGGAGTTGCGTTGTATGTAAGAGAGCAGTATGACTGCTCAGAGCTCCAGTATGAAACTGCAGAAAAACCTGAGAGTCTCTGGATTAAATTTAGAAGTGTGAGCAACAAGGGTAATGTCGTGGTGGGAGTCTGCTACAGACCACCAGACCAAGGGGATGAGGTGGACGAGGCTTTCTTCCAGCAACTAACAGAAGTTACTAGATCACAGGCCCTGGTTCTCATGGGTGACTTTAATCACCCCGACATCTGCTGGGAGAGCAATACAGCGGTCCACAGACAATCCAGGAAGTTTTTGGAAAGTGTAGGGGACAATTTCCTGGTGCAAGTGCTGGAGGAACCAACTAGGGGAAAAGCTCTTCTTGACCTGCTGCTCACAAACAGGGAAGAAATAGTAGAGGAAGCAATAGTGGATGGGAACCTGGGAGGCAGTGACCATGAGATGGTCGAGTTCAGGATCCTGACACAAGGAAGAAAGGAGAGCAGTAGAATACAGAGCCTGGACTTCAGAAAAGCAGACTTTGACTTCCTCAGGGAACTGATGGGCAAGGTCCCCTGGGAGAATAACATGAGGGGGAAAGGAGTCGAGGAAAGCTGGCTGTATTTTAAAAAAACCTTATTGAGGTTGCAGGAACAAACCATCCCGATGTGTAGAAAGAAAAGCAAATATGGCAGGCGACCAGCTTGGCTTAACAGTGAAATCCTTGCTCATCTTAAACACAAAAAAGCAGCTTACAAGAAGTGGAAGATTGGACAAATGACCAGGGAGGAGTATAAAAATATTGTTCAGGCATGCAGGAGTGAAATTAGGAAGGCCAAATCACACTTGGAGTTGCAGCTAGCCGGAGATGTTAGGAGTAACAAGAAGGGTTTCTTCAGGTATGTGAGCAACAAGAAGAAGGTCAAGGAAAGTGTGGGCCCCTTGCTGAATGAGGGAGGGACAGAGGATGTGGAGAAAGCTAGTATACTCAATGCTTTTTTTGCCTCTGTCTTCACAGACAAGGTCAGCTCCCAGGCGGCTGCACTCCGCAGCACGGTATGGGGAGGAGGTGACCAGCCCTCTGTGGAGAAAGAAGTAGTTTGGGACTATTTAGAAAAGCTGGACGAACACAAGTCCATGGGGCCGGATGCACTGCATCCGAGGGTGCTAAAGGAGTTGGCCGATGTGATTGCAGAGCCATTGGCCATTATCTTTGACAAATCATGGCAATCGGGGGAGGTCCCGGATGACTGGAAAAAAGCTAATGTAGTGCCCATCTTTAAAAAAGGGAAGAAGGAAGATCCGGGGAACTACAGGCCAGTCAGTCTCACCTCAGTCCCTGGAAAAATCATGGAACAGGTCCTCAAGGAATCAATTCTGAACCACTTAAAGGAGGGGAAAGTGATCAGGAACAGTCAGCATGGATTCACCAAGGGCAAGTCATGCCTGACTAACCTAATTGCCTTCTATGATGAGATAACTGGCTCTGTGGATGAGGGGAAAGCAGTGCATGTGCTATTTCTTGACTTTAGCAAAGCTTTTGATACAGTCTCCCACAGTGTTCTTGCCAGCAAGTTAAAGAAGTATGGGCTGGATGAATGGACGGTAAGGTGGATAGAAAACTGGCTGGATGGTCGTGCTCAACAGGTAGTGATCAATGGCTCCATGTCTAGTTGGCAGCCGGTATCAAGTGGAGTGCCCCAAGGGTCGGTGCTGGGGCCGGTTTTGTTCAATATCTTCATCAACGACCTGGAGGATGGTGTGGACTGCACCCTTAGCAAGTTTGCAGATGACACTAAACTGGGAGGAGTGGTTGATACGCTGGAGGGTAGGGATAGGATACAGAGGGACCTAGACAAATTAGAGGATTGGGCCAAAAGAAATCTGATGAGGTTCAACAAGGACAAGTGCAGATTCCTGCACTTAGGACGGGAGAATCCCATGCACTGCTACAGACTAGGGACCGAATGGCTGGGCAGCAGTTCTGCAGAAAAGGACCTAGGGGTTACAGTGGACGAAAAGCTGAATATGAGTCAACAGTGTGCCCTTGTTGCCAAGAAGGCTAACGGCATTTTGGGCTGTATAAGTAGGGGCATTTCTAGTAGATCGAGGGACGTGATTATTCCCCTCTATTCGGCACTGGTGAGGCCTCATTTGGAGTACTGTGTCCAGTTTTGGGCCCCACACTACAAAAAGGATGTGGATAAATTGGAAAGAGTCCAACGGAGGGCAACAAAAATGATTAGGGGGCTGGAGCACATGACTTATGAGGAGAGGCTGAGGGAACTGGGATTGTTTAGCCTGCAGAAGAGAAGAGTGAGGGGGGATTTGATAGCTGCTTTCAACTACCTAAAAGGGGGTTCCAAAGAGGATGGATCTAGACTGTTCTCAGTGGTAGAAGATGACAGAACAAGGAGTAATGGTCTCAAGTTGCAGAGGGGGAGGTTTAGGTTGGATATTAGGAAAAACGTTTTCACTAGTAGGGTGGTGAAGCACTGGAATGGGTTACCTAGGGAGGTGGTGGAATCTCCTTCCTTAGAGGTTTTTAAGGTCAGGCTTGACAAAGCCCTGGCTGGGATGATCTAGTTGGGGTTGGTCCTGCTTTGAGCAGGGGGTTGGACTAGATGACCTCCTGAGGTCCCTTCCAACCCTGAGATTCTATGAAGCTGTCATGTTTCCACCACCTTTTATAGCAGATGACTTCAGAAAGTTTCAGGAACTGATGAAGCAAATTGCTGACACACTTCAGAATCCTTTCAGGAGTTCCACTGTAAGCTCCTAGATATCTTACACACCTCATCATTGATGAGAATTGCCATTCCAGTGAATGAAGCTCTTATGGAGCCTGCTAAGACTGTTTGGAATATCCCAACTACAACAGCACCTACCTGCAAGAGAACAGATAAAAAGTATTCTGTTCCTGCCAGGGAAACTGACCCAGCTCCGAACTCCATAATAGAGGCCGCCAGTGAAAGAGGCATGCAACATATCTCTAAGTCCATCCTATACAGCAAGGAACATAAGAGGCTCAATCTTTTTGGCAGCAAATCCTACGCTTCAGCCACACTTCAAAATAGTGAAGCATCAGGAGCTCATGGCCAAATATAACTAAAATTACAACAGACTTTATTGAACATTTGCCAGAAAAATATCATGATCACTTTAAAGCCACTATTCAAGAGGATCAGCTTCTAGCAAAGACATCATTCCAGGTCTCCTTAGGTACAGCAGATACTGCAGCATGGTCTATATCCACTGTAGTGGTCATGAGAAGAGCATCTTGGAACTATTGTCAGGCTTTCCAAGAAAGGTTCAAAGTACCATTAAAGATCTCCCCATTGATGGTCACAGGCTCTTTTGTTATATCAACAGATGCCTCATTACACATTTTAAAGAACTTGAGAGCCACATTGAGATCCCTTGGAATTTATACTCCTGTAAATAAGAGGAGATTGTGCCCTCTGAGACCTACTAAAAGAGCATGCCCAGCCCTATATTCAGGATATCCTAGACCCTCTGAACCCCTGGCCAAGAGACCAACTTAACCAAAAAAGAAACCCCCATCAGCTGCAACTACATTTTCCCAGCCATCTATGTCCTCCAAGCGACAGTTCTGATGGCTTGGTCGAGTCTCTCAACCATCCAGTCAACGAGACTTTACAGCTGCAACATCCTATTCCCCTTCCCTCCTTTTGGATGCCACCGCTTCCACTTTCAGGATGCTTGGGAGTATATAACATTGGACAAATGGGTTTTGGAAACCATAACTTTTTGTTCCGCTATCAATTTCAATGCACTCCCTCTTACACATCCCCATCCCTCTTCAGGGATCCCCTCTCAGAATCAGTTACTACAACAAGAAGTGACTTCACTTCTGAGTTTAGAAGCAATAGAACCAGTTCCTGTGCAACACAGTGGAAAGGGATTCTATTCAAAATACCTCCCAATTCCCAAAAACAAGGAGGATGGAGAACAATTTTAGACCTGGGCACTGAACAGATATGTAAAACAGCAAAAATGCAGGATGATGATGCTGGCAGCAATAATGCAGTCATTAGAATTAGGAGAGCGGTTGAGAGTCATGAACCAACAAGATGAATATTTTCATGTTGCTATTCACCCAGTACACGGGAGGTTTATTTGTTTCTGAATCAACAATGAATACTACCAATACGGGATGCTTCCTTTCAGACTATCTTAGGCACAAAAGGTATTCTAAAAGATTCTGGAAGTAGTTGCTGCCTGCCTACGTCATTTGGGCATAATCGTTTTTCCATATCTAGACGATTGGCTGCTAAAGGGCAGATCCTATTGGAAAGTGTTGGAGTCAGTAAAGAACACACATTCTCTGTTTCACAGCCTGGGCCTGCAAATTAACATTGAAAAGTCTCTTTTGACACCACTACACCCTCTAGATCGGGGTTTCTCAACCTGTGGGTTGGGACCCAAAATTGGGTTGTCAGAATGTTTCAAAGGGTTGAATGCTCCTATCTCACAGAGTGCAACTTTTGGAGTCCCAGTGCCACTTGGATTTGGCCCAGTTGTCATGATGACAGGAGTCTGGGTAGCCCAAATTTGAATGAGTGGCATTGCAACCCCAAGAGCCAGGTCACAACTCCACTCTCACAAATTTGGTCTAGTCAGTGGGGCAGGGTGAAACCTGAGTGGCCCTGCAACCCAAGAGGTTGCAATGCCCAGAACGGAGAGCCAACCCCATCCAGCCCCACAGCACAGGAGCTATTACTGCGGGGTTAGTGCTGGGCAAGACTCAACCCCCCACACCAGGGTGCAGGACCTCACCGAAACCAACCCAGGGCCTGCACCCCCAGACTATTTACTGAGTGATGATACGCCATAACATTTACAAATTGGTCCTGAGCCGAAAAAGGTTGAGAATCACTGCTCTCAATTTCATAGGGGCTTCCCTGGATGCACTGACAGGCAGAGTATACCTACCGTCCAGCAGAGTTCTTGAACTAGCAAATCTCAATTCAGGGATTCAGGGCAGTCCTTAAGTTGCAATAAGAGATTGCATTCAACTTCTGGGACACATGTCCACAGTTGTCCTTGTAGTGAAGCATGTCCGGTTACATCTCTGAGGTGTACAGGGATCGTTTCAAACGGTTTACAAACCCAGCAAACACAATCTAGGCAGGTTACTGTCTGTTTTTCAATAGGTTCTACACACTCAGCTGGTAGAAGGACCCAACCAAGACCTGCAGAGGTGTTCCATTCATTCAGATTCCCCCTACTGTGGTGATATCAGACACTTCACTTCTGGGTTGGGGGTCACATCTGGGACCTCACAAGGTGCAGGGCAATTGGTTACTGCAAGAGCAGCTTCTCCACAGAAACCTTTTGGAATTGAATGGTCAGAAATGCTTGCCTATGTTTTCTACCTTTAATCAGATCAAAGTCAGTAAAGATAATGATGGACAACATCACATGCATGTATTAGATCAACCATTAGGGAGGAGCATGTTCCCCATATCTTTGTGTCGAAGTAATGAAACTCTGAAATGGTGCATAATCAGCCACGCAGTCATCTCAGCTTCTTACTTCCGAGGTATTCAAAACACCAAAGCAGATGACCTCTGCAGATGTTTCTTTCTAAATTACGAATGGGAACTAAACTCCAGAATCCTTCACACAATATTGTCAACTTGGGGGGTTCCTGCAGGTCGATCTGTTTGCCATGGCAGCTAATGCAAAATGCACGTATTGCTCCAGAGGGAGTCTCAATCCCCTATCTCCAGGTGACTCATTTCTTTTCTCGCGGATGAAAGGACTTCTCTATGCATCTCCACCGACACCGTTCCTAGTGGCGGTCCTCAACAATTTTCATACTAATTGTACCTCCAAGACAAATCTGGCATCCCTATCTCATCAGATTCTCCTCTTGTCCTTCATGGAAGCTTCTGATCAGTCCTTACCTACTGAGTCAAGATGCAGGTCAAATGCTTCTTCCCAATTTACAGATTTTGAGGCTCCAAGCATGGCTCCTCATTGGTTCTTGGGGGATAGAGAGATCTTGTTGCTCAAATGTACAAGTTTTATTAAATAGTAGAAAACCACGTACAAGAAATACTTCCAGAAATAGAAACGATAGTATCTTTGGTGTAACTGTCACCATATTTCGCTAACTCGCTCTTCTTTTCCTATGGTACTGGATTACCTGTTGGAATTGAAGGAATCAGATCTTTCTGTGAATTCTGTTGGGGTTCACTTAGTGGCAATAATAGCCTTCCATGCACCATTGGGGGGTTTTCTTTGCTCATCCAACTACAGCAAGATTCCTGAAAGGTGTGTCAAATATCTCCCCACAAATCAGAAACTCTACAACTAGTTGGGCTCTGAACCTAGTTCTTAATGTATTTATAAAGCATCCGTTTGACCCACTAGCTATGTGTTCGTTATTAGATTTAACTATGAAGACAGCCTTTCTGGTAGTGATTACTTCTGCCTGAAAGGTGGGAGAATTGGGGGCTTTAATGGTGGATTCCCAGTATACAGTGTTCTCCAGAGATGAAAGTGTTACTACAGGCCCAACCAAGATTCTTACCTAAAGTGTCCTAGGAATTCCACATTAATCAAACCAGTCATCTCCCATTTTTCTTCCCCAAATCACATTGGACTGGTCAAGATGTCAGGAGGGCATTAGCCTTCTACCTAAACCATTTAGAAAATCTCCTAGAATACAGTAAAACCTGCCTCAGAGACCACCTCTGAAGAGACCACTTAGCCTCCGAGTACATAAATCGGAAGGGGTGTTTCTCAATGGTTCTCCAGGCGCTTGTGGATCACCGTGGGTGTTTCATGGACATAAACGCAGGCAGGTCCGGAAGGGTGCATGACTATGGAACGCATAGGCTATGGAACGCCACTGCTCTCTGGTGTGCAAACGTTAGAAGAGAGACCACCTCCTACAAGCGACCATTTTTGCTAATTCCCAAGAGTGGTCGCTCTTGGCAGGTTTTACGGTATTTGTATCCATTGTGGACAGAAACAAGTGTTTGGTAATTTCAAAACAGAGGTGGTCAAAGCAGATCTCTGGGGGTATTAAGACTTGTTACAACAGAGTTCATTTCCAACCTCCTTCAAGAGTAATAGTGCCCTTGTAGAATGTGCTATTTACATCAATAGCCTTACTTAAGGACATAGCAATTGCAGACATCTGTAGAGCAGCAAGATCAGATACAGCTGTGGGCAATGCAATTCTCTCTTCTGTATTGGACTCTGCTCCAAACCTCCTACCTCCTTAGTGGGATTATGCTTGGGAGTCACCTGAAGTGGCACACCCAAAGGAATGCTTGAAGTGGCACACACACTGCTTGAAGCAGGAGAGGTTGCTCACCTTATGCAGTAACTGGAGTTCTTCGAGATGAGTCCCCCTGTGGGTGCTCCACTACACACATTTCTTCCCCTCTGCTTTGGAGTTGCCCTTATGGGTCTTTTCAGTGGAGAAAGAACTGAGGTCGGTTTGCCCACACAGCCCTATATAGCTTTGAAGCGGGACACAAGGATGTGTAGGGTGCAAGCGTGGGCCAAACAGGCACAGCTACCAAAAACCTCCAATCAAAGGTGCAGGGCGCAGGTGCACCTAAAGTGGAGCACTCAGAGAAAGAGACATCTCAAAGCACTCTAGTTACTGCATGAGTAACCTTACAATTTAAGAAATGAGAGCTGTTTGGTTCAGAGACTGTTTGTTTTTTTAATGTATCTGTACACAGCCTAGCACAATGGGGTCCTGGTTCACACCTGAAGCTCCAAGGTGCTTTAGCAATACAGATACTAAACAATACTGGATTGATGCCCTCTGTATTATGTACGTTCATAATATCGCAGTATTTGTTTCATAACCAGGATGATAAAAGACATTTCAGTGATAGCAGGGGGGAAAAAGCAGAAGATTGGCTTTAAAAAAAAATTAACACTTAAAATATATGAAAGATGTAAACATGTTCACAAACAGGATTTAATTTTATGAAACTCTTTTGAGGTCCTTATTTTTAAATATAAAAATTAAATTTTTAAGTTCAGCATTAAGAAAAATGGTCAGAAGTCAATGTTAAATGTTCATCAAAACTTGGTTTGCTTTTAAAATTAGCTTTTTGTCTTCTCATTTTGAGAGTAATGTGTATGACTTTTACTTTTCTGAAAGCTTGGGAACTACTAAAAAAGGAATTGGTCCAGTGTATTCTTCGAAAGCAGCTCGAAGTGGACTCAGAATGTGTGATCTTGTTTCTGATTTTGGTGAATTTTCGGAGAGGTAATTCTAGTTTATATTTGAAATGTAACCTTTCAAGCATAACTTTAGACTAACAGTATACTAATTATATTAATGGTATATTTTGGCATGTTCCAGTAACTATCTAATTTATATTCCAAAAAGTCTTAACTGGATGCATCTATCTAAATTTTCTTTTAATAGTGTAATCACAAAGTAACTTTATATCAAGAGGTGGCAAATAAAATCTTAAAATGTTGCTGAGCAAAATTATTAAAGAATTGTTTTTGCCTTTCAGGTTCAAAGTGTTAGCTAACCAGTACAAAGCTATATATCCAACCTTAGAGATAGACCTTGAAGGGGAATTGAAAAAACTCAAGGTAAAACTATTTCTGTGTTACAACAAATTATTTAATTGTATGTGCTCTTTTTGTGAATCCCTAGAATGCAGATCATGAAACATTTTTGTGAGTTTTTAATTTGATAAATAACCCATATATGTCTGATAATAAAATATCAATCGTTAAATAGATTTCTAGTTCTTATTTTAAGAAGACTGTTAGTCTTACTTTGTGCTTTGTTGGAACATTCTACTTCAGGAAGATTATAATAAATTAAAAAGGAATTGGGTGCTTAGAACAGAAGTGTCACCTCATGTTTCTTCACCTATATCAGCCAAAAAAGTAAGCATTAAAATTAGGTGGTTTGAAAGCAACTTTGTTATGATGAAGAACAGGGAGAGAACTGAGAGCTACATAAGTCTGAACACTGCAGTTAATTTTTAGAATTCTAAAGAGACTTGAGCAAAGATTTTATTACCAAACATCCACTAGAAAAAGTTATCCTTTTAGCAGTTTATTGTTCATTTTTTGACTCAGTTTCCTGACACACAGATGAGTTGAAGAGTGGAGCATTTGGAGTGCTTCCCTTCCAGTTAACTATACAGTTATGTCCTTTTTTTATCTGTGGAATTCTATGAGCTCTATTGATGGAGAATGAGTTGCATGTTGAAGGTTTTGTAATCCTTTTATTATACTTACTATGCACTATATTCGGGGCGGTGGGAGTGGGGGAGCCAATAGATCAACAATTTACTGTGTGGAGTGGAGACATAAAAACATCACAGTGCCTGGGGGGAAATGACATGTATTTACTGTGCTTTTTATAGTGGTATACTAAAATGTTGAAAGAGTAAAGCTGTGTGCTCCATGTAAACCAAATCATTAGTATGAGACAGCATCTGTTCATACTCATGGGGGACAGGATGTATGCTCAGTACTAATCTGCATGTTACAAAATGCTTCGTTCCTGATAGGTAAGAGTAAGACAACCCCTCTCCCCACTAGCATAAATATAAAAAGCCATTAGGCCATTGGCTCCAGATTATCACTAGTGGAATTTCCGAGTACTGGCTTTTGTGGGAAGTCTTTAACACGTGCAAATAAGATGCTGAATGTAATAAAATGTTTATTTTAAGCTACATGTTTGAGTATTAATTTGTTCTTTCAGATTTGTATTTGTAAAATATTCAAAATGCGGTGTTAAGAACTTTTGGATTAGATTTTCATTGTTTGCTTGCTTTTTGTCCTTTTGGGAAGAGATCCTCTCATCCATTATCTCTGCCATCCGCCTCTGTTACCAACACACAGTTCCCCTCACATCTTTCTGATCAAATAGAACTGGGGGATGACCAGCACCACAGGGAAGCCCAGTATCTTTCTAGAATTGTCTAGGAAAGATTATTTCTGAATGTGTACCCCCACTTCTTTATTTCCTCTATGCTAAAGGAATGAGTGGGTTGTCTGTATGGGCAGTAGCACTTGGACTGAAAATCAGACCTGGTTACTTCTATGGCAGAGCAGTACTCATGAAGCTTTATCATAGTGAAATGTATAACTAGAGTATATTGTACACCTAATTATTCTGGATTTATAATTTACTAATTAAACCCAATCTTTAAAAAGTCTTTTGTATTACTTAGGGCTACATACAAAGGATTAAACCAATGGTGAGAGATGGTGTTTATTTCATACATGAGGCTCTACATGGACCACCAAAGAAAATCTTAGTAGAAGGTGCAAATGCAGCATTACTGGACATCGATTTTGGTAGGTATAACATTTTTCTGAGAAACACTGTTGTATGTATATGCTGTGAAGGGAAAATGTCTAGTGGCTGTGCTGTGCATAGGTGCTCTTGTGTAAAATGTGTTTGTATTATGAGGAAGTACTAGATTTCTTATTTAGGTCAGATTTTGACTCCACACTAAAATTCTCTTCTCCCCCCCCCCCCCCCGCCCAAAATATCAAACCACTCTTTGAGGTTTGGGTCTTAGAAAAAAGAGGTGTTAATTAAATTTAGGAAATTTTTCTAAAGCTTTTTGAAAGTCAGTAAAAGTATGTACACATGCCGTCAGGATTTGACCCTTGATTTGATTTTTAAGAATAACTTGTTGAATGGTGTTGGTGTGATAGTTGGCTAAACTAATCACATGCAATTAACTAGTTAATTTGCATATAGCAGTCCTGTTAAAAAGCTGAGTAAATTACTATGGGCTTGTCTTAGCATTTATAAAAGCATATTTCACAGATCACAGTTGTGGAGCAGAGCTGTGAAAATACTTTATGAAAAGAATAGCTAGCAGTGATGTTCTTTCTATATACATTTATTTTACAGTATGACTAGTTATTTTTAGTGTAAATTACTAAAATACTTGAAAGTATGCAATATTACAGGCTTTTGTGAGCTTATTAAACTAAAGATAGTGTTTTTTACCTACATGGCTTTTGAACTACCTTCCTGAGAAAACTACTTTCTCCATGCTATACTTCTACATTTGAGATAGCAAATCCTGTATTTTCTTGGATGTTAGTGTTTTCTCAGGGTGTACATCTGTGCTGCATCTCCTTACAGCGACACGTAGAGTACATACACTGCACGCCCCGATAACACAGGTTTAAATAGTAGTGTAGATAGTGAGACATTGCTTAGGCAAGAAGATTGAAGACACCCCTGAACCCTTAGGGTATGTATCCTACACAGTTCTCTATGCACACAAGCAGTGCCACTCCATAGCAATGTAGTGTCTCTCTGCCCTTCACCGCAGGGAAAGACTCAGACAGTGTGGAAAGGCTCCAGCAGCTCCCTGTGGCGAGGAAAGGTTCCAGCAGTGCGGAACTGCCAGAGCCTTTCCCCACTGCCTATCCCCCACCAGAGCCTTTCATGGCTATATGTAGCTACACACCACAATGTGGACACTGCAGTTTGTAGTTACACATATGCTGATGCCGGTGGTGTACAGTGTAGACATGCCGTCAGTCTCCTTTCAAAATCTTCATATATTTGCTGTGAGTGAATGTACTATGTAGTAGAGACACAGACAATACTTTCTGGTGACTCATGCCAATGTTTGGCTTGCATGTCCCTTGAAAGTTGCTTCACTATCTGGGTTTGATCCTGTGCCAATTGATGTCCATGGTAAATCTCCTGTTTGGTTTCAGTGGGGCAGGAATGCACATTACACAGAAGAAAATTAGGAATTCATTAAATATGAAAAAGAGAACTTAACTTCAGACTGTATTCATTTTGGTGTTCTTCATAGCTTTACAAAATCCACCAATGAGCTCTTCCGTATCGGTATGAAATTACCCTATATATGGTTGGTTAACTTTAAAAATAATTTAAGGTCCAGTGTGTGTTTCTTTTTCAGAAAGTGTGATAGCACTTTTCAGTTCTCTTCTATTGTTTTTGTTTGTTTTTAACTAGGGACGTATCCTTTTGTGACCTCTTCGAATTGTACAGTTGGAGGTGTTTGCACAGGTTTGGGTATGCCACCTCAGAATGTTGGGGAAGTATATGGAGTTGTAAAAGCATATACAACTAGAGTTGGAATCGGTGCCTTTCCTACAGAACAAGATAACGTAAGCATTGCTCATATGATCAACAAGTGGGAAAATAACTGGATGTGTTTCATAGGTTTAGCCAGTAATACTCCTTAAAGCTAAGGGCATATTGCGGCCTGTACAAAACTATCCTTAACATCAGATTCTGCATGAGACTTAGTGGCATTTCTTGCTTTAAAATACAGCTATGCTCAGAAAAGTACCTTTGTCAGTTAACAAATCTGCTGCCTGGGCACAGTGATCCATCTGTGCTTATTTTATAAAGTTCTTGCGTAATCTTTAGTTCTGCAGAACCGTTAATGCTGACAGAGAGGAAGATGAATTTTATTCTTTTACATGCACCAACAGCAAAATTGTAATGAAGGTCAAGCTGTAAAAAGGCAAGCCACCAGGAGTAAAAATTCTGCACCAAAAGCAGCTTGCCTTTTTGATCCTTAGCTGAATTTGCAGCACTGGCAGTCTGATTGCCAAGTATCTCAGACTTCATTAAGCTTCACAACATTGTGAAGAAGTAGGTAGCTGAGTGAAAATGTAGTGTTGAGAAAATGGCTTGCTTAACTAGCATTCTTCCATTTTTAAAAAACCCAACCCACTAGCAATAGTAAGGGTACTTGTTTGTATTTTTATCTTGGTGGATAGTTTTGTACATCATGGGGGGACTTTAAGGTTATTACAATATTCTGTTAACTGTGCTAATAGACATGAAAATCTTCCATCAGGAAATTGGAGAATTGCTGCAGACACGAGGTAAGGAGGTTGGCGTGACCACTGGTAGAAAAAGAAGATGTGGCTGGCTGGATCTTGTGTTACTCAGATACGCCCACATGATTAATGGATTTACTGCGTGAGTATTCTGTGGTGCTGACAAGTTGGCTTTCATATGTTGCATAACATGGATTATAGCAAATTGTACAGTTCCTAGTAAGTGACTCTTATGAAACTCTCACCAGCATTGGTAGAAAATGGTTCTATTCAAGTGAACGCTATAAAAGTTTAATCAGCCTAAAAAGTTACATACCTTGCATGTTAGCTTGGCAGTTGATTCCATCTCTCTTTTGTGCAAAGTGATAGTGAATTGTGAACAATAGATATGATACCTCCATTTTCCATACTTATGTTTTTTAATGAGAAGAACTTATATATGACACTTCCCATTTTTGGGTCCAATGTGGCGTTTTAAGGTATATTTGAATGTACTAAAATACTTTTGAATATTTGCACTAAAATATTGTGTAAAGGTATAAAATAACCTCAGTCTACACTCCAACATGTATATTTTCTAAACTTGTTTCCAGCTTTTGTATGCCATGAGAAATAGGCTAACACTTTTTAATATTAGTCTTACTTGTCAGTATAGTGTATAGTTAGTGCTAATGTCAGAAGACACTGGAAATATCACTAATTTGCAAGTTGTTTTTAAAAAATATGCTTAATCATATCTTGTCAGTCTCAGATGGGATGCCCTGATATTCTGAACACATCTTTCACTTTTCTCCTTGTCCCCACTCTTAGGAGTTGCTTCCCCATGACATAGATTTTTTTCACACACAACTAACAGCAGAAATGGCTCTAAAAATACATGTACAGAAAAACTCCATGGAGGTTAAAATACCCTCTCCTCTTCCCCCCATCCCCTGGGAATTTGTGTCATCTGTCTATATTTCATTGATTCACATACTTTTTTAAAGTTTTCTCTACCTGTCTCTCTAATAAAAGTACACAGTGACTTGCTATTCATGCAATTCCAAGAACTGCTTGCATTTGGTTCACATTACTTAGCACTTCTCTTCCACTCCTCCCTCTTTTAATAATAAATAAATAAATAAATAAATAAGGCATCTGAGGGCACTTCATGATTCCAGAGCTGGGGAGCCTTAGTATATAATAGCCAATGGTACTAGATGCCAAGGAGTAGATTTAAACGAATACAAAATTTTGAATTTAAAACTTGAAATTACCGCTGAGAAATTTTTAATAAAAAAAAATCAAGGAGCATTGAAATAAAGCTCAGATGAAACTGTCTAGCATAAAAGATGGACCAGTGTAGATGTAAATCTTTATTTAAATTTTCCAATTCATTTTCATTGTCCTTGCCTACTTTTGGACAAGTAACATTTTAAAAGTTGCCCAGATTTGGTTATCTGTGCATCTAGTTACATGTTTGAACAGTGCTTTTAATGTTTAATTTCAGCTCTGTTCATATAACAGCTTGCTGAACAAATACATTAGAAGCCATTCATTAGACGCACCTCAGGATTGTTTTATCTCATTTGAACTAAATTTATCCAAAATTAGTTAATGCTATCACCACATATTTGTTACTTAGTTCAGTCATTTGGTGTATAGCTAAGTTTTTTTTGTAGACTTTTTAATTAGCGCACTAGATTAACTCCCAATTTGTCATTCACACATTTAAAATAACAAAATATGGAAGTGATCATAAAATACATTGTTCTACACTTCTTGGCTCCTTTGAATGAGATGAAAAGAAATGCTGTGAGCAATCTATGTAATTGTCCTATTGCTTTCTGTGAGAGATGTTAATGTGACTGTTAAAAGACAAAAAGTAAACAGAGCAACCTACGTAATTAGAATCATAGAATATTAGGGTTGGAAGAGACCTCAGGAGGCCATCTAGTCCAACCCCCTGCTCAGAGCGGGACCAACACCAACTAAATCATCCCAGCCAGGGCTTTGTCAAGCCGGGCCTTAAAAACCTCTAAGGATGGAGATTCCACCACTTCCCTAGGTAACTCATTCCAGTGCTTCACCACCCTCCTAGTGAAATAGTTTTTCCTAATATCCAACCTAGACCTCACCCACTGCAACTTGAGACCATGGCTCCTTGTTCTGTCATCTGCCACCACTGAGAACAGCCTATCTCCATCCTCTTTGGAACTCCTCTTCAGGTAGTTGAAGGCTGCTGTCAAATCCCCCCTCACTCTTCTCTTCTGAAGACTAAATTAGGCCAGTTGCCTCAGCCTCTCCTCATAAGTCATGTGCCCCAGCCCCTTATGCCCTCCGCTGGACTCGCTACAATTTGCCCACATCCTTTCTGTAGCGGGAGGCCCAAAACTGGACGCAGTACTTCAGATGTGGCCTCACCAGTGCTGAATAGAGAGGAATAATCACTTCCGTCTTTCTGCTGGCAATGCTCCCACTAATGCAGCCCAATATGCCGTTAGCCTTCTTGGCAACAAGGGCACACTGTTAAGAACATAATGGCCATACTTAGTAAGACCAAAGGTCCATCCAGCCCAGTATCCTGTCTACCGACAGTGGCCAATGCCAGGTGTCCCATAGGGAGTGAATCTAACAGGTAATGATCAAGTGATATCTCTCTCCTCCTGTCCATCACCACCCTCTGACAAGTTCTTCACAGTCTGCTTTGATCTTAACTAGCTTGATCAGTTTAGTATCATCGGCAGACTTTGCCACCTCGCTGTTTAACCCTTTCTCCAGATCATTTATGAATAAGTTGAATAGAATTGGTCCTAGGACTGACCCTTGGGGAACACCACTAGTTACTCCTCTCCATTCTGAAAATTTACCATTTATTCCTACCCTTTGTTCCCTGTCTTTTAATCAGTTCTCAATCCATGAAAGGATCTTCCCTCTTATCCCATGACAACTTAATTTACGTAAGAGCCTTTGGTGAGGGACCTTGTCAAATGCTTTCTGGAAATCTAAGTACACTGTGTCCACTGGAGCCCCCTTGTCCACATGTTTATTGACCCCTTCAAAGAACGCTAACAGATCAGTAAGACATGATTTCCCTTTACAGAAACCATGTTGACTTTTGCCCAACAATTTTTGTTCTTCTATGTGTCTGACAATTTTATTCTTTACTATTGTTTCAACTAATTTCCCCGGTATTGACGTTAGACTTACCGGTCTGTAATTGCCGGGATCACTGTTAACACACTGACGCATATCCAGCTTTTCGTCCACTGTAATTGTTCCATTAAAGCTGTAGACCATTCATTCTGTTTAAGAGGGGGAAAATCTGTCCCTTGAATTATGATCATTTCATATTTGTGTGAAATTGGGTATAATTCAGGATCTGGTCCAGAGGCTCCCATTGATTTCAATAGATTTTGTATCAGTCCAATAGCTGTCTTGCTTGTATCTTACTTTATTGGCTTAGACTTTGTTTTAAAACAATGAAAAACAATAGACATTTTAATTCGGTTATTAAACATACAAAATTATTCCTGATTTGATTAATAGTTGCTTTGAAGCTTAATTTTGCATGTGACAAATGGAAAGAAATGTAGTTAAGTTTTAGCCCAATAACTCAGAGTTTATAAAATGCCATTAACAGAGGAAGGGCTTGATTTTGTTTTTTTCTTTAAAAAAAAATAGATTGGCTGTTACAAAATTGGATATCTTGGATGTATTTCCAGAAATCAAAGTTGGAGTTGCTTACATACTAAATGGTGAAATCATACCTCATTTTCCTGGTGAGTTTGTTTTATAATTACTGTGTTGAGAGGTCATAAAGTGTTCAGAGTACTTTAAAAAGGGTGTACATGTAGATAAAACTTCTGTACCTCATGAGTTTGCGATTGCACAAGTGCCAAAGCCATACATGTCATCTCAACAAGTGCCTAAAAGGCATTCACACTACATCCTGTAGCTCTTATATCTGCCAAATATTTTGCAGAAAAAATAATTTTAAAATGCCTAATTCTTTTTTACTCTTGATACTATTTATTATTTTCCTACCTTTAATTCAGCCTGATTTATTACATGACTCTAACTATACAAGTCTCAGAGGGAGTGAAGAATTAGAACTAATAAATGTAGATACTATACATTATTCAAAATAGTATTTTTCCATGCATAGTAATATTGCATTTTAAAGGTTTAATATCTCCAGATATTGATGGATGCTTCTATCCCTGGAATGGGAAAGCTAGGATTTTTCACTTTCTAGTGTGTGTATAGTTCTAGTACTAAAGGGTCACAAGTTATTACCTGAAGAATATTTGAAGCTGCTTGGGTTTTTTTTAATGTTTTAATGTAGTACTGGTAAAGATTAATTAGTAGCAGGTGAGATGATCAAATGTAATTGCATGAATCATGTATAAGGATAACCACATACTTGATGACTTATAGAGATGTGATACAAAATGTTTTAAAGAAAAGCCTTAGAAACTCTACTTGAGGACTTTATCTCATGATTATTAAATATCTCCTTCGGATAGTTATTGATCAGCTTATTCTAGTATAGTTTTGAATTTTTGTTTTTTTTCTGCAGTCCACAATTCTTGACATCTGGGATGCACTCCTCTCTGCAGTTCATGGAGGCCGATCAGAGTTTTAGAGCCTCGTGGTCAGGCCACCCCCTCTCAACTCCTGCTTCCTTCTAGTTTCTGTTCCTCTGTGGAAGCACATGGATGGTGGTTTTTACAGCTCCTGCCTTCACATCTGCCTAAAAGGGGTACTTTTTTTGTCAAAATTTGGGGCAGTAGTGACTAGTGGTCTTCCTCCCTGCCCCTATTCCCCCAGGCCATTTTTAGCCAGATGTTGGAACACCCTGGAACATCAGCAGCAGTGCTCCATACTGGCTCCTCTGCACCTTCCAGGTATAGTAGAGCAGTCTAAAAAGCAACAAATGAAATCCAAATGGTGCTCCATCTGTGAGACTGCAAGCTCAGCAGATGGTGAATTGTACTCATCCTCTACCCACCTGAGCATCTGCAGCTCCAACATGGGGAAAATGGACCAGGCAGAGCAGGGAAGAACTCGAAGGATAAGGAGGACCTCAGTCAACTCTGGGTAGTCCCAGGGGCCTCCTGGGGAACAAAAGGCAGACTTGCAGTGTCTCAATCTCCCCATGCCCATTCTAAAATTGGTCTAGAGCACCCTGGGAAAAGAAGCAGAACTCAGAAGCACACTCTATCCTTCCCAGTTTGGCCAGGAGGGCTTTGGAAAGGGTTCCCCTCCCCCTTCCATGACAGAATCGGACCCAGCAGTCGAGGACTCAGAAAGAGCTCTCAGGAGAGGATTTCAGGCTCTCAGCAAGGCTAGCTGCAGAAGGCCTCACCAAAGCTGTGACAGAGCTTGTAAACTCTCAAAGCAAGCTAAAAAAGCTAATAAATCAAAGTGGGAAAAGGGGAAGAAAAGGTGTAGAAGATCTGGGAGGCATGAGTCCTCTGACTCCTCTTCCTTCCCCTCTTCCACAGAAAATGGTGAAGTGTTGGGCTCTGTCTCCTATCAGGACCAGGGAAAGACTCAGCAAAGCTTTTTCCCCCTGAGAAATTAAAGGCGAATTCCAAGAGTAAGCCTCTGAGCAAATTTCTCCCCTCAAAATCCTCCCCTGAGGCTGTGATTCTCCTATACTCCTCCTTTGAGGAAGTAATTGGAGATGAATGAGATAAGCCAGACAAGGGCAAGCACATTAACAGAAATGATCTTGTATTCTATAGGATTCAGGAACCAAAAGTCCTGATTACTGAGATACCAAAGGTTGATGCTGCATAGTATCCCTGGTTAAATATATAGTTATCCCCTCAGAAGAGGAGTCCTAAAGACCCCACAGAGAGTTGCCTCCATTTTTCTCTCAAAGATTTTTGAGGCCTTCTCAGCCTCTCTCAAGGCATTCCTAGCTGCTGCTTGTTTTGTAAGAGCATCTTTCTCCTGGCTGGAAGATCTCAGAGCTCTCAAGTATCAAAACCACCCTGACTTTGGCTCTGTTTTAAAGAGAGCTTCCCTGGCAACAGCGTCGGGAAGCAATGACATTTTCAGACAAAGCCATGGCCTCCAGCTCAGTGACCAGGTGCCAACTATGGCTCCATCTCTGGAAGGTGGATAGCCCCTTGAAGCAGGTTCTGTGCTCTGCCAAATTCATGGGAACCCTTCTGAGAGAAGCTAGACAAGGTAGTGGCAGACAGTGCCGCAAGATCTAAACAGTCCTTTCAGGTGCCACACCATGCTTTTGAGAGAAAGTACAGGCTGGCCAACAGGCAAAGGCATTCCTTTCAGCCTTCATCCTTGTGGAAATAACAGAAAAAGACAGCAGGTTCTCCAGAGGAAAGGCATGGGTCCGTGGCTTGGGAAGAAAGCCCTGGGGGAATGGGTTGCGTTGCTTTGACCATGGACCAGTAGGTGAGGAAGATATATAGTGAGTCAGGAATTTTCCAAGTTATGGGCTCCAGCCCATCCGTTTTTCATCAAGTCCCCAATCTTGAATGATCCTGTAAAGTGCAGTCTAATCCAAAATGAGATTTCTCACCTCCTGGATATGGAAGTAATAGTGTGTTTCCTGAGAAGAAAGATTCTTAGGGTTCTACTCCATCTTCTTTATTGTTCAGAAGTGTATAGGGGAATCTGTTCTAGATATCAAAAAGCTCAACAAGTGGATAAAGAAAATAAAGTTCCAGATGGAGACCCTAACTTCTACAATGTCAGATCAGGGGGCCATTCTGACTTCAGTGAATCTGGTGGATGCATACCTCCACGTCCCTATCAGACAATGCCATTGCAGGTTTGTAAGGTTTGCTTATGGCAGGAGGTATTATCAGTATCTCTGATTCGGCTTGTCCTCGCCCCCCTGGGTCATTACAAAGATGTTGGAGATAATCATAGCAAACTCAGGTCACAGGGGATCCACATGTATCCCTTCCTGGATGACGTCTTAACCAGAGCTCCATCCCCAGCAGCTGCACACATAGCTACGTCTCTGACCTTGAATCTGCAGGCTCATGGCTTTATTATCAACGTCAAGAAAAGTTCCTTGAATCTGTCCACCCAAATAACTCACTTGGAAATAGACACAGGCCCTTTGATGGCAAGGATACATCCATCTCTAGAGAGGTTCCAGAACATTCAAGACTTCCT
Organism: Chelydra serpentina; assembly: GCA_037349315.1. NCBI lineage: Eukaryota > Metazoa > Chordata > Testudines > Chelydridae > Chelydra > Chelydra serpentina. The sequence goes on from JBAIAC010000001.1 coordinate 43,338,113, forward strand.
CGCATTGTTTTAGAACTGCAAGAGGCCAGTCATTGCACCGAGCCTTCTTGGGCACAATCACACATCAGGAGCCTTCCAGGCTTCAGCTTAAATGTATGGTACTACTTCCCAGAATGCTTGAAAGATCAAATAAGGATTCCGGCACAGGTGATCAATTCCTTAAAATGGTAGTCAGCTCAGGGCAGTACCTGCAAGAGCACTCATATGTCTTCCAGATTCCCTTGATCCTCACAAGCAGTGCCAGGCTGGACGGCTGGGGAGCACACCTGGGGTCCCAAACAGCTCAAGGCATCTGAAACCTGGAGGAAGGGACCTGTAACATAAACCTTTTATAACTGAGATCTGTCAAGCTGGTGCTACAAATGTTCCAGTCCAGCCTAGAAGGGAACTAGTCCTGATTAGGTCAGACAACACCATCACGATCACATGTGTATGACCAAGGTGGTAACAAGAAGAGCAGTTCAACATGCCGAAGCAAAGGAAATCATGCAGTGGGCAGAGCATTCTCTCCTCTCCCTCAGGGCAGTTCACATAAAGGGAGATCTGAACCAGAAGATGGACTGGCTCAACAGGAGCAAAGTGAACAACTCCAAGTGGTGCATGAATCAGGAAGTCTTCAAATTGTCTAGTCATTCAGCCTGCTCTTGACCAACCTATTCACAAACCTCATGAACGCAAAGAGACTAAAGTACTTCACTATGGAAGTAAACCCCAGCTCCCCTGAGGACAGACACTCAATCACACAAATGGCCACAGGGCCTCTTCTGTGCATTTCCACCCTTCTCATTATTGGGACCACCACTGCAGCTCCCAAAGAGACAAGACATCCTCTCACAAGGTCCTCTTCTTCATCTGTAACCAAATTACCTGTATCTAACAGCCTGGTTATTGAAAGGGAAGCAGTGGTATCATTGTATGTGTCCTCCAAAGCCATCAGAACACTTACTTCTTCTAGAAGAGTATTGACTTGAAAGCATACTCTTCTATTGGGACCCTGGTTTTGCAGCTGGTGCCAGGAACGTGAAGCAAACCCTAGAAATCCAAGACAACCAGAATTCTTGGATTTTCTCCAAAAAGGTTTTGACAAAGGTCTCCAACTTAGCACCACTGTATGTCCGGTGTCTTCCCTTAATTGTGTGATAGTCACATAATTCCCAAGTTCTCTGGCAGAGAACCCCCGGGTAGCCAGATTGCTTAGGGCGATCTGATTATCCAAGCCAGCAATTAGACCTCTTTTTTCCCAAGTGGGCTGCTTGTACTGAGAGCCCTGACAAACGGTCCCTTGGTTCCCTGGACGTCAATGTCAGAATTTTATTTATCCATCGCAACTTGCTTTCTGATATCCATCACGTCCACCAGACAAGTGTTGGAGCTGTCAGCGCTATCTATGCAGGAATCTTACTGTGTGTTTCATGAGGACAAGATGGTGTTCAGAACTCAGAAATCGTTTTTCCCTGGAGGTGTGGTGGTCTTCCCACTCTTCCCTAGAGATGATTCTACCTTCATTCTGTTCAAGCCCACAACATCTCACTGAGGAGATGTGGCACACCTTAGATGCCCAAAGGGCTCTGAAAATTTACCTCAAAGGTACAGAGTCCACAAGGAGATCAGGTGTTCTGTTTGTATCCTTTCAGTCAAAATTCCAAGGACTCGGAGCTTCCAAGTCCTCTGTTGCTTGGTGGGTTAGACTATTCATTGTGGAAACATATAAGGCGTCAGAGATTCTGTTTCTAGAAGGAATCAGAGCACACTCCATGCGATCCCTGATGACCTGGTGGGCAGAAAGAGGTAATGAATTCACAGCGGAAATTTGTAAGGCAGCCACCAGGTCAAATGCTGCCACCTTTATCACGCACTGCACATCCTATCCTCTGCAGAGGCATCCTTTGGCGGGAAAGTTCTGCAGGTGCTTGCCCGGATATGATTTTGGCCTTATTTAGAGATGAGTAGGGATATAGTTTTCCCTTTTCTGACCTTTTTCTATAAACCTCTCTACATCTGTTCACTGCTCGCTACTTCCCAGTCGTCAGGAATTGTGGGAGATGCTGGGATGCAGAACAGAAAATGTCTTACTAATAATTTCCTTTCTGCTAGCAGCATCTCCCACAATTCTATTCACCACAGATGGCTCATGATTCAAGAGTCCGATATTAAGCAGAATTGTTACCATAAGACCATCTTCCTTGGTCTAATGTACATAGTTACTTTGCTATCTCTAGAAAGTTTGTTAATAATGTAATGAACGTTTTACAGTTTGGGAATAACTCATTTGGAGGCAAACAGGAGGTAAGGAGGCATGGCCAGAACATGTAGGTCCAAAACTCTGATCCACCTCCATGAGCTGCAGTGAGAGGAGAGCAGCCCAGACATCAAGAATTGTCGGAGACATTGCTAGCAGAAAGGAAATTGTTGGTAAGAAATTTTCTGTTCCTCTTCTACAGAACAAAGCAATAATGCCAGTAACAAACAAATAAAATGTGCCTATTCAGGAATTCTGAGCTATTGAGGGCATCTAGCTAGTATAGGGTGGTTGTTTTTTTTAATGCTGTCTCCAGAGCACATTCTTATTGATGTAGTTGACAAATAGTATATTTAGTTAACTTTGCTGGTATTTAGACAGGACAAAGGCAGTTGGCCTGTCTGGTCAAGGTCTGGCTGGATTGACACTAAAGGGTTTTCAAGCATTGGCCTTACTGAATTCTTCTGAAAACCTGGTAATACATGAGCAGTTCTTTAAAATGTGCATTATTTCTCCAAAAGGCATGATATAATTATTTTAAATTGATTTATTTTGACATCCAGCACTTTCCTATAAAATTTCAAAATAAAAGAATATGAAGTGAAGTCCCTAACATGCATTAACTTCACTGCACCTTTATTTACCTGAGAAGCTAGGTTCGGATATGGAAAATAGGAGTTTTGCAGTGTGTTCTAAATGTTAACAGACTTGAATTCTTTGAACTTCATAAGGGAAGTGAGTCTCTGAGATGAGGGCTCTTCACTGAGAATGTCTCACCTACAGTCTTCTCCCATTTAATCCAGAGGGCTACTAGCTTGAGTGCCTCAGCTGATCTCAGTTGCAATGTGTCTCACTAGAAGTCAGGGGTTGCCTCTGGCAGTCCCTCACACTAATGAAGAAAAGTCCCAACATTTTGCAACAATATACAAGTCTGTTTTTAATACCTTTGCCGTTGTGAAATACTGGTATATAAAGGATGGCGGTCACATTAAATCTGAATTTGTGTTACAGTGGGTTAGATTCCAACATAACAGAACTTTCTACTATGTAATAATATATATCACATAATAACAACATATATTCTGTATTCTTGAACAACAGACACCCATGGTTTAAAAGAATGTAGGCCAATGTTTGACTCCATATCAGAGAGAGCCATTGAAATCCACTCCTGATTAAGAGAATTCCCATTATTTCACCTCCTTTAAACTATGGGTGATTTCACACTATTGTGGTTGCAGTATTTCTCAAGCTCAGGCAATATTAAGCAAGCTCCTTTTCTGAGGTCACCATCAATAAACAAGATGCTTGATAAAATGACTTCTAGCTGCATGACTGGTTCTGTAAAAATATATAGAACTTCTGGATAATTTAATATTCACTATACAAGTCCTTATTCTTTGTTTCCTCAGCAAACCAGGAAGTCTTAAATAAAGTAGAGGTTCAGTATGAGACATTCCCAGGATGGGACACAGACATATCAAACGCAAGAACATTTAATGAACTGCCTGTAAATGCACAGAACTATGTTCGCTTTATAGAAATGGAGCTTGGTATTCCTGGTAAGTAAAGCAAACTTTCCTGCTTCAAGAAACCTATCTGAAATAAAAAGAACAGGAGTACTCGTGGCACCTTAGAGACTTAGTGTCTAAGGGTATGTCTATACTTACCCGTCGCGTCGGAGGCGCGGGATCGATGTTCTGGGTTCGATTTATCGCGTCTTGTCAAGACGCGATAAATCGAACCAGGAAGTGCTCCCTCGTCGACGCTGGTAATCCAGCTCGACGAGCGGAGTAGGCGGAGTCGATGGGGGAGCCTGCGCGCCGCGTCTGGACCACAGGTAAGTTCAAACTAAGGTACTTCGACTTCAGCTACGTTATTAACGTAGCTGAAGTTGCGTATCTTAGTTCGACAGGGGGGGTTAGTGTAGACCTGGGCTAAGGTGCCACAAGTACTCCTGTTCTTTTTGCTGACACAGACTAACATGGCTGCTACTCTGAAACCTATCTGAAATAGAAATAACTTAAATTTAACTCCTTTGACCTTCTGATGCTAAAAAGGACTTAATGAACACCCACAGTGCTAGAATGATAAGCTTTAAAGTGACTCTTTTGTACTTTGACATTTGAATGGTGTTGAGCCTCATTTTAGCTGCAAAATCTAAAAGAGGATGAACCTCTAAAATGTTTTCAGTATATGTGTGTAGTCTAAGGGTAGGTCTATACTTACGCGTCCCGTCGGAGGCGCGCGATCGATGTTCTGGGTTCGATTTATCGCGTCTTGTCAAGACGCGATAAATCAAACCAGGAAGTGCTCCGTCGTCGACGCTGGTAATCCAGCTCGACGAACGGAGTAGGCGGAGTCGATGGGGGAGCCTGCGCGCCGCGTGTGGATCCCGGGTAAGTGCTTTTTCATTCGAACTAAGGTACTTCGACTTCAGCTACGTTATTCACGTAGCTGAAGTTGCGTACCTTAGTTCGACAGGGGGGGGTAGTGTAGACCTAGCCTAAATTTGCAGTGCTGGGTTATCATACTTTGCCAACTGATTTTGAATACTGACATGCACACTGTTCTGTTTGCATGTTTGTTTAAAAAACAAACAAACCCTACTCTTGTGCAATAGGAAAAGTCCTATTTGTAGGACTTTGAAAACAAAAGCTGAATGCAATATTTGATTAGTCACTCTTACTATAATAGTAAGAATTCAGTTCTGCCACCCTTATGTTTAGTTATCAGTGTTTTCATCTGTGAGTAGTCTGTTGACTTCATTGGGACTTACTAAGGAGTAAGACACTAAATCAGCCTAAGGAGGGCAGAACATGATTTACTGTGAGGAAAGATGGTTTTATGATCAAAGAGTAGGACTAGAAGTTGGGAGATGAGTTGTATTCCTGGTTCTGTTACAGAGTGTTACCTTTCAGCAACTTAACTTCTAAATGCTTAGTTTCCCCATCTGTAAAACTGATATTTCCATATTTCAGAAGGGTTTTGAGAATTTATTATTTTAGGCCATTCTCTATTTGAAGTCAGTGATACAAGATCAGGCACTTCAGAGTGCTTCAAGATCTGTGAATGTGGTGGTGCTACAGAAATGCAAAGTGTCATTTTTTAATAACAACTATCAGTACAACACATTTTTCTACATAGGCCATAGAACATTTTTCCCCCCTTTTACTAGAATGTCATGCTTGGAGTTTGAATTCCTTTATGGTAAAACAGTGCAAACTATTTTGTTATCCTTTCCTTTTTTGCAGTTAAATGGATTGGAGTAGGGAAATCCAGAGAGTCAATGATCCAGCTGTTTTAAAGATTTCAGACGCGTGGAAGAAAGCACTCTCCTCAATAAAAGACTGCTTAGTCTTACATGTATTATTAGTAGCCTACAAAGTGAAGATGTTGGAAGGATAGATCTTGCATGGAAAGAAATGTTAGAGTTGGTCTCCCAAACTGATTGCTACTCCTGAAAGACTTTGACCTCTACCTATATCAGCTCTCTATCCAACTGGCAATATCTTGAGGACACTTGCCATTACTGTTATACATGTGCCACCAGACTTTTCTTTATCATCTAGTATTTACTCCATAACATAATCCTTGATGTCTGAAAATGGAAGGTAACATTATTTTCCTGACTGTCTTGATTGTCGTATCCATGCTTCTGGCGGTGTTACTTCCCTGAAATCTTAAACAGTAAAAATAATGCAGTTTTGCACAAATGGTTTTACATCCTCATTATTTGTACTCCTAAATATGTTGTATTCTTTGACTGCTGTTGTAGTGAGTGATTAAAGAGGGATTCTGATGATTTTATAATGCTATAAACATTGTCTAAACTGTGTGTGAGATGGTTTTTGTTCAAAAAATTTGTGATTCGAGTTGTTGGGAATATGCAAGGGGCTCTTAAGACAAGTTTACTGAAAATGTGCAAAAAACTAAATTGGATATTGTGTAAAGTTCATTTACAGTTATCGAACTATTCTGATTTAATTAAAAAAAAAGAATTTTAAAACAATTTTCTGCACTTCTACTTTGAGTGCATATTACAGAAAAGTAAATCTCTTGCTAATTAGAAGGAAGCAGGTTTATTTATATGTTTAAGGTTTTAATCTTTAGGTGCCACTTTAAATTTCTTCTTGTACATCAGTGATTAGAACTTCACACAACTAGGCCAAGGCACTATAGAAATTATAAAAGGAAAACTCCATAAGATTAGGGCTGTCAGGCGATTAAAAATATTAATCGCGATTAATCATGCTATTAAAATGAATCACAATTAATTGTGATGTTAAACACTAAAATACCATTTATATAAATATTTTTGGATGTTTTCCATATTTTCAAATATATTGATTTCAATTACAACCCAGAATACAAAGTGTACAGTGCTCACTTTTTATATTATAAATATTTGCACTGTACAAATAAAATTGTATTTCAATTCACTTAGAGATTGCACTACAGTGCTTGTATTATCATGAAAGTTGAATTTACAAATGTAGAATTATGTACAAAAATCCTGCATTCAAAAATAAAACACTGAAACTTTAGAGCCTACAAGTCCACTCAGTCCTACTTCTTGTTCAGCCAGTAGCTACGACAAACATGTTTGTTTACATTTGCAGGAGATAATGCTGCCCGCTTCTTATTTACAATGTCACCTGAAAGTAAGAATAGGCAGTCTCATGGCATTGTTGTAGCTGACAAGATATTTACGTGCCAGATGCGCTAAAGATTCATATGTCTCTTTATGCCTCAACCACCATTCCAGAGGACATGCATCCATGCTGATGATGGGTTCTGCTCGATAACAATCCAAATCAGTGCGAACCAGCGCATGTTCATTTTCAGCATCTGAGTCAGATGTCACCAACAGAAGGTTGATTTTCTTTTTTAGTGGTTTAGGTTCTGCATGCTCCACACCCCTTCCCTCTCAGATTTTGGAAGGCACTTCAGAGTCTTAAATCTTGAGTCAAGTTCTGTAGCTACCTTTAGAAATCTCACATTGGTACCTTCTTTGCGTTTTGTCAAATCTGCAGTGAAAGAGTTCTTAAAAACAACCAACATGTGCTGGATCATTATCCTAGACTGCAATAACATGTAATATATTGCAGAATGCGGGTAAAACACAGCAGGAGACATACAGTTCTTTTTCGAGTGCTTGCTCATATGTATTCCAGTTAGGTGTGCGCGCGCGGCGTGCACGATCGTCGGAAGATTTTTACCCTAGCAACACTCGGTGGGCCGGCTGGCGCCCCCTGGAGTGGCGCCGTTAGGTGGCCCGATATATACCCCAGCCGGCCCATCGCCCTCTCAGTTCCTTCTTACCGCCCGTGTCGGTCGTTGGAACAGTGGAGAGCAGCTCGCTGACCTCCACAGCCCTAGCTTCATTAGCACTCGTTTATCTTCTAGATAGTTTAAGTACTGCTTAATTAGTTGTTAATAGTTATTGATAGTTCGTTATCTTTGTTAGTGTCAATAGTAGCGGGTGATAAGGGGCTCCTCCCCTATCCCCACCCCAGTACCGGGCCAATGCCTGGCTCTCCGGGATTCAAACCTTGCTCGGCATGCCAGAAGCCGATGCCCACAGGAGATCCACACGCCTCCTGTCTCAAGTGCCTCGGGGAATCTCACCTTCCGGACAAGTGCCGCATTTGTAAGTCATTCAAGCCGCGGACCAAAAAGGAGCGGGACTTTCGCTTAAAGCAGCTCCTTTTAGAGGCGTCGCTTAGCCCGATGTCGGCGCCGCAACGAACCCCGGCACCGACCCCGGCAGCCTCAACGTCTGCGGCACCGGAACGCCCGAGCTCCGGAAAAGAACCCCGGCACCGTCCTTCTCTGCCTGGGACCTCGCAGAGCCGCCCTCTGTCCCCGAGGGCGAAGAAGTCGGGAGGACCGACTAAGGCGCCGCTGCATGCGCAGCCAGCTCCAGATCTACCTAGGTCTGTTGAGGCGCCCGCACCGCCAACTCCGGTACCGCAAGGACCGTTGAGTTCGGTGCCAGTGGCCTCTGTGCCACTTACTCCGGCCCACCATAGGCCGTTGAGTCCGGCGCCGGCCCTGCCAACTCCGGCACCCGAGAGGCCGTTGAGTGCAGGTCAGCCTCTGCAGGCTCCGGTACCGACGACTCCGGTCCCGCGAGGGCCGTTGAGCTCGGTAGCCGCCAGCTCCCCGGCACGCTCCATGGTTGAGCTTACGCTGCCGTCCACGCCGGACACCTTCGCAGCGGCACGAGACCTGATTCAGATGACCGCTCTGGCACCGACCCCGTCTACGGTACCGCCGGTGCGGATCATCACTTCACGCGGCAAACCGGCCATCTTCCACCCGGTGCCGCAGGCGGAGACCAGCCAGCAGCAGCCACCGGCGTCTCCAAGATACCGCTCGCAGTCCCGGCACCGATCTCAATCCCGGCGCCGTTCGTACTCGCGGTACCACTCCAGGTCCCCCTCCACGCGGAGGTACCCTGACTCTCGACGCCGCTCCCGGTCCCGCGGCCGGTCGACGCGCAGATCGCCGAGACGTTCCAGGTCCAGATCTGTGTCACGGTACCGAGATCATTGCCGGTACCGCTCCAGGTCTCGTCTCCGATCCGGCTCTCGACACCGGTCTCCATCCCGGCGCCGATCCGGCTCTCGGCGCCGATCCGGCTCTCGGCACCGGACACCATCCCGGTACCGATCCGACTCCCGGCACCGGACGCCATCCCGGTACCAATCAGACTCCCGGCACCGGATACCATCCCGGCACCGGTCCCCACCAAGGAGGCAGACCCTGGCCACGCAGACGTCACTGCATGGCTACTCTGCCCCACCCTGGCCTTCGCGCTCTGGATCCCGCTCTTCCAGAGCTGGCAGCGACCTCTATGCTGAGGACCGCACCATCAGTGAACAGGGCCACCTGCCAGAGACCGGGCAGGCTCAGGAGCGATGGCCATTTTGGACCCCTATGGCCTACTACGAAGCCCAGAGGGTACCACCCAGAGCTCCCACCTCGACCACTTTGGAGCATAGAGCGCCAGAGGCTACAGTCTCCCGACCTCCAGAGGCTACAGTCTCCCGGCCTCCGCCAGAGGTAGAGCATGCAGACCCGGAGCCCCCAGTCCTGGGCTCCGCAGCGGTACCCGTCGAGGACCCGCTCGCCCAAGGCCTGTCCTCCTCCTCCTCTCCTGACGAGGCAGTGGCAGGAGCATCATCGTCCGGCCCACCTCCCATTGATCTCAGGGACCATCAAGACCTGCTCCGCAGATTGGCCCTCAACATGGACCTCCAGATAGAGGAGGTTCCTGAACTTGAGGACCCGGTGGTGGACATCCTGACGACCGATGCCCCCACCAGGGTGGCCTTACCATTCGTACGCACCATACTGGCCAACGCCACATCCATCTGGCAGACCCCAGCCTCAATACCCCCCACTGCCAGGGGCGTAGAGAGAAAGTACATGGTACCCCCGAGAGACTTTCAATATCTCTATACGCACCCCCCTCCGTGTTCACTGGTGGTCCAATCGGTCAACGAGAGGGAGAGGAATGGCCAACAAGCCCCAGCCCCAAAGTCGAAGGACGCCAAGCGCCTAGACTTGTTTGGCAGGAAGATCTATTCAGGGGGGGGCCTACAGCTTCGTGCGGCAAACCAGCAGGCACTCCTGAGCCGCTACGGCTATAACACCTGGGTCTCTATGGAGAAATTCAAAGAACTTATACCTCCAGAGTCCAGGCAGGAGTACAAGGCTTTCGTAGAGGAGGGCAAAAAGCTGGCCAGGACGTCGTTGCGGGCCTCTCTGGACATCGCCGACTCCGCTGCCAGGACTATCGCCTCGGGAGTGGCCATGCGGCGCATCTCCTGGCTGCAATCCTCCACCCTCCCAGCAGAGGTCCAGCATACGATCCAGGACCTACCCTTTGATGGACAGGGTCTGTTTTCCGAAAAAACTGACCCGAAGCTGCAGACCCTGAAAGACGGTCGTACCATCATCCGTACGCTGGGGATGCATACCCCTGCGACGCAGCGCAGGCCCTTCCGGCCTTTCGTACGACACACCTACTTCCCCCCCGCACCACGACAGGACTTCTACAGGAGGCCGCGTGGTCGAGGGGGTAGGAGACAGCAGCCCGGCCGACAGACCGGCCAGAGGCAGGGCCCCCACAAGCCATCGTCGGGGCCCAAACAAAATTTTTGAGGGGGCGCTCGAGGCCGGAGTACCAGTTCCAACCGATCCTGCCCTCCTATTCCTGAACCGCCTCTCCCCCTTCTCCCCGGCGTGGTCAAATATCACCACGGACCGCTGGGTCCTACATACCGTCCAAAGGGGATACCAATTGCAGTTCGTCTCCCCGCCTTCATCTCACCCTCCCACCCCGTCCTGCGCTTCATAGTGGGCCAGAGACACTTCCAGTTCGCGGTCCTGCCGTTCGGCCTCTCAACAGCACCGAGGGTCTTTACGAAGTGTATGGCAGTGGTAGCAGCCGCCCTTCGGCGTCAAAGAGTTCAGGTATTCCCCTACCTCGACGACTGGCTTATCCGTGGCAACTCCGCCAACCAGGTCCAGTCTCACATTCGCAAGGCCATGGACATGTTCAAGCGTCTGGGCCTCCTACTGAACGTAGAAAAGTCCACTTTGGTGCCAACACAGAGGATAGACTTTATAGGGGCAATACTGGACTCTACTCTCGCCAGGGCGTTCCTCCCAGAGGCTCACTTTCAAACGCTTGCAGCCGCCATACGCAGCCTCCAAGCCTTCCCAACTTCAACAGCCCGCTGCTGCCTCAGCCTCATGGGTCATATGGCATCATGCACCTTCGTGACAGCTCACGCCAGGTTACGCCTACGGCCCCTCCAAGCATGGCTGGCCTCCGCATACCGGCCACACAGGGACAACCTCGATATGATTCTGACGGTCCCACCGCAAGTCCTAGCCTCCCTCAACTGGTGGCTGGACCCCGCACATGTGATGTCAGGTGTTCCCTTTCATCCACCTCAGCCTTCCCGTGCCTTGACTACGGATGCATCATCCCTCGGCTGGGGGGCTCACCTGCAGAACTTCCAAACGCAGGGCCTGTGGTCAGAACAGGAGCTGACACTACACATCAATGTCAGAGAACTCCGAGCGGTACGTCTTGCCTGCCAAGCCTTCGCTCAACACTTACAGGGCCGTTGTGTCTCCATCCTTACAGACAACACGACGGCCATGCATTACATCAACAGACAGGGAGGGGCACACTCCCTCCCCCTCTGCCGAGAGGCAACTCAGCTCTGGGACTTTTGCATAGCCCGCTCCATTCACCTGGTAGCCTCGTTTCTCCCAGGAGCCCAGAACACCCTGGCGGACCGCCTGAGCAGGTCCTTTCAAACTCACGAGTGGTCCATCCGACCAGACGTCATCCACTCTGTCTTCCAGAGGTGGGGGTTTCCCCAGATAGATCTCTTCGCGACTCGCGAGAACAGGAAATGCCACGTGTTCTGCTCATTCCAGGGTCGCTCCCCAGGCTCCCTGACAGACGCTTTTCTCCATCCTTGGACGGACCACCTGGCCTATGCCTTCCCGCCAGTTCCACTGGTCCACAGAGTCCTGCTCAAACTACGCAGGGACAAGGCCCAAGTAATCCTGATTGCTCCAGCGTGGCCCAGGCAACACTGGTATACCACGCTCCTGGAACTATCCGTGGCCGACCCGATTACTCTACCGCTGTGGCCGGACCTGATCACGCAGCAGCACGGCAGGCTCCATCATCCCGACCTGCAGTCCCTTCACCTCACGGCGTGGCTGCTGCATGGCTGAACCCGTCGGAGCTACGTTGTTCCAGCCCGGTCCAGCACGTTCTGCTGAGCAGTAGGAAACGCTCCACCAGGTCCACCTACTCAGCTAAGTGGAAACGTTTTTCCCTGTGGTGTGGCACTCGGGGTCTCAACCCCCTGCAGGTGCCAGTTCACACCATCCTGGACTACCTCCTCTCACTAAAGGAGCAGGGTCTGGCGCTCTCGTCGCTAAAAGTCCACCTAGCGGCAATCTCAGCCTTTCACCCCTGGGACGGGGAGGGTTCTGTTTTCTCCAACCCCATGGTTACCAGGTTCCTTAAGGGGTTAGAACGGCTACACCCGCTGGTGCGCCGCCCGGTCCCTACATGGGACCTCAACCTAGTCATTACCAGGCTCATGGGTGCCCCATTCGAGCCCATGGCCACTTGCTCCATGCTGTATCTCTCATGGAAAACGGCCTTTCTAGTAGCCATTACCTCGGCTAGACGCGTCTCTGAGCTCAGAGCGCTTACTTCGGAACCACCTTATACGGTGTTCCATAAGGATAAAGTTCAGCTCAGGCCACACCCGGCCTTCCTGCCCAAGGTAGTGTCGGCCTTCCATATTAACCAAGACATTTTTCTACCTGTCTTTTTTCCTAAGCCCCATGCCTCCAGGAAGGAGCAGCGACTCCATTCCCTGGATGTCCGGAGAGCCCTCACCTTCTACATAGAGAGGACAAAGCCGTTCCGGAAATCGACCCAGCTGTTCATCGCCGTGGCGGACCGGATGAAAGGCCTTCCCGTCTCTTCCCAGCGCATCTCATCATGGATCACCTCGTGCATCCGCACATGCTATGACTTGGCAGGTGTCCCCACCATGCACACTACGGCCCACTCTACCCGAGTTCAGGCCTCGTCGTCTGCCTTCCTGGCACACATACCTATCCAAGAGAATTGTAGGGCCGCGACATGGTCGTCAGTACACACTTTTGCCTCGCACTATGCCATAGTGCAACATTCTAGAGACGACGACGCTTTTGGTTCGGCGGTCCTAAACTCTGCTGTATCACAATCCGACCCCGCCTCCTAGGAATGGCTTGGGAGTCACCTAACTGGAATACATATGAGCAAGCACTCGAAGAAGAAAAGACGGTTACTCACCGTAGTAACTGGTGTTCTTCGAGAAGTGTTGCTCATATGTATTCCAAACCCGCCCTCCTTCCCCACTGTCGGAATAGCCGGCAAGAAGGAACTGAGAGGGCGATGGGCCGGCTGGGGTATATATCGGGCCACCTAACAGCGCCACTCCAGGGGGCGCCAGCCGGCCCACCGAGTGTTGCTAGGGTAAAAATCTTCCGACGATCGTGCACGCCGCGCGCGCACACCTAACTGGAATACATATGAGCAACACATCTCGAAGAACACCAGTTACTACGGTGAGTAACCGTCTTTTAGGGTGACCAGATAGCAAATGTGAAAAATGGGGATGGGAGTGGGATGGTGGGGTGGGGTGGGGGGGGGGGGGGGAGAGGTAATAGGCACCTATATAAGACAGCCCCAAATATCAGGACTGTCCCTATAAAATTGGGACATCTGGTCACCCTACATACAATTCTCCCCCAAGGAATTCAGTCACAAATTTAATTAACACATTTTTTTAATGAGCATCATCAGCGTGGAAAGCACGTCCCCTGGAATGGTGGCCAAAGCATGAAGGGGTATATGAATGTTTAGCATATCTGGTACGTAAATTCCTTGCACTGTTGGCTACAATAGTGCCATCAGAGTGCCTATTCTCACTTTTTCAGGTGACATTGGAAATAAGAGGGCAGCTAGGGTGACCAGATGTCCTGATTTTATAGGGACAGTCCTGATTTTGGGGTCTTTCTTATATAGGCTCCTATTACCCCCACCACCTGTCCTGATTTTTCACACTGTCTGGTCACCCTAAGGGCAGCATTATCTCCTGCAAATGTAAACAAACATTGTGTTTTTTTAGTGCAGTTATGTAATAAAACTCTACATTTGTAAGTTGCGCATTCAGGATAGAGACTGCACTATGGTACTCCTATGAGGTGAATTGAAAAATACTATTTTTATAGTCAAATATTTGTAATATAACGTGAGCACTGTACACTTTGTATTGTGTGTATTTTAAATCAATATATTTGAAAATGTAGAAAAACATGCAAAATATTAAATTTCCATTGGTATTCTATTGTTTAGCAGAGCTATTAAAACTGTGCTTAATCACAATTTTTTTGAGTTAATCACGTGAGTTAACTGCAATTAATCAACAGCCCTAAAAACTATATAAATCAAAGGCACAGTTGAGATATTTAATGTATTCTGAAAATGTGATTCAGACAGGAAAGAATGATCAGAATTCACCTTTTGACATCTATTGAAGGCAGTGTTTCTGCTTAATGTCATTGGATTATGTCCTGGAAGTATTTCCATGGATAATCTTGGAGATGTAAACAAGTGAAGAAGACCTATTTATTTTGATGGTGTGGTATGTAACACTTACTTGATCTAATACGAGTCTTAAAGCTTCCAATTTTTTAAAAAAGTGGCCTTTACAGCATGATTTTATTCTGTTTTTTAGGTAAATATACACATTGCATTGTGAAGTTTGAGTACTCCCTTCTCAGTCAGGTGGAAATAAGCGTAGTTTATTTCCGAATGACAAACTGGTCAAATTTAGATACTGACTTTGCTGTAATGAATTAGTTTAATCAAGCTGTAAAGGTGAATATAGGAAACTTAGAACTGTAAAATAGAATAACAAGAAAATAGCTTTTGTAGTCAAATTTGGATGATTTAAATTTTGTGAAAGATTGAATATATTCATTGTATTTGTAAATACCTAAAAACTCATCTACTATGGCAAATACATTCAAAGTTGGTCACGAAAATCTTAATCACAAAATTAAATGTGCAATAGATGGCGAATAAGATCAACTGGTCTCTGGATTCAGAAAGTTAGTGGGAATATTCCCAAGAAGAAAATAAATGAATGAAACAAAGAAATTTTAATAGTAGGTGCTGTATTACAAGAATAATACTAAGGAAAAAGGGTTGGGTTGTGTGTCCAGGATAAAGTAATTTGGGAGGGAATTATGGGAGGATTGAAGGATAATGTCCGTGTCTTACTGCTGTTCATGAAGCATTGCTGAACTGTTTAGACATTACATAGAGTAATCTGAAATGAGTATGCATGGGGTGGGGGACGAAGTTGTCACAGCACGACAGAAGTCTGAAAAATATAGAGAGAGAACCTCAATTACGAGATTTTTTATAAACATCACAAAACTAGTGTCAGAGGCACCCAGAAGTAAAAGGGCCTCTTGTTTCCTTATCTTACTTGGTAAGCAAAGGGTCTTGCTTCCCTAAACTGCTGTAAACTTTTGCAGGGCGGAGGAATGAGGTCTTTACCCAAACTTTAGCCCTGCAGATTGAATTAAACAATCCTGTAAAAGTTAATAGTGGGAGTTGAAACAATTGTTTTGTTTTTAGTCTTAAGTGAACTTCATTTCGGGGAAGGGGAGGGAGAAAGAATTTTGAGATTTAAAACCCCATTGAGACAGTAAATGTTATTGCAACTGATTTCACAATATGAGCAATAAGTGCCATTTTACTGTTTGTAAAGCACTTTGAAGGAACAATGCCCGGAATGCACAAAAGAAGTTAGGCACCTGGGGAAAGCATTGTGATACAAAGGCTGATTTAGGCTGAATGGCAGACACACACCTTAGAGAGCAGTTCACAAAAGCTAGCATGCTATGTAGGGAGCTGCCCAGTCCCTGGGAGATGCTGCATGGGGAGCTGTGCTAAGCCCCACCCCTGTCTCAGATAGACACCTAAGGCTAGACCGCAGGAAGGAGCCTATTTTTGCAATTAGATGGGAACCCTTCTTGCAGTTAGGTGTCTTAGGCCATTTTAGCAAGAAGCGTAGGGTGGGAGATTTGCGGACGTCCATCATAACTTTTAGCCCTGTAGTTAGGGTACTCACCTGGGCTGTGGGAAACCCATGATCAAGTCCCTCTGCTCTAATGACTATTTATCCATAGTGCAACAGCTTCAACACTCTTGCTTGAGGAAGTTCCCACATCAGAATATTCCCTAGCCAATGGTTAGAGCAGTTACCTGAGAGCTAGCAAGCCCCAGTTCAATGACATTCCCCCTCGCAGGAGGCGGTTGGACTTGAACTAGGGGACGGGGGAGAACTCATCCATCCCAGGTTGATGCCCTAACCATTGGGCTAAAGGTTGAGGGAATGTGCCTTCTCTCTCCCACCAATCTTCCCTAGTTCATGAATTGCACTGGGCTGGAGGTATCCAGCCACCACAGGGACTCAGTAGTGTACATGCCCAGAGGCAAAAAGGTAGGTGCCTAGGAACCTTTTACTGCCCCCCCAAAAACCCCAAACTTAAGAGCCAAGTGAGTTTAGGCACCTACAGGGTTTCAGCGGGAATCTTGTGCATGTCAGTGTTCCCAAAACTGGCACTTAAGTGCCTAGCTCCTTTTGTGCAGTCAGGCCAGTGCTGCCAGAGAGGAGGTTTCAGTGGAGCTGTATTGAGCAGTCATCCATTTAGAAAGCCCTGATTGCTGCTGGACTAAGCAATGTGGGGGTTTTGCAGGATTTGGAGGCCTTCTCTGCATCAAACTCAGCTGCTAAGGCCCTTCACTCTTCTGGGAGATGTTGTGGAGAAAGATCTCCCATGTTCACTTCTATTTTCCTGCAGTTTTGGCACCCTCCCTTCAGTTGCTTCATAGGAGAGTGGGGTAAGTGGGCCCTATATTAAGCTTTCCATTGATTCTTATGACAGCTGAATTTGGAGTGTAGGTGAGTAATGTTAGATTTCAGGAGTATCATGTAATGCAATAAACCTCCCTGCTCCCTCTTTGGTGGAAGAACAATAAAAAAAAATAAAATAGCTGATTGTCTTTATTTCACAACCTTCAAGGTTTCTTAAACTGCCAGCTCATAGCCAGTGGTGTTCCTTTTCTCACAGCCATGTGGGACAGGAAAGGGCTGCTAGAGGCCTTTGGTGGTAGAGCTGCTCCCCACTAATACTAGGGGTGGTTTCTGGGGAGTAGTTTTTGCAATTGTCCTTGCCCTGGACAGACTATTCTCCCCTTGATGTAACTAAATAAGATTACTATTTTCCCCAGATGCACCGCTAGCAAGAACGTGCACTGGGAATTAAGTATCTCCATTCCCAGCTGTTGACTCCATTGTACAAAGTAATCCATATATTCATATTCACAGATAAAACTTGATTAAAGTTTCCAAGCAGCATCACCAACACAACCTACACTGTAAAATGATACAGTATAGCTTAACAGAAGCAGATTTCTGAAAGTCTCATGTAAATAGGATTAACTTCAACAGGTTGCTTTTATTTTTCTAAAGCTCAGCTGAAATACTTCTCTCTCACGAGCAAGGGCAGGTTATACTTTTTTGGATCAGCAATGGTTCTCCAGATTGGCAGTGGTCCAGGATCAATTCTTAGTGTGTATTTATCCTCATAACAGTCTGAAATTAAAAATAAGCATTTTTCCTTTTTGAATCCCTGTGATCTGAATTCAAGAATACTCTTTCCTGTTGCCCTTATATGATCCCAAACTCTTTTCCTGGAGTCTCCCCCAAAGATGAACTTTTGGAGTATAGCATGTCACCACAACCTGTCCTGTGCTCTCCATGTTTTGTTTTGGAGGGTGCGGGGGAGGGTTAGCCTCTTTATTTGTATTTTTTAAAATTCATTTTTGCTCTTCTTCCCATTCTTTATGTGAATAGTGCTTGGGGTAGAGGTCTCCACTGGTCACTCTGCAAGGCTAGAATTTGTTCTCTCAACTGAGCTGAATGTTGTGAAAGCAGAATTGCAGACCTTGATTGCCTAGCTGCTTTTTATGCTTGTAGCCCTATATGCATGAGCTATTCTTGTGATTAAGCTGTACTAAGGAACACAAGAGTAAGGATGGAAAGTGGATTTCCAGGAACTGCCCGCAACATTATTCACAGCATCATGTTTGCAGAGGCATGTTTAAGTAGAGGGAGGATCATACAACTTTCCTTAAAAAAATACTCTTCTCTGCGTCTTTATGCTGTTCTCCCCTCAACTAGCCTACTCCAGCAGGGAAATCCTCCTAAACCAAGCTGTTAGTCCACAATAAGCAAGCTGCAGCAAGAGGGAGACCTTGAAGATGTGGTTAAAAAAAAAAAAAAAAAAGTAGGAAGATAAAGCCATCCACCAGCCCAACACTGTTTGCCAAGAGCATTGGTAAGTAGGCAAAGTGTTACTGTAGGGTAAAAGGAAAGGTTCACTTTCTGCCAGTTATTAAGTGGGCACTTTATCGGAGTAGGGTAACAGAGTAGATCGGGCAATTGTCTGACGTGACAAACTGATCAGAGAAGTTTTACCAATTATCTGCAGAAAAAGTTGAATGATTCCAACTAGTTGGGTGTAGCAGACAAATTGGGCTTTTGGGTGCAGGCTTTTAGCAGAGGTGTCAAGAGGTCCTGTCTTTTTTCTGCTGAAGCCAGAAAAATTCCTTGGGAAACTGGTTTTTATAATCACGCAAATTTTAATAAAGGGACTTAAGTTTTTCATAGTTAAAATGGAGAAAATAATGCCTTGGTTTGGAAGTCAGCAACTTTTGCCATATTTTCTCTAATCAAATCAAAGAAAAAACCTAGAATAGAGGAAGGAGTGTATGTGCACACGTCTAGTTTTTACTACACTTGAGTGCAGTAGTAGAAGGCCTTTGGGTAAGAGCCTGTGCCTCCTATCATGTGGATGCTAGAATAAGTCAATACGTTGTCTACCCTCATTTTCTGAGCTATTACTGCTGCCACTTGCCAGCAGCCTGTTTCCATCAGCCATATTGACACTGCTCCTTGCTTCATGCCCCACTGCAGTATCTAGCTGCTCTTACGGTTTCATTTTGTTAGTATTCTCTCTTTTGTCCTACATAGTTCCTATCTCCACAGGACTCTGCAGCTAGAATTCCAGCGGAAACAATTATCCAAATCAGAACTGGGCCATCACATTGGACTGTTGAGGCTTAAGAGCCTGCGCTGTCACAAAAGGCACAGCAAATTCAAAGTTGTTGGCCAGTGCTTATCAAAGGCACCACTTAGAGGTTGTGTGTCTGGAAAATCTTCCTTCCCCTGGGAGCTGGTCTGTATCTCATAGCTCCTTTCTAAAAACAACAATAGAAAGTGTCTTTCTAGCATGAAAATCACTTATGTATCCAGTGAATTTCCCCTAATACTGGCTTTGGCACATAGAATCATGGATAAATAACTAAACCAAATTAAGCACATTTAATGCATAAGTTGGACAAAAAGGCACCTTAAACTGGAAAGCTCTCACCCTTGCTGCCCCTCATAGTTGGGAGAAGTGCCTTATAAACAGCCACAAAACTAACTCCCTCAAAACCCTCCTTAAACACTCACTCCCCTTTGCTATGAAGCTACTAAAAACTTGACAAGGGCTAGACTACTGAGACCATTCCTGTCATGCGGATCAGTATTGCCTTATTGTTCCCTTGTATTCCCCATGGCTCTTTCAGTTTACAGCACTTGTCTGTCATACTTAGATCATAAGCTTTTTGGGCCAGGGACTGTCTTTGTTCTGGGTTTGTACAGTACCTAGCACAACAGGGTGCTGGTCCATGACTAGGGCTCCTTGGTGCCATGATAATACAAATAATAAAGATTAAATTTATATATATATATATATATATATATATATATATATATATATATATATATATATATATATATATATATATATATATATATATATATATATATAAACTACTACATACAGACTGGAAGTGTGACCAACTGCTTTGTACTTGCTCAATTCAGTAAACGACTCCTTATTTGAGAGGTCTCTTGTCTGTCAGATATCCCAAAATGAATCAACATGTTTATAGGTTGCATTACACATAGGTTTCTAAGTTATTAAAAAAGTAATTGCATTACTAAGACACTGATTTGATCTAGTCCAGTTAAAGCTAAAATTGAACTGTTTGTTAAATCTAATTGCAGTACATTTGAGCAGCTGCTGTATACAGATTGAAATCTAAGTATACATGTGATTTGCCATGTTCCAATTCATTGGTTGCCTTCTGCCTACCTCTTTGGAACTGGACATACTGTAACTGTTCATTTTGGCTCTTCTTTACCTAGTGTAGACAGGGCATCTGTCAGTTTTCCCCCTATCATGAAATGGGAATACTTCTCTCTTGCAGGGATGCTGTAAGGATCAGTTAATCCATTTGAATATGTTTTTATAAGGGCTATAAGTAGACTAGGGTGAGTCTTCCTAGCAAAAGACAAGATTTACATGGCTAGTAAAGCCTACTTACCCAGATTGTAAAATGGCAGTGTAAATTCTTCTTTGTACATGGTTTGCTTGTACCAATCCTTAGTTGCCGCCTTCTTTGTCCTTTGAAAAAGGACATACCTCTTAAGAGTTAAATTATCAAAGTCATGTTGGTACTGAGTTTCAACTTCATGCTTCACTGGAGCTGGGTGTAGTTTTATGAAAGGTCTAAATGAAAGGCATAAATAGTTTTGTAATCTCATGCTGACACATGGCATGTGAATAGCACTGACTAACCATCGGGTAGCCAACATAAATGTTGTTTCTAATCTCCTGCTGAAATGGAGCACTCAGTGTAATGCAGTTATAATCTAATAGGTATTAACAGCATGACTACATACAGTAAAGCCCTCATAATTTAGTATTGTTCAATTGGCTTCACAACACTTGAAATTAGGGAGTGGGTCTGTGAATATTGCAGTTAACCAATGTAAACTGCATTCATTAATTCTGCTGTAAAAAAGTCTACTGTTATATTTCAGTAAAAAATCTGCTTTGTTTAGTACCCTGGTTAGCACTCTCAGTTGAGAAGCTACGGATTAAAAGTGCTGGTAAAATGAAGATTCTGCACTTTCTAGCAGCTTTCATTCAGGATTTCCAAATGATTGATGATTTAAGCACCCCCCCAACACCACACCCCCCCCCCCCCCAAGCTGGAAATATAACCCAATTTTCCTGGCTTCCAATCCTGTGCTTTGACCAGTAGACCATTTCCTCTCATCCTGGGTTCTCCTCATTCTCAAACGTCAAGGTTGAAAAGTGACTACCACTCCCCATAGTGAACTTGAACGCTAAGAATTTCAGAATAAGGTTCTCTTAGGAAAAGTTATATAAAGCTATTCTCTTACCCTGGAGCTGTTTCAGGCATGCATACTTTATGTACCCGTCCTAGTTGCCCAGGATAGAACCCTTGAATGTCCTTTCCTTGACGAATAACAGTGCTAGTAAGTAACACACACATGTAAAATAAGTGGTGTTTCAGGCAGAAGAGTAGATATAAGAAACATATTAAAGAGACAGAATTTCTTGACCTGAGAGTTACACATTGAAAGCTACCAGTAGACATTCCTGACATTCTGCCCCAAGCATTACATTTCATTAGGAAATAAAGCAGAAACTGAATCAGTTTGCCAACTGCTTTTTCCCAGCTTGTAGCACAAAGCTAGTATGTAGAATAACTGCAGGACTTATGAGATGGGAGTGGCTGGAAACACGGAAGCTGAATCAGGACAGGCTGCAGTGGGGACAAGGTAAAATTTTCAAAGGTGCCTAAGTTATTAATAACTATTGTGAGACAAGGTGAGTAATCATTTTGGTGAAAAGCCTTCAAGCTTACACAGAGCTCTTCAAGTTTGGAGTGTCATAGCTAAACAGAAGGTTGAACAGATTGTTAAGTGTAAGGAGTTAATACAAGCATAGGCGCTGACTTTCGTCAGTGCCCGTGGGTGCTCACGCCCCCGGCCCCGCCCCAACTCCACCCCGGCCCCGCCCCTTTCCCAAATCCCCACCCCCTCCTCTTGCCCTGGGCGCGCTGCATCCCCCCGCCCCAGCTTGCAAGCCGAGGGAGGGGGAGGAAGCAGCAGAGCACCCACAGGGCCCGGCGGCAGCTCCCCGCCAGCCCTGCCCTGCACCCAGCTCATCTCTCGGAGGCTCCGCTGGATGCGAAGTGGCAGCCCACAGCTTTTCCTGGCTCCCTCCAGCTGGTCTGCGGCGCCTCAGGGGAGGGGTATGGGGAGGAGGTGGAGTGCCTGGCTCCGCCTCCTCCCCATACCCCTCCCCCGAGACAGCACCACAGCACTTCCCCTTGCCGCCCGCCGCACAGCTGACGGGTGGCAGGCCTAAAAAAAGGTTTTAAAAAAAGCAGCTTTGCTGGCTTGCCTCCAGAAGCGGAACCCGGAAACTGAGGTGAGCTGGGCGTGGGGAGGGGGTGGGCTGGTGGGGAGCTGCCAGTGGGTGCTCAGCACCCACCAATTTTTCCTCATAGGTGCTCCAGCCCCGGAGCACCCAGGGAGTCGGCGCCTATGAATACAAGATGCAAGAGAGACCATTCAAAGTGATGTGGGCAATTAACACTTCTGCAGTTGTAGGACAAAGGAGGGTTGCAGACTGTGGTAATAAGCCATAAATCCAGTATCTTTGAGTCCATGATTTTTAGTGTTTGGCAAGGTTCTGAAGTTAAGCCCCCCGGGCTCGTCTTTTGTAGGTGTTGTGCAGGTTTCCTTTGAGGATGAGTAACCGAGGGGTCAGATATAGAGTGATCACTTTGTTCATCCACAGGGGATGGTGTTTTTGTCTTGTCATTTTTCAGTGTGCGCATAGGTGCTGGAATGAGGGCTGCTGGGGATGCAGCAGCACCCTCTGGCTTGAAGTGATTTCCATCATATACAGGGTTTACAGGCTCTCACCACCCCCACTATATAAATTGTTCCAGCAGCCTTGTGTGTGTGTCATTTGAGTGTAGCAATTGTCTCGTTTCACCCACATACTTGTAACTGGGGCACAGATGAGATATACCATGTGTTGTGATAGGCATGTGTAGGACCCATGGATCTTGAAAGGTGTGTTTCACTTATTCTGTTCCACCTTGTATTTAGCGGAAACACTGAGTACCTTCTCAGACCCGTAAAAGAGCTCCGTGAAGCTCAAAAGCTTATGTCTTTCAGCAACAGAAGTTGGTCCAATAAAAGATATTACCTCACCCACCTTGTCTCACTAATATCCTGGGACCAACATGACTACACCAACACTGCAAATATCTGCCAGAAAATGTGTGTGGCTCCCCCGCGGCAGGATAATTAACAAAAGTTAGCTATCTCACTATAAAATGCTAGTGCATTCAACAAATAGGTAGTTTTAACCTTAACGTAGCTGGGCGAGTTCAACCCAATAGATGCTTTTGAAAATGTTAGCCTTAGCCCTGGGCTACACAGGGGGGGGGGGGGGTCGATCTACGATACGCAACTTCAGCTACGTCAATAGCGTAGCTGAAGTCGGCGTATCGTAGATCGACTTACCTGGCCGTGAGGATGGCGGCGAGTCGATCGCTGCGGCTCCCACATCAACTCCGCTTTTACCTTTCACTGAGGTGGATTTCCAGAGTCGACGGGGAGCGCGTTCGGGGATCGATTAATCGCGTCTAAACGAGACGCTATAAATCGATCCCCGATAGATCGATTGCTACCTGCTGATCCGGTGGGTAGTGAAGACAAGCCCTCAGTGGCTGGTAAGAATAAAGAGCGGGGAATAGAATAGGCGAGGGGGAAAGAGGAGAACTCCATTTTGCATTAAACAGCAATGCTTGGCAAGTTTTACCCAAGGTAAAGTAATTGTTATGATCTGCATATAGAAAAAATGAGTGACTGGATTCCTCAGTCCCACCCTGTTAGCTGGTGTTGATTCCGTGTATGTTTAATTCTAGACTGGACATAAAGGAGGTGGGAGTAGTCTGCTTGGCAGATGAATGCAAGACTGAATAATTCTAAACAAGGACAGTTTCGATCATGCACTGCATGTACTGACTGTATTTAGGAACATATTTGAAGGAATACAGTAGAATTTGTTAACTGAAGTCTTACACAAAAGTCACTGAAATTAATGGCGTAAAACTAAAAATTTGCAGATACAGTATTTCAGTTGCAAACAGACTCAATGCTTTTACTTGTAAAATGTGTGTTGGGCAGGCTATTTTGACAAAGATCCTTTCCTAAACCACAAGAAGTTTTAAACAGAATATTTGTACCATTGTTAGGGTTGCCAACTGTCTAATTGCACAAACCCAAACACCCTTGCCCTGCCCCCTTCCCTGACCCATCATGAGGCCACACCCCTGCCTGCCCCTTCTCCAAAGCCACGCCCCTGCTCACTCCATCCCCCTCTCTCCTTTGCTCACTCCCCCACCCTCATTGGACTGAAGCAGGGAGTTGGGTTGGGGGTGCAGGTTCAGGGAGGGAGTTTGGGTGTGGGAGGGGGCTCAAGGATGGGGCAGGGGGTTGGGTGCAGGAGGGGGTTCAGGCTCTGGCTGGGCGGCGCTTACCTCTGGCTGCTGCCAGAAGCAACTGGCACATCCCTCTGGGTCCTAGGAGGAGCGGCGGCCAGGTGGGTCTGTGCCCTGCCCCTGCCTGCAGACACTGGCCCCACAGCTACCATTGGCTGCAGTTTCTGGCCAATGGGAGCTGTGGAGTTGGCTCTCGGGGTGGTGGCAGTGCACGGAGATCCCCTAGCCATCTTACACTTAGGAGCCAGACATGCCAGCCACTTCTGCAAGCTGTGTGGAGCCAGGGCAGGTAGGGAGCCTGCCTTAGCCCCACTGTGCCGCCAACCAGACTTTTGGCCTATTAAAATCTCCTGGATTGATTTTAATAGCCACAGGGAGATTGAGGTCGATTCCAGGAGACTCCGGAACAATCCGGGAGGGTTGGCAATCCTACCCATGGTTGATTACTGACATCCTGATGTTTTTGCACATGTGACGGTGTCCAGATACTTTACCCTGGAGGGAGGTAGGGTGTAGGATCTATAAATTGGCGTAGTCTGATGGCTGTGCACGACATGGAAAAATCCTGGAGAAGATCATAAAATATTAGATTCTTAATAAGGAACTTTTGAAATCTTTAAAATAATTTGCTTTCAGGGTCACCTTCTATAAATGCACAGTCGTAGGAGCTGGGCACTCCAGAGAAACATCAGAGGAGCTATGGGGCTGGAGTTCATTGATTATTACCTGCTAGGCAAGGCTTGGGCTGGAAGAGCCTTGAGGAGTTTGCTGGTGAGGAAGAGACTGGCATGATAGGGAGCGCTCACATTCTAAATCACCAGCAAAATCCATGTTTGCTGAGGTAGAGAGGTAAAATAGCTCTGGGTAACCACAGCAGCATGTTACAGCCTTACATAGCACTGTCTTGTGAACTAATGTTTAAATACCAGACCCAGGGGATCCCTGTAACCCAGATGTACCCCCAGGGCCCAGATGGCATCAAGAGGCCCTTGGGTCATGCTATCACAGATCTTAGAATACACACAGGTCTTAGAACAGAAATGAATAAAGGAAATTGAGGCAATAATTTAAATATTGTAGCACTGTCTATTGTGACTCTGAAAGCAGAATTTCTGTGTCAGATTCATTGGTCTGATTCATAAATCTGCAATCTGTCCATTTGCCACAATTAAGCAGTAATTTACTCGGTCATCTAAGGAATGAAACGTGGCTGATTTATACAAACATTGACTCATCAGTAGTTGGAAAAGATGGGACAGGTTTTCTGTACTTTGTTGCCTTTCAATAGCACCAGTGAATTGTTATGTGGTCTTGCTGTGGCATCTAATTCACTAGAGGGTGTTTTAACCCTGCAGTTTGAGTTAGATGTTAAAACATCTGCCTCGGAAACTAGCTTAATCCCAGATTCTTACTCTGGCTACTATTATGACCTAGCTTTTAAAAATTACATTGGTAATACTGCATCCTTATCATTTTAGTTATGTTAGGGAATTTTACTTGCTGCTATCAAGCTTAGTGTACAAAAGACTATTTTCAAGCCTTAGTTAATTTTAGTCAATCTTGGAAAATGTAGCTATACAACATATAAATGTGACAACTCCAACACGCACACACAATATGAGCTGTTGAGATTCACTGTTATATTTACCAACATTTCCATATCCCTGTCAGCCAATTCTGCATAACTGTTGTCTTCATTGTCAGCAGCACCAATGCCGCTTTCATCTCCTTCCCCCCGCCCCCCCCCCCACTCTCTCCATTTGCAATTATTGTTTGTTTGTTTAGCCTTAAGAGTGCTTTCTCCTAAAGCTGCTAGCACATACATCGTCTTGGTGCTCGAGTGTTAGGTGCTGTTCAGGAGAGAGGGAAGTTTATTTCATCTTAGTGACTGGAAGTATTTTAGGCTTGGCACTGACAGTTTATCTAGGGGCAGTTATAGTTACTTGTACCTAGAAATCTTCATTTGTGCCATCAAGTTGTTATAAATACTGTTCTGTGTGCACGTTAAGAGCCCTATTTTCAAAATATGTGCGCACAGATGCTTGCAAACACATGGTTTAAGCCTGGCCACTTGCATGCACAGATGATGGGTTTTATGTGGGCTGTGTTCATGTGTACAAATGGACAGGTTCAGTAGTCTTTGACAAATTGGCCATAGAGTCCCTCCTTGTGCCGAACTAGGAATGCAGGATTGGCCTTTCAGGGGTGAAATATTTATACTACAGTAGTGCCATATTGGGCCCCATTGGGCTAGGTGCTGCACAAACATAAAAAGACGCAAGCCCTGACCCAAAGAGGTTACAGCGTCTATAGAGGAGACATTGAAAGGGAGCAAGAAAGGAAACATTATTCCCCTCCTATAGATTGGAAATCAAGGCACAGATGAAGTGAGTTGCCCAAGAGTTTCACAAACTTTGTAGCAGACTTATAAAATGAATCCAGGTCTCCCGAGTCCCAGACCAATGACTTAACCACCTGATCATCTAACCTCTAATCTAGATCCTCAACGTAAATGATCAAATATTTCTCAGACTACTCCATAAATATTCCTACACACTTTGTTCTTGAAACTAAATTATCTAATTGATTAACAATGAAGGAGTTATTTTTCAACAATTAAATTCATTCCAATTCCCAGGGTCAATGAAAACTCAAGTTTCTCTTTACTACACAGTTTTTCTGGTTCACAAGAAATACAGTTTAATAAGGTCTTACCTTCACCACCACACCTACACATACTTACTTTCAAGTGAAGTCTATAGCTTTAGATGGATGACTGAAAGAAATTTAGCAAATGGGAGGCTGGAAGTTAAAACAAGGAACACCTGAGTAAAGGATACAGAAAACCTGCAAGCTTTCCTTCTGTTCACAAGAACAAGCTGCTTACGTCACTGCATGGTGCTTTGTGACATTCCGCTCTGGTGACGTGTCATAAATGAAACCCAGTCCTGGGTGGTTTGATGCAGACCCAGCAATTTTATCCTTAAAAAGACAAATTGATATTTATATCCATGATCCAGTTTACTAATGCTGAAATATTTAACATTAAAAAAACCCAGTGAGGATGATTGGGTGGGAGGGGAATCTGACTTAACAAGTCAGTTGGAAACTAGAAATGGGCCCACACTAAAACCATGAAGCTGCACACTGCTGAACTTTGATGGGTACTAAGTTAGAAGTTGAACTTTGAGGCTCCCCCGCTCCCGTTCTGTGTAATAGCTGCTCCTAAACCTTGGGTTGCACAAGTTACGCGATTGTGGAATCTGGCCCCAAGAGCTTCGCCTAACAAGGGGAAACTTGAAGGACAAATTCAAAGAAGAAGATTCTGCACAGAGGAAGAGACTGAGATAAAAGCAAGGAGTTCAGGGATGAGTCCCAAAGTCTTTCTGGGGATGGGAGCTTGAACGTTTGAGGGCCCTGAAGTTGAGTGATGTGGGCTCAAATCTTAATCCACGCCTGAGTGGTGGTAAAGATCTGATTTTTCTGGAATTGAACACTAGAAACAAATTTGAGCCTGGAATTAGAGTGATCAGATGTCCTGATTTTATAGGGACAGTCCCGATTTTGGGGGCTTTTTCTTATATAGGCACCTATTACGCTCCACCCCCATCCCAATTTTTTACACTTGCTATCTGGTCACCCTACCTGGAATTTCTAGTATTCATTCTTGTCACATCAGCTACAGTCCATGTGTCACAGATCTAGTAAAGTTTCCCCTCCTGGACACACACCAGACTGCTGTGAGGGGATCCCAACTCTGAATCCCTGTGTGCTTTAAGTTTTTAGAGTTTGAGCAGAGTCCATGCATTGCCCCTGGCTGGGGTTCTTAGGCACACTCATGTGGTGCTGATTCTGTCTACCATCCCGTTGAAAGCTGGGATCCCACAGTTCAACTGCCTAGCTCTGACAGCTCAGATACTCTTGTAGCTTATGCACACCCCTTCCCAGAACTTCACCCTTGTGGTGCTCTGGATTCGCAGGTTAACTCTTCAGGGGCACATGGTGTGTTTGTGCTACACCTAACTTCGCACAGGATTCTCAAACCCAGGGCCAGCTCTACTTTTTTTGCCGCCCCAAGCAGCAAAGCAAAAAAAAAAAAAAAAGCAGCAGCCGCTGAAGAAAAAAAATAAATAAAAAACCTGCCGTCGAAGTGCCACTGAAGAAGAAGAATGAAAAAAACTCTTCTTCGGCGGCAGCTTTTTTATTTTGCCGCCAAAGTGCCGTAGAGGAGGGAAAGATAAAAAAGCTGCTGCCGAAGTGTCACTGAAGAAGGGGGAAAAAAAACCAAACCATCACCCGGGAGTGCCACCCCAAGAACGGCCGAAATGCCGCCCCTTCTGATTTGCCGCCCCAGGCACCAGCTTCCTTAGCTGGTGCCTTGAGCGGCCCTGCTCAAACCTCTTTAGGAGGTTAACCACAAGTGAGTGCAGATTGTTGAGAAAAAACACCTCCTGAGCACACTGCCCATCACTCTAGATCACCCTTCCCTCAAGAGTCCTTAGGGGACCATAGGAGTTCAGGTAGGTAGGGCTCCCACTGTCTCATCAGAATCCTGCAACAAACTTCCCCCAGCTTTAGCTGTGAAAGTAGCTGAAGACCCTAAGTAGAGCCACTCCAGCCCTTTAAAAAACAAAAACAAAAAACCACAAACTTTCCAGTCTCCTCTTTCAGGCGACTCCCAGATCAGCCACATCTGGTGATCAAAGACACCTGCCAAGTGACTTCATTGCCAGGCATCCTCTTCTCTTCACAAGCCAGTTCTCCTGGGTAGGAGTCAACCTGTTGTCTAGGATGTTTGTATTTGAATAAAAGGATCCCCTTGAGTTAACAACCCTTCCTTGTCAGCCTTGTGCCACTACCCTTTGGGATTGCAGTCCAACATGGAGGTAAAAGGACGAGAGAGCAAAAGGCTGCACATTCAAAAAGGAATCTGCAGCTTGGTAAAGATACATACAGAGAGTTCATAGTCTCATGCAGAATTCATAAGTTGTAGACAGATTTCCCAAATGGTCACACCATGAGCTGGGTCGAGGGAGGAAATGTGGAAAATATCTTGCTTTGCCCATGAATCACATGTAAAAAATGTTGAGTTAGCCTCTTGGATAAAAGCGACAAAGAGTCCTGTAGCACCTTATACACTAACAGATATATCAGAGCATAAGCTTTCGTGGGTGAAGACCCACTTTGTTAGACTCTTTGTCGCTCTTGCAGATCCAGACTGACACGGCTACCCCTCTGATACTTGACCTCTTGGATAAGAAATTGTGAAAGAAATAAAAACAGTAATTTACGCCCTGGCTCTAGAAATTCACAAATTAGTCTATAGGTTCCTCTTAGCTTTTAAATCCAGGGCTAGTTACACTGCTGTGTTTTTGCAATATAGGTGCACCTGGGATGTATTTGTTCAGTCAGCAGTATCACACAAACTAATGAGGACTAGACAACTAGATGTAAGAATGGTTCTATCCTGAGACGTGACTAAAAAAAAAAAAAAAAAAAAAAAAGACATAATTCCATATATAATGTATCACTCATTTCCATTTAAAAAAATTTCTGAATGGCAGGTACAAAGGTGGGGTTTTCCTAACTGTCAGCCTTATCAACTCACTCTAGCCTCGGGTTTATTCCATCTCACCCGTCACCACCACCACTAAAGATTCTGCAGGTCAAATTAGGCCCTTGGCTACATGTTTGTAATCCCATTGTCTTCAAAATATTTCCTCAGTGACACCTATGCAAACCCAATAACTTTCAGTGTGATTGGACAGGTGTCCTTGGCGGAGTAATCTAAAGACCATGGTGTTGTACAAGGATCAATAAAGCCATAGTTTGGCCTTTGATATTATTGATGTGTAAAACAAAAAGAACTCAGCTTAACTGTCAGAGCCTAGAGCTGGCATATAGGGAAAAAGCCCATAATTTTAATTTACAGACAGTGCACAGTTGATATGGAACAAGGTAGACAGAGGGAATATAGAAACCCACATCACTTTTACAGTCACTGTTCAGGGTAGAGTGCAACAGTCTCATTTGGGCAAATTTTCTGTTACTGATAATGATGACTAAGGCTAAGACTGTGTCATGAAGATTGCAAAATTCACCGAACCCATGTAGTAGATGGTAGTTCAATTACTACTGAAACTCCTGGCAGGGGCACCCCCACCCGCAGCTCCCCATCCGCCGCCACTGGCAGGGCTTCCACCCCCTGCGGCTCCCCAACCCCGCAGGGTGGCAGGAGGACCCCTCCCAGCCACTGGGCAATGGGGTCCCTGCAGCTCCCAGTCACTGGAGGGAGGGGCAGGGCAGGATGCTAGACCCTCCTCATTTTGTCAGGGATGTTTTTAGTAAAAGTCAGGGACAGGTCACAGCTTCCGTGATTTTTTGTTTATTGCCCGTGACCTGTCCCTGACTTTTACAAAAAATATCCATCACAAAATCATAGCCTTAATAATGACTAAATGAGAGAGATTCTATTCTTTATGTACCACAAATCTGATTTCATTCTTACCAGCCTTTGCTAGGAGAGGAAACAAACGGAGATTATTGGTTTCTTTCATCACATCCTTGCCTCAGAAATCTTTCAAGTATTATGTTGGAGATGAGCCCAAAACAAAACTCTGATCCAAACACCCCTAAGCATGTATATTTTACGTTATACCTGCCCAAGGCCCGTGGCCTCAGAGTGCCTAGCAAAATATAACCACTTAGTACTTTGAGAGCTGGAGAAAGAGGCAGACTGGGGAAGTGACATACCCAATGCAGGAAAAAAAAAAAAGAAAAAGAAAAAAGGGTGTGGCAGTGACAGGGCTAGAATTAGAACGCAGGATTTTCTGACTCCCAGCACAGCGCTGTGCTCACTCTACTAGAGCACCTAGGTTTGAAGTGAAAAATGGCATTGTCCACTAAATTCTGACCAGGTCAGGTCAGGACAAAAGACAGAAAAGAGTATTCACTTTGCTGGATTCAGTGGAGAAAACTCCTACAGGTTGATTATTCTTTGGGGCGTGGGGGAAGGATGCATAGATCTGTACACACCTACCTGTTGGTTTATTCTGTGAAGAACATAAATTGTTGATGCTGGTTTCAAGCTTGATTGTAATAGAATAGGACAGTGTTCTTTTCCTGCAATTTCCATATGACTCTAGGTCTGTGCCATAGAATCTGTATGACTCAGCATTTGCTAGGGGAGACCAGGACAAGGATCTGAGTCGTGCTGAGGCCGAAGTTGCCAGTGGAAACCTAACAATTCTTATTTACTATATTGACAAAATCCTATCATTGCAATTAAGGGGATATGTAATTAACTGTGTCATAATTACAGCAGCTGCCACTTCATCTGAATGCAGTAATTTGCAAAGAAAATGGGTGAGATACTTTAAATTAATGTGTGTAAACAGTGGGGGGGAAAAATCACAAATATTGTGTAAAATAAATTACTCCTGATGGACAGAAAGATGGACAACACCATAATAAAAGTTGCAATCCTGTTAAGGGAAGAAGAATGGGTTTATGGTTAGGGTACAGGTCTGACAGTCAGGAAACCTGGGGTCTACTCCCAATTTCTTGTGTAATCACCCATGGGAGATAAATTTTCAAAAGCACCTATATAGGTAGAAAAATACCTTTAAAAATCTGGCCCTTAACTGCTCTGCCTCAGTTTCCCCAGCATAAAATGGAGTCAGTGCTACTTGTCAATATCACAAGATACTAAATGTTTGCAAAGTGTTTTGATAGACTTGAATGTAAGCCACTAAAAAAGTGTGAAGTCTGATTTGTTACAAGATATGTTGAACAAAGTTAATTTTATTTCTCATGGTGCAGTTCAATAGATTTGTCATTCTTAACTGCCAGATTGACTCCCTCAAAAGTGACACCCAGCTTTCTTCAGAAAGTTTCAGCATTTTTTTTTTAATACGCACAAATTCTTAAAGTCCCCTGTGATGGGGTGTGCTACTTACCACGGGATGGCGCCTCCTCCTAACTGTTCTGGGGATTAGCGCTGCCTGGCCGATGTCCCTTCCAGCAGTTACACTCCATCTCTTTCGTGATGCCTCCTCTTCATGACTCGGCCCTCTGGCCAGGTCACTACATGGTTTTCCCTTCCAGAAAAACCAAAGTCCTTTCGCACCAACAGTGTCAGGCAGTCTTCTCCAGCACTGCCCTGACAGTGCCACTCCCTGAGTGACCAGTAAAGCAACCATTACTCAGGGTTGTCATCCAGGGATCCTATCCATGGCAACTGTGGCCTGCTTTTCCTCAGACCCTGTTTCTCCTTCCCTGGTCTCCTTCCTATAGCTTCTGATTCCCCTTTCCCCCTGCAATCTGGGTGTACTAGTTCAAACTCCCTCCTCCCAGGGGGAAGTACAGACTACTGTAGCCTCAAACATACCTCCCTTCTCCCAGAGAGCAACTGTAGACTACTTCCCTGCAGTGCCATTCTGTTGCCAGCTTCCTGACTATATAAACCTTGCCCAGCTCCCCTCTAGCTGGACTTCATCAGCAAATTAGGCTTTAGCATGCCCTGGCCCTCCTCCAGGTGTGGCCTATAAATTAATTGGCCTAATTTACCCCTTCAGGCTTTGTGTGTGATGGACATCCCGTCACATTCCCTACAAAATTCAAACATTATGTTGCCTGTTTTACCCACTCCCGGTGCTTTACTACATCCAGCTTTGGAGGGGACTGGCTTAGATTTTAAACTACATTTTCAAATATTCCACACAATTTCCCACTGCACCTTCTCCAGAATTGTGACACTAAAAATCCCCAGCAACTCCCTGCAAATTAGGAGTAAAGTAGATTTTTCCCAAATGATTCACAGAAGAGATTTTGCTCTTCACAGATGCTGGATCTTATAAAATTGCCTACATAGGCACAAACAGCCCCAATATCCTCTTTTTTCCTGTACCGTTCAGATGCTCACTCACTCATTGCCCATCTTCAGGATGAAATGACTTTATTCTGTTTTACAGGAATGAGGCAGGTCACAATGGTATTTCAGTCTCTTTCTAGAAAAAGAAAAACGATCCCTAGTTCCTTAAAAGAACAGTGAGCCTACCCAGTGGTTAGAGTAGGGATAGTGAATAGATGGACCGCAAGCCAAATCCGGACCACCAGATGCTTTTGAACAGACCCTGAAATCTTTTTATCATTGTTATTTTTAAAAATTATTTCCCATGGAGTCTGGACCTTGACAAAAAATAATTGACTATCCCTGGGTTAGAGTATGGAAAGGGTAGTCAGACCTACCGAGTTCTATTCTCAGCTCTGCCAGTGACCTGAGTTATAGTTTCAAGACAAGTCACTTAACCTCTGTGGCTCAGTTTATCCATTTGTAAACTGGTTATAACAATACTGAACTTGTAAGGATGCTGGCCAGCGGAATTTATTAACATCTGTAAAATGGCTTCACCTCCTTGAATGAAAAAGGTCATATGAGGGCTATGTATTAGTTACCAATAAACAGCAGAAAAGAAAATGTTTGATGATAAACTGCATCTCGAGGGTGGAATTAGTAGCAGAAATTAGGTGAACTATTAAAAAAGCAGGCAATATTTTTTTTAAACCCGAGTGCTTAAAAAGCAGCCTGATTTTCAAAGGTGTTGAGTATCTTCAGCTCCCATTGATATCATTTATGGGGTAAATATGAGTTTAAGAGCCTGACTCTAGGCAACCAGATTTGAACACACTGGCCAAAGATTCCATTGTTATGTAAATGTCCTTAGTAATTAAAAAAAGAGACATACAGAAAATACGATAGTGAAAAAGAAAAAAAAGTTTTGCTTCAAAAATTCCATTAGATATGATTTGAGCATCTTATTAAAATACTATATTATACTATAGATTGCATTGGCAAAATCAATATAGTGAGATCTTCCAGCAACTTTATGGGTAATATTTTTCCCTACCTAGAAAAAATAATTCTGTTTACGTACCTGGTTATAAAACTGCTTAAAGTCATTCCATAGATAAACAAAATTGTGTTGTTTAAGTTATTCTGTTCAGTTAATATCCCAAGTATCGGTTAGGCAACTTAAAGTTTTCTTTTGACATGAGAGCTTTAGAACAGCTTATATTTGGCATCAGAGTTCATTAGCAGTTTCACTCATTGTGTGATAATATTGTCATTCCATAAAATAGTCTCTTTTGTCCTTTGTCCATAAATTTATCCTTTGGTATTCTGTGTTAATCTTTTGTTTTCATGAAAATAAGGGACTAAAAGTCACTGGATTAGAGGAATGCAGGCGCTGTTCAAGTTTCTCTATATGGTTTTTCAAATGTACCTCAATTCTGACATGCAACATTCCTACTATCCCAATCCTGGGCCTCTCCTGACTCTGAGCAGAGACTGCCAATCCTGTCAAATTCTATTATGTGAACAAAGGACCATTAGGAACTAGAAAGAGATCACCAAATTCATTTGACCTATTCAGAATTTGAGCCTAGGTCTTCTGAGGTGAAAGTGAGTGCATTAACCCATTGTGGTGCCTACTCCAGTTTCTATCAATTATTCAGGGCACCATTAAAAGTTCATATTGTATTATAGGCTTTTTAAAAAATTGTCTGGGCAAAGAGCACTCTGAAACAGAGAGCGAAGTCTAATTTTCAAATTAAACATATTTGCTCATAAAATTTGCTAACATTTGGAATGGGAAAGAATATTTCTCTTACTGGTCAAAGTGTCTAATATTTCTATTGTGCCCATCACTGTGGTATCTGACAGAAAACACACAGACACTCTGAATCTCTTATTATGTTAACTGGATTAATGCGCTTCATCTGGAGGAAAAGGATATTTATCTTTCCTGGAAGATAATGAAGTCATCAGTTTAAAGCGAGCTGCAGCCATGACTAAATGGTATGGTTTGCTTTCATGTATCTGCTCCTACAGAATGCTAGTCACCCAGACAGAATGCTTCCTGAGGCAGCCCTGTTTTATAATAGTTGGGAAGTGATAGTAATTTATCTGCATGTAAAGCCAGATTCTGCCCTCACACTAGTGTAAATCAAGAAACAAGCCAGAGGAGACATGAAGCAGTTGTATAACGGATTACACAATCTGGATATATGTTTGTTTCTCATCAAAATTCAAAGACAAGAAGATGGGCAGCCAAGTGGATTATACTAAACTGTACATGGGAGATTAGGGTTCAGCAGAATTGTCAGCAGTAGTAGGATGTATTTTTCATATGGTACACTCCAACATGAGAGGAAAGAAGAGAAGTTGGACATGCACTCAGTGATGCAACTCAGTAGCGTAGCCAGGGGGAGCAGCCGCTCCACCTGTGAGCAGAAGCGGCACCTTAAAAAGGAAGTGGTGCCTTTTTATAGCAGAGCTAAAAAAAGGCACCGCTTCTTTTTAAGCGCCGCTTCTTGCACTCACCTGGCGGCGCTCTGGGTCTTCGGCGGCATTTCGGTGGCAGGTACCACCGAAGATCCGGAGCGAGTGAGGACCCACCGCCGAAGTGCCGCCAAAGACCTGGAGCGCCGCCGGAGGCGCCGCTGGGTGAGTACAGGGGGAGCCTGGGGAGGTGCCTTTTTATAGCGCCGCTCCCCCTGCACTCCGGACCTGCCTACGCTACTGATGCAACTCAATAGGTGATAACAGAACCATAGATTGTATTTGTGAGTGGGGCCACACATACAGGCCTCCTTATAGCTGTATAAGGAGGTGGTGGAAAAATAGGATCACACTAAGACCCCTAGAAATCAGGTAGGAGTCTGTCTTCTGATTAGAGCTATGTGAAAATGAACAGCTGATTCAACATAAAAACAAGCTGATCTATGATTTGTCTAATAAGATGCTGTTCCACGTTTGGTGACATACACAACCATGAGTATTTATGATTTTATAGTGAACAGAAGTGTGTTCAGTGCTTCACAGTATCCTGATCTTGCTTTGTATTAAATATCTGCACAAGAGGGGGGGAGAGGAGGAGGTGAAGTGAATTGAGACTGTCAAATGAAACCTCTCAAGGCTAACAAGTCAGAATTAAACACCCATAAATCTTACTGTGATTTTTGCTCACGTCACCGTGAGAGTAAATTTCTATAAGCCTTCTAATACAAGGACTGCAACAGTACTTCAATGCTTTGAAACACACAGGGTGAAATTCACCTCTGTGCAGAGGGGCCAATATAAGGCCTCTGCATTATAAGCTTAAATAGGACTTAAGTGATGCATGAGCCTTATGCTGGTTCCCTGCACAGAAAATACTAGAGATCAGAAGTCATAATCACTGACTGAGTTAACACAAGAGGAACTCAATCCATTCAATTACTACCTAAACAGCAATACACATATTTGAAATACTACACAGCCATTTTTAACACAGGCAAAACACCTCTATTCATCCCTAATACAAGCATCACTGACTCAGCGCTGGAGATGGGGCCCAAGCTGCAAAATTCAGATTTGGGACTAAATTATAGGCAGAACCAAACCCCTATTAGGTAATGAAAAGTGTGGATTCTGGTCTGAACTTCTAAATGATTGGGAGGGGGGAGGGATTTGGATCCTTCTCTACCCAGCGTCAAAGGATTAGTTGGAACACTGCATAGAACCACCCCTCAGAGGGGAAACAATTCAAAGTGTCCCCAGTTATACAATT
Source organism: Chelydra serpentina (assembly GCA_037349315.1). Lineage (NCBI taxonomy): Eukaryota > Metazoa > Chordata > Testudines > Chelydridae > Chelydra > Chelydra serpentina. The sequence goes on from JBAIAC010000001.1 coordinate 43,375,092, forward strand.
CAAAAGCGTTGCATAAAATGCCAACAACATTCCCGTCTCTCAGACACTGCTGGATTTCACCCAAGAAAGCTAAGGAATAAGCACTACTTTAGCCTAGAAGAAGGGCACCATCCAGCAGCCACACCTAATCGAGAACTAGGTCCAAAGAGCTACTCTGAAAAGAATAAAGTTCAGCTGAAGTGTACAACGGGCTGACTCCTCAGGCAAGTGGAAGGTCTGGAAAAAAAAAATGCCCCAGGTAGTTGTCTTTGCCTTCCCCTCCCTTGACCTAGCAGGGCAGGCTCTCAATTTCCCATCTTTTTCTTTGAAGGTGAAGGCTGCTGCTAGGTTTGTAATCCCTGTACTGTTTTTGTGCAGTCCAGTCTGGGTAGTCACCTGATCTAGCCACCTCTCCTACTGAACATGTTGGCATGCCTGTCTCAATTTCCCAAGATGGCCTCTCACAAACACTCTTCCCCCAATGATAGGAGCCAAGTCTTCAGTTACTAATATGCCAAGAAGCTGCTGGGCCACCTTACCACCGCTGTTCCTGCCATCTGTTCTCCAATAACAAGGAAATATTTTACCAGATAAGAAGGATGGGTTACTACACATATGTTATTCCATCTCTCCGCCTTACCTGCCTGCTCCATTCTCGTAAACAGCTGGCATACTGAAATGGACAATAAATGAAAGGTAGGTATCTCAGCGAATAAGAATCTTATCAGTTTCAGCATCCACCCTGCTCACAATATGAAGCCAGATGAGAGAGATGGGGGTATATGCATTTGGTGTTGGCCTGCAACTGTCACATGTATAGGTATATTTATGAGTGCATCAAACCCAGGACAGGGCTGTAAAAGCCCCGTGATTTAAACACAGTTCCAGCAATGGTTTTCAAGAGTTGCTAATTTTTTATCAGCGGAACATTAAAGGAGAGTAAAATTGTGTTAACTTCTGACACAAGCGGATTTAACCTCTCATCAGGAGAATGTGATTTTTACCTCTTGTTCTCCAGCAGTAACAGCATCCAAAAGAATCTTTTAAAAAAAAAAACTGGAGCAGAAATGATGCTTATGATCTGAAATAGGTCAAATATGACTTGACACCTCATCCGTTTAACTGTGACCCCCACAATTGCTTCTCTGCCTCAGTATTGATTATCTGACAGTTTAAAAATGCCCCTGAAACCTTTTTTTGTGTCCTCCCAGAATTGTATTAAGGAACTAGTGTTGAAGTGGCCCTGTGCCCTTTTATCTTGGAGATCCAATTATTGTCTCTTGTTTCTGTAATCCAGGAATACAGAGGGCAATCCTGGAGCACAGATGGTCTGTGATTTACATCATGAGCCTTGGGGTTAGGAAAATTTCCTGATGGAGAGTACACACAGGCCTTTATTTTATTGGACTGTTTCAAATGAGGTGTAAAGTCAAGGTCATGACCACCTGTGGCCTTTAAAGATACCATGGCACTTCTTGCAGGAGGATGTTAACTCCAGTGTCCTGGCCAAATTCCAGCTTGGGTAATTACATTCTGCCTTCTTAAATTCCTCTTGCTGATTAAAACGCAAAAGGCCTTATTCTTCCTCCTGTCCTGGACTCTCATGTAGTGTTGTGCACTCTTAAACTGCTACCATGTTCTACCCTAGAGCTGGAAGCAATTCAGCTCTGAATTCAGAGATCTGTGTGTGGTTTTATTTTGTAAAGTGTTGGTGGCTGGGAGTTCTCCTTGAAGAGGAAATTCATCTTTTCAAGAACTTCATAGAGAATCATAGAATCATAGAATCATAGAGAATCATAGAATCATAGAATATCAGGGTTGGAAGGGACCTTAGGAGGTCATCTAGTCCAACCCCCTGCTCAAAGCAGGACCAATCCTGAAGTACTTTTCATTAGATTGCAAAATGTCTAGGAGTCTGATCAAAAATGGAATATTAGCAAAATAAAACAAATGTACTTTTAAACATCACTGAATTCCCATGAAAAATTAAAATAGCCACTTGGGAGGTAGAACTGACACAGATAACAACAATGGTGAATTAATGGCAATGTGAATTGTATTGTGGCTTGGTGCTGCATTGTTCAGTCAGAAAAAAAAGAAAAAGAAAAAGAAAAGGACATCAAACATACACAGACATTCTTCTCCCAATGACACTACTTTTATTGAGGAGTGAACAAAACAAACACTCAGATTAGACTATAAGAGCTCTCGTTTAACCTAAGAGATTGTCAACATTTACAGAGCAGCACTTGAGCTCACACAGACAGCTCCCCTTGTGAGCGTCACTGGAATGTCTAAGTAAATGGAGTGTGTTCTATTCACTTTCTGTACCTAAAAGATTCTATGCGAAGAGCTTGATTTTATTTTATTTTTTATGTTCCACATTTGTCCCAGTTGCTCCCATCACTAGTCTTTAGTTTGCAGCAAGCCATGTGAATACCAAAACAAAGGTGTTAAGGAGACTGTAGCGAGGCGGTGTGGTTCCCCGCTGTCCCGGAGAGGGACGAGCCCCTCCCGACACCAGAGTGGGCGGGGCCAGTGAGTCCTGTGCCCACCCCCCAGAGGTCAAGGCGCAGGACAGGAAGTATAAAAGCCTGACCCCAGAGCTCACTTGAGGAGCAACTGCCAGAGAGGTGAGACACCCCCAGCCTAGCTCCCAGTTAGGAGACCCCGGCGACCTACGGCGGACCCGAGGACTGGCCTGACCTGCCAATGCCCGATGCCGACTGGAGGAGCTGCCCCTCGCCCAGAGGAGCTGCCCCTCGCCAGTTACCCAGATGATCCCATGGTGCTTGATCCCCTGGAGGACACCGTCCGGAACCAGGTACCTCCAGAGAGGGAGTTAGGAAGTAGCCCAGGGGCAGCCGACCTGAGTCTGGCTGCAGCACTGGCAGAACCCATGTCAGTGTGTTGCGGCCAGGACCCCCACTGACGCAGCAGCAGGTCTTCTTCCGCTCCTAGGGCCCCAGGCTGGGATGCAGTGGAGTGGGTGGGCCTGCGTCCCCACTGGGTCTCCTCCTCTCCCAGGCCCCTCTGAGCTGAGGGCCTGGGCTTGTTGGTTACCTGCCTTTGCTCAGCCCCTGCCTGAGGGCCTGAGCCATTGACTCTCTGTTGCGCACCGACCACGGGCCGGGCACGGATAACTGTCTGTTTGCCTCTACTGCTGCCGCAGCGAGAGACTCCCAAAGCCAGGCTAATTCCCTGTCAACAACTGGAAGGAAGTAGCGAGGCAGTGTGATTCCCTGCCACCCCGGAAAGGGATGAGCCCCGGACAAACCCCTCTACAGAGACATAAAAGTTTTTCTCAACATTGTAGGAGAGGAGTTTCTCTCTAAGTTCTATGTTCACAGAAATGAAGGGCTGGATTAAATGCAGAATAAAGATGCAAATGTAACCCTTCTGCCAGGACGAGTTGACAGCAGCAAGGGCTGGGTTCAGTACATAGGGGTTCCTTTTTCAACAATACAATGTAAAACTGGCTCGAGCCCCCACCCAGTAACCTGGGAAAATCTTTACATACACCCCTGGGTGCCTCAAAGAGGCAATACTTCCCCTCTCGCAAGCACAGAGCCTCGGTGTAACAGAAAATCTTTAGTAACAGCAGGTAAACGACACCAGCATTAAATTGGGAGAACACCGCAACTAGGATTCATAAACCAAACTGTGAGCAAGACCCACCCCAGCCAATTGGGCCATGTCCGGTCCCTTTGGTTCTTGAGTCCAGCAACCCAGAAATCACCCAAAGTCCCCAAAAGTCCAAGAACCCAAAAAAGTCCAGTCCCAGAGTTCAAAAGTTCATCAGTCTGGGCAGAAATGGGGAGGGGAGAGGTAAGGGGCACCTTACGTGGCTTGAAGATGATTGCCTCACCCCTCCGTGGGGCTTCGCCCTGCTCCACCAGCCGTCCCAAGGGCCGTTCCGCCAACCGTCCTGCAAGCCGCTACAGCTGTCCCCACGAATTGCTCCACTCCGCCGGCAGCTCCGCTCCGCCAGCTGTCCTGCAAGCCGCGCCGACGGCCCCCACAAACGGCTCCGCCGGCAGCTCTGCTCCGCCAGCCACTCAGCAATAGATCTTCAGGCTCTCTCACTACTTAACACACTGCTCAGTGATTTCAGCTCATAAGAGTTTTAGCTCTTTAGTGATTTCAGCTTGTAGTTAGGGGAGCCCTAGTGCTCATTTGCACCCTTAGCCTAGAGTAATTTTAACTCAGCAGTCTGAAACCAGACTCCTAATGAACTCAACATTAGCTCTGATATTCCACACTGGAGAGAGGAAGAGGTGTAATTGGTGTCTCAGACCCTTACAAGGAGCCCACACCACCAGGTACTGTGCTTGCGCTATAGCCAAAAAGCCCAGTCAAGAAACCTGCCCCCAGCCTCTCTCAATTCACTGGGTTTTGGAACCCATGTCCCTTGGCTGGCGAGTGCTTCTTCGTTGATGGCGAGTTCCCCTTCATCATGAGAAAAGGCCAAGTACAGTTCCACTGTCCTTGATTTACATAAGCAGTATAACAACAGGTTATTCTTCCTGCCCCAATAACAGAAATTCCTGCCCCAATACAGAAAGCTGGGGATCCTACAGCAGCCCAACGTGCCCATTGTGGGTTCGTACTCAGTGGGGTGGGTGTGCCTAGGCAAATGGCATCAGCCCCTGGAGTGGAGCTCATCCTGACTCTGCTTACACAAATATTGATTGGTTCATGGGGCACTAGAAGTAATGTATTGCCCAAAGGCTGAAGTGGTTCATAATATTGTGTAAAATTGCCCGAAGACTTTTCTAAAGCTTTTCTTTCAACATCAATTTCCATCCAGATCTCTATTTAATAATAGTCTCTCAGAGCACAGTGTACTTTACAAAGCAGGCTAAGCATTATTACCTCCAATTTACAGATGAGGAAGCTACAGCTCAGAGACTTGTTAAAAGATCACCCAAAACTAGGACTAGAACTTAGGTCTCCTGACTCAGTGTCCTGTCCACTGCACCATGCTACACTTACTAAGTCCACTCGCTCTCATCAAATAACTGGCTCACAAGTGTTAGGAGGCAGTCCCAGACTTAAGGACCAGATCGTTGAAATGTTCATACCATAAATAAGAATCTGGTGTATGGGTGCCAGTATTGATTTTTGAAAAGAAATACATTATACTAATATAAATACTTAGAAAAGTAGTTTGGTACTAGCTGTGCAGTACATATCAATGTAAATGCAAGAATGTCAAGAGTAAAATAAGGAGCTTGGAAAAAATGTTTTTGTCCTGCACATGGGCAATTGTGCATAAAATAATACGACTAAAGATATCAATGTGACTTTGTGTCACATAACTCTGTATAACCTAACCCAGCTGATGGATCAGGGTACAGTTCATTATTTAAAGTAATGTTATGGGAGAACTCTAGCAAAGCTTACAAGACATGGATAATGCTGCTATGCAATCGGTGACTAAGCAGATGCAGCATACACCTTCCCGCAGTATCATGGAATGAATCGTAGAATTTAGACATAAAATATAGACTTACCGTGTCAGTCCCCTAACAGGGCAGGATTGCTCCTTACAGCATATGCTCAAGTGTTTTGTCCAGTTCAGTTTTACAGGACTCACATAATGAGGTTTTCACTTCTCTTGGGAGATTAACTAGACTTGTATCTATTAAACATTTGTTCCCAATACCTGATTTTCTTTTGCTCATTTCTATTCCATTAATCTTGTGGTTAAGGCACTAGACTGGAATTTGGGAGATCTGGATTGACTTTCCCACTTTGCCACAGACCGCCTATGTGACCTTGGGGAAGCCATTTAATCTGTGTGTCTCAGTTCCCTAGCTCTAAAAATGGGGATAATACTACTTCCTCTCTCCCACACTTTGTCTTTTCTCTCCCAATTGTAAGCTCTTTGGCCCAGGAGTAGTTTATTATTGACAGGTACAGTGCCTAGCATAATGGAGCCCTCTTCTTCATTGTGGTCTCTAGGTGCTACTGTTATATAAATAATCTGGGTTACACCCCTTTAGAGCATCCTAACCAATTCCTCTCCTTTCTTAGTACTTACACCCTGCAGATGGCTACTATATTACACTTAATACTGCCAACAGGGTTTCAAAATGTTTCAGAGCAAGGACCTCCTTTTAATAAAGAGATTGTTTTCTGGGCCCCTTCCTCTTTTATTTAGAAGATCCCTGCAGCAACTAAACAAATTGCTTACATAGAAGAGTGACATTAGGAGAGCATTTGTATGTATTGTGCTGTCTAATGAAGTGGGTTTAAAAAAAAAAGTTAATCACACCAACTGTTGGTGCTCTTCTTTACATTTTCCTCCTTGTCTGAGTCGCCTCTGTCCCTTGCACGTGCTTCTCACCACCTAGACCAGTGGTTCACCGGCTTCCTACCATCCAGCCCCATGTTAATCATAGCAAATGATCTTGGGGCCCACCTTCACAAGCACTGGAGCCAACAGCCAGGTGTGTCAGCTACTCAGAGTGCTAGCGCCATAACTAACCCCCACACCGCTGGGAGAGCCCTTACCTGGACTGGCTTCAGGGTGGACAAGCTTGTTTCTGGGCCTGCAGCTGATATGGGGAAGGGCGTGCCAAGAACCAACCCATGCTGCCACTAGAGAGCGGTCCAGACTCACTGCAGCTGGGAAGCAAGGGACATGGGGCTCAAGGGAGAAGAGGCTGGGGAGACAAACCTGGTCCCTCTTCAGCCCTTTCCCTTCACTGTGTCCCCACCCCCAGCCCTTTCCATTTAGAGCCCTGCCCACCAGCCAGCTCCAGGCTCTATCCAGGTCTCCCCCAGCTTGAGAAAACCCTACTAGATCCTTCTCTTCCTTGGTGCTCGGCTCACCACTTCCCTGCACATACTGCCCAGCCTGCTGCTTCTCTTCTCCCCTCCACACATCTGGCAGCCACAGTCCCTACTCCCCTGGACATTTTGCTCCCATCGGTGGCTGCTAGATCCAGTCCAACCGCTAGTTCTAGAATGCCAGTTTCCTCTCCTGGTCTTCATCGAGAACAGTGGCCTCCACAAGCAGCGCGGCTCACACTGAAGAGCCTGAAAACTTTACTCCTGATTCACAGAGGCACAGGCCTCTGCACAGTTTACCTGCATTGCCCTGTATGGGATGCCCTGTCATCCACCTGCCATGTGCCATTCATACACAGATAAGAACAGAGAGAAACAGTTCTTGGAGATAATCCGACTGAGATGTTTTATTCATGATTTCTTTCGGCTAAATCAGATGAGAAAAGCATTCTTGCTATGACAGAATATGGAGCAATCTTGCTATAATACTGGCAATTTTCAGTCTTAGGAAGAGTCCTGCTGTCTCACATTGAAAATAAATGTTCAGGTAGCTCATGATATGAATGCTGACATTATAGTAATAACGGACTGCTGGGCAGGAACTCTGAGTCCAGCGCTTCTCTCTAACTTAGGTATAGTTGGAATATTCTTTTCTCTGCAACACTTAGATTTTGTAGACGCATTTATTTATTTTACTGTGCGGGAGCAGTCAATGGAATACTGTACTGTCTGCAGGCAGGAATGAGTCTACTTTTCTTTCACCTATCTCAACTCTTCTTTTTCCCTTTTAAAAGTGACCTTCAAGCAGGAAAAATGGGATTGTTGTTATTACTAGTCACGTTTACTACCGTAGTGCCTAAAGGCCAAGCAAGAATAGGGCCCGTTGTGTTAGGCACTACACAAACACAGTAGCAGACAGCCCCTGCCCTGGAGAGTTTACAGTCTCAGTAGACCAGATGGACACAGGGTGGGGAGGGGAAAGGAGTAGAACACACTACCAGAGTGTGTGTAACTAATTCCAGTTACACTGGGTCCAGTTCTGTTCAATATCTTAATGATTTAGATAATGGCATAGAGTATACTTATAAAGTTTAAGGATGATACCAAGCTGGGAGGGGTTGCAGGTGTTTTGGAAGATACGATTAATATTCAAAATGATCTGGACAAACTGGAGAAAAAGTCTGAAGCAAAAAGGCTGAAAATCAATAAGGACAAATGCAAAGTACTCCACTTAGGAAGGAACAATCAGTTGCACACATACAAAATGAGAAATGACTGCCTAGGAAGGAGTACGGTGAAAAGGGATCTGGGGGTCATAGTGGATCACAAGCTAAATATGAGTCAATAGTGTGACAACTGTTGCAAAAGAAAAAAAAAGCAAACATCAATCTGGGATGTATTAGTAGGAGTGTTGTAAGCAAGGCATGAGAAGTAATTCTTCTGCTCTACTCCATGCTGATACAGCCTCTACTGAAATACTGTGTTCAGTTCTGGGCACTACATTTTAGGAAAGATGTGGACAAATTGGAGAAAGTCCAGAGAAGACCAACAAAAATTATTAAAGGTCTAGAAAACATGACCCATGAGGAAAGACTGAAAAAAAATTGGGTTTGTTTAGTCTGGAGAAGAGAAGATTTGGGGGTGGAGTGGGATAGACATAATAAGTTTTCAAGTACATAAAAGGTTGTCACAAGGAGGAGCATGAAAGATTGTTCTCCTTAGCCTCTGAGGTAGGACAAGAAGCAATGGGCTTAAAATTGCAGCAAGGGAGGTTTAGGTTGGACATTAGGAAAAAGTTCCTGTCAGGGTGGTTAAGCACTGGAATAAATTGCCTAGGAAGATTGTGGCATCTCCAGCATTGGAGGTTTTTAATAACAGGTTAGACAAACACCTGTCAGGGATGGTCTAGATCAGGGTTTCCCAAACTTGGTTCACGGCTTGTTCAGGGTAAGCCCCTGGCGGGCCGCGAGACGCTTTGTTTGCCTGAGCATCCACAGGTACGGCCACTCGCAGCGTCCATTGGCTGGGAACGGCGAACTGCGGCCACTGGGAACTGTGAGCGGCCTTACCTGTGGATGCTCAGGTAAACAAAGCATCTCATGGCCCGCCAGGGGCTTACCCTGAACAAGCTGCAAACCAAGTTTGGGAACCCCATGTCTAGATAATACTTAGTCCTGCCTTGAGCACAGGGCAATGGACCAGAAGACCTCTTTCAAAGTCCCTTCCAGTCCTACGATTCTGTGAACAGTATGATGACAGCAAATATCATGTTAGCGCCATGATTTTTTTTAAAGATGGATTTAGTTAGGAAGGGGAATCAATTAAAGAGAAAGAAAAGGGAAGGGAAAGGGAGTAAGGGAAGTGAAATTGAGGTGAAGAGACCGGGGAGAAGGAGCAGGGGAGGATTGGAGCAAACAGCCAACCAGCACAGGGCAGAGAAAGTCCAGTCAAAACTGGAGAAAATTCTGAGTGGCTGCTTTTGACCCTAAGGGCTGCAGACATCTCTGGCTGGCTCCTCACTGCAGCTTTTTCCCAAGGCTACAAGGAAGAGTGGCGAAGAAGGCACCATTATGTCCTACTATCTCCAGAGTAGGGCCCCCTCCACTGCACAGTTCTTGATCCAGGAAAGTGCTGAGAGGGAGGGCTGGCCCCAGCTAGGACCCACTTTGCCCATCCCCTGCCTTGCAGCAGCCCCAGTTTTGGCTGCTTCTACCAATAATGGCTGGAGTCCATCTTTGCCCTGGTTTGCTTCTTTATGATATAAAGAGAAGATCCATAAGGCTTTTTTATTTTTCTCAAAATATAATAAAAAAGAGTAGTTTCCCCCTGCACATTTGTTTTTCACTTTATAAATATCAAGAATGTTGAGTCAGGGCTTAGAGGACTTGTTTGGGGTATTCAATGTGGACTGTGGGCTTGCATAGCACTTGATGAGGGTCAGCGATAAATTTCTGTTCTGTATTTGGGGAAAAATAGGTAATATCATATGGTGATGATAACACTCTTTTCATTCCACTAGTATTGCTGAAGAATGTTAAACAGAAACTACTAAAGTCAGACATTTTTAAATCAACGGCTCCAGATAACTTGCATCCAGGACTTTTAAAAGAAGTGTCTGAGGAACTCGCTAGACCATTAATGTTGATTTTCAGTAAGTCTCGGGGAAGGTCCAGAGGAAAGCTAACCTTTAAAAAAAATTGGCACAACGTTAAGTGACCTGCTGGGTAAACGTAGGCCTCTCAGATGGCCATTGATCCTGGGCCAGATAATGGACCTGCTGATATAGGACTTGACTAGTACAAAATTAAAGAAGGGCAATTAAAACAAATAATCATGGTTTTATGGAAAATAGAGCCTGTCAAACTAACTTTCTTTTGTTTTTTGAGATTAGAAATTTGCTTGATAAAGGTAATAGTGTTGATGTAATATACTTAGACTTCTGTAAGGTGTTTGACTTGGTATCACACACCATTTTAATTAAAAAACTAGAATGAATTAAAATGAACATGGCACACATTAAATGGATTAAAAACTGATAGGTCTCAAAAATGTAATTGTAAAGAGGGAATCATCATTGAGCAAGTAGGTGTCCAGTGAGGTCCAGCAGGAATTGGTTCTTATTCCTACACTATTTAACATTTTTATCAATGACCTGGAAGAAAACATAAAGTCATCACTGATAAAGTTTGGAGATGACACAAAAATTGAGGGAGTGCTAAATAATGAAGAGAGGCCACTGATACAGAGAAATCTGGATCACTTGGTAAACGGGGTGCAAGCAAACAATATGCATTTTAATATGACTAAGTGTAAACATATACATCTAGGAACGAAGAATGTAGGCCATATATGGACGGTGGGTATCATAGGCTGGGGGAGGCTGTGCCTCCCCAAACAGCCAGGCATTGCCCCACCCATGGTCCGCCCCCCAGGCCTGCTCTGTAGCTTCCCCTGTGTGGCGCTCTGGGGCTGGAGGAAGGCTGGTGCTGTGCCTCCCAGCACTCTGCCATGCAGAGAGCAAGGCAAGGCAACTTAGCTAAAAGAGCCTAGAACTACCCAGAAATAGTGCAGGGCAGTTACAAGGTATGCTCAGTAGCTGTTTTGAAACTGCAGAGAGGGTTTCCATTGAGGGCAAGCACTCTTGCACTTCCACCCATTCCCCATTGAGTTCTGAACCAATTGGCTCTCAGTGGGGAAAATAAATAGGGACATCGGAGACAGTCCTGTGGACTCAGCAGCTGATTAACACAGGACCAGAGGATGTGTCCCAATAGATGTACCTCTTTGGATACAGGCTATAGAGTCTTGATTCCACTGGAAGCCAAGAAGACAGTCAGCTATTGGCTTGGGGACTGTAATTAGCCAGAAAGACTTTCAGACTGTTGCAGTGAAATATATGTAACAGCAGCAAAATGGGGATATCTGCATAAAGAATACCAATAGGTTTATTGCCGAAGTATTTCAAATACTATTTACAGTGTGTGTATGAGAGAGAAAGGTTTGTTTCGCTTACTAAGCAATTGTCTTTCTCTGAAGCGGAGTGGGGAGTGTTACTGACACATGTCCGGGTTTTGCATATCATGGCTAAGGTTGAACTCGAAGTAATACCCTTTTGACAAGACAAGTCTGGTTTCTTTCTGCTTCAGCAGCAGTACGCTGAAGTACAGGAAAAAGGGAGTGTAGTAGTTATATCATTACCTCAGCACCCGCACTGGCCATTACATAAACACTTATTTTACCTTTTCAGTCACCTTTTGAGTCCTTAAGTGCATCCCAAAGCTGCTGATGGGCAACAATCCTGGAACTTACAATGTGTCCCATAGATTGGGAGGACAGATAGACTGCGAGCAGCAAGGGGGAAATTTTCCAGCTGTTAATTTGTGAGTGCCAAGGTAGATGCATATCAGGCTTATCCAGGTACTTTAAATACATGGGTAGTTAGAAACATTCATTCCCATCCTAATGAAAAGGATGGGAAATAGCACTCTGGCTATACTGCTGTCTCATGTGGAAAAAAGTAACTGTAAAAGCCACCAGTTGTGCATGTTTTCTTCCAAATATACCTTACACTGTGTGTTCTATAAGGCCTTGGCTACACTTACAAGTTACAGCGTAATAAAACTGCCGGCAGCGCTGTAACTCATTAACTGGCTACACTTGCAAGGCACGTGCAACCCTGTATCTCCTCAGATACAGCGCTGCATGTACTCCACCTCCCCGAGAGAAATAGCAACTGTTGCGAAGTGGGTGGAACGTTGGTCTTTCAGTGTAGCCCAGGAACAATGGAGTTACTGATCTCCAGAAGCTGCTTTGTTTTGAAACGGCACTTCCGGGTTGGAGTTCAGAGCTCCGTTGTTGAGCTGCTAAACACAGCTGCTAAACACAGGTTTCGTTTCCTCTCTTTTATCTGCTCTTTAAAAACAAACAAAGCCCCTGCTGTTTGCTTTCAGTGATTGAGAGAGAGGCAGGGGATGTGGAGGTGTGGAAATAATGAGCTGACACTCTGTGGAGATTCCAAAAACCCACTCTTTTTCCAAAAACACTCCCTGTCAAAGTCCCCCTCACCCCCCCCCGATTTGAAAAGCACGTTGCAGCTACCTGAATGCCCATAATGCACCGCTCCCAATACAGCTGCAAGTGCCGCAAATGTAGCCACGTCAGTGGTAGTTACTGCGCTGGCCGCTGCCAGTGTGGACAGGCTGCAGCGCTTTCCCTACTCAGCTGTACGAACACAGGTTTAACTAACAGCGCTGTACATCTGCAAGTGTAGCCTAGGCCAAAACCCCCTTATAGCCATAGTGGCAGTAGAGCACGGGGAGAGGCCCACAACAGTGTGAGTAGGATAAATAGTCCATCTGCACGTGCGCTTGAAACCTCTGCGCTTTTGCTCTGCTGCTACTTTGTAGAGTAGCCCAAGGCAGCAGCTGCACCCAGAGATGGGGTGCATCCAAAATATAACAGAGTGGGAGAGACACTGAGGCATTTAATGAATGGAGAGCAGTGTTAAGAGCCTCCTTTGTCACTCAAACCTCAGTCTAACAAAAAGTTCTAGAATTTCCCAAAACAGCTGCGCAGAGTGAATGTTCTACAATTTTTATTTTTTTTTTGGTTATTGGCTGAGTCATTATATTTGAAACTTTTGAAGTGCGGACAGCTGTGTACGTACAAATTCAACAGGAGTATTTTGGAAGCTGCAGAAAAATACCATAGGCATCAGAATTTTCAAAACTGGGCATTAATGTCACATATCCTCTAGCAAGTTATTAAAACACGTAGGCTCAGATTCTCAGCTGGTGTACATTGGTGTAGTTTTGATGGAGTGACACCACTTTATATCAACTGAGAGTCTGCCCTCATTGTTAATTACCTTAAATGCTAACAGCCTGATCTCACAAAATGCAAAGTGCCTCATAAGAGGTGCTAACACACTCAACTGCCATTATTATTTATATTGTAGCGCCTAACAGCCCCAGTCAATGTCAGGACCCCATTGTACTGTACAAACCTAGAGAAGACAGGATCCCTGGCCCAAAAGATTTTATAATGTAATGTATTATTAATTTCTTGTCACTGCCAACAACGTACTAGCGCTATACGAGATCCAAAGTTAAACACAGTTCCTGCGCTTGCTTAACAGTTCACAATCTTACATCGAAGGGAGCTAACAGCACTCATTATGTCACACGATCAGGTCCTATGTCTGTATTTTAAATAAAATTACTTACATTCACATACAGTTCTTCGGTAAGCAGCAATATCTTATTTCTAGTGAAGCGCGCTGAAAGTTTATAGACATTGTGGTAGGAAAGTATGAGAATCTGGGCACAAAAAGTTAATTGAACAAGGGGAGGAAAGTTTAAAAATAATACAAAAAAGTCTTGAGACCAGAACATAATATACTTTTAAAAAAAAGAAAAAAGGTAGAGATCAAGAACATACTACTTGTTAGTTAATCTTGCACTGGCTTGTTAAAGGAAAAACTAAAGCATATGCCCTGTTTGATCACCAGATGGCATAGCAGCCCCAGTAATGGACGTATAGCCTTGTTTCTTACATCACTAGAGGGCCGTAGTCATACATTATAAAAGTACTCTTTTTATGTCAGTGAGACCATGCTAGATTTTAAAGAAATAAATAAATAAAAAAGCCAAAAGTTCAGACAAACAACCCACCCTTTTTATCTCCGTATATGCACTCTGAACAGAAGGTCATAATTTGGGCTAGACTCCTCTCCTACATTATTCATCTGTCCAATGCAGCCCTGGAACAAATGTGAAGAAATGAAGTAGCTACAGTAGCTAGAAAACAGTGTTGTTATTGTTGTTGGCGTTGGATCTGTTTGCCAACAAACATAAAAACATACTTTGGAACACGGAGTAGTCCTGCCATAGAGAACTTTTGTTCCATGTTTTATCTGGTGGATTTCCAGATCTAAACCATGCTGGCATTTGAACTTAGGCAGGCAGGGAAAGGGCTTCATTCAGTTCTCATTGACCTAAAAGGAAGAATGAACTGCAGCGTTGATTTGACTACAGTCAGTCACATTAACTGTCATCAGCAAAGGGTCAATGAGAATCATGATAGAGGAGCTTAGGACAAATTCTGATTAGTCTGACAAGTTAACATAAAAGTTAGAAAAAAATCCACACGCTTATCTCCATCTCATACCATATGAGCAAAATTTTCAGGCAGCTTCAAAACTTCTGCACACAAGTTTTGCATGTGCACGAATAGGAGATCTGCTGAAAATCTGAGCCTAATAGTCTAATAGGGGCTCTGTGGACCTATTAGAAGTGTCTCACTAGCATATGCTTTGTTTTATTATTACTGTATTTGTCACACACAGTATATATTACACATTAGGAATAGGACTCGTATATATAGTGTACTTCAAGGGAAAAATAGTAATGGATGCTCTAAGCGATTAAAAAATGAGCCTTAACCAAGTTGTCTGCATTAGAGATGGGCCCAAACTGCAAAGTCTGGATGGGAGAACTGGAACACGAGCCAAAGATTGGGAGCAGAAATCATTGAACAGTGGGGTCACAGACACTCCGGGAGTCTAAAATATTAACATAATTCCATTTTAGAAACTGTAGAAGCAAGAGAGGAGTCTAGCACTCCCAACACTTAGGATCGATGTATGCTTCCAGGTGAATCCCTTTGGCAAATACTATATTTAAAAGATCATGATTTAAATATTGTTCATATTGAAATTTTTATGATAAGTCTAAGCTCCACCTCATGGTATTATCTGCCTGCAAGAAGGCAGAGTGTGAGAAATGGGCTTTCATTAAATATTTTGTATATTGGATCAATACAATGAACCCCTGGCAAAGAAAAAGAAAGGAGGAAAACATTAAGTTTTCAGCTCAACAAGAGAACCCAACAAGGATGTTCCCCTTCTCCTTTATAGTTTGCCATTTTCCTGGGTCCCATATACAAAGAAAGCTCATCCTAAACTAGAAGGAATCCAAACAGGGCACATAAGCAGTCATACACGTCTCGCTGCAAAGATCACATAAGTATTGATATGTTGGTATTCAACTGAGATGGAAATATCCATTGAAGTTTCCAGTCCTATGCATGAAAAACTTTCTTTGATTCAGTTCAGAGTACTGAATTGAGAGTACTGAGAATTTGGCCTAAGCGTGTTATAAAAAGCTTTTCCAATTATTTAGGGGTTAATATCTCATAATTCTCTAGTCTGAAGCACCCCTTCCCCTGATCTCACAGAAGGCGCTCTGCTAGGCTCCACACAGAAGATGCTTTTAGGAGGGAGCAAGAGGGAAAAATGATGGAAAAGACAGGTGAAGCAAACTATAATGCACACAGGGTCTGATCTGTGAGGTGTTGAGTGCATCCTGAGAATTATTAATTATCATCTCTTTGTATTGAGGTAGCACCTAGGAGCTCCAGTCTTGTAACAGGACCCTATTGTGTTGGCCACTGCACTAAACAGAACAAAAAGATGATTTCTGCTCCAAAAATCTTACAGTATAAGTAGTGTGCGTTCTCAGCTTCCATTAGCACAGATCCTCGGCTGGTGTAAATCAGAGTAGTGTCTGGCCTATTGAGAATACTGGGAGTTGAGATACAATACTTGGCAGAATTGGATCCACAGAGAAGAAAAAAGAAATACAGTACCTCTTATTTGTATTGTCCCAGAAAGCTTACAGATTTTAGAGACTCTCTAATAAATTAGAAGGAAGTGGGCAAATACCAAGGTCTTAGAGATGAATGGAACTAGGCTTAGGAACGCCAAATGTAAAGCATCAGACCTGTTCAGGTCATTTGATAGAGCAGCTCAATAATTCCACAGAGCAGATGCAGCATTGCACAGGGGGTCAACATAAGGAAAAAGCCTCATAAGATATGTGGGGGGCAGGAATTGGGGGAACATCCAAAGTCAAATTAGCCTTTAGATGATATTACCAAGACTGTCAGCCATTTTGGGAAGATTAGTTCTCATACCATCAGGTGGACAACACAGAGGCCACCGAAACTGTTATACACCCCAGTGATGGTCTTTCCTGAGCCAAATCTGGCAAATTATGGGGTAGAAGGCCTGTGAGGGCAGGGATCTGTTGGTGCCAACCAGCCATTGTGTTTTAGGTCTTCTGGTGGTGGTAGTATTCTCTTCATCCTGCTTTCATTGGGTCAATTTTTGAATGGAAGTTGATAGGCATTCAGAGCAGATGAACACAGCACTTTAGAAAGCATTGCCCAACCGTTACTTTGGGAAGAGTGCCAGTTATAATACCTATTAAACTTCACAGTACCTATTCTATGGTTACCTCTAAATGGCAAATCTCAAGAAAGCACCATTGATCATACTAATGTGCTTCACTTAATGAAGTAAAACATAATCAATAAAAAACATGCAGAGGAATCTCCTAAAGTGAAATGGATAGTGTTTATCCATCCAGTAATCCTAATTTTAAACTTTGAATTGGAAAATCCCCTCATCCCTGCATACTTTTTAATAACTATTTTATTCTTGAACTGTTCCACATAAAAATGCACCAAGTAATCAGAATTTTCAGTGGAGGTTTCTATTCCTCTTAAGAATTCTTATCTGTATCCCTCTTCGTCCTTTGTCTTTTCATCTTTAATGTTCTCCAGTAGTTGAGTTGCAGTAATTCAGAGAACAGAGAAGTTTAATTGGATATGTTCCCGGGAGCAGGATTAAGGCACATACATATACTTACATTGATAACAATGTACATCTTTTAATTTATTCGTATTACATTAGTGCCTAGGAGCCGCAGGCATGGCCTGGGACCTCATTGTGCTAGGCACTGTACAACCACAGAACAAAAAGATAGCCTCTGTGATCTTTTGCAAGTTTCAGCTACTCTACTATGGCCTTGGAAAGGAGAGGCTATGCAACAGTATTTTATTTATTTCATATGGTAGTTTTGGTTGTTTGAGGTTTTCTTAAGCCAATATTTTCCCTTTGACAAAATAAATCTTGTAAGTTCATTTATCTGACAACTCTGAAAGTCCAGGGAAGACACATGAGCACAGATGAATTGCGCTGTTTGAGTCTTGAATCTGTGGGAGACTTGGATTGTCTCAAAATTCCAGAAAGCGAATGGATGCAGCAAATATGTATTTAGGTAAGGCATGCAGATGATAAAAAGAGAACTGTTGACTGAAGCAAAGGATAAAATGTTTAAAACAGACATATTAATCATCGATCCAAAAGATCCAAGAACTCAGGACCCATATTCAAGAGGCACTTCCAGTTGTGCAACTTTATTGGTTCTTTCCCTGTCTGTGGTGTGGGACAATGCTAGGTTTACAGAAGGAGGGGAAGTCCAAGTGTGCTAACTAGCTCCCCACTGGCTTGGTCTGTGTTCAGGCAGAGCTAGCAAATGCTGATCACAGTAGCACTCCTTGCTTAATGCAGAGGAGTTGGGAGCAGTGTAACAAACAGACCCTGTAAAGGTATGGAAGCTGTATGAGGAACACCATCAGTCATGTGGATTGGCTAGCGAGGTCACGACTGAGTGATTCAAGCCACTAGAAAGGAGTTCACTAAATCCAATGTGCTCCCATCTAGTGGTGTCCTAATAACAGATTTTTCAGTTCACTGACCAAACTGAAAAATAGAAAAGATGGTTTCAGAGCAACCTGAAACAATTTTTTTCAGCTTTTTCAACTAACCATTTTGACCCAAACCAAAGTGTTTTTCTTCATTGTTGAGGGGTTTCTACCGACTTTAAAAAAAATAAAATTGAAGTACAATTTTAAATGAAAAATTATTTTTAATTGAAAAGTGAAAATGTACATGGAAAATGTAACATCTACTGTCAATACAGTAGTTTGGGGTCTACAGTCAAAGCCACTGTCTAGTTTTAAGGCAAGTAACCCTACTGGAATGATAATTTGGGTATCTTGGAAATCCAGGGAAGTTGACACCATTTGTTTGTGAAAGGCTATTCTTTGAAAGCTTTAATTCAATTTTCTGTATTGGTGATAAAATGTCAAACCAACTGTTCTGTTATAGGCTATTGCATTTTTTCTGAGGATACATTTAAAGGGCAACTCATTTGCATAAAATTTTCATATCCTTGATCTCAAAAGGCCTTAAGGAATCTGGACTATGATCTGAGGTTGCCAACTCAGTGCTAGTCTAGTATTCCTATCATTTACATTTTCTGTGCTGGTGCAAAAGATGAACGGCCCCGAACAATTAATTGATTTGCTTTGAAAATGATATTGGCTAAGCCGGGGAGCCAGACTGTGAAGGGTTAAAAATTTTCAATGGTATCAAAGTGTTTTTATTGCTTACTCCAGGTATCTGACATGGATCTTCTAGGTGAAACGTGTTTAAATATTAAACATTAATGTTCTTCTTTTGATGATTAAGCCACTATTAAAATCTTCAATTTTTAAATAAATAAAGCATCTAGAGCCAAATATGTTTAAACTCTCAGTTTCTGGTCATCTTCTTAATAGAAAACACAAAGTGAAAGCTGCTAATTAAGAGGAGAGAAATGCAGCTCCAGTGGGTGAAGAGAAGGGAGAGACAGAGGAGCAGCAGCAGAGAGAGGTAGAGCAGTATGGAGAGGGGAGGAAAAGACAAGCATTATGTACACAGCAGCAGGAGGAACTGTAAGTATTAAATACACCAATATCGTCTATCCCTCTTCAGCAAAACTCTTAGCACACAAAGAATTTTAGGCACATGCTTGAGTCCAATTGACTTCAGTGGTATTTCAACATGTGCCTATGTTCAGCAAGTGCGTTTGCTGAATAGCGGCAGACTTGGGCATGTGTTTGCTGAACCAGAGCCCCCTGAAGCCCCATTAGTGCCAATAGGAACACAAAGGAGTATACAGCATGGCAAGATTTTGTCCGCAGCAATAAAATTGCATCTCAGTTCTGGTGAGAATAATAAAACATTTAAGCTAGTTCCTGCTAATGGTTAATAATGTCACTAGAAACCACTGAAAGACAATGTTATACAAACATGGATGCCTAGAGAGTTTATCAAAATGGGAGACTATATCTTTGCTATTGATCAGTATCACCCACAAGTGATGTCAGAAAAGTACCTGCTAAAAATATGTTCACATTACAATTTGGAGCATATTTAAACTATTACACAGTGGTTGGAGAATAGTGCAGAGGCTGGGGGGTGGAAAGGGAACAGAAATTGTTGGGCAAAAGACATAGAATGGGGCACCTGAAATATAAAATGGGGTACAGAAGAGGACAAGAGACAGAATGGGGAGAAGTTACCTTCATCTATATATTTGATTAAACAATGTATTTCCAAAAATGTACTTTAATTAAAGTTTCAGTTCCTTCTGGTTCTGTTGAGATGACAAACTAGCCAAGGTCTGAGGCAGCCTGCTCATGGCGGTGTGCAGCTCAAGCCAGAATATAGCCAATAAGGCTTAATAAGGTCTAGAAGAATGTCCCCCTTCTAGTGAAGCTTCCCAGATAAGTGAGAGTCTTGCAAACAGACTATCAATATTTAATGTAGACTATTTTATTAGAAATAATAGGTAAAACAGACCTCTGTTTAACTTGCAGTCATTGGCTGCCTTTTTAAACATCTTTTTATTCATTTTTTAAACCAAGTCAATTAACCCTTATGGAAAAGTCTTCTAGAATTTAATAGGGATAAAACTAATAAGGATCTATAGAAACTGGATAGGATTCTATAGCGGTTACCCCGAAAACCTTTGGCTCCAGATCCTCAGTTCGTGTAAATTGGCGTAACTGCACGGAAGTAAATGGAGCTATGTTGATTTACACCAGTGAAGGATTTGGCCAGTAGAATTTAACAGAGAATGACATCTTTTGTTTTGAGCCTTCCTATAGAATTCTGTGGCCCTGATGCGATTTTCTATTAAATCCTATGGGATGGTTCAAAACACCTACAGAAAGGATATAATTTTCTGGTGACTTCTATAGGACTTTTCTATGAAAGTGGGTCTTTGTTTCTCCCCCTTTTTCTAACCCTCCTCTTTGTTACCGAAATATCGGGTCCACCTCAGCGCTTCATCGTACGCTATGGCTTCCACTCTGAGGAATTATGAATGAGAGGCTCAGTCCCGCCCACACACCCAACACCCAAGTGTATGAGACAGAAAATATTAACCAATTAACCAGAACAGAACCAGAACCAGAACAGATAGTGTTTCCTTATCCTATTAGGACTCACCTTATCGGAGCACGAACCCCAGGGGCTGTAGTGAAGTCAGAAAGAGGGGCTAAGCACCCCGTTGGCGCTGTTCCTAGTTCGCTGCAGCCGTCCGGAGTCCAATGTCCAAGCTAGGAGGTCCCTTCGTGGTCGCCAAAAACTGTTACCGAAATATTGGGTCCACCTAGCTGAGAGCCAATAACAGCCAGACAGGGATAAGGAAAGGTTACTTTATTCTGCAGAAAAAAGGAGAGTTTGTACCTTGGTACAAGACTCTAATTTACACAGAAATTACAGGTCTTTTATACACACTTAGACAAGGCCCTGGTCGTGTTAACATCTGATTGGTGGTAGCCAGACCTCGGATGTCTGCTATCTGGTCAGTGTAAACCGGTCTGGGACAGTGATTTCTGCCTTAGCGAAGGCCAATGTAAAAGTTCAGGGTCCTGTGTAGGCGAGACATCTACTTCCCCCTAGTGGCCTCTGGTTGCCATAGCTGCTGGTTGTTAAGGGGGGTTCATTGTACCTTATGACTTTCACATCTTCCTTCTCCCTCATGCAACTGGCTCATTTGCAACATTTTTGCTGCAATCCTGCCGAGTTTCATTTTCACTTTTTTATTGAGAAATCAAAATCTTTTGGCATTAAAACCCCCCCAATATTTAATTTTCCATAGCAGGTGAAAATTACACTCTGCATGAGAGCAAAGAAAACAATACTTCAAGCTCAGAGCGCTGACGTGGGAGCTGCAGAGATGACGTTCAAGCAACATGGCACAATGGAGAAAATATTTAAAAATGAGGGAAACATTTTTTTGGAGCTCAGCTACAGATTTTTAAAAAATGAATAAATCCAGATGCAGTAGAAGCAACAAAGGGGAAAAAGTTTTCAACTGAGAGCAGAAGGAAGAAGCTCAGGAAGAAAATTTTACCGGTTGTTCAATCTTAGATCAGAGGGTGGAAGTAAAATGTAAAGTTCCTGTATTATTGATATATTTCTATAAAAGGCAATGGGGCGATACATGAAAGGAGGCAACTTAGCATCTACTATTATGGCTACTTAAGGGAACAATTCTGCAACACTTCGGTACAATGGAACTTACTCTTGCAAGAACCCCATTGTCCTTATTTACACTGGCATTTGATATGTGGTTCAGAGAATGCATTAATGGAGATATGCAATCTCTTCTGCTGGAGCTAAATGACTGTCTATGCTAACATTTCTCTTAATAAAATCCCCTACCATTGTACGATCATCGCTGGTGTAGCAGCAGGAGGGCCAGGCTACTGGCAGTCAGTGGTCTTTTAATTACCATCTAGACGTGGTCCAAGCAAGGTTAATCAACACTATAATTAAAATACCAGTGCCCTGCATAACAAGTCACTAAGACTTATACATAGGTACATACACCTTTTCTTTTTTACCAGCCCCAGCAAAGTATCCTCTTTGATTTGCTAGATGTGCATGAGTGTTTGCATTTACATAGATGAAGGTTAGAGCTTGAGAGCTTAGTGTTTGGAGTTCCCAGAGTGTTTACCTCTAAGCTCCTGTTATAGAGAGGATGCTATCAAATAATATCAAAGCAATGGTGTATCACAATTCTTAGGTCACACTCTGCAATGGAGTTAGTTAGTCCAGTGGCTCTCAACCTTTCCAAACAACTGTACCCTTTCCAGGAGTCTGATTTGTCTTGCATACCCGCAAGTTTCACCTCACTTACTTAGAAAATCAGACATAAAAATACAAGTGTCACAGCACACTATTACTGAAAAATTGCTTACTCTCATTTTTACCATATAAATATAAAATAGATTGGAATATAAATATTGTACTTACATTTCAATATATAGTCTATAGCACACTATAAACCGGGGGATAGCTCAGTGGTGTGAGCATTGGCCTGCTAAACCCAGGGTTGTGAGTTCATTCCTTGAGGGGGCCATTTAGGGATCTAGGGCAAAAATTGGGGCTTGGTCCTGCTTTGAGCAGGGAGTTGGACTAGATGACCTCCTAAGGTCCCTTCCAACCCTGATATTCTATGATAAACAAATCCTTGCCAGTATGAAATTTCAGTTTGTATGACTTCACTAGAGCTTTTGTTGTAGCCTGTTGTAAAACTAGGTAAATATCTAGATGAGTTGATGTACCCTTGGAAGACCTCTGCATGCCCCCAGGGGTACGTATACCAGTGGCTGAGAACCAGAGTTAGACAACTATCAAGTACAATGAGGTAGATTCAGTCCTCAGTTAAACCCATGCAACCTTATTGACTTCAGGCTTTCAGGACTTTATAGTGTTTCTGATCTTGTCCCACTGAAGTTAATGGAAGTGTGATAGCGTGCTTAGAGGACCAGGCAGCTTAGCAGTTAGCACACCTTGCTTCTGGCCCCTTACATCTCTGACCAGACAGCAGGGGTGCCTGGGTCCTAACCTTAGACCAGGAATCAGCTGGCCTCCGTCTGCATGTGGGCCTCAGCACTTAAGGGGATATGGTAGGGGGAACCAGGACCTCCCGCTCCAGCCAGTCCCAGCTCAGGGCCCCACGGGAAGCAACAACACAAGGGTCCTTCTGGCAGACAGTGTAAGTCCACTGCCCTTGGCTACTTCCTACCTATGTCTCTTCAGACTGGGGCCAGCCACTATAGTGCAGACAGTCTGTAGCGGGTCACCTGGACTAGAACCTCCTTGTGGATCTCGTGCAGCATTCTGCTGTGGCGTCAGGTCCCTCTGGGTGGGGGCAGGTGTAAGATTGGCGTGGCCTAGCCCCCAACATCCTTAAAGTCAAATAATAAAGTTCATTCTCTACTGGGCACGCCCCAGTCTCCCTCAGCCAGGGACACAATGCTTCTCCTCCCCCGGCAGCTGTCCCAGGGTCAGGCTTGTAATAATGTTCCTCTAATGCAGAGAGGCAGCGCTAATTCTGCCCCTTTCACCAGTCAGCCCAGAACTAAGCCACTTGCTCTCCTTTTCTTCTGCCTCCAGGCCTGACATTGGCTGCAGGTGTAGCAGGGTGGGGCTAGCTGGGCCTATAGGCTTTCTTTAACTCCTTTGCTGCTGGTGTGAGGTTTCTCTGCTCCATTGCAGGGAGCTTTGATGACTTCAGTGAAACCCTGGGATTGCATGGGTCCAAGCTAACCTAGGCGAAAACTCCCTGATTCATGCTTGTGCGGTTTTTTTAAAATTTGCTTTTCAGCTGTATATGTTTTTCAAAACCTTAACTTGTTTTTTCCTCTTTCTTCCAATTCTTTTTAGCATCTTGGAACATGCAGTGCAAATGGAATGGAGTGACTATGACTATGAGCACTATATAAATATCTCCATAGCTAGTTTAGATGACCAATTAATAGATAAGACATATTAGATTACCTGCTCCTGCTCTCATTGCAGTCAATAGTCATTTTGCTATTGCCTTTCTGGGAACAGAATTGTGTTCAAATACTGTTGCACTTACTGCGGAAATATTGTCAGGCTGGAAAGCATGAAAACCCTGCAAATCTTGCAGGTCTGGATTTCCAGCTGGTGAGATGCTCCAGGAATTAATTCAGAAGAGCTATATTTTGTTTCTCCCTCGCCCACCCCACCTCAACCAGTTTAAAATTTTAAAGGGCCTCATCCTGCTCCCTTTGAAATCCATAGGAGTTTTGCCATTCTTTTCAATTAGCGTGACCAGACAGCAAGTGTGAAAAATCGGGACGGGGGTGGGGGGTAATAGGAGCCTATATAAGAAAAAGACCCAAAAATTGGGACTGTCCCTATAAAATCGGGACATCTGGTCACCCTATTTTCAATGGGAAAAGGAATGTGTGTAAACTATTCTGCTCTTCCTTGACAACTTGTGTGCTGCTTGTTAGCGCCAAACACTTGTCACCAAAGTTATTCTGACAGAAATAAAAAAGGAAGGCAAATCAAGAGAACAGTAAACCCCTTGAGTGCTTTGGGGAAATACAATGCAGTATATAGCAAAGAGGACCTAGGTCAGGCTATAAGTGAAGAATTTCCATGCCAATTAGAAATGAGCCTCTGGGTAGCCACTGGTCTCCCCTTAATGCCGAGAGCCAAGTAAGTAACCCTACTAATCCGGAACTTACAAATATTTCAGTCAGAGAGTCAGTACTTGGATTAAGCAGCCAAAGGCTGGTGTGACTTGGCCCAAGCTTATAATCAGCTTTTAGCATCATCACTGCCCCTGTGTGAAGAAAAGAAACACAATGTGAAAGGAGATAGGAGAATATCAATTAGAAGGGAAACGTTGCTTTTAAAATTCAGCTGTGGCCTTATTTTCTTCTAATGGATCCTTTTCCAACCCACCCTGAGTAAAGCAACTGGCAGTGGCATGTGATATGCATTGCAGATGGATCATGTGTCACCCATACAGCTGCACATATCTTGCACACAGGTGTTCGATTTTGTGTCTGCCAGCTGCCCAGCAGCAGCCAGATATTTTGTGGCCAAGGGACAAGAGGGGAGCAAAATCTTCACACTTGTTTGGAAAGAGAGAGAGAGAGTGAGAGAGAGAATGTGAGACAGAGTTGTGGTGCAGGGAGAGGGTGAGAAGGCATAAAGCCATCTCCACACGTATGCTCAGGGCCAGATTGTCCCTTCAGATCCTGCACAAACTCAGTCAAAATCAGGAGTGTCCAACCTCTGAAAATCCTGCTCCCCAGACCATTGTGTAGAGGAGACCCTCTGTGTGTGGAGCTGCGCTGGCTGAGCTGGGAGGGGAGAGCGTGTCCTTTACAGCACTGTAACGCTTGCCCTTGACTCTGCAGATGGAGCTCAGCAAGTCCAGGGACCTGCACATGGGGCAGTGCCAGGAACAAAGGGTGGGGGAGGTGCCAAGGGAAGAGGTGTAACTTCCCCAAGCCCTTTAGGAAATACTCCAAAAAATAAATTTAGCCTTAGGCCTCCTGTGGGTCCCCCTACTGTGTGTGGATTGTGGGGAATCTACAGGTGCTGGCAGTGGAGCCAGTTCTTCAGTCCACCAAAGAGGGGGCAAACCTGTCAGGCAGAATGATTTGAGGAACATCCTGCATGCCAAACCTTCCTTTCTCCCTCCCGCTTTGGGCCTGCAACCGGGTACCAGGTTTATTTTACCTTAGACCTTAGATCTTCCTGTGCCAGGCAGTCCAGTTCCTCCGAGTATCAGGTTTGGAGTAACATTTGAGCCTTCAGATGTCCCAGGGTATCCAAGCATTGCTAAAGATTCTTCATCAATTGGTGAGATTGTCCATGGATTCCCACCTTCTCTCTTCTGGGAACTTTTGCTTCGTTTGGTATTCTGAAGGATCCCAGGCATTCTGCCTGTTTCCTTGTGTCATTGTATATTTCCATATTTCCTAACATTCCCTCACTAAAACTCTCCTCTGATGAGATACCTACAAAAAGCTTGACAGTGGCTAGACATCTGGGGCCACTGCTTTTCACGCTAACCAGTATTGCTTTGTTTCTTTGTGCTCTCCTTTGTATGTCTGTGCCCAGATATTGTCTCTTGCCGTCTACTGAGACTGTAAGACTCATTGGGGAACGGACTTTTTGTTCAGTGTTTGTACAGTGCCTAGCACAATGGGGTCCCCATCCATGACCGGGGGTCCTTGGCATTAACACAATACAAATAAATAATAATAACATACAAAGTCTTTCCCATTTGGCCATTATCCACTCTTTCCACAAAGTTAGAGGAGATCTTTCTCTAGGGTAGATGACACTGGATAAGGTAGAACTTCCTTAGCCAAATCAGGATAACATGCTGTATGAATACATTATTTAAATGAAGGCCACCCTTTAAAAGTGGCTCCATCTTCTGTATTCAGTGACTATGTTCCCTATTACTCCTGGTAATAGTTGAAATTTCAGCACATCTTTCTTTGAAATGCTGCTTGACTAATGTGTAACTACAACAGAGAAATCTAAATAGGTCCCTTGATAGACTACTTCCTCACGCATTTGGGAATCTCTTAAGCCATTTTTTGTCACTCTTTTCTTCATTGGAATGTTGGCAACCAACAAATCAGCAACCAAATCTTTTTATTGCGAGACCTGCCTTCAATTGTGATTTTATTGGTTACTCCTTTCCTGTTTGAAGACAAGACTGATTAAGTTTTTCAGTTCTTCATAAGGCATAAATGGAAATTACTAAGGAAATCTAATTTTGGTCAATTGTTTTCTAACTGTTAGAAGAAATTAGTTAGCACTGAGAAAAATTTTTGTCTTAGATCTGAACCCAATTTATTTCCTTTAGCACAGCCACACTATACTGAAGTCCTGAATACCTTTGTCTCAGTGTATAGCCTCAAAATCTATTCAGTGTCTGGAAAGATAGTAAGTATGCTGAGAAATACTGTATTTCCTTCAGTCTATCTAATCTTTTTATCAATCTACCTACTCCTAGAGGTTTATATACCACCAATCCCCATAGAATCTAGGTGCTAAATTTCAAGGACAATTCAATGATATAATTCCTACTAACCAGTAGTTCAAGAAAAATATGATTTTATTGAGAATGCCCTTACCTTTAAAGAGTACTGACCCTCTCCCATTAAGAAGATTGTGATAGTAAGATGTGTTTAGTTTTTGCCTCTTTGAAAAAGGATGTTTTTAAAGAATATTTTGACATTGGGAAGTCCCAATTTCTCATCCCTGTGGGAAAGGAGAAGTAAACTATCCTAGCAGGATTTGAAAAATGTCCTTCTTCAAATCAAGGCATCATAAAACAAAAAAAAATCATATTCTTTTGTTTTCAGTAATAAGATTAGTGTAAGTAAAAATATCTCGACAATAGAAGTAGAAATATTAAACATAGTTGATTTTACCCTGTGCTACACAGTGTTGCATCTGGACTAGTCTCGTGGCCTGCAGTAGTTAGCACTGTCAATGAAGAGACATAGGCCTGGTTCCTGTGTCTGGTGTAATATTGTGCTGCAGTGCTTACAGGAACTGGGAGTGCTGTAGAGGAGGATATTTAGCCTATGGAGGTGAGGGAGCAGCGTGTATTTTTCTTCAATGACTCATCTGATTATTCTACCCTGTTAAATCACACCAGTGGTCAGTGCAATGGTACCAAATATGACAAATGTAGAACAATTATGTAGATATATATTCAAAAAATGTTTAAATTTTACTTTAACACAGGGATGGCATTGCTTACATAAAAAGGATGTTGAGCTTTGGTAATCCTAGGGAAGTTAGCCTTAACATGTAGGACTGAAAACTTTTATTCATCAAAGTCATCATCAGTATCTGTGTCTAGGGCACCCATAGACACATCACACTGATCCTTGTCCGTGCCCCACTCACCCATCTACGTACAAGGCAGACTGCTAGCCAAACATTTGTCAGGTGGTGAGTATATCATCTTGGCACACGAGCAGTTGATTAGCTGAAGGATTGATTTGGGAGCGCATGGTATGTCACACATGATATGATCAGTCCAGCCCTCAAGATTCATCCATGCCCAATATGGGAGGATAATTTTGGATATGCTTGGCTATCCTGGAGCCATTCCATTGCTTGATAATTTGCCTTCTTGATAGCAGGTATAAGAGCACCCCTTGTTGGTGGCAATTTTTCTCCATTTACTCATAGACTTTAAGGTCAGAAGGTACCATTATGATCATCTAGTCTGACCTCCTGCACAATGCAGGCCACAGAATCTCATCCACCCACTCCTGGAATAATCCTCTCACCTATGTCTCAGCTATTGAAGTCCTCAAATCATGGTTTAAGTCTGCTTCTTGGAAAACATCCATCAATGTAGCTCTGCAAGTGTCATAATGTTGGTCTTCAAATGCTAAACTCAACCTCCAGAGCATTGATGACCTCATCAGTGACTGTCTCAGCCATTCTGAGCACCTCCAGAATGAGGAAAGTTTTTGGAAACAGAATCAAATGACTTCCACTAAGGTATTGGTCTTTCCAGCCAACCTTCCAGTAGTGTCACATCCTGTAAGGGCACAGAAACCTGTCAGTGTAGTGGCTTTTAATGGTCCGAGTGATAGGAACACATCTCTGAGGGATCTGTAATGATTCTGTTCCTCAGGAGCAGGCACAAAACCAGAATTGTGTGGAAATCTTGGTTAAAATCTCACTAAAAGCACTAGAACATTTATATCTTGTGCAAAAATCTGGAGTTTATCATCACTTCTCTGTGTCATTGATGGTGTGCAAGATAATTGTAGTGTCAGCCTCCTCAAGGGAACTACAAAGAAACTCCACTGAACAGTGCAGGGCAGCAACTTCATTATGCCATCAAAAAGAAAATAAGAAAGAAATACTTGTGGTACCTTAGAGACTAACAAATGTATTTCAGCATAAGCTTTCGTGGACTACAGTCCGCTTCGTCGGATGCACGGAATAGAACACTCAGTGAGAGGATATTTATACAGTCAGAGAAACATGAAAAGGTGGAAGTAACCATATCAACTGTAAAAGGCTAAACAGTTAATTAGCCTTTTACAGTTGATATGGTTACTTCCACCTTTTCATGTTTCTCTGACTGTATAAATATCCTCTCACTGAGTGTTCCATTCCGTGCATCCGACGAAGCGGACTGTAGTCCACGAAAGCTTATGCTGAAATAAATTTGTTAGTCTCTAAGGTGCCACAAGTATTTCTTTATTATTTTCTTTTTGCTGACACAGACTAACACGGCTACTACACTGAAACCTGTCATTATGCCATGTGATGATAAAATTCTCTGAGCAATTATTTGCATGCTGGAGCATTTTTCCTGCAAGATATGCAGTTAACTCATCCTTCGTGTGAGTATGAGACAGTAGCATCTTCATTGTGACATTGGAGATGTTCATCAAAGTCAGTGATTTGTATTGGACAGGTGCAAAACCATGGCGTCGCGTCTTTCAGGTAATATTTTTAATTGATTCCTCTACATATGTGTCAAACGTGAAGTGGACTTCATCGTAGGTCCAGTATATTTTCTGTAGCCTCATATTGAAATGTTCAGCTAAATCTTGTCAGGTGTTAACAGTTTCTGGCTTGTCAGGAGCTTATACCTCAGCCATAACAACGATGACTTCTTCACTAAAAGGCCTCTGTGGTGTAAGTCACTGGTCACTTTGTCAGTAGGTGTTGGCTTAGGAAGGCCATGCAAGATGCGCATTCGTTTGCTTTTCTTCTGGCACATATGCATTGTTCCGTCACATTTGAACATCAATCGTGGTACCACATAGAACTTGTACTTTCCAAAGTCTCACATAGATCAACATTATGCTCAAACCTGGACACAATCAAGAGATGAGCAAACAATGACCTGTCTGTGGTTAGCTCTGTAATAGTTCCTTCTATCTTGACTCTGACTTTCTTTGTTGCATTTGAGCCCAGATTTAGTCTGTTCTTCTTGACTGGATCCCATAGATTGACAAAGCTTTGGATAATTCTTTGGTTTTTGAAGGCTTCATGCAAGTAATGACCCAAAGTACCAATTTGACTGACATAGTTAGCTGTCTCATTACTGAAGACTGCTTTCGTCATTACATTAATGAGCTCTGGTCCATCATGTGTGAACGAGTTGCCAGTGCAAGTAAGCTCATCCATGGCTTTAAAATTACCCCTTCTTGGCTTTTCTCCTTCTTTAGCGTATGTGCAACATGTCTCAGGTGGCACGTCACCAGGATTCATCACCGAATTTGGTCCACTGGTTGGATCATTAGCTTCCCCGGCTTGGGCTGGGTATTGACGGGGAGTGACTTGAATGCTGATCCATGCCCCCTCTTGGCTTTTAACAGCCCCTACTGAATCTAGTTGATGCTTGGTTAGTTCTGGGGAAGTCATCCCAGCCATGCTTAATGTTCTGTTCAAAGTTCAACGGAGTTCTGGGTTTGTCAGGTAAAACCATGAAAGAGCTAGTGCTGAAGTCATTGTGATCTCTGATGCACCACTTAAAGAAGTAGTACTGGTCCAGTTGTATTATTTTTTCAGGTTTGACATCAACTAAGGAATCCTGAAGCACCCACATACTTCAGGACAAAATCCTTTTCCATAAAAATTTAGCAGTTGCAAACAGTCTTCATATAACTGTTGATGGCAGCAATTTCTCCTGCTTTCGATAGCACCATGTATTTTGCAGCTTTTAAGGATATGTGCTGTGATTCATTTCTGTGGATAGGATTGCTAAAACTACATCCATATCCCACAGTTCATCTTCAATAAGTGCTGTAAGAGCCCTTCTGCTAAGCATTTGTTCCTCTTCAACCCTGTTCAAAGCACATATTTCTCTGTACTTAGACTCTGCATTGGCCATTACCACCACTTTCCCATCCCATTCCTCTGCAAGGCAATTTATGTACTCCACCTGGATCACACAGTTTGCAGTAGTAAAATCAGCATTTCTTTCTGTTGCTTTTACCTTTTGATGCAACACATTACATACAGTCCTTGGTGTGGCATTCGATGTGATATGCAATGTTGTAAGCTTGGGAGTATTTTGGGTTAATGCACACTTAACTATACTTGCCAAGTGTAAGCTCTCTGAAGTGAAGCCTACAAGAGAAGTGAGGTAACCGAGTAAGCTCTCTGTTGGCATCTGCTGGAGAGCAAAGGGTGTTGACTGAGTGATGCATTGCCTCATTTACATAGCAACTGTGTTCTTTGCCGTCATCTGCTGGAGATGAAGAGGAGTCAACCGAGTAAGGCAGTGCCTCATTTACATACTAACTGTGAATAGTTTGGGGTATAATTTGGCTAAACTTTGTACTTGGGTTGATATTTCAGAGATTACCTTGTTGGGAACTGCCTGGGCAAAGCCTGGACAATGACTGGGTTTGGAGGAGTCACCCTGATGAAGACTAACGTTTGCCGAGGTTTGAGTGGAGAGAGACTGCACATTATTGACTTTCTGCTGGAAATACCTCTTTGGGTGGTAGGGATGCTGGCAGGGTTCTTAGGTCCCTCGTGTTTTTGTACCTAAAAGAACTGAGCTGTGAGCTGCAGTTGGCTCAACATCATTTCCAGTCATTTGGTCTGTGGCAAACATAAAACAGAGCCTAAGAGCTGTTCTGGTTACCTGGTCAGCAGGTAGAGCAAAGAGGGAGTTGGGTTCACCTCCAACACCAGCAGGATAGCAGTGGGCAGAGCAAAGCAGGAGTTGGATACACCCTTAGCCTCCAACATGAAAATAGCAGGCTGAGAGCAGTTGTGTGAACTATGGTGGGAGCACAGGAGTTTTAGCATCAATCTACACTGGCCTAAAGATGCTGCATCAGCCACTTGGAACAGTGACTTGTGCTCCCTCAGGTAGCAGGTGGTAGAAAGTGTTATATTGCAAAGTGTGTCCCAATTCACCCTGTCCTTTCCCTAATAAAGTTATTTTGTTTAAAACCTCTGTTGAATGTGTTTGCGAGTGGGTACAGATTTGCCTATCAAAGGCGTTCAGAGTGGATATAGGTTCCTAGATTTCTGGGTGGGGGTTTAAGCCAAAACAAGACAAACTGTAGATAATCCCCTAAAAAATAAGGACCCGGCCTCTTGCTTTGAAAGCCATTGGCAGAAGGGTTACACGTGTAATATTTTCACTAAGAGTAATTGCTTCATATAGTTTCTCACCTGTGTCATGTGTTGAAACTGTGCTTAATGGATGCCTTCAGGTTTCCAGCTTACCACAAAAAAGCAGGCCTTCTTCTAGAAATGCACGCCATGGGACCCAGTATAAGGCGTGTCTCTCCCAAAGCTGGCATTTGTCCTGGCATTTTCAACTTTTTCTTGATGCTTGGTGTACTCCCTCGCCAGTCTTGCCAAATTCAGTTTGGTGCACATCTGACAGCATGTAGTGTGTCACTGAGAGTTGTGTTTAACCATATCCTCCTCGGTGGTATTCTCCAAAGATTCAGTTACTAGCTGATACTCTTCATCTCCCCATTGAGGGCTAAAAATGATCAAGACCAAGTAAAAAGGAAGAAATTTGGGATTGTAATTATGTTATGTAATGAAACATTCCGTAACTATGTCAATACCCTTTGCAAATGGATTCCAGTAATTGCTGGTGGATGCTTATGTCTTATCCAGTGCCTCATTACAACTCTTGGCATAATAAACAAAGGTGATAATCAATACCACTGAACTGCCTATTTTTTGCCAATGTCGGCAAATTAACTTGAAGCACTCTTTCCCTTTATATTAATCTGCAACATTAAAAAAATTAACCAGGTACCATGTTCTGACCATTAACTGATAGTACAGCACTGTCAGTCAAGGGCCACAATTTAACTTTGTGAGGGCTGCATATCTGTATTAAAGTGTAACTAAAAACATTGATTTTTAAACATTTTCTTGAATATATAGCAGCATTATTGTTCCAGGTTTGTCATTTTTGGTACCATTGTGTTCGTGAGAGAAAGGTCTTTTGAGTGATACCCAACATGACTCATTTCTGATGGCGTATTATCAAAACTTCCACCAACCTGAGGAGCTGGGGTGGGAAAGGGGGCAGCGAGTCCCCCCACCACACTACAGAGGGTAACACCATTGAAATTTATGATTCTGTAGATTTTTACAAATCAAATGACACCTCCCTTACCTTTGCATCATTAACTTACCCATGCGATTACACATGCTCCCAGACTATGTCCTTTTCAGAAATGGTCCTTCCAGGAGTGATGTAAGACCTAGCAGTCGCTATATTCTGTTTATTTTTAACATACTGTAGTTTTGGGGAAAATCCACTACGGACAGAACAAAATGATGCACTCTGCTTGTTCCTGCTGTTTTTCTGAGGCAATGGCAAGTAAGCATGCTAAGGGACAGGTGACGGGAAATCCTTTAAAAACAACTTAACAGAGTCTAGGGCAATGGTTTTCAAACTTTTGTAGTGGTGACCTTTTCACACGGCAAGCCTCTGAGTGCGACCCACCTTATAAATATTTTTAAAGTGTTTTAATTTAACACTATTATAAATGCTGGAGGTGAAGCGGGGCTTGGGGTGGAGGCTGACATCTCATGACACCCCCCCCCCCCCCAGGTAATACCCTCACCACCCCCGAGGGGTCACGATTCCCAGTTTGAGAACCCCTGTTCTAGGGTACGAATGTCTGAAAATAAAACTAAAGCAGTGGTCCCCAAACTGGGGCACGTCCACCTAGGGAGGCATGGAGGAATGTTCGGGGTCACATGATGAGGCCCGGGCCAGCCCCCACATCAGGTGGGAAGGGAGCGCCATGCTTCCAGCCCTGCTCCACCCCCAGACCAGCTCCGCCCTCAACCCCGTTCAGCCTCCAGGCTCAGCTCTGCTGCTGAGAAAGCCTTGGCTGTGCAATAATGCTGCCGTGGGGGCACAGAGAGATTCCATTCATGGTAAGAGGGGACACGACTGGAAAAGTTTGTGCGAGTTTAGTGAAGGAGTGGAAGATTATAAAATACCAAACTGTTTCCAGATATCCCCAGAAGGTTTAGACTAGCAACCAATTTTAGTCATTTAGGGCCAGATTTTAAAATCTATTTACATGTCTGTCTCCCATTTATTTAAACCCCCCACGGCACCTAAATACCCTTTAAAATCTATCCTTTAGTCCCTGATTCAGGAAATCATCCCTATTCAGACAACACTAAATCACATGCTTTAATTATGTGTGTTCTTAACTGCTGTCCTGAATAGGGATGGATATTAGCACACTGTTAAATGTTTTCCTATATCAGGACCTTCCTTTGTTGCATTTGTTTACGTAGTACTTTGGTTATGCCTTGACCATTCTCACATTTCCGCAGTCAATGGATCGTCTATGTGAGACTCTTTTTGTGTTGTAAGCTGCCACAGTAGCATATGAAAGAGGAGGCTATAGCTTGTGCTGTAGAATTTGGAAGCAGATTTGGTAGTAAAGTGCACAAGGCATGGATGCTTATGAGCCTTTGTACCTGGCAATAACAGTGAAAATCAGCCATCTTTGTGGCGGAGAGCAGCAGCCGCCAATTGGTGCACAGCAACACTACACAGCAGTGTGGAGAAGGGGACATTTTGATAAAGGACTGTCCCAGGGTGCTCTACTCACCACTGGAGCACCTCCTTTTGGCCACATCTGGGGATTAGCTCTGCCAAGCTGTCGCCCCTTCCTGCGGTTGCACTCCATCATTCTCTGTTTCTCACTCTCTCAGGACTCAACTGCTCCTGCTTCGTGGCTTCGCCCTCTGGCGCGCTCACTGTAGTCTTCCCCTTCCAAGGGTATCAAAGTTTCTCAGGACTGTCTCAGGCAGTCTTCCCGTTCACTGCCCTTTAATAATATCACTTCCCCAATGACTGGTAGGGGAACCCAGGCCCATCCTCTCCATGGGGTTCCAGCCCACAGACCCTAAACCAAGGGTTCTCAAAATGGGGATCGGGACCCCTCAGTGGGTCATTGAGATTATTATTTGGGGGGTCGCAAGCTCTCAGCCTCCACCCCAACCCCACTTTGCCTCCAGCATTTATAATGGTGTTAAATATATAAAAAAGTGTTTTTAATTTTTAAGGGGGTGTTGCACTCTGAGGCTTGCTACGTGAAAAAGGTCACCAGTGCAAACGTTTGAGAATCACTGCCCTAAACAAACAGTCAAGGTCTATACAGTCCCAAATCATAGTGCTGTATCTATGGGCGACTTCCTACTTTGCATTCTCACCCAGACAGTGACTACATGTCTCTCTTTACAGCCCCCTATTTGCTCCCAGCTACTGGGCTTTATACAGGTCACTCCTGTTCCTGTCC
The DNA here is from genome assembly GCA_037349315.1 of Chelydra serpentina. Lineage (NCBI taxonomy): Eukaryota > Metazoa > Chordata > Testudines > Chelydridae > Chelydra > Chelydra serpentina. Next base: position 43,410,213 of record JBAIAC010000001.1, read on the forward strand.
AGATGAGCCTTGTCTCTAATTAGTCCTTGTTCCATGGCTCCTCCTCCAGGTGCAGCCTAGGCAGTTAATTGGCCCACCTGGCCTCTTTAACCCTTTCAGGCCTTGTATGGGGAGGACACCCCATCATGAGGACAAAGCTCTACTCTTACAAGACGTGCCAGATTTTCATGACTTAGTTTCTTTTTTTGCCCCCACAATTCTGAATTTAGCGCATGAAGCTGTTTAAGTACCTGGCTGTGCTCACAAATCAGGTACTTAGCCTTCCAACTGGCCAAAATCACACCCACAAATAATTCTGACTGCAAAACAAAATGTGCAAAATTGTGCATGTTAAAAGGCCCCTTAAAGCCTGACTGAAAATCAGGTCATTCATGTCTACTCAAGGCAGTCCCTGGATGCCAATAATTTTGATTACTAAATTAACCTTATTAATGGAATCAAGGTGTGGTGCACAGAAGTGCTGGAAAAATGGGTTAGGATGACAAAAAGTTCATACCCACATCACATAACAGGCATCAATATCCACTGTTTCCAGTGCCTACTGCTCCAATTAGTAATCAAGATCATAATACTTTCCATGCATAGGATCTTGAAGCACTTTACACATATTTTAAGCTTCACAACCTCGCTGGGAGGAAATGTATCCCCATTTTACAGATAATAAACTAAGGAGCAGAAGTTATGTGGCTTGTACAGCAAGTCACAAGTGAGACTAGAACCCAATAGTCCTGGCATCACCTTCCCTGTTTTAAAAAAATGTCTGTGTGGACAAATAGAAAGTACAGAAACTATGGTGTGGAAGAAGCTGGATTTTACCATTTTAAAACCGGCTGTTTTATTGCACAGAAGCATTGGTTAAACTGGATTGAACAACCATGTTTGACACCTGCTAGGGCAGAGAAAGTGAGCTGGGAGAGTTCTGAACATGACGGACTGGCTGATCCCATGGACCTGCTTGTGCTGCAGTTGAAAAGGAAGCCAGAGCTGGCTTCAAGCAGCTTGAAATTGACATCAGCACCCATTTTTAGATGAGCAGCAGTTTGGCCTTATAATTTCAAGCCGTTACAGATGCAGGTTGGCACAGCGTGTTCTGGATCTGTGACCAGAAGAGACATAGGAGAGAAGCAGAGAAAAGGGAGGGAAAGGGAAGGGGAGGGAGAAAGTACAGAAATCGAGACAGTGAAGAAGAAAGTGAAGCCAGAATGGTTGAACCCAAAAAAAGGGAGTAGATGGTGAGAGAGGAAGAATTAGGAGGAGAGAGAGGAGAGACTAAAGAGACAGGACAAATAGTAGGAACAGATAAAACACACAATGTAAAAAGAAAGAATAACGAACAGACTGACAGTACGTAAAAGAAAAGGGGGAAAAGAGACAACGTTAAAAAAGGAAATGGGAAACAAATATATTATTTCATTACCCTTCACATTGCATTAGTGCCCACAATGCGCTAGACACTATCCAAACATATAGGAAAGGACAGTCCTTCCACCAAAGAACTTATTGTCTCAGAAGACAACTGCCAGACAGTATTAGATGGGTAATAAAGAAACAAAATATCTTAGGTACATGTTTTGTTCATTTTTCCCCTTTTCTTTACAGAATTTCCTAACCCTAGCTGCTGCATATCTAGCTGCTGACCTCCCCCATTACTATGGTCCCTCACTTTAAAACAAATCCACCAAATTCCCCGTTATGCCAGAGCACTGCTTGATTCATGACTCCCACCCAACATTCAATGAGAAAATGAACTTCTACCTTTCCTCAGCGTACCTGTCAATAGCCAGGCCCTGCAGGCAACAGAAATGGGCAGAACACTGTGACATCACAGGACAGGACACCCACCTCTGTGGAGCTGTGCTCTCCTTTTCTATCCTGTCACTGCAGCTCCTCTGGTAGATCCTGGCAGTAGAGCTTAGCAAAAATCAGAATTTCCATCCTCAGGGAAATTCTGATACTTCAACTTTTTTTGTCCCAAATCAGGACAAAAAGTTGGAACACTGACATTTTTTGCAGAACAAAATATTCCAAAAAATTTAAACTCGGAAATGGTGAAACATTGCATATCATCATTTGCAATCAAAATGAAACATTTCAACATTCCCCAAATCGAAATGTGTTGTTTCGATTTGTCGAAGTGACTTGAAAAGCATCATTTCCCCATTGTGGCACAGTGCCATATAGGAGCAGGACCAGGCTTCCTGGCTGGACTACATCTCTCATATATATCCAGAGTGAAGTGATTCCCATGGTGCACCATGCAGCTTAGTTAAATGGGAGTGCACATTGCATTATGGGAGGTATAGTCTTCCAGGAAGCCCAGTCCATAGAAGAGGGTGGGGGGAATGAAGTACAACTCCCATGGGGCAATGTGCTGCTATAGAGAAATTAAATTTAATGTTGAATTGATTCAAAACTAATGGTTTAGGGTCATTTCAACAAAACAAAATATTCCAATTCCATTTTCCCAATTGAAAAAGGGAAATTTTTGGAAAAAACAATGGAAAATTCCCAACCGTCTCTAACCAGAAGGTTTCCAACCTCCAGTGGTAGGAGGGGCTTGTCTGTACTGTAGTGGAGGCTGCTCCCATGTGGCTAGCCCCCAAAGGGTTTATGGGCTGTGAGGGTCTAATACAGGTCTGGGGCTAGGCAGGACACAGAAAACAAGTCATCAGTTTTAGGTCACGTACTGTACTTCCCTTGCCCTTTTATTTCTGTCAATATCTTTAGTACCGTATATAAATGTTTTAATAAAAATCGGTGAATTGTTATTTATTATCAATGGCGCTGAATGCAATTTCTTCAAATACCAGGATTATTAGTGCAGTGGACAATGGAGGGTTGAAGCAGAAAGCTGGGATTCTTGGGATCCAGGACTTGCAGCTAGGAGGGGTCCAGACACAGAAGTGAGTCTGGAATCAGGAAAAGCTGCAGTGCATGGTGTGCTCCAGACACAGCAGTGAGTCACTGAGCAGACGGAACTGCAGAACACAGCCAATTGCTGCCAGCTAGAACTCAGGAAGGAGGCGATGCATCATGGACCTACCGATAGCTCTCCGCTACTCCTCAAGTCATGTTGCAATGTGATCTAAGGGAAGAGTGGAGCTGCATGACTCAATTGGCATATGCAGCACTTTGGGGGTACAAGGATGTTTCTTCTGGCTTGGGGCATATGGTTGGATTCAGTCCCAGCATAATTTTAATTTCCCTCTGAGGTGTATGTGTGTGTGTTTGTGGGGGAGAAAAGGGGTTTCACAAGTATTCTGTTTGATCCAATTAAAAAAATATAAAATGAGTTTGCAAAAAACGGATTGAACAATCTCCAGTGCTGTGCTGTGGTAAAATATCCACAGTAATGGCACAAATATCCCTTTTGACTTGAACACTGAAAAAATTATTTTAACATTAATACTGAGGGCTGAATCCTCACTGACGTCAATGGAGCCACCCTAATTTGCACCATCTGAAGAGATGGCCTTGTACCAGCAGCACAGGGGTTCATGGCCACAGTCAGTGCCACCTTTTGACAAGGTGCCTCCTGCCCCCACAGAGAGCCAGCTTGGGTGCCCTGTGCAGAGGGACAGCAGGTCTATGGCTCTATTCCTTCCTTGTCCTTGTTAGGGTGTGCAGCATTGGCAACAGAGCTAACCTCACATAGGCCTTAAAGCGCAGGGAAATGTAAGGACTGCAGTTGCGTCTGACACGTGTACAGGAGCACAAGGCGAGAAAGGCTTCATGCGCCCCCTCCCCACCTCCTGCACCTGCACAGGGAATGCCCTAAATACATGACAGCGTTGGAGGTTAGTATCTGGAGCAGAGAGTATTGATGTGTGTGATGACAGTGAAACCTCATACAATATATAGGCCACACCTGTCCCCCATCTGTGCTTAGTAGGAGGAGCATCTGTCCACACAAGGGAACAGCCTTGATGTTAAAAACACAGTTTCAAACAAGCTCTAGTGTGGACAGCACCCTCAGTGCAGGACCTTCTGAGAAAGTTCCTTCTGATACTCCCTTGTTAGCTAAAATATAATTCTAGACTCAATTCATTTTGACTCTTGCATGCGTAGGTATCTCCAATCATAAATGCACGGTGTAGTACAGGCTTTAAAAATTAAGGCTACGAGGAAACTAATATATGTGTTCAAACAACAGCATAGCAGGATAGACTACAATGGACTGTCCTGTAAATATTGCTAAAGAGGCAGGGACAAATCTATCTCACCTTCTTCATGTGAAGAGTCCCTTTGACCTGAAGTCTATGTGGCTACTCCTCTTAATAAGGGGAGCAGGATTTGGCCTGTATATTGTACAGCAGAACCAAAATTGGCTCTAGATTCAGACTAATATAAAAATAAGGGTAGGTCTACACTTACCGGCTGGATCGGAGGCGTCGGATCGATGTTCTGGGTTCGATTTATCGCGTCTTGTCTAGACGCGATAAATCGAACCAGGAAGTGCTCCCCCGTCGACACTGGTAATCCAGCTCGACGAACGGAGTAGGCGGAGTCGACGGGGGAGCCTGCGCGTCGCGTGTGGACCCCGGGTAAGTACGTTTTCATTCGAACTAAGATAGTTCGACTTCAGCTACGTTATTCACGTAGCTGAAGTTGCGTATCTTAGTTCGAATTGGGGGGTTAGTGTAGACCTTAGTCTAAAACTTAAAACAGCTTTAACAATTATGTTAGGCACTGCAGTAATACAAAGAAATATTTGGTTTTAACATGCAACCCCTTCTCTCCTCAGAGAGTGCAGAACTGTACTCAACACTCTGTACTTAACCGCCTCATTTTGCCTGGGTTGCAGTACATATGGAGCCCCATGCAAGACCTATTGAAGCCAATGGGAATTTTCCCACTGACTTCCACAGAAGCAGGGCTGGACCCAGAGTATTTAAAATTATTGCCTGTTCTTCAGAGACCCCTTCAGTAAGTCCAGTGGGGAGGATTAAGAATCAAATGTCATCCTTTTCCTACTTACTCATAATTTTCTGTTATTCTGATAGAGGCAATTTATTAACGTGAATAAACTGAGCTTTAATAGGTCCGTCATGAGAGTGGTGTCTTCAGAGATGAGTCTCCCCCAGCTAAAAATGGTGCCCCAAGAGATCTGGATGAGCCAGACCCCGAGGGCATGTCTATACTGCAATTAAAAACCTGCGGCAGGCTCATGCCAGCCGACTTGGACTTGCAGGGCTCGGGCGGTTGCATTGCTGTGTAGGCTTCCTGGCTGAAGCTCTGGCCCGGGCTCTAGGACCCTGTGGAGTGGGAGGGTCCCAGAGCTTAGGCTGCAGCACAAGCCCAGAAGTCTACATTGCAGTGAAACAGCCCCGCAGCCCAAGCCCTGCGAACCCAAGTCAGCTGGCATGGACCAGCTGCAGGTTTTTAATTGCAGTAGAGACATACCCTACGGGGCTAGTGTGCAGAGCTTTTGAGGACCACACTTTGATTCTTGGCACCCCTGTCTGGATGAGCATTCACAGCAATGAAGAGCTGCAGGCTGCCAACTCTCAATGAAGCAAGCAAGACTAGATTCAGCTCTAGCTAAATGCAAAGCATGTAGGGCCCTCCATTTTGGAAGGGAGGTAGCTTTGCAACTGGAATTCATACTTTTGGCATCCACTAGGGTCGTCAGGCTTTCTTGTCCCTACCTGTTCCCAGTAGATTTTGCATCCTTTCCAAGGGAGATGTTCAACATGCAAAGTTTACTCCTCTACCCAAGCTTGCAGAATACTCAAGTGCCAGCCAACAGAATTGGTGGTCAGGGGAATAGCCACGGATGTTTAAAATAGTCTGGCCAAATGATATTGTAGACTCCAAGATGAATGATAATTTCCCCCCCGCCACCCAATATATTTTTTAAAAATGTAAGTGAACATAAGAACGGCCATATTTGGTCCGACCAAAGGTCCATCTAGCCCAGTATTCTGTCTTCTGACAGTGGCCAATGCCAGGTGCCCCAGAGGGAATGAACAGAACAGGAAATCATCAAGTGATCTATCCCTGTCGACCATTCCCAGCTTCTGGCATAAAGCTGTTAGTGAGAGGCATGAACTAGTGATCTGTGCTGGGCGCTACAGGCCAAGAATTCTAGTTTTCATCCTGGCTCTGAAAATGACTCCATCTGTGCCCTTGGGCATGTCACTTAGAGCCAGCTTGTCCCCCCTATGAGATCAGGGGATGAAAATCCAGTGGTTATGTGATTCTAACTTGGGTCAAGGTCAAAGCAGCCCCCAGACAGCCCCAGAATACAGGGACGCACAAGAGGACATGAAGCCACAGTTTTTCCCCTCCTTCTGGGCCCACTGCATTCTTTTCCTGAATCTTTACTTTTGTTCTTTCTTATTCTCTTGAGGTAAAATAAATGTCATTCAAACTAAAAGTATCAGATTGCTCTTTTGTATGGAAAATTATAACAGTCCTGACTATAACATGTCAGTTACCCTAGGAAAATATGGCAAATAAAATTAAATGCAGGGAGACACAGATAGGCACACAGACACAGATGGTTTGAATCTGAGCTTGCACTGGGAGCTAACTCAGGTAAGTCAAAACTGCTGCCCATACATTGTAGCCTTTTGAAACTTTACCTATTCTATTCTGTACCATGTTCATTTATAATGTGCCCAGGTCTAGAACAACTCAGTGCTATATCCATAGTTTTAAAAAGCAATATTAATCCAAAGGGATCATGTTCCCCAAACCTCTATAGATTTCCCTGTTTTTAAGTGGGGATGTTCTTTGTATATTTCCTGGGAAACTGCTGTACCATCTTTCTGCAGCATTCATTATTGTGGTAATTGTGGAAACATGAGTCTTGTTAACTCTTGTAGGAAGTACTGTGATTGATATTAACTAATGTTTTATCTATGGTTACATGCCTGTGTTTGTATTCTAAAGCCTGATTCTCATTTACACTAAGGCTATTTTACAGTGCTCTGGTAATGTAAAGGGGCCTTAAAGTGGGCTTAAGTTACATTGACACTCACTTTATGGCTACTTTTCAGTGCCAGAGATGGTGTAAAGGGTTCTTAGTGTAAATGAGAATCAGGCCCTGAATATTTTAGTCTTTTGTAGCTCAATTTGACTCCACTTAACTCTAATAGTTAAAGACGGAGTGTCAGTGGTCTACATACTTGATACATATCCTGCAAACTCAAATATAGCAAGGCTCAAGAACACTCTTTGCATAATGTACATATGTATTTCATTTATTTTTGTAAAAATTCTGTTTAAGCATATGGAAAAGAAGGAGTGATAACACTGCCTAGAGGCAGATATAATGTGGTCAGGCAATGTGCAAGCTTCCTCACACAGCTCGAGGAATGAGCCCCAGTTCTAAATTACTATATGAGTCCTGGGCTATTTCTTAGCAAATATAAGCAACTAAACCAAACAGCGTGGCTTGGTGACATTTGTCAGCTAGGGATGGAAAAAGACCTCTGGACACATTTCACTTGGAGGCTATGGCAGTATGTTTTAAACCCAGTACTATGGAGATGCAATACTAAGGTTGAATTTTTCAAATTTGGGTGCTTAAAGATATGCACAGAACTCCATAACCTAAATATATGTAGTTAGCCAGAACATTCTGGCTTAGTGATGTGCCGCCAATGCCCCCTAAAGAGGTTTCCAAAGGACAGCACCGTGGTAATAATCATTACATCTAATTGCAAAGAAGAACAAAATCACCAATAGATCATTAAACATTTTAAGTATAATAAAAAAGAACAACCATTACTGACTTTATTCAAAACGAAAATAAGACTTTATTTATTCAGAATCTTGTCTAAGTGAGGACAGTGAGAAAGGGACCACTGGGCCTGATCCTCAGAGATGCTGAGCATCTGCAAATGCTCAGAATAATGCCTATGCTTTTTTAACCTTCAAATGTACATGTGCATCTTATATTTAGTTACATTTTACTGAGGTGCGGTTGAAAATATACTTCAACCAAAAATAGCATTGCTCGTCCTAGATGATTGGGGTAAACTATAGTCGCTGCAAATAAAAGTAAGGAGTCATAAAATCTTTGACATTCATTTAGATATGTAAACTTTTGGATGCTTATCCAGAGCAATCTCCAAACCTTTGGAGCATCCCTCATCCATACAAAACTTGTAGTTTTGCTGGGCTGAGACTGACTTACTGCATGATGTGACGTAGATTTGCTATTGTGCTGTCACTGTACTACTGTGTGGTATTATATGTTGGTATATGTATGGTGTGGCTGGTTTACTAGGTGTTCATTGTTTGCTACGTTATTGCTGGAGGTTGCATGTTTATATTATTTTCTTCATAGAACTAGGAAAAGGTCAAGACATTGGTTCTGATTCCTTTCTAATTTACCCTGTTATTACTCCAGTTTAATTCTATTAACCTCTATAAATTTACTTCTGATTTATGCTAGTACAAGCCAGAAGACAATCAGGCTCAGCATTATTACTATTTATTTTAGAGGCCTCACAAGCGTGCTAGGCATTTTACAGAGCACACACAGAAGATACGTCCCTGCACTGAGGAAAATACAGACTAAGGTCCTGATCTTGCAAGCTCTTAGGCCCTTATTCAGTAAAGTACTTTAAGGCACATGCTTAAGTTCATCCCTATTCAGCAAAGCACTTAAGGATGCACTGAACTTTAAGCATATGCGTAAGCATTTTTCATCGATTGCAATGAAATCAAAGAGATTACTGGAGAGAGTAAAGTAATGCAGATGCCTACGTGTTTGCAGGATCAAAGTGTAAATGATGGGCTTGATAAATAAGTGAATTGATAACATACACACAGAGTAGGAGAGCTGAGGAAGGATGTGTGTGATGTTGCACTCCATGTGTTTTATGGAAATATGCTTATGAGTGTAAATAAGATGTAACTGGAATATGCTTTATGCAAAAGGTCTCTTGTAAAGTATCATAACAAAGGTTATAATATATTGCTCCCATTTGTATGTATGTATGATTCTTGTATCTGAAGCTAGAAATATGAAGTATAGCTCTGGGGTCCTATTGTAATTATGCAAAGTGTGGGCCTTTGATGGTGGTTTAGAATCTTGATGGCTCCAATTGACTAGGACAATTGGTTGTAAATGGCTCTGTTTACTTGCAAGCCTTTCTGTGTTTGTGTAAGCCGGCCTAGGAAGAATGGAGGCTGGGGGGTCTCACAGGATATGTGACCTTGTTACATGATGCTGAAATCCATCTTAAATCTGGTACTTTTCCATTTAGAAGGAGGGGTGGGGATCCAGAGAGACAAAAGATTCCTGCCTTGGGCCAAAGCTATAAAAGGGGGTGGAACAGAACAAAGGGGGCTGCCAGTCATGAGAAATCCCCTAGTTACCACCTGAGCTAGAACTAACAAGGACTGTACCAGGGGAAAGGATTGGGCCCAGACTAGGAAAGAGTCTAGTCTGTGAAAGAAGCTTATTGGAACATCACTGAGGGTGAGATTTTACCTGTAAACAGTTTCTTAATGTATTAGGCTTAGACTTGCATGTTTTTGCTTTATTTTGCTTGGTAACTTACTTTGTTCTGTCTGTTATTACTTGAAATGACTTAAATCCTACTTTTTATACTTAAAATCACTTTTGTTTATTAGTAAACCCAGAGTAAGTGATCAATTTATGAGTTTACCCTATATAAGCTTTATACAGAGTAAACCAGATTTATTTGGGGTTTGGATCCCATTGGGAACTGGGTGTTGTTGCTGGAGATAGGTGACCTGATGAGCAGTTTTTAGTTAAAGTCTGCAGCTTTGGGGGCGTGGACCAGACCTGGGTCTGTGTTGCTGCGGGCTAGCGTGTCTGACTCAACAAGGCAGGGTTCTGGAGTCCCAAGCTGGCAGGGAAAACTGGCTCAGAGGTAAAGTCAGCACGTCAGGTGACAGTCCCAAGCGGGTCTCTGTGACTGAACCCATCACAATGTGAGTAGCAGAAATAATAGTATGTGGTCACTCAGTTCAGACATATGTATGCATTAATGGTTTAAATGGTTGTGGGTGGTAGGGTTATTAGGGATGGTGGTACTCTTACTAAAGTAAAAACATTTATTTCTGGTAGGCTGTTCTGCAGAAGTGATTTGTCAGACTGACTTAAATGAGGTGAGTGTAGAGGCTTGACAGATTTTGGAGGCAGAACTATTTGAAGGGGGAAAAAGAAATGGTTGTTTCCTTTGTGGATGAATAACTGTTAGGCTACTGACTACCTGCTATGTGATGCCCACTGAGTTAACTTTGGGGAAGGAGAATTAGAGTGAGAAAATGGGCAGCAGAAACAGCAGCACCCAACAGCAGCATCCAACAGCAGAATACATTTCTCTATCTCTTTTTCTCTCTCTTTTACACCCAGTACCAAATTCTTGTCTTGTCTCAAGTAACTCCACTGAAATCAATGGATTTAATACAGGTTTACACAGCTGTAACTGAGAAAAAAATTGGTCCCTAGTTTCCTAATTTGGGCTCTGGCCCAGAAAAGCAGTTAAGCATGTGCTTAACTTTGATCACATGAGTAGTTCCAATGAAGTCAATGAGACTGCCCCCGAGCCTAAAGTTAAGCAAATGTTTAAGTACTTTGCTGGATTGGGGGCATATTGCACACAAAAATAAATGTCAAAGATGGTCACTAACTCTTCTCCAGACCTGCTTGAAATATTGCAAACAAGAAATCTTGATTGAAAGACAGCTTTTGACATTGTCACAATGTTTCAGTGAGAAAAATAACAGTTATCCTGACATGGCTCCAAAAAATGACATCACCGAAACAAAAGGGTGACAACTTTTGTGCAGAATTGCACCAAAAATTTTTTTCACTACTTCCAAACTGCTCTACTTTGTCCACTATGATATTCTGAATGCATAGCTGGGGAGTCTAGGAACTAGACCAAAGGTATTTGCATAAGAGTGTGATTCATTGCCTCACAGACTGTACATCAGCAGAGGGCTGGATTTTAATTAATTCTATTAATTTTAAGGGAAATAAAACCGAAACGTATGCAATGGTTTCTTTGCCCAAAAAGTTCTGAAATGTCTTTTATTTTTAGAACACGCTGCAAATGCTTTTCATACAAACATATATTATATATATAAATCAGTTCCGGTGTATTACTCACTGTGAGAGCACACTTTAAAAAGACTGACATTTACATTTTTGTGAAGGATTTTTGTTTTTTAAGAAAGAATCATATATATGTATCATACAGTATTTTTATCGGGCCAGATTCTGATACCCTTATTCAGGACGAGTAGCATCTTAATTTGCAAATTGTCCCCTTAAATAATTTGTTGAATAATGAGGGATGTTTAAGCAAATGCTTAAGGCCTGAATGCGCAAAAGGAGTTAGGGGCTGTGACACAGGTGCCTAGAAAATTAGAGGAACCACACTGTGATTCACAAAGCCTGAGTTTGGCGCCTAATATTTTTATATAATGAATAGGGAGAGATAGGCACCTCAGAACAGGATTCACAAAAGCCAGCACAGTAGGTGGGGAGCTGCCTAAGCTAGCCCATCGGGGATGCTAACAAGGGGAGCGTGTGCTAACCCGTCCCTCTCCTGGAGATAGGCCCCTAAGACCTGGCTGCAGGAAGGCACCTATTTCTGCTTGCAATTCACAGCTGGGAACCCCTCATTGGAGTTAGGCACTTATATCATTTTGTAACAAGGCAATGATGGTGATACCCATCTCGTAACTTTTAGCCCAGCGGTTAAAGCCCTTGTGTGGGATGCGGGAGATCCGGGTTCCATTTCCCCCGCTCTGCCAGAGGAAGAGAAAGGATCTGAACAGGGGTCCCACGGCACTCACACTCACACTCTCTCTCTCTCTCTCTCTCTCTCTCTCTCACACACACACACACACACACACACACACACACACGCCCAGTAACTGTTCCATTGTGGCTAAACACTTAAATAGACATTGGGCCAGAGAGACAGTAAGAATGACTAATAGTCCAGTGGTTCGGGCACCCACCTGGGATGTGGAAGACCCAGGTACCAGTTCCCTGCTCCAGTCTCTTTCACTATTTATCCACAGTGGAGCAGCTTCAACAGGAGAGATAGAGGGAACCTTGCATCAGAATATCCATAGCTCAGTGGTTGGGGCACTCTTCTGAGAGGTGTGAGAGACCATTGTCTTTTTACCCCTGTAGTGTGGCCTTATTTGTAATTTAATCCAACAGAAATCTAGTGAGAATGACTAAAAATTATCGAAGGTCTGTACGATTCAAATGGACTGAATTCCCTAGTTCAAACCAAGACTTTGAATGCAGGCAGCATTTCAAGAATATAAGGTTTGATTTACTAAAATAAGGAAAAATGCCAGGACTTTTAATGATTTAGGTGTATATTTCCCCATAAGTATGGCACCTATTAAAAATTACATTTTTGTATGATGTAATTATGATTAGGCTTATACAATCCCCCAAAAGAATAAAGTTCTGGTGCTTTGCACTGTCAGGGAAACAGTCCAAATTCCCATTCATGTTGGTCTTGTATAGATAATATCCCAATCCTGTATTCTTTGCACACTCAAAACTTTCAGCACTAATGACACTAGCTAGAAGACAATGGGGAGTTTTGGATGAGCAAAGAACGCAGTGATGATGGTAGAGTTTTTTTTCTTTTAACTTTGTCTTCATGTCACTAGTGACTCTCAATCTTGCTGGTAATGAATCAGAGGATGACTATCGTGGACTGCTTCAGTACAAACCCATCTATTATAAACACATCAAAACCAGGAGTGCAGCCAAGAATTCCTTAGGCTGGATTTTATCCTGTGGTTCAGTTAGCAAGGATGTACTTTACCTAGACTCTGAAAATTGAAACACAAGCTGATGCTTATTTCTGCTGCTGAGAAGGTGAAAGCACCAGCACTGGAACCAGAGGGTTCAGGGGGCCATGCCCCTGCTTTTTAACAAAAGAACCATAAGCGCAGAATTCATGTCCCATGCAGATTATTTTTCCCCAGCAGAATAATAGATTCTTCTGGGGAGGCCCTGAAATTACACCTTTCACCCACCAAAGGCTGCTGTGGTGCCAGAAGAAAGGGCTACTGGAGCAGCCAGCCGCAGAGAGGGAGGGGGCACTGTGGTCTTGGCCCCCTCATTTCTACAAAGGTTCCGGTGCCCTTGGGTAAATTCTCTATTAGGCCTAAAACCATAGTCCCAGCACACAACCTAAGTAACAGGGCTGTGCATGAAGGCGTGGGGTTGTCTGCCGCACTAGTTTATGGAGTGGCAGCAGAGCAACAACAATATGTAGATTCAGATTCCAAATGTCGGTCCCCAAAATATGGGGGGATTCAGCTATAGTGATTTGGTTCTAGCCCGTCAACACGCCAATGTGTTTTCTGTTTCTAGAAGTGCAATGGCTGTTTTTAATGGCATTTTTGCCTGCCTGTAAATTGTGTTGTTTATACAGATTATGAATTTGCTTTTCACTTTAAACAGAATGTATTGAGTGCCAAGGGAAATGGAAAGGAACTATATTACACCCACATTGTATACTCTGTAAGTAAGGGAGCATCCTGCTGAGCCAACTACTGGCTTCTATACAGCTGCAAACACAAGGTTGATAGGACAGAGGCAAAGGTAATGGAAAACGGACATTGATTTTGCAAAATGCAATTCTGCAGAGAGCCACCCTTGTCCCCGAGGAAATATTGTATACTGTGCACTAGTTGTGTGTTCAAGGGGCATCCCTGATTTGTTTCCTTGGATTTTAATTTAGTTCAGGGTTGTCACATCATGCAGAGCTCTGAGCTGCCTTTGGTGGATGATGTCAACCACTGGCTCAAAGGAATAGGTTTGTTAGATATAAATATTGTGTATTTATGAAGATTAATGGAGGAGCAGCCAGCGTGAAGCACAGCTAGGTAATAAAAGCAGAGCTGTAATGCCTTCTCTCCACAGGACAGCAGACCCAGAGTAGTTGGATTTGATGCATGAGGAACTATTACTCTTGGCCGTTGGTTTCCATTGGGATTCCAGCACAGGACGCCAGTCTGTGAGGTGAAAGTTAACAGCATCCATGTTGTGTGCCTCCTCTGACTATTCATTCTTTCTGCTTAAAACAAAAACCAAAAACAAACAAAAACAACCCTTACATTTTTGGTGGCATCTCATGCTGGGGGGAAAGGCTGAGATAAATGGATACTTTCAAGGTCATTAGCTTGCGGAGCTCACAGTTTATATCACTCTGCCAGAGTTCTGCTTGGAGAGGTTATAAATGTTTTTCTGCTGGAGCAGGGAGCTCATTGTTGGATTTTGGATCCTCTGCTTGGCTGACAGTGAAGAATCAGAATTCTGGTGGAGTACAACCCTCCCTCCCTTCCTCCTTGAGGTTCTTTTGTATATACATTTCTAATATAAAACAACAAATCTGATACATGATGGAAGAGGCTGAACTGTCTGAGCAACAGAGGTACCAGCACCAAAATCCATGCCGGGAAGCTTAGCTTCCTGGCACCCCACCAAAAAAGTCAAGGTCAAATGTTGTTCAGTATCCAAGGAAGTTACCTGAAAATGACAGCCTAGAGCTTTACCAACTATTGTCTCATCAGCATTCAACAACACGGACACCAGAGGAGAGAGAGAGAGAGAGAAAATCAGAAACCTGAGAGGTATTGTGGTGGTGAGGGGGAGGGAAAAGCCCCCTCCCCCCATGCTGTGGATTTCAAAACTCTCTCTCTCTCGCTCTCGCTCTCTTTCTTAGTCCACCCTGAGTCAAGCCCCTGACAAGATTTGTGCTTTGCAGATGGATCATCTGCCACACATTGGCAGCTGAGCCAGTGTGGTGACACACAGGTATTTTCTCCCTGTACTTGCTATCTGGCCAGCCAGCAGCCATAGTGTGTTTTGTTGTTGTTTGAATGAATGGTACCTCCCTCTCCTCATTATTTCCCCGAAAAGGGACTACTCTACACTGCACCTTGCCTCCTGGGCCAGACCTGCCCTCTGAAGGACTAAAAGGAGCGGAAGCACAGGCTTTGATGGTTTCCAAATCCAGCTTTTAAACAGGTGAGACAATTTGACACTATCCCACCATACAAGTTTCTTCTGCCTTGCACCAGTAACATTGCCGGTCAGCAATAGCACCGAAGATAGGCTCTGTAAGTACATACTGGATGGTAGACAATGGATAATGGTGTTTGACTTGGCCACTGCTAACCCTTTAGTTCTTAGTAAAGTCAATAGTCGTCACTGGCATCTCTCTCTGCCTAATCTCTCTGGTATTTCTAGGGCACCTGTCCCCATACCATCTAAGATCCTGACAGCCTTCCTGCAGATGGAATATTTATCCATATTTCTGGATGCTGACTGAATTTGCTTTGATAATGCTGCAGCCCTACTTTTGGGTGATGTGAAAGGTACTACTGGCTCCAACTCGTTCAGAAATGCTGTGGATGTACTAGCAGTTTTGGATCAATGCCACAAATTGAAATGTGTAGGAAATTCCTCATATGAGATGCACAATCAGTCCAGACGTTTCATACCAATCGATGGGAGACTCCAATAGAGCAGCTTCACTGGAGCTGAAGGTGCAAGCTGATCTCTAAAATAACTGACACAACTTTTTGATGTCATTTAAGTAAACAGTGAAATTTACTGATCTAGGACTTCAACAGTAGCCAATATAGTGATCGAGAACTGGAGAGCAGTACTGAAAGTGGCTGGTTTGGTGAGGCTCTCCAAGGGTACAGCTTACTTTTCCATAATCAGGTGAAGGTGCCGCCTCGAATTCCCAGTGCTGGTCTGCACTCTCCTTCTAGTGGGAGAGTGACTTAGTTCTCAGGCTATACCAAAAGTCTTCTCCTTCCAGGGCAAAACAAGAGTCCAAACAAAACAAGTCCCTTCATCTTTTGGCTGCAGGGGTTTCAAATGGTCCCTTTGCCCCTTGACTGCAGGGATTTCCACTCAATATCTCCAGGTGCCAAGGCTGAGATGGAGCACCAACCCCAGGCTCCATGCAGCAAAGCAGCTGTCGGCTCCAATATTCTGCTCCACTCTACCCTTCCCAGGCCTACTCCCACCTCTAGCTTGTCTGGCTCACCTGCCTTTTAGTCCTCCTTTCCTAATGGCTACAAACTCCTTTCCCAGCTCCCTTTCAACTGGGAACTCAGTACAGGAACTATCTGGACCTTGAGTCAACTTCTCACCCACAGGCTGCTACTTTCTCCAGCAGTGGCTGCACGCTGAGAAAGTGGTTTGATTTTTATACCCACTCCTCTCCCAGCAGGTTTTGGAAGCCCAGCACAAGTCAGATGCAGGGCTGAAATCCCACTTAAAGGCACAGCTCACCCTGTGCCAGGACCTCCAAAGACAGCCTTCTGCAGAAGTTTTAATCTGTGTAAAGATTCCATAATAGATCTTTACACAGATTAATAATAATATTAGGCAATAATAATTTTTGGGTAGACAGAGCATGAATTACCAGTGCAGTGCTTTTCTAGCAATATTCATAAAGTGGTAATCAAAAGTACTAAGAACAGATGTTATATTGTGTTTGGAGGACAAAAATGGGTCAAATATTATGCTAGAGTTTCTAAAAACCATGTGGTCTCCATTGACCTGTGCATCTCAGGATGGGACAGAATACCATAAAATCTGGTGCTCCAATTACCAAATACCTCTGGGTTATTTTTTTTCTCTGAAATCCCATTGAAGTTGCACTGATGTGACTGAGAGATGAATGTGACCTTCGGTGTTTAAAGTATTTCATTTCAGAAAATTTTGTGATGTCCAATTCTGAATCAAACAAAATTGCTAAAGCCATCAAGGTATTTTCAGCTTAACAGTGACAATTTGGGTGACCAACTAGCTGAGCAAACAGACCTTTAGAAGTATGAAATGCAGGACTAAGATAAAGTGGGAATGGATGAGTAGATGAGATTTTATAAAGCTTTTTCACTTAATGTGAGTCAGCAATAAATCAGGGAGAGAAAAATTCCAAGGAACATTGTTCTGTAGCAGAATCACAGTTCAGGCCTAATGGCAAGAGGAATGAAAGTAAGATATTTTAGGACAAACAGATCCAGATGTAATTCACTGGTTTAGTGTGTTGATTATGTCTTCCCCTATTTAACAATTTAAAGAAACAGGGTATAACCGACTAAGATTAAATGTCACTGCTAATTTAAATCCACAGGGGGCAGTTGAATAAAATGAATTAACAAATATAATATACAGTAATAAATGAAACTTATCTAACTGGCATTTACACTGCCACCATTTACCCCACCCGGGAATGTACACTCCTCTGGATTTCAGAGTCCTAGACACTGGCTTGCGTGGGCGCGCTGGGAGATCTGCAGCTGGAGACAGCGCTCTGTTGGTTCTGTGTATCAGTCCAGCCAAGGCAACAAGCTGCACAACCCCTCTGACGATTGGCGCTGGCCCCACCAAAGGTCAGCAGCTCTGAGTCCTGGTTTGGTGGGAAGATCACTCTGCCTCCCCTCAGACTCAGTCTCTCTGCTGTGCCCCTTCCCTTGCAAGTACTTTCCCAAATCAGAGTGGGGGTTACTCACAGTTCCTTCACTGCAGGCCCACCTCAGTCAGCTCTAGGCACAGCAACAGTCTCTGTCCTGGCTCCAGTGAAGCCACTAACCACCTCGATCAAAGCCCCTGCAGGCTCTCAGCAGCAGCTTCTGGCTTCCTAGCAGCAGCTCCTGGTACGGACAGAGCTCCATACCAGCAATCTTGGGCCGCTCCCCAAAATGGAGCCCTCCGCCTGTTCTCCCTGCACTCCCTGGAAGAGGAAGTCTCTCACTCTTTCCCCAAGGCATCATGGGAGTTGTGATCTCTAAGGCTAGATTGCAGCATACAGGATCTTCCCAACTGGAACACTCCCAAGTAAATTCAGAGGCCCCACTAGTAAAAGGTGCCTAACACAGGATACATCCACAGTGGAGGTTTGACTTTTAAATAATAGAGGGTAGTAGGGTACATGGTGCCTACAAGATGCATGAACGATTCTCCATTTACCACTTGTCAACCAGACTGTGCTGGTCTGGAGAATGAACTGTTAATGAATTAATAGCTTGGACATACAGGTGAGCAGCATACAATGGTAATTTGGTCAACTCTGCACATGCACAAACACGCACGGCATACATCATTTGAAAGCTTATTATGTCTACTTTAAGACAAAGTAGGATATGAAGCTGTCAAATGGTGCTGTTATAATAGAAACAGGGATAAATAATGCCATAATCAACATGTAATGACCACTTTGAAATACTTGCATTCGTTTCTGTTATCATCATTATGATCTTTGTTAAGAGTGGGTGGGGTACCACAGTCTTCATTGCCTTGCATGTACACGCTTCTGCACAGGGAAGATTGTTCTGACTACAGAGAGTTGCTTGTGCAGCAACCTCTACTGGTACATGCACAAATAAGGGCTTGTAGAAGCTCAGATACTGTTTGGGCCCTTGAAGAAAACAGGATACAAGAGTATCATCCATATTTTTCCATCCACGTTGCAATGGTGATCCAATATCTGGTTTACCTATGTGAGAAAACATGCAAATCTTTGTTTGCCAAGATGCTCTTTTGACATGTTCTTCAAAACTGTCCACACATGATGGGAGTTTAGCCAGTGACTTGTCCTTTTTGATGGCTAGATTGAGGTGCAAGCAATTCAGGCCTCTCCGGGGCTCCTTTTCTTTCTCCCTCTGGTCATACAGCACTGCTACCAACTTCCTTGCTGCAGAAATTGCAGCTTGTCCAACACTCTCTTCAAATTTGGCAAGATTGCTGAAGTGGGAAGCTCCTTTGGTTTTGACAACAGTAAACACAGATTTTTTTCTCAATACCCAATAGGAATGACACAGCTCACCATACTTCCTGTTGTTAATGCGTGTGCAGCAGGAAGTATGGTGTAGAAGTCAGGCGTGAGCGTGTCACTAATTATGTACACAAGTATGATGTGATGCTTGTTAATTGTGCTGGTTATGGTGCCTGTTTCAATCCATGTGTTCCATTTTTGGAAAGTAGTGAACAACGAGGACCAAACCATCTGTATCAGGTGACCTAATTACTACGGTTCCTTTGGCACCAAGAGACCCAAAATCCATACTGGCACATACAGCATGCAGAAACATCCTTGTATCTGCTTCCTCTTGAGTATTGTGTAAATCTTGGACTTCTTCAGCACCTTTACTGGTGATGGACTTTGCTACTTCACCATTGGAAAAGCCCTCAGCAAGAAGGATTGTTTGTGCTGGCTGTGGCTCCTACACTCTTAGGTGCATATTGAATCATATATTCACTGTGGAATTTTACAAGTTGCTGGTCTATCTGCAGACTGTTCTTGAAATTCCACTCTATCCATTGAATGGAAGGTATTCTTTCCATCAATGGTCTCTACATTGATGTCTATATTATTTGTTTCATTGATGAGATCTCCACCAGCATGAAGTGGTATGATTCCATCTGGAATGAATAAACCTCACTGGAATCTTTCTACTTCCGTTTTTTTCAGCGTTACTGGTGAACCATCTCAGCTCATCATAACCGATGCAGACTCCATGAAGTTGTAGTATGTCAATTCAGTTGTGAGATCCAAACTCATGGTGTGGCTGTGACTCAAGACTTATGTGCAGTGGTGTGATAATTTTGGAATTGTTACATACTATCTATGAACCAAGGAACAAACTCCTGCACCAACTGGGTAACAAAAGTAGCTGATCTATCTGAACTACAATCACCTGTCTTTGGATAATATTCTGAGGCTTTCATTTTTGGCTGTTTTAGCTCGAAGGGTTGAAGCAGTGTTATACAAAACCACTTGTTCATTTGAAAGCTGTTCATCAAGCTCACTTGCCAGAACATCCACAAAACATTCAGATATCTTAAGTTAATGCTTCAGTTTACCAGCAGCGTAGATAGCATTAGATAGTGTTACTGCACTGCATAGAACAATGGTAGAGTTGCCTTGTGCATGCTGTGCATGGAATGAAATTGCAGAACTACAGTGTTTTTCTAACCTTTCCTGTAATTTGCTACTGGAATAGTTTGCAGTTTCTACATCTGAGGGAAGTAGAGCTTTATATCTTTGTAGCAGCTTGGACAGGAGACAAGCCTTCTTGCTGTACATAAGACCATTGTCTATCGTGTCAATCAGTTGATAAAATGCAGTGCTATGTAGGGACTGTATTGTTACAGTATAACTAGACGGTTTTGCTTTAGGATTCGTTTTACTCAAGTAGGAAGAAAGGCATGTTGAGTGACAAACTGCATCCTTAGCAATCAAGTCTTTCACAGATATTCTGTGCACCATCTCCTCATTGAAGTGCTGCCTCCCTTAGATTGGTGGAGCTCTCAAATGTTTCTGTTTTATGAAGTTTCTTGTTTTTCTTGTGTATTTTTCTCAAGCAAACAATGCAACAGGACCAATCGCTGGAGGATGTGCTTGCTCTGGTGGCTATAGAAGCAGGTGAATGTGATACTCTCTGATCCGATTCAGTCTGTTTTCTTTCCTGGTTTCAAGATAACTCTCATATGTGCCAAATGTGACTTGCTTGTGTATTTCTGAAAGCAACCCCTTGGATAGAGTACTGGTGGCACATCATCTAAACTAGAAATCTCATCCAGTAGCCGTCAGTACAATTCATCTCTCCTGGCTTCTACTGCCAGCATCACAGAATTCTGGTCCAGCACTGGTGGCGTTGACAGTTTTGCATTCTTTTGTTTTTCTTGACAAATAACACATTTTCAAAGTTTGTGGATAGTCTTTTTCTCTTTGATGTAAGCTTTAAGGGGCTTGTATCTTCCCTGTCTTCTTAAGCTGTAACTTTCCTGGGAGGTAAAATTCCTAAAGTATACTGTAAGCATTACTACCACCTTTTTCATTCTGCACAAGCATACAGATTTGTGCTAAATTACATATCAATTAGATCTATATATTAGTATCGAAATTGCCATTTTTGTTTAGTGAGCACTGACTGAAGCTCAGCATGAAGCTGTGTGGTGTCATCTCTAACCCAAATATTGACCTATGCATGAGTGTCATTGAATTAAAAAGCTAGTTTCTAGAATATTTCAAAGGCTTGTACTGCGTGCATAGGCAAAATTAAAACCTTCTACCAGACAGACTAGATGCCACATTGTATGTATATGAAGGTCCTCACTCGGGGGGGGAGGGTTGGTCAGGAAGTGTGGCCTAATGGTCAAGGCTACGACCCATGACCAGCTGGGGGATTGTATGTCCAGAGTCCATATGTGGGGGAGAAGAGAATGCTTCCCTCTCGGACTGTTTCTGGGGTGGGTCCTCCCTTCTATCAGGGAGGGACCTTTGGGGGCAGTTATCTTAGAGATTTTGGCCTTCCCTCTGTTCTGCGCTGCTGGAGTCACAGGTTGCAGGGCTGCTTTCTTCCAGGTTTGTCACCAAATGAACTGTGTATATCTTTTAATTCCTCCAGCAGATGCAGTGTTTGCTGAAGGTGTGATGTGGCGGGGCTGGCTGGACCCAAAGTAATTTCTTAACCCTCTGTGGCCCAGTGTGGGGTTTGTACACCCCATCACAATGTACAAAAGCTTACAAATGGAGACGCATTACATTAGGAATTCACATACATTTATATCTACCCCTTTTGTAGTACAAACTGTGGGCACACAATCTACTGCTACTGGGCACAACCTTCAGTATGAGACTGATCTGGTCAGCAAACGTCAAGTTGAAAAGATAGAAAACTATTATTATCACTTGTGAGATACTCTGACAATTCAGTATATGCAATGTGAAAACATTTCATCTTCATATATCGTGAAATGTTGATATTTGCCATTTTTGCCATAAGCTAAAGTGGAAAAAATACTTGCTCATGCAAAACCATTGACAATCTTTTAATACATTGTTGTTGGATAGCTTTGACCCATAAACACATTAAGGTGTTGAAATTTATTTAAAGAGTAAAAACTGTAGTCATGTTGCAATATTCTGGAACGGTGCAAAAAAAAATGACACTTTCTCATTTTGGGTACCATTGTTTCACCTCGCCTACAGGCTTATAGCACCACTTGGCAGTTCCACATCATACCTCATCTAAACATATGCAATATAAGCTTTCAAATGATATAGGATGTGAGTGTGTACAGGGTGGGTACATTAAACTCCAACAATATGGCCCTTTTGGAGTATTGCAGCACGCCTACTCATCTCTAGTTCCTTGAACAATTATTTTAGCTTCTGTCAGAGCAGATTCAATTTGGCTAACAACAAAGTACCGTTTTCTATACAGTTAATTCTGGTTAAAGCAGTAATCGCTCATTTATGCCTGGTATAGATGTTTTCTTCAAGAGCTGGTCTCAAGTCATCTTGTTGCTGGAAAATGGCAAGTTCCTCTAAAGTAGCAATCTATTGGTCTGGAGAGACACCCACATTCTCTGCAAATTAGCAAAATATGTATCTTTCTACCGCTACATTTACTGTAGGCATTAAAAATTCTTTAAAGCAGTAACTGCAGATGCATATGGGTTATCAGAAAGAGAAATAGTATAAATATATATAATCAAACACACAGACAGGGTATCTACCTTGATTCCAGGCATCTGGGAGTCATCCTATTGATAGCAGAAATAAAAGGAGAAATGCTGGCTCCACTAAAGTGAGTGGCAAAATTACCATTGACTTCAATGGGGCCAGTATTTCACCCACAATTTTCAAATTACAAGCCCAGTTTGTAAAAACCAATACTGGCTCACATAGCAAGGCAGAAATGCAGAAAGAGATGCAAGTTGGAGAATAGCCACCCTTGTTGCTAAATTGTTATATAACATAATTGAGACACAGCAACAGTACTATATAGTAAACAGTTTCCTTATTATAGGAACTTCTGACCAACAACCAGAATTACAATGCAAACTGTCCTAGCAGTATATGGTAGCTACATGAGCTGTAAGTATCCTCTACCACCATCTAGGTAACTCACATCACCATGGTAGCAAGAGGGACAATAACAACAACATACTTCTACAGAAACCAAGTAGACCTTAGGTCAAAACAAGCTACCACACCCAAAATAACGATGTTGCCGAATTCTCTAGCAACTGAGTCCTAGCAGTTTTAATTCTTTAAATAAACTGACCCAAAATATCCTGGCAAGGCAATGAATTAGAAAATGCTGAAAACAGATCCAGAATTTTCAAGATCCAAAAATGCAAAATAATGATGCCACCTGACATGGTGGGGCAAAATGGCAGCTACAGGCTGATAAGTGTTATGCCACTCGGCTTATGTGGCACAATCTCAATTGGCAGGAGTTTAAGATATTTTTTCTTGGGGATTTTGCTCCACTGTAAATGATTTTCTTTGAAAGAATGTAAACTTCCCAACCGATAAGTGGAGATGAAATATGGCAAATGTAAACCCTTCCTCAGTTTATCAAAAGGTTCAAACAGTCGTGAACCAGCTCTTATGGATTACCATAGTATCAGACACGGGACTCCTTGCAAAGGTCTGTGAGCACAGCAGGCTCCCTGGCAACTTGTAAAGTAGTAATAGATTCCAGCAGCTGCAAATTGGCGACTTATACTAAAGTATGCAGGAGTCTTTGGAACTTTAGCTTATCCTAAAAACCAGTTCAGGGAGATGAGGCCAGGCTCTGTGTGCTCAGCCCTTCTCAGAATGGAACAAAAGTTGGATGCGCGCCACACTTTGGTGAGTGGAACAGAAATTAAACTTTGTGAACTTGAACAAAAGACTAATCATTTGGGGGGAAACAGTGAGGAACCACAGACAATTAGTAGGCTACAGGCTCGACAGAATCATTAATGAGGGATAATATCCAATTAAGAAGGAGGACAGAAAATCTGGAGAATCCTTGTATGATTCCAATCAGCAGCTAGTAAATTCTTTGGCTGGTCATTAAGTAGCAAAAACATTCACACAAAATGTAAGTGACTGAAGTATTTGAAGTGTACAGGTATGTGGTGTGCTTCCCGCATGCTGTGAAAGTGTTTCCCCCTCCACACACCTAGCCAGATAAATGTATGTATTGAAAGGCACTTAACAAAAGGCTTGAAGGGGCCCGGCAATGAATTAACTCAATTAAAATCTGTGGGAGGGTTCAACTTCACATCATGAGAGTAAGGATGAGAAACCAATATAAAACTGAAAGGCACTTTGCTTGTGTCTTTTGAATGGCTTGTGGCTGGATAATATTCCTACAGAGACAAGGTAGGATGATTCTTTCGAGGATGTTATAAAGCTTTAATTTTTTCACTGTCATCGAAGGTAGATAAAGATTTCTGTGTGGCAGGAATTTTTTTTCCTACCCAGAGGCCTTCTATGCCCAGAGTGTTTGTTTAAATGGAAGTATTAGTCCTACTTGTTGAATGATGTGAACCAAATCAAACACACCCTTCATAAAAGGAGGAGGAATAAGTCAGTGATCCTTGAGCCTCATAAATCTTTGTCTGGATTGATGAAGAAAGAGGAAGCGTTTGGAGACACTTATACATAAAGCTAGTAGAAATTTTCAGAATTCTGAATTTTCAACAAAAGTTTTCACCCAAAATTCTATTTTTGTCAGGAAAAAAAGTCATAAAAATTGTCAGGTTTCTCCTGTGATTATATTTGTAAGTAGAACCAATGGGCCTGGTTTTCAGGAGAAAGGTAAGTTAACAAAACAAGACACAGATAAAACATCTATAAAATAAAAGACACTGTGGCTATGGAAGAACCTGAAGAAGTTCTGAGTTTTTTCCCGAAACCATTAGAAATTCTCTGAAAATCACTGGGCTCTTTCCCCACCCCCCCACCTCCACCTCCCAGCTATATTAATAAATTCTCTCTCCACAGTTGCAATAGGGAACACAAACCTTACGTAGTTACAATTACAAACAGCTTCTAAACATCATAATAGAAGAGTTCACAATTGTCCGATTAATAGGGTTTTAATTACCTCTTTCCCCTCCCTTTTTTCCACTTGGAAATATATGTACTTAATCCCTTTTGGATATACTGTATATAACCCCTGAAAGTCATAGATACCTTGCTTTTCTCAGGACAGGGCCGGCATAGTACGGAGAAGATTAATATCAGTTTCTGCTTTGCCATTCCAAACCACTGCTAACTGTAAATAATATTTCAGAAAAGATCTTGATGCATCATGATCTGTTATGTAGATGTGATGATGCTGGTTGTTATGTCTTTAGCAGTGATTTAGCATCCTCTGCAATGACACAAATCATGGATGGCTCATGACATTCCAGAATGTATGATCTCTTACTTGTGGCAGTGATTAATTCTGTACTTAGATCATAACATTTTGAAACCTGGGATTTGTAGCTTATCTTTTACTTCTATCCACTTTTAAAATGTACCTACCCGCTCTTTGTTATCAATGCGTCAAGCAGCCCGTCTCTCCTTGTTCATGATAACTTGTAACAGTCCACTTTGGGTAGGCCTTGAGTGATTATCGTGGAGCTCTGAATGACTCATTTCCATTGTGTCTTCTCCACCACTTTCTAACTTTCAGTGTCCTCCTCCTGTGTTCTAGTGCTAGGGACATATTTTGAAATTATGCTGCATGTATAATGAGTATAAAATGTTCCTCTGAAAGCTGGAGTAAGCTCAGCTGTTTGGGTACAGTAGGCCCATTCCGACACAACAAGCCCACACTCAAGCTGTGATCCCAACAGAAGAGCAAGCTTGTCAAGTCTGATCTGATCTAATCCAGTGAGCTAGTGCCATATCAGCTCTGCACCAATAAAGTGGAAGCTCCTATTTTTATTTGTTGTTCCTTGTGGCATTAAAAAGTCTCCGGTCTTAAAGATCCAGTACTAATACATTTATGGAGCCTTCATGCTGATAAAACAAAGCATATGTCTCTTAGAAAGTACATAAATAATTGTTAGAGGGCAGATTTCCTGGTTTTTGGATCAAAGAAATGGACATTATTGTCAAATGAGAAGAAACACATTGGGCCAAATTCTGCTGTCAGCAAACGCCATCAGAGGAGTTACATGGATGTCATTGAGGGCAGGCACAATTTAGCGCATTGTAAACTTACCTTGGGATCAGGCCTGAGAACCCTCATCTCCCATTGGGATGAATCCTGAAGTCCTTGCTCACAGTTTACTTAGTGTTTACTCAGGCAAAATTCCCACTGCTGTCAGTGGGAGGTGAAGATGCTCAGCACCTTGTCACACTGGCTGCAATAAACCAGTCAGATTTAGGAAGCTATGGTGTAACCCTTGATCTAGGTCAGGATTTACAGAAAAGTTGGATCTGGGTATAAACCACCATCAATCCCATGCAGTATATTTTTATATCCACTTTGCAATTATATAAATAAGTAAGGAAGGTGCAAGAAAGTGGTATAAGAGGCTGTGTGATGCCTTTAGACAGCATAGGGAGTGTTCTTCAGTTGGGGCACTGGAGAACCATGGAGAACTACAGAGTCTTTGTGTGTCCAGCAGCCTGAATATAGAAGCTAAAGTTGAACCAATATTTGAAAAGAGTAAATGTGACAGCCCAGGTAATTATAGGCTAGTCTGTCTGACATCAATCCTGGACAAAATAATGGAACTGATATGGCACTTGATTAATAAAGAATTAAAGAAGGGTAATATAATTAATGCCAGTCAGCATGGGTTTATAGAAGATAGATCCCGTCAAACTAACTTGATATCTTTTTAAATGAGATTATAAATTTAGTTGATAAAGGTAATAATGCTGATGTAATATACTTAGACTTCTGTAAGGCATTTGACTTGGTACCGTACTATATTTTGATTAAAAAACTAGAAGACTACAAAATTAACATGATACACTTTAAATGGACGAAAAAACTGGCTAACTGACAGGTCTCAACGTGTAAATGGGAAATCATCATTGAGTGGGTGTGTTTCTAATGGGGTCCTGCAGGGATTGGTAAATACCCTTATGCTATCTAAAATCTTAACAGTGATCTAAAAGAAAACATAAAATCATCACTGATAAAGTTTGCACGTGACACAACAACTGGGGAATGGTAAATAATGAAGAGGACAGGTCACTGACAGAGAGCAATCTGGATCACTAAATTTGGGTGCAAAAAGAAAAGACTATGCATTTTAATAGAGCCAAAGGTAAATATATTCATCTGGGATCAAAACATGTAGTCCATACTTACAGGATGGTGGACTGTACTTTGGGAAGCAGTGACTCTGAAAAGGGCTTGGGGGGGGAAAAGGAGGGTCGTGGTGTATAATCAGCAGAACATGAGCTCCCAGTGCAACACTCTAAGGGTGAATGTGATCCTTGGTTGCATAAACAAGATGGGTGTTGAGAGGTTAATGCCAAATAATGAGGTAATATATTGTGACCACTAGTGGAATAGTGTCCAATTCTGGTGTCCACACTTCAATGTTGATAAATTGGAGAGGGTTTAGAAAAGAGCGATTAAAGGATTGGAAAACATGCCATCTAATGACAGACTCACCGCACTCAATCTATTTATCTTAACAAAGAGAAGGTTAAGGGGTGACTTGATTACAGTTTTTAAGTACCTGTATGAGGAATGGAAATTTGATAGGCTATTATTTAGTCTAGCAGACAAAACTACAAGATCTAATGGCTAGAAGTTGAAGCATTATGTAAGTGGAGGAATGGTCCTGCTATTGTGGGGAATTTTCCTGACTTCTCTGCTACCCCAGTGGAATCAGAAGGTGAAAGGATCTCTTTCCCCACCCCAGCTCCCTTTACCCATATTCCTGCCTGAGCTAGAGGACTCCACTTCCTCTCTCTCATGCAGATGAGTCCCTGTAACCCCAATAAGGCTGGGCAGAGGATCTTTGGGGGATTAACCCTCACTCTCGCCATAACAGGGGCTAGTTTCAGTAAGAGGCCAGCAGCCCCCTTACATAGACTAATTCAGACTAGAAATAAGCTGCAAATTTTTACCAGTAATGGGAATTAATCATTGGAACAATTTACCATGGGTCATGGTGGATTCTTCATCACTGGCGATTTTACAATGAAGACAGGATATTTTTCTAAAGGATACCCTCTAGGTCTGTGGTTCTCAACTAGGGACATGCGTATCTCTGGGGGTACGCAGGGGTCTTCTAGATCAAATATCATCTAGATATGTGCCTAGTTGTACCACAGCCTACACTAAAAGCACCAGCGAAGTCAGTACAAACTAAAATTTCATACAATCACTTGTTTATACTGGTCTATGTACTATACACTGAAACAGAAATACAATATTTATATTCCAATTAATTTATTTTACAATTATATGGTATAAATGAGAAAGTAAGCAATTTTTCAGCAACAGTGCTGTGACACTTTTTTGTATTTTTATGTCTGATTTTGTAAGCAAGTAGTTTTTAAGTGAGGTGAAACTTGAGGGTACGTAAGACAAATCAGACTCCTGAAAGGGGTACAGTCATCTAGAAAGGTTAAGAGCCACTGCCCTAGTTCAAACAGGAATTAATTCAGAGAAGTTCTATGATCTGTATTCTGCAGGAGGTCAGACTGGGTAATCACAGTGGTCCCTTCTGGCCTTAGAGGAGATTCTCTGCTGCTCTCTGTCACCACTGGGTTCAGCAGGAGAAGTGGGTTACAAAGAGCTGATGCTGGCTCCCTGATTCTCAGGATGGCTTTGTGCCAGCCCTAGCTCTGGCCCTGATTCCAACTGTGTTTCTAGAAGAGTCAACAACAGCATGGAGGTTGCTTTACTCTACACCAAGCAGCTCAAACTAGCCAGACCTCTGTAGTTCTCCTAACACACTTGATATGTCAGAACCAGGTTGGGAACTACAGTAGGAGCAAACTACGTGGTTCACGTCTACACCAGCTAAAGACTCCCTCATGCTCAGGAAATTATCATCTGGGGAGATCCAGCCATTTTCCAGCCCACTTGCTTTGCCAAAACAGCAAAGGGCTGTAGTGAGCTAGAGAATCTAGCCCAGAATAACCTTTATGTCAATTACATCCTTTTCTCTGCAACAAGAGACACTGCAAAGCACAACCCTGATATTAGGCTAGTGAATTCTGGCTACTACAGGCGAGTCTCATCTTACACTGGGGTTACATTCCACAGTCAGTACGTAAAGCGAAAACCGCATATAGTCAAACGCTCATTGAGTTGAATGGCGGGCGAAATGGCCCGCACTACAGATACAGTTTTTAAATTGTTATTTTTCTCTTTTTTTTCTTTTTTTGCTGACCATGCAAAGCTGAATTCGCACATGTTAAATGCGCATAAGATGCGATGCATCTGTACCTTCTCTAGAGCACACAGTAAAGCATTCATCAGTAGGAACATTTAGCCACTCAGTTTGCTGTGTTGATCTTGCATTGAACCCTTTAATTTGCATATGCAGCAGGTTGCCTTACTGTTCAGCTATCACTTGGATTGTTCCATTTTGCCCTTTAAATGAAAGTATAGAAATATTTTTCTATTTTAATAGAATTTTAATAAAAACTGTTTCATTAGCTCAGCGCTTTGTCATGTATTTATAGCATGCTCTATACTGTTGTATGATTTTTATGAATTCACATAGGACAATGTTGCAAATGTTTAGTTTCAATGTCCTCTTTCCTGAACTGCTCACAAGTCACCTCATGGCAGTGATAGCTGTATTACGTTTAAAAAAACTATTAAGAGAACATTAAGGTTGCAAGCGAAGCACTTGAAAGTTAGAAAATGCCAGCATTAAGGTTGCCTGTACAACCTTAATTCAACCCCATTGTCTGTACACATTATGATGCAGACTTTAATGACATGATCCAGACTATTTTTTCCACAGGACCCCTCCTCATTCAGTGCACAGGCTGGGTGGTGCTCTGGGGATGAATCCGGGTTGCAAAGAGAACGAGGCTGCTGTTGGTAGAACCTCGGACTAATTCATAATGGAAGTCAGAAAGTATGTGGTGAACCAGGCAGGAAACTGTAAAAAAGAGAAAGGATGGTCTCATGATTCAGGCAGTTGAGGTTATTGAATGCTTGACTTTGCAACCTTAACACTGTTTTAAGTTAGAATTTTGGATGTAATTTTCTGGTTTTTAAACTTAAATTGAAAAAAAATGCAACCATGTTGGATCCATATGGACTCCCCCTCCCCCACGGGTCATCAGCAGGGTTGAGGTTTTTAGATCCACTGCAGAGTCCTCTACTATTTGAACTAACAAAGTAACTGGTAGAAGTAGAAGGCTGTTATCTTCCATGTGAACCTGCCACTAGAAGGGGATAGACACACACTTTGACAGTGAGTTTTACAGTTTATTTCCTAGACAACAAATGTTGGGACTCAGGAATAATGAATTCAGTTCCAGGTTCAGGAGTGGAGTGTGCTCTAGTAATTATAGACCCTTCTACTGTCTCCCCTCCCCGTCCAGCCTCTCCTGTTTCCTTCTGCTCCTATACCTGCCCCACCCCCACTTTTACCCCTCCCCCTTTCCTGACTCATGTCCCTGCCACCAACCTGTCCTCCCTCTGGCTCCTGTCCCTGTCCTTTTCCTCCTTGACTCCTTCCCCTGCCCTCTCCTGACTCCTGTTTTCCTTGCTGGTTCCTGCCTTTGCCTTGCCTCCAACTCCCCAGCTTCTGTCCATGTTCCCCACCCCCTCTGCTCCTATCCTCACCCACATCTTCTGCCCCACTCTGTTCCTGCCGCTGTCCCTCACTCCTGGATCCTAGCCCTACCCCTCCCCCCCTTCACTGCAGGATCCTACACCCCCTTCTCCCAGCCCTGCATCTCTTCCCCCTCTCCCTGTTCCCTGCCTAGCTCTATTTGAGACAAGCTGCTTCCTCCTTCCCCTTCATGCTGACTGGGTGCCAGCAGTGGGGGGCACTGAGAGCACAAAAGAGACTGTTTTCCTGCCCAGAGACCTGCAACAGTCGGGAGGAGCAACTGCATGGGAAAATCCTGCTCAGCTCCTGCAGCCCTGGACTGGCGCACGCTCAGTCACTCTGTGGCAAAGGGGTATTTGCAGCGTGACCACATGCAGGAGTCGTGAGTGTGGAGCATGCTTAGTGAGGACACTGTCCTCAGAGAATTTAGCTGCCAAACTTTAGCATGTCTCTTCTGAGCAA
This sequence comes from Chelydra serpentina, assembly GCA_037349315.1. Taxonomy (NCBI): domain Eukaryota; kingdom Metazoa; phylum Chordata; order Testudines; family Chelydridae; genus Chelydra; species Chelydra serpentina. The sequence goes on from JBAIAC010000001.1 coordinate 43,441,231, forward strand.
GCGCAAGCTGAGATTTTCCCAACAGTTTATAACTTGACCAAATTTGGCTAACTTTTCACAGGAACAGCACAAAGACACATCCCTGAAACCAGGGCAGCACTCCTGCCAAATATCAAGCACTGGCTTCAAAGCATGAGGGCACCAGAGCTTCTCAATGAAATGGTTGTAAAAATGTTTTGAACGTGGGCAAAACAATATTTCCCCTAACCTAATTCTGATAAATGGATTAAATGTTTTAACTAAAACTTAAACAAAAAAAAATCAGCCTGAGGTTGACACCCATCAGCATGGGCGGTGGATATTAAAGGCCAGGGCTGGCTAAGCCTTCCCTGACCCAGGCTGTGGCCCCGCCCATTCCCCCCCAGGAGCCCCACTCTCCCTGCCTCGCTATCAGAAGCGGGCAGGGGCTCAGCTCCAGCTGGCACTGGCAGCCTGGAGCTGGGATCCGCCAGCAGCTAGGGACGGCACTCGGGCCAGCCAAGGGGGGGTCATGCCAGCGGCCTGGCCTAGTGCTGGGGGGCCGGTGGCTCTGCTGGGTTCTGGGGCTGGCCCAGCACTTGGGAGTGGCCAGCCGGCACAGCCCAGTGGTTGGGGGGGGGTCCAGCCCGGCACTTGGGGAGGGGGCTGGCATGGTACGTCTAGGGTAGGCAGGCGGGGGTTCCTCTGGCCACGGGAAGTAGTGTCTCGGGGCTCCAGCGAGTGGGGGATCAGGACCAAAGGTGGAAGGGGCGTGGCAGGCAGGCTAGCCTCCCCGAATGGGGGGTTCAACCACCACCCATGCCCACCAGTGAAAATTTCAGCCTGAATGGTTACATTTGGCTAAGTTGTAGGCAATATAAAACAAGATCTTATAATGGAAAGTGTTAGGCAACCTTAACTATAGCTGTAATATGTAATTAATTTATCTCCTAAGAACAGACGTATAGAAAGGGAAAGGAACCAAATATGATAGAATAAATAATGTTCTAGACACAACTATCCACCTAAAAATTGGCAGCTCCAAAAATAAACAGCAGTGATTCAAAAATAAGCCTTCCTAACTATTAGCCCTAGATGCCTGGTTTCAGAGTGGAAGAGAAACAATTTCAAAAACTAGTGGCAAAGGTGAGAATAACAGTATCAGATATGCCCTCTGAATCTGTTTCACATTTCCAGTTTCCAGCACACAACTCTGATGATCAGTTCCAAACAATGGGGGTTTCACAACAGCAACAAATTCATTACTTATAGCTAATTTCATCTAATAGAATTGTTTACTTTTGATTCCACAGCTCTAAATACAAATATATCTGAAAATCATGTAAGTGTCCTTATAAAACTCAATATGGGATGTGCATCAGCCACATTCTTACTACATTATCTATACACTACTTACCAATAACCTTACTTCTTTACATGCTGTACACCTTCCTTTACAATAGCCTTCTTTGCATACTCTGTATTTTACAATGTACTTACTCTTTAACATAACCAAGCAACGCCTTACTTCTTTATGTACACTACCCTTTACAACACTCCTATTTCTTTATGTACATGCTACACTTATTTCTCTATATACATTCTGCTACACAGCGCTTTTACTTCCACACTTGCACTACAATACTTTACTGTACTCTCACTCCATTATGCATTTGCTGGACTAGATTCTCCACTGTGTTACACCAATTTTCCTCGGATGCAATGCCAATGAAATCAATTGAGTTACACGAGCATAAAACTGTGTAACACATTGGAGGAGCAGACCTCCCCCCCATATCCGTATAATGTCATTATATATACACCCTTCTTTATAATGCCCTTCTCTGCATACATCTTAATTTACAATTCCCTTGTTTATGTCCATACACTTCACTTGCTTCTTCATATTCAGTAGTCATTACAAAGATATAGCTGATCTAGGCAGCTATGCAAAGATTGGGGAATTTTGAAAAATTATTGCAAAAAACCTCAGACCTTTCTGCCATTCTGTGTTCATTTCAGTGGTTTCCATTGTAACAGTTAACAAAAGATACAAAGACATACATATCAGAAACATAAGGTATGAAGATTTAATTTTTTAAACAGGATTTACATTTAAATAACTACTACATTTCCCATTTGGCAAGGGTATTGTTGTGGCTAATGTATATATTTCCAAAAACAATGATATGGTTTCCAGTACTATCTTCCACAAAATTTTCAATGAGCAATAAAAAAAGGTTGAGGTGGGATGTGTTTTATCCCACCACGTTATATCATCCCTCTTTTTCCTCTGTGTTGGATGGCAATCAGAGACCCCCATGCCAAGCTTTGGAAGCAACAGCATCTGGCTCCTTGGCAGATTCTGCAGGCGGTCTTGTTGCCAGCCTTTAAGCTGTGTCTGGGTCTGCTGCATGGTTTGGCTGCAGATGGGCTCTCTGGGTTGCCTTGTGCTTCTGGGTGCCAGTTTTGGCTTACCTTTGATTCTGAGGCCTTTACTAATTTTTATTCATTTGTGAATAAAGGCCCATCCAAATGCCTCATGAAACCAATACCAAATTGTACTGATATTTAAAATAAAAAATGAGGAGGCTGTTTTTCCCATTGCTGAAATAGCATCTGCAAATGGATCTAGATCTATCAGTGTTTCCATTATAAATCAGAGGGCTAAAAGTTAGCCATGAATATTCTTCCCAGGATGAAATATAATACCATAGTTAGAATATGGTACAAGAATAATGATGTCGATTTTTTTTCAGATGACCTATTACAGTACTCAACTTCCCTACTTTTAATGGGAACAGTAATGAGAAATGAATTTCTACTGCTGAGTTTAAGCCTAATAACATTTAAGCTCCAAAGATGCTTCTTGTTGATGTTTCTGGTAGCCTAGGTTTAATACAGCCCTGGAGTCTTTTCCAAGAACATTGCCTGGGCCTAAGAGAAGATCCTCAAAATGTGAGAATAGTGTAGAAATTGAAAGAGTTTTGAAGAGAATAAAATATTTCTTGGTGTTTGGGTATGTATGGATTTAATATCAGAAGACAATGAGCCAAATTCACCAGTGGCACCAGTAAATGCAATTCTAATTGAAGCCAGTGGAATTGCACCCATTTACACCTAGTGCTGAATTTGATCCAGTAGGACTAGATGCTCTGAAAGCACAACCATGTAAGTCTACATTTCAGTAATAAGACATGGCAGGCTATTGTTAGTGGTTAGTGAAGCACAGGGTGAAGCCAAGTGTCTCTGTCCTTCCAAGAAGTGCTGATATACACAGATGGCCTGGTGTGTCCCTTTCAATTATAAAATTAAGCCTTTGAAACAAAAATGTAACTTCTAACATCTAATAATTAAATTTTATGTATGCTATATACCAGTGCATCCATCCTCACATCCCTTTCAGATAAAGAGGGGCTGCGCACTGAGTTTTAGATGTAGAGCCTTTTTGGCAAGTAACATTTTTGCTGTGCTAGGAGATGTGGGAGCCTGTTTCTTGGCACAATTATAAATATGCTTTGAAATTAGTAGGTTAGTTGTATTCTTCATTTGATGCTTTTGACAAAAGTAAAGAAAAGTGCCTTGCCCAGGTAGCCTGCCTGCACCTGATGAAGTAGCTCTGGCTGCGAGAGACTGGTGTGGTGGGGGCTATGTGGTGCTTTCCACAGTTGGCACAGGCCAGGGTGGCTCAAGTCAAGTGTGCATTGGGGGGAGCTTGTCATAGGTCACACGGACACATTTAAAAAGTGCATGAGGGCCTGAACTGTCTCCATGCCCTCTACTGGGCCGCCCAGGCCCTCTTAGGGGTGTAGAGCACAGGACAACATTCACTAGGCCCTAGTACTCTCGAGTGTGAGGTAGAAATCCAGACCTGCAGCTATGCTGACGCACACAGTATCCCTATTCCCCACTGAGTGCAATACAGAGCAGGATTTGGCTGATAGCAGGGTCAGGCACTTACTGATTGACCGCAGTAAAAGATTTCCTAATAAAAGTAGGATCCTTGATTGACAGTTACAACAACAATGAAAAGAAACAAACAAATATTTAAAAATTGGTTTTGTTTTGTTTTTCATTTCAGCATACAACACATGGAGTTTTACCCACAGCCTTTTGGCCAGAGCCAGTATCTGTTCCTTACATATAACACAGTATTGAACTCAGTGGTACACTGTGATATAGCCAGCCTACATAAAAAGTTAAATCTAACTAAATGAACTAAAACATATCAAAGTGGTGGGATACTGGTGCTTGGAGCTTTTTTTTTTTTTTTTTTATAAAACTTTTCTTTTTTGTAATTAGGAAAAGGTTTATTTGATTTTCTCTTCACATGTCCCTGCAGTCTATAGGCAGTCTCTGCACATGATTTATAACAATCTTTCTTGTTCAATATTCCTTTCAGAATCATTCTTTCTTGGATTCTTTTTAACAATCTTTCTTGCAATCTTGTGCTCCTGGAGTCTTGTATGAATCAAGCCAGGATGTTAATTACTCAGGGGTAGTGGCTGGTGAGTCCCCTTTTCCAGGAATAGTTGTCAAATCACAAAGAAATGGTTAGATTTCCATTTTATTTTCCAGGTTATTAATTATTATTATTTTCATCATGAAAGCGTCTCCTGGTCCCAGTCTGGCAAAGCTGTTGAGTACACGTGCAACTTTAAACATGAGTTGTCTAATTGCATTCAATGGGACATGTTTAAAGTTATTCCTGTGCTTAAGTGCTGTGCTGGATCATAAACAGTGAATAGACAAATTGAATAGCTCACAATTAAACCATAGGATGAAAATTATCTGTCCAAACTACTAGTATCCAGAAAATAGCTACGAATAATGACTATATCAGAAGAAATTCAGGTTGGTTCATCATTCACAAACAGAAAAGAAGAGCTTAACTAATGCTACTGCTGTGTCACATGACCCCACCTTGCATACTGGATTATCTTCTGAGGTTGCATTTAATACAAGTGAGATCAGAGTTTGTCCCACCGTGTGGAAAATTTATCGGATCCATTCCTGTGTATGATCTTAATCCTACGAGGTATCATAAAAGGTACAAATACATTATTCATTTATCATACATAATGATATGCTGGGAACACTATACTTATGGTTGAAGAAATGACATCTCTACAGCTGTATCTTTGTCCAGTTTCTAGCCCATACCACAAAAACCACCATCTCATTTGGCGCCAACTGCCATTTCTGTTGGCAGCCTCAGCAGAGAGGCTAAAGACTGAATGAGCGTGAAGGCTGAGCTCTACCCTGAGCTCTACCCTAGAGGTGGACCCTGCAGGCCAGTATTGACATATTGGTAAAGCTGAGGGGGAAGCATACGTTCTTATTGCCTGTCCTGTATCTGTTCTGTGGATAAAGTAAGGAATTCAGTCTCCAATGGCTTGTCAGACTAGCACTCTTCCACAGTCTTTCCATACACACTAAAGTTTGTAAAACTAAGTTTGTTTTAGGGGTCCCTGTATTTCAGGTACTTGTAATTTCTGAGAACCTTGCCCTTTGCCACGCTGATTCTCTGTCCAAGGGTAATGTTTTTTATTTGTAAAGAAAATTTGGGAAAATCCCATGTCACTCTTTCTAAATCACACAAGCATAAATAAATGGTGCTTTCCCCCAGTTCCAACTATGATTAAAATTCTCACAAACAAATGTATTTTAAAACTTGATTCTTTTTTTTCCATTTATTGTTCATGGAGTTGTACCTGTAGATTTTAGGCCCTTGCCCTTTGCAACAACACATGAGCAGCAGCTGCTCCTTTATATGTCTGGAATGAGCAAAACTGGGAAAAATCTGCAGTGTAGCCCTGAGAACGGGGGTATAGCCACAGAGCAAGCCAGCTCTGTATATATTGCCACACAAAATGATAGAATCCCTATGCACTTGCCATGCCTAACTTTTTTTGGGCACAAGCTGGAATAAGTCAGCACAGAATGCATCAGGATGATGTCTTTCCCTGTCCCTCCTGTCAGTACAGCAGAGGGTGGGGACTGGGGACAGATACTCCCCTCTGGCTGAGTTCCACTAAGCTTAGAACCTGATGTGGGTGGGAGGATGGGGAACATAAAGCTAGCTTTGTCATCTTTGCATGTGCCTAGGGTGACTGGGGGCCAGTTCAACCCCTCTAATTTAGGTATAGGTGCAACAGTCCCCTAAGGGCAATTCCAGCAATGGGGGAACAAGAGACAGCACAGCACAGCAGCACTTTGGAACTCTCCCTAAACCATGGTCTCAAAGCAGGGTGGCTGTAGCCAAGAAATCTCCTAGGGAATCCTCGGGAAGCTATTTAAGTGCTTTATGGCCCCTTTAGGCAACAAGAGTGGTGCCAGGGTCCATAGAAAGGGCCAGGACCCGGTCTGGAATGTTATTGGGGCTCATAGGGAAAGCTTACTCTGTGATGGTGTCCATTGCTCCAGAAGCACCAGCAGCTCACATCTCTACACAGGAGGATTTGGTGTACCTTCCTCATCCCCACTGAGTCCGTGGGTTCCAAAAACTCTACTGCTACCAGCCCAGAATTTTCGCACCTCTATTGCGGCAGTTGGTTCTGCTGGTTTCTCAAATTTCTGAGTTAAAAGTAGTGAATAAGGTGGGAGGCCCTGAATAAAATACATTTCTCTTGTAAAAGGGCCTTCAGAGTAAGATTTAAGTTAAATTCTAAGGACAAATACCAGTACGCTGCAGCATTGCCACATGGATGGGCTTTATTTCTATTTCCTCTAAAAAAAATGTTATCCTAATACATGAAATTGAGGAAAACATGTGCATGAAAAGAGGTTTGTAATTTCATACTAATTTTGCAGTTTGGCTATTTCAAAAAACTCAAATTTCACAGCATTTCCATGACAAAGCCAATACCATATTGAAACATACATTTCAAATTCTCAATTGCTTTGATGTGGAATTGATCTTTGTCCAAATGGAATTTAGTAATTTCAAAAATTTGAAAATGTTTCCTCAAAAGTAGGATCCCTTTTTAGGGAAAATTAACCCATTTTCACTCAGAAAGGGTCCTATTTTTAGTGAAATTGCAAAATTTCAAAGGTTTTTCATAAAACAGAGCATTTGGACATTAGAAAGTTTCAGAATTAGTTTTTTTTACAACTTATTTCTAATTTAATTGAACCAGATTGTGAAGTCATTCAGTTTTTGGCATTGAAGAAAATGCCAGGGTATTCTTCGCGAGGACACTATGACACTGGACCTTGATCCACTCTTTTGTCCAAAATGCTCCAATTCTGCAAAACCCAGCTATTTGACAGGGGATTTGGAGAGGATGCTTCGCATAATGATAAAGGGATGGAAAAGCATATCTGTAGGTGGTTGCTTGGCTGAGTTTCTATTGACATGATTACTTAATGCGGCTTGGATTTTATTGTATTAACAATGCTACAGCATTAATGAGCCTTGGATTATTATCTTTTTAATATTTTAAAAGTAAATACAGGTTTTTTTTAAAAAAGTACTCAATCCTTAGTTCAGCTAAATGCCATTGAAATGTATGGAGTTTGGTCTGAATAAGATCTGCATAATGACTGAAGTCAATGGAACTGTGTGTGGAGTAAGGCACTCTTCATCATGAGTAAAGGGATCAGAATCTTGCCCTTCTCAATTTGGATTAAATTATTCCATAGTTTTGAGCTTCCATTGAAGAACAGCCGCATCCTGCAAGTAACAGCTTTCCTCTGCCTCGGGAAGATGGTACATTGACTATAAAACAAAACACAAAGAAATTAAAATACTTCATGTGTCAATCATCTTTACTATTCTATCAAGTGTTATAGCTCCATTGTATTTGTTTCCACAAACCCACAATCTATTATTTTACAAGCTCATTTTTGCACTGTCATTGAGCTGCATGGCAATACCATTTTCCTTCAAAATTGTATATTAAGGTGATGCATGTTCAACATTAATGAAAAATATCTTTAGGACTTGATCCTGCTGCTGTTGAAGTCAATAGGGGCTTTGCTATTAACTTCCATAGTAGGACTGAGACCTACTTCTTTAAAATTGATTTCTATCAATAAAACCATAACCAATAAGTTTCTTATATAGGGAAGGCACAAAACCTCTTGAAGCAAAAAAAAAAAAAAAAAGTATATACTCTACAGTTGTCTCTCTTTTACGGGCCTTGGTCCTGCTCTCATTGAAGACACTGCCAAAACCTCCAACATCAGTGGGAACAGGACTGGGTCCAGGATGTTTGAATTCTCAATGTTCTCAATTGTTTCATTACAATAGCCAATTCATTGGGCCAAGATTTGAATACACATCTTCCTCACACTATTTCACAAAAGGCTTCGATCCCAAGAATAGGAGAATACAACAAGGGCATATAAATATGAATGTCAAACCGCCCCCATCAATGAAATGCTTTAAAGTACTGGGGAGTTCCAAAGAGCAGTAGGCCATATAAATACAATGAAATGATAATGAGGCCAACTGGTGATGAAGACCACCCACCCGTGGTTTTATTGCTGTGATTTGGAATGAAGGTTCTCAGCGGGGCCATTTCATTTGGAGGGCTTTGTCATTTTTAGTACATGCTAAAGTAGCAATTGTGAAAGAACATTTCAACCGTTGTCTCTGACAAACAGCAGCCAGACTATTTATGGATAACTCCCACCCCATTCTTGTGCCATTGGCTGTAGCTGTAGGTAAGAGAATGGAAAACTGCTACTTTGTTCAAATGGGTTTTCCCATAGTAACCTTCTGTTAATCCCTGCATATACTTAATTTTTCCCAGGGGAGGAATGCTTTACTCCACCCACTCATTAGAAGGCTCTCCAGTCTGAGAACTTCTCTGGTATAACGCCTGCTGCCCCCTGGCTGTAGGCTGCCTCAAACTCCATTATATTTACTCTATCCAAATACTTCTTGACTACATTTGGATCTTGACTGTCAAAGTATTAAGCTGCAGTACATTTATTTAGGATGTGACTGTGCCTTTAAGACACAACACTTGTTTTTTGGGGTGAGCAAGAGAGGGGCCAGGCAGGAGCAGGAACCCCTCCAGGAATGTTGGTTCACTCACTCAGGAACCCTGTGTGCGGAATCAGAACATCTCCAGGTCTCTTGGTTATGCCCCTCTCTGACTATCCTTGCTCACTTTCTAGGTTGCATCCACCAATTCCCTAATAGAGAGGATGTTGCAGACAACTTGCACCTGGGCATGCTGACAGCAAGAGGATTTTCTGCCATCCAGGTTCTGCTTGGAAGGAAGGAAGTTAACCAAGCTTCAGATAAACATGTTGTCTGAAGTACTGATCCAAGCTGAATCTACAAATCTTTTCTGCTTTATACACCTTTACAAAAAATACCCACCCATCTACAGTTTATGCAACTTTTAGTCTTCCTCACTGTTTTGTAACCATCCATGGCCTCAACAACCCCCTAATATTTTGTTTTCTGCCGTAATATTTTAAGTAAATGAACTGAAAAGAAGTTGATCACCAGGGTTTTCTTAATTCCCAACTTCTGTCCCGAGTTCCTTCCAAGGCAAAGTAACTTTGTTTGACCTTTTCAATTGTGAGATACACTACTGAGGGAGGTGGTCCACATTGTTACCCCATTATTCCAAGTTATCATTCCAGAAGCTTTCACCACTGGCTAGTGTTGAAATATGCCACCTTCGAAGCCACAAAGTTCATCAATAGGTACTTCCTTCAGCAGTTGCTTAGAGTATGCATGCATTTTTACCTCTCAGTTTTTAAGCATTCCAGTTTTGTAGCTAAGGCAACTACAGCATGGCCTGGAAAAAAGAAGCAGACATAAGCCATCACTATACACACATAGCAGAGGTTAACATTTTATTAGCACTAGCAGCAGGAGGTTTTATATTTTTGGGGTGAGGGGGCTATCTCAAAAGAAAACCATTTCTAAGACTGATTTCTAGATAGGTTAGAATTGAAGAACGATATTAAATTACTTTATTGGTATTGCAGTAGTGCCTAGGGCTTCCAGTCACAAACCAGGACCCCATTGTGCTAGGCATTGCACAAACACTGAACAAAAAAAAGATGGTCCTTGCCTCATGGAGCATATAGTCTAAGCATAAGACAACAGGTGAATATGATAAACAGATATGGAGAGCACAAGGTAAGAATCAGAGGGGTAGCCGTGCCGGAAACAGATCAACAGGGCCAGATGTGTACCCAGAAGCCTCCTGCTGCAAGACAAACTGAAGAAAGAAACCAACAGAACTCCACTGGCCATCACTTACAGTCCTCAGCTAAAACCTCTCCAACGGATCATCAGTGATCTACAACCCATCCTGAACAATGATCCCTCACTTTCACAGGCTTTGGGAGGAAGGCCAGTCCTCGCCCACCGACAACCCACCAACCTGAAGCATATTCTCATCAGCAACTACACACCGCACCATAATAACTAACTCAGGAACCAATCCATGCAACAAACCTCGATGCCAACTTTGCCCACATATCTACACCAGGGACACCATCACAGGACCTAACCGGATCAGCCACACCATCACTGGTTCATACACCTGCACATCCAACAATGTAATATACACCATCATGTGCCAGCAATGCCCCTCTGCTATGTACATTGGCCAAACTGGACAGTCCTTATGCAAAAGGATAAATGGACACAAATCAGATATTAGGAATGGCAATATACAAAAACCTGTAGGAGAACACTTCAATCTCCCTGGACACACAATAGCAGATTTAAAGGTAGCCATCCTGCAGCAAAAAAAACTTCAGGACCAGACTTCAAAGAGAAACTGCTGAGCTTCAGTTCATTTGCAAATTTGACACCATCAGCTCAGGATTAAACAAAGATTATGAATGGCTAGCCAACTACAAAAGCAGTTTCTCCTCCCTTGGTGTTCACACCTCAACTGCTAGAACAGGGCCTCATCCTTCCTGACTGAACTAACCTGGTTATCTCTAGCCTGACTCTTCCCTGCATGCTTATACCTGCCCCGGACATTTCCACTGCATGCATATGAAGAAGTGGGTATTCACCCACGAAAGCTTATGCGCCAATATGTCTGTTAGTCTATAAGGTGCCACAGGACTCTTTGTCGCTTCAAGGTAAGAATGAGACAGTACTAGTCAGCACGAAAGGCAGTGGCCACAGCACACCAGCTGCCTAACCATTGTTAAGAGTTTTGTCGGCTAGATCTCTTACTCTTGGTTCTTCCTCTTAAATTTGGAGTCATAATCCAGGATGGGATTCCTGGGTACCACCAAGGACAAACATACAATTCAGAAATTCGTAGATTCAAAGGCCAGAAGGGACTATTGTGAGCATCTAATCTGACCTCCTATAACACAAACATTATCTTAATTCCCCCAAATAATTCCTAGAGCATATCTGTTAGAAAAACAGACAATCTTGATTTAAAGATGTCCAGCGATAGAGTCCACCACAACATCTTGTCAATTGTTCCAATGGTTAATTACCCTCACCGTTACAAAATTTACACCTTATTTCCAGTCTGAATTTGTCTAGCTTTAACTTCCACCCATTAGATCATGTTATAATTTTCTCTGCCAGATTGAAGAACCCATTATCACATATTTGTTCCCCATATAGGCACTTTTAGACTGTTATCAAGTCACTCCTTAACATTCTTAGTTAAATTAAATAAATTCAGCTCCTTGAGTGTAAGTCATATTTTCTAATCCTTTAATCATTCTTGTGGCTCTTCTCTGAACCCTCTCCAATTTATCAACATCCTTCTTGAATTGTGGACAGCAGAACTGGACACAGAAATCCAGCAACAATCTCACCAATGCCAACTACAGAGTTAAAATAACCTCTTCGCTCCTAGTCGAGATTCACCTGTTTATGCATCCAAGGATCACATTAGCTCTTTTGGCAACAGCATCGCATTGGGAGCTCATGTTCAACTGATTATCCACCACCCCTCCCAAATCTTTTTCCAGGTCACTGCTTCCAAGAATAGAGTCCCCATTCTGTAAGTATGGCCTATATTCTTTGTTCCCAGATGTATACATTTAGACATATTAAAACACATATTGTTTGCTTGCACCTAGATTAGTAAGTAATCCAGATCACTCTGTATCAGTGACCTGTCCTCTTCATTATGTACCTCTCCCCTAATTTTTGTGTCACCTGCAAACCTTTAGTCATGATTTTGTTTTCTTCCAGGTCATTGATAAAAAGGTTAAATAGTGTAGGGCCAAGAACTAATTCCTGTAGGATCCCACGAGAAACACCCCTGATGGATTATTATTCTCTGTTTACTATTATATTTTGAGACCTATCAGTTACCTATCTTTTAATTCATTTAATGTGTGACATGTTAATTTTATATAGGTCTAGTAGTTTAATCAAAATGTTGTGCAGTATCAAGTAAAATCCCTAACAGAAGTCTAAGTATATTACATCAACACTATTACCTTAATCAACCAAACTTGTAATCTTGTCAAAAAATTACTTTGAGAGGATCTATTTTACATAACTATTTTACAAGTCACATATCAGCTACTCCATTATCTTGACCAAGAATGGTGTGATACCGATAGGCCTATAATTACGTGGGTTGTCCCATTTATCCTTTTAAAATATTGACACAACATGAGCTTTCTTCCAGTCTTCTGGAACTTTCAAAGTGTTCCAAGACTTACTGAAAATCAACATTAACGGTCCTCAGTCAGCGATTTTAAAACTCTTGGATGCAAGTTATCTTGATCTGCTGATTTTAAAATGTCTAACTTTAGTAGCTGCTATTTAACAGCCTCCTGCTGCGCCTACTCTGAGACAGCTTCTTCAAAACCATTGCAGTCACACAATGGCCAAGCAGCAAAAGCTGCTGTTGATGTTGAGTGGGGTACCCAACTTGAGACTTTTTGAAGGGATCTGATTTTCAAAAAGTTCTAAACATCTGCCCTCTGAAAAATCAAGCCCTTTTAAAGTATCTTATGTTAGGCACCCAAAACTTAAGGCATTCAAAGCCACTGGTCACTTCTGAAAATCTTGGCAAATCTGTCTGACTCAGGATTCATTGTTCACAGGAACTTTTCACACCTAGCAGACTGTTGGTGTTATACTAATAAATAATTAACAATTAGTAATGTAACATGACTTTCCTTATTGTGGCAGAGCTCCGATCTTGTCCCCGTGGGTCCCGCGCTTCTAGGCGGTTTATGCTAGCCTCAGAGGATGGTGAGAGAACTCACACAGTCCCTGTTGTCCCTCTGGGCTTATTGCAGAACAGTTTAGCCTCCTGTCCTGCCAGAGGCCTGTCTTCTCCTTGTAGTGGCAGGTTGGTGGGGGGAACCCGGGCCCCCCCTCTACTCCGGGTTCCAGCCCAGGGACCCTAATGATGGCAGCTGTTGGCAGCCAACCTTTCACTTCCAGAGTTGCTACAATTCCCTGGGCCACTTCCCCACAGCTCTCCCGCTTCTCCCTTCTTCACCCTTACCTTAGGGCTCCCTTATCAATGGCTTGAGAGTTGCCTTATTTACTCAGCCCTTCAGCAGCAGCAGCACTTCCTCTCCTCTGGCTCCCTGGCTCTTCCTCAGCCTGACTGGAGTGAGCCCTTTTATATGCTCAGAAGAGCCTTAATTAAGGTCAGGTGTTCACTTCACCTTAATGGCCTCACCTGACTCTTTGCAGGTTAATTAGAGTCAGGTGTTCTCATTAGCCTGGAGCAGTCCCTGCTCTGGTCAGTTAGGGAACAGAAAATTGCTAACCCAATGGCCAGTATATCTGCCTTCTACTATTCTGTTGTACCCAACTGGCCTGGGTCTATCACATTATGTAAAGCCACAACAGTAATTTCTGTCCACTCATCTAATAAAAAACACACACACACACACCACTATAAAGTAGTACTGAGACCCACTGTGGATTGTGCGGATGCACAAGTGGTCCAGAAGTGCTCCCACAGAGCATGACAACATTGGAAGTCTCCCCTACTCCCACTCCTTCTCATAAGAACTTGCAACTCCCTCTGCCAGCCCTGCATGTTCCAGGGTTTCTCTGAAAACTCTACAAATGACAGGCTTTCCTCATGACAAATAGTTCATTGCTAGCAGCACATTACACTATCTTTAGTTTTTAGCGTGTAGGGAGAATTTAGTGCACGTTTAAGGGAACTCCCGTTCATGTCAAATTGGCCCTTTGTTATTGTCAAGAAGATTTGTCTCATGGAAAGATCAGTAGAACAGGCTTGGCAAAAATAACAACTTTTTTTGCCAGTTAGGAATCCTGGAATTGACATATTTTCAGATCTCAGCTTCTGAGTTTCCTTTTCCGCTTTCTTTCATATACGCATTTCTATGGCACTTGTCAGTGTGGTATCTGAGCAACACACCAATATGAATGAATGAAGCCTAACAACACCTGTATGACATGGGGATATGTCATATTCCCATTTTACAGACTGGGGATTGAGGCCCACATAGGTTAAGTGACTTGCTCAAGGTCACACATGAAGTTTGTTGGCAGAACTGGGAAATTAATCCAGCTCCCCAGGCCTGTGCCTTAATCGTAAGACTGTCCTTGCTTTTTACAACTCCTTCCTTCTTCCTACAGCCCCACTCTTCTCAATACACCAAATATAGATGGTAGAAAAGGAAGACTGTGGGTGGGGTAGAAGAACTTTGTATTTTTTAATTTGGCATAGCCATGAGAACAGACAATAAGAAACAGGACTACAAAGAGCCAAGTAAGTTCACACATGTTTGTTGTGTCCAAAGAGAGTTGCTTTCCTTTGTAGCAGTATGCTCCACTCATCTGTGCATCTGGCCTTTTATTCTGCTACCTCTTCTGCTGTAATGAAGAATGACAGAGCTGAAGAACACATTTGGGTGCTGAATATTCTCCAGGATGGGGTAAAGCATGGGATCTGCATGTACCAGGTGCTTGGGGCAAGAGAATCTGGAAAGATATTCAAATAGCTTTCAAAAATATAAATGAATAAATAAATTATGGGCAAAATTCTCACACTTCATTCTCAGTTTTTGCTAGATCTCTTTGTGCAATCAGCATTGCATCACATGCTTACAAATTCCTATTACAAATCCGGGCTTAGTTTGTGTGGGTCTGATTGTGGGAGTGGATTCCATAGCTGCTCTCTAGAAACACGTGGTCATTCAAGGTGGATTGTTCCAGATGCCAGCACTGATCAATCACTCTAGTGCAGTATATCTCAAACTGTGAGGCTGAGCTCCATGGCATGACATTGCTCTAATCCTTCCTAGGGGACACAGAAGTCAGCCCAAGGAAATTGATAAAAAGGAATATTCTGTCTTTCTTGCCTAATCATTGTCCATGATGATTCAGTGAGAGCAGAACCATCTAATCTTCATGGAAGATTCTACAGAATTCTACTCTTGTTGAATCTTCAGTGGAAACAAACAAGAACATTTAAAAGGGTGTCCTCGTGTACCCACAGGAGAGGCCCAACTAGTTTTCTGTATTTTCGGGGAGGAAATATAGGGGAAAATTAGAGAAACGTTGCCCAAGTAATAAAAATTATTTGACAGCACAGGTGATCACTTGCATAATGTAGGGGTAACAGCACTTGTGACTTAGGTGTGTTAACTCTGGTACCCTAGGCTTGGTAGAAGAAATATTCTTTAAGGATGGATTTGAACGAAGAGGAGATGGTCCCCTAGTGGGGCTTCAAGAAGTAAGGAGTGTAGGTATTATGACAACACTTGCTTTGCAGCTGTAGCTGTGTCAAATGCCACAAATGGCTAAAAACTTACCAGCTTTCTCTTGGCACCTCCTAATGGCAGTAAAAAAGACTTGACAGAGTTCACACAGAAGTTACGTGACTTATGGCACAAGACAGTTGTCCACAATAATCCCTCACAGAATTTCAGAATATCCGTTGGAACCCTGGCTTTCCGCAGAAAGATAAATGTGCTTCAGATAACATGATACACCAATTAGAAGAGCTGCAGTGCTCTATGATAAGCTCCCTCTGATAAAGCAGAGAAGTTTGTTTCTGTATTGTTTTGCGTGTACACTTAGATGGTAAGGCTAGGACACTGGTTCTCAACCAGGGGTACGCAGAGGTCTTCCAGGGGGTACATCACCTCATCTAGATATTTGCCCAGTTTTACAACAGGCTATATAAAATGCACTAGTGTAGTCAATGCAAACTAAAGTTTCATACAATGATTTGCTTATACTGCTCTATATACTATACACTGAAATGTAAGAATATTTATATTCCAATTGATTTATTTTATAATTACAGTAAAAGCTGTGTTATCTGGCACTTTACCAACCAGAAAGCACTAGAAACCGGCATCTCTGATACCGCCCAATACAAATCTTCAATAGAGTTGCCAGGTGTCTGGTTTTGACTGGAATGCCTGGTCGAAAAGGGACTGTGGCAGTTCCGGTCAGCATCGCTGACCAGGCGATTAAAAGTCTGGTTGGCACAGGGCCGGCAGGCTCCCTACCTGGCTCTGCATGGCTCCCTGGAAGCAGCAACATGTCCCTGATGCTCTTAGGCAGAAGAATAGCCATAGGGGCTCCGTGTGCTGCCCCCACCCTGCCCCGAGCTCTGGCTCTGCTGCTCCCATTGGCCAGGAACCATGGCCAATGGGAGTGCGGGGACAGCGCCTGCAGACGGAGGCAGCGCACAGAGCCACCTGGCCGCACCTCTGCCTAGGAGCAGCAGGGACATGTTGCCACTTGCGGGGAGCTGCCCGAGGTGAGCACTGCCTGGATCCGGCACCCCAAAACCCCTTCCGTGCCCCAACCCCATGCCCCGAGCCTCCTCCCACATCCAAACTCCCTCCCTCCATTGGTAAGTATAACCCTTAGTTAACCAAAATTTTTGACTAACTAGCACCCTCCATTCCCCCAACATGCAGGATAACAAAGCTTTTCCTGTAGATGGTAAAAATGAGAAATAAGCAATTTTTCTGTAATAGCGTGCTATGACACTTTTGTATGTTTATGTCTGATTTTATAAGCAAGTAGTTTTTAAGTGAGGTGTAACTTGGGGATATGCAAGACAAATCAAACTCCTGAAAGGGGTACAGTAGTCTGGAATGGTTGAGAGCCACTGGTCTAGGGGCCAGTATCATAACTTAACCTCAGTGTTTGGTATAATGCCAAACCCCATGTCAGTGATTAGCAAATAATCATACATAATAATAATCAGCTCATCAAATCAGCTTCATTAGTTGTAACTAGAAAGCACAGATTTGCTCTTCAGCCCTGCAGAAACACAAAGTGCCTCATGCCTCCACATCTGGTGCATCAAGAAGGGAGGGGGGCCTGGAGGCTAGGCTGTCCATACAAAACTGAAAAAGGCCAGCATGCAGTGTATACTGCAGGCATGACACATGCTTTTCACTTCGCTGACATGCAGGCCACAGGTCAGAAAATGCTGCAACCCTTCTCAGATCCCAGCGAAGTCATTTCTGGTCAGTTATGTTCTCTCACACACTCAGTCCAATTAATCACTGAGGCAATAGCAATGAAGTCAGTGGAGTTAACACCAGGAGTGAATTTTTAGACCCCAGGTTCTCAAAAATTGTCACTGTTTTTAACTCTCGTTTTTTGGGGTGGGTGGCTAATTAGAGACACCTACGCACTAATGGCCAGATGATCTGATCTGCCAGGTCCACTGTGCATTCCATAAGCACCACAGAGTGGACTGAGAGTGGTCAGAGATGATCAGTGGGTAATTTCCCCTTTGTGGGAGAACTCCCTGCTGATGTAAGGCTAGCAGAGCAACTGATGGGCTGGATACCACCACCATTCAGTGAAAGAGGAGGGAGGAGCCTAAGGCATGGAGCTCTGCTACATCTGATCCTATACTGCCATACAGCCCCTGCATTAAGATATAACACAGAGGAATGGTACATAAACATTGTATAGGTTGGTTTGTTACTTGGAGTTGCTTGACAAATAGTAGAACATATTTGGGCCTGTTAATGGGAGTTAGTGCGTAGCTTAGCACTTTTGAAAAAAATCAGGCCACTTACCTAGGTGCATAAACATGGATGCAAGAGCCTAACTTTAGGCACCCATATTTGAAAATCATATCCTAAAGAGTATTTGCTATGAAAACGCATCAGCCCAATTATGTGCATAAATACTGTTCAAAGAATTCTAAAAAACGAACAAATCTATAAAACTGACAATATGTTGGCAGATAACACATGTACAGAAAAAGGGCCAAAGCCAATGAATAAATTGTTCACAACTAACAGTTCTACCAGCTGTAGTCACAATGGAGTGTAACAACCAAGGTTACTTATGTAGTACACAGGGCCAGAACAGTATCATATTTTGTCCAGACATCAGACTGAAATGCAACACTGCAATGAGCTCAGTTTTTTGTGAGCTCAGACAGAGGTGGGAGGATCACAGAAATGCTGAGATGATTGATAGTCAAATCTTTGATGTTTCCAAGTGTCCATGCAGAGGTATCCATTGCTTACACTCCATTTCCCTTTCGGCATAGTACTTTTCAGGGTGGATGGAAACATAAATTTCAGAAAAACAAAATAGCACAATGACATGTCACACAGGATTCATATTCATTTGCACAGCAAGGGAATGTACAGTTTAAAAGGAAATGTAACATATTGTTTGTCTTCTAATACTCATTACTTAGGCATAATAAGGCGCATTACAGAAGCAGATAAGGTGGCTCCCCATTGTGCATAGGTTTTAGTAGACATATGTTTGCCCCTTCACTGTACTTTTCCCTGTTTTTGTCAGTTTATGTCATTCCCTTGAAGTTGTTTCACTGCAATGCTTGTTGATGATTTTCACCGTGTTTTTAAAAAAATGCTTTACAGGAAGCTGCTCAGTTCTTCCATGCAATTGGTAAATCTCTGCTAATGAATCCACTCAGATAGCAATGTAGTTCTATGGGTTTTGTTAGCATTTTCCCACTGATTTTAATAGATTCAAAGGGTAGCATTCTGAACTTGGTTACAGCTTTGTAACCCTCAAGGGAGCGTTACAGAAGGCAAAACTTTGTCTGCTCTCTGGATGTAATAAAAGTTAATTAAAAAGTGCTTTAGTTGATGCAATATAATCATATTTAAACATAAACTAAACCAATTTTTTTTCATTCATAGGCAGCAGTTCAAATTAAAATGAGCCAGTTCTGCCTTCAGTTACACCCATCTGACATCCCGGTTATACCTGGAGTTGCACCCATATAATTAAGCACAGAGACCTAAGAGCCATCTGAATTTCATATTTCAATTGAAAACAGCTATTGTTTTTATAGCAAGAGATAGAATGAAATTGTATGGTACAACTATAAACATGGATGTTGGAATAGCTGTCAACTTTAACAACACTCTGACGACTATCCTAGTACAAAATTAACATGTGAGGCCGTTAAATAGAAGTTACTGTATAGATGTGAAGAGGAGCAGAATTTTTGAAGTTTGATTTTTTTTATTAGTATTTAATGGTAAATTAAAATACTTAGCACAAAGAGATTATTTGACAGCGCCTCGGTTTTGTTACTTGCAGGAGCAAAGGGCAACTTATCAAATAGCATTTTTGTTGGGTATTTTTCCTCTGTAATTTTAAAAGGCACCAAGTGGCCTGATCCAAAGTCATCTGAACTAGATGGAAAGACTCCCATTGATTCTAATGGGCTTTGGATCATGCCTAAGGAGAGCACATAATACTCAAGCTGGGAGGTTTGCTTGGTTTTTCCCCTGTCCTTATGAATGCTCCACGTGGCATTTTAAAGTTCAGGTGTTAAAAACAGGAATGATAGCTTCGTGAAGCGTTTGTCAGTGTATTGCAGAGTTTAGAAGGCTGTTAGAAATGTGAATATAAATGTTACTGTGCATACACAGTACAGGGACAGAGTTTAATTTAGTTGGAGCTGCTGGCACTCAATACTTCCCATTATAAAACCCTGGTTTTAGTTGCTTATAGCTTTGCCAGATTTTAACCATTTGGGTGTCTGCTGCGGCTGAATTTTTTGAATCTCTTCATTCCAGCAGCTAGGGCTTGAAGAAAAAACACCAAATATCACAATGAGACTTGCAATACAATTGTACTGAAAAATGAAGACATGGGCAGAGACAAAAATATGTGAGTGAAGGGAAAGACAAGAGAAGTGGGAGGTAAACAGAGAGGAGAGCAGGGAGAGGTGAGAGAAAGAGAGCCAGAGAGGCCTGAGAGGTTAGGCCAGAAGGAAAAGCAGCCTAAAAGACAGAGCAACAGGTAAGAAATAAAAGATACACAAAGCATGATTAAGGGCAGTAAATCTTTACCTAATGTATTCAACTTCCAACATGTTATTTTATTCCGCTGGTGCAGAAGGGGAAGACAAATGGAACAGAAGGTTCTAATTGTAAGTCCCAGGGGCCTGGAAGGGAATCTTTGGTCAGACAGCAGAACTGAGTGGAAGGGCATCATACTGTACATGCTTGTCCTACTTTCCCATTTACTGTCTAGCCCTATAGGTCAAGCAGCAGAAAAATAACTTCAGATGTACTTCAGTTATATTTATTTTCCAAATAACTCTGGGAAGAAGTTACAGGCACCTTGGAGGAAGGAGAAAGAACTAGGCGGGGGGTGGGGAATAAGGGCAAAGGGGAGAGGGCAAAGACACAGACTAGAAAGAAAGATAAAGGACAGATGGGGAAGGAGAATAGGTCAAGAGATGCAGACAGGGAAGGAGCCACAAGAAAAGGACAAAGAGAGAGAAAACAAACCTTTTTATATTTTGAATTATATTAAATAATGTACCCTTGAGTGTATGTTAGTTAAACTCACATTTCTTCCTCATGGTGGTTCTTTTCCTAGGTAGCGTGGTGCTGGGGATGGGTGCTAAGTACCACAGATAGATAGATCTGTTGATATTATGTCTGAACTGCACTCTCATCATTTGCAAATTCTCACTGGAAACCCTTGATGAAAGAACACCCTTTCTATGTACAGTCACTCTTTACACATGGTGGACCAAAGCTTTAAAGCCCAAGTTGTAGGGAGGAGGTATGCAAACTAGTTGTGCACCCACCATATGAGCAGAAGCCTGTATTTACAAGGGCATATGTGAGATTTCCCCCCACCTTTTTTTTTTTAAATGTGCAAGGGCATTTTGTGCATCTCTCCCATTTTGTGAAGGTTTTTAAATTTGGCCCTCACTAACATACACATAGACAGACTCACTCATGCGGTAGAGAAAGAGAGCGTGTCTGCCTGACGCTGAGAAGAATGATATGTTTATACTTGCAGTAGATGCCTTGTTGCATTGCTGCCTGGAGCCAGTACGTAGGCAATAGGTGCTCCTCATGCTCGAGCTGCATGTGCCTACTGAACACATTTTCATTTTAAAAGAGCAAAATCTCACACAACTTCAGTGCAAATGTTTGCTGGGATGATTTTGCCCTATTTATCTTTCAAAAGGAAAGAAGAAAGGTACAGTCTGGATTGGAGCTGGCCAGATTATTCATTACAAATAATTTATCTGACAAATTTAGACCTCTTTTTATGACCGTGAACTGTGCACACACAGTTCACACTGTTTACAGATATGGTCCCTGGTCTACACTGGGAGGGCTGGGGAGGGCGGGGAGGGGAAATGTGAAGAACGTAGCTGAAGTCGACATACTTAGATCCACTTACCGCGGCATCTTCACTGTGGTAAGTCGACAGCAGCCGCTCCCCCGTCGACTCCGTCTGTGCCTCTCGCGGCGGTGGAGTACAGAAGTCGACGGGAGAGTGCTCAGGGGTCGATTTATCGCATCTAAACTTATCGTGTGCTGGTGGGTCACACTGCATGACCAGGGCCTAAATTATGACAAGGACAAAAGGAGGAGAGGGAATGGGTAAGTGGGTGACAAGGCTGACCACAGCCATGATTAATTAGTGACATGGGAGGCTAATACATCTGCCTCAACTTGAGAGCTACTAGTGGTTTCTAGACTAGATGCGATAAATCGACCCCCGCTGGATCAATCACTGCCAGCCGATCCGGTGGATAGTGTAGACCTACAGTCACAATCATCTGCCAAACAATTTGTGAAAACAAACAAACAAACAAACAAACCTTGGTTCCCCTAGGGATCGTCTGCAACACACTTGCTCAGAGTCCTTCATAATAAATCATTATTTGCACTGTCTGACTAGTCACCTAAGCCAAATGATAATGCTTCTATGAACGACCTAAACAGGAAGACAGCCTTTTTCTGTTCACAAATTATCCTTGCACCATTCAACAGACCTATTGTGAGATTCATAAAAAGTTTTTCAAAAATGTCTGTAGAAGAGTTTCTGCGGCTCCTCTTTTTGTGAATATTTATTTACTTAGTAATGATATGATATAGCATCCTAATTGGTGCTGGTGGGTCACACTGCATGACCAGGGCCTAAATTATGACAAGGACAAAAGGAGGAGAGGGAATGGGTAAGTGGGTGACAAGGTTGACCACAGCCATGATTAATCAGTGACATGGGAGGCTAATACATCTGCCTCAACTTGAGAGCTACATAGTGGTTTCTTTTTGTTGGTTTGCTTTTCCTTTCATAAACACATTCTTGTAAATAAAAACTCATTACAAAGTTGGGGAGGCTCACTAATGCCAGCAGAGTGAATCAGTGGGTTTTATTCACAGAAATAGTCCCTTTAAAAAACAAACCAACCTGTATTCACACCGCTGTAGTCTGGACTCATGTTGCACCAGTACTGTGTCACTTTCTGCATTAAAATGTTTTAATCAACACTGGCAGTAGTGTTAAGTAGAAAGGGTCTATACAGTCTTAACAGGAGAGAGACTAAAGCTTAGACAGGTATTCCTGCTTATATGGGAGCACTTCCCAACTCTAAAATCTGAATCAGAAGTGCCATTTGTCGGGGGGGAGGGGGAGAGCAACAGGGAGGCAGATGTTTCTCTCATTATTTCTGTTCTGAGACAGGATTGCTATTATGACATGTCACCCTCCTTGAGGGCCACAGATACAAATGCACAGCAGGACAGCTGTGTTTGAATTATCAGCGTGATTTCCACTGGGGCACGAGACAGGGAGACACAGCCCATATTTTTTATTTCAATGCAGTCGTGCAACAGTCTTTTCTGAATTACTGTATTAAACACAGTGTTTTTTAAAAAAAATATACAAAACCAGGCAGTTTCCTTGGCCCTGCCCAGCCCTATCAAAGAGATATCCAGTTTAGAATCACTCTAAAAATTGTTGGTCTCCGTTCAATTTAGCTCAGACCACCATTGAATATTTCCCAAAAGGCAGATAATTGTCTGTCTAATCACAGGACAGCAATTCAGTGTACTCAAGGCCCAGAGTTAACGAAACCCAGATCCAAATAGTCAGTGAACAAATTAGATTCCGTAAGAGTCCTTTAAAAATGCTGTTTTCCTTCAAAACACATTCATTCAGGCCCTTGAAGTACTGGAACTGAGCTGTAGACAGTCCAGGAAAAGGTTGCATTTCCATGCAAGGCGGACAGGATTTCCTGCAATGGGTCAAGAAAACATACCTTCCTATTGTCCTAGTTTATATCACAGAAAGTCCTTGTGCTTTGCTGAGGACAATGTGAATTCCTACCCTTGGTAACTAAAGAAAACATTCAGGTTAACGTTTGGCATGTTGTGTGAAAGTGCTGCTGACATTCCTGACAGGAGAAGTCAGTATAAAAAGAAGGCGTTTCCTTATAGGCTGTCATGGGCGCTCATGGACGTCCCCCTTCAACAGTTGCTTAGCCAGTGATGTGGAAAATCAGTGGCAGTCTAGGGATAAACTATATTTAGGCTTGGACAGATTAGATTTTTATCAGTAAATGTCGATTTTACTGTGCACACACAAACCAGAGAAGAAATGTTTCCATCAATAATAACTAAACATTTACAGATAGGCAAAGTAAGAAAAATGCTGCTTGAGAACTTATTAGACTTCGAATTAAGAATGCTTACTTGGTATATTTTGACATGTGGTGTTGATAATTTGTGTTTTAACAGGTATAAGCTTTAACTATTTGAATCGCAGCATCTGCTGTCATTAAATAATTATTGTCTGATCCTCCCTCTTGTCTGGCCCCCACAATTTCCTACAACTGTGAAAATTTAAATAAATATATATTTTTAAATGCTTAAAAATAAACATCTGTAAATCACAAATCAGCTATATCCACCCTGTCACCTTTTCCCTAGACCCTGCGGAGGGTGCTTCACATGACCAGGGCTCAGTGCTATGGAGTGGTATGAAGAATGGGTGGTCTGAAGGTAAGGTCAAAGTAATGTAAATCTACCCCCTGGATGGAAAAATGTACAGAAAACGGTGAGGGGAACATTGCAGAGTTTCCTGTCCCTCACCTGGGTTTGCTCCCTAGGGTTGTATGAGCTGGCCCTAGTGTCATTTATCTAGATTTACACTCGTGTAACACTGTTGAAGTTAATGATATTGCTGTGGATTCACTCTAATTTAACTGAGAGCAGAATCTGACCCAGGGTGCAATGCCTTCAAAGCATGTAGAACCATAAAGGCAACATCTGTCAGTGCCCCACATAGCGAGGCAATGGTCACCCGTTGCTAGTACTATAGTACTATGAGGGGAACCTCCACTTGGGTCGGTGGGTGACATGCACCCCATGAAAGGTCAGAGTAAATGAGTTTTGTGTGGCAAATTCTGAGCCAGCACACCTGCTTCCTAGTCACATATCAGGTACAAAGGCTTCCCTGCATTATTGCTTTGTCTACAGGCCATCTCCAGCCATGGCAGTTCTGTGATATGTAGGAGCCTGGCTCATCAGGTGGATTTCCCCCATAAAAGAAGGCAGCCGGTGGAGCCTGAAAGCCATACTAGCTCTACTGATGTTTGATGATATGCTGTTTGAATATAACAACTGACATTGCACAGTGTCATATGCTCTACTACCCCACTGAGGAGAGTAATATGCAGAGCTGTGTCACCTATACTGCTTTCCACATAACTTCTGTGGGATCTTTCTGGATAACATACATAGCAGGTGTCTCATCTAGGACTCCTCCCCCGCTTGCCATTGACCACACTGTCCTTTCTTTCATTGATGGATTTCAGTCAGCTCTCTCGAGTTTTGGGTTTTGCAATAGAGATGGCACCATAATTCCTAGGCAGCTTTGACTAGCAGCCTGCACAAGAGCTCTTCAGACCTATCTCTGTGTAATTTGTGACAACTGCTCTATTCCATGATGCACTAACCCAGCAAGAACACGGCCCATATTTTTCCATTAATGGCAGCGATTAGTACAAAATCATTACGAACAGCTGAGAGAACAGAATTCAAAGACTATAGGTAAAGGAAAGAATACAAATGTAGGCCCCTTGCTTTGGATCTTCGGTATTCTCTGTTCTCGTACAAGGTAAAGCAATGAACAAATGCAAAAATTTTCTTTCATTAAGTTACTAATAGGCTTTATATTGTACCTGTCATGGAATTTTTATTTATTTCATTGTAATTGTTGGAATTCTCTCTTCCTCACTAAGAAAATTTTAAAAATAAAATACAAATCCAGTAATGGGCATAAAAATTACACTTCAATCAACAACTTAGTTATAAACACACGTAACAAAATATAATTAAATACCAAATTACCAGTGTTAAGTAGAA
This sequence comes from Chelydra serpentina, assembly GCA_037349315.1. NCBI lineage: Eukaryota > Metazoa > Chordata > Testudines > Chelydridae > Chelydra > Chelydra serpentina. The sequence continues at coordinate 43,466,761 of JBAIAC010000001.1, forward strand.
GTGGGCCGTGTAGTACGTGTTTGACACACGAGGGTTGGTAAGAAACTAGGCTTTATCTTAGGCCTCAGTTATCTGGATCATAGTGACAAAATGTCAATAGCCCTCTCACATGATAGGGGTCATCAGTATATTCTGACTTTAGTGACTACTGTTGCAGGCCCAACCTCCACATTTTGGATCCTAATCAAAATCTGAACTCCCAACTGGAGATTGGAGAGGACTTGGTGCTCTGTTTCAGGCCCATCTCCACTCTTAAGAGTATTATTTGTTCGCTACAGCATTTTTATAAGTGTGTTATTTCTTTGTGCCCAGGGCAGTGTTTCTCAACCGGTGGGTTGCAACCCCTGAGGAGAGGGTTCACAAAAGCCAATTGGATGGGGTCATGAGGCAAAATGTTATTGCAATCAAAAGCAAAGACAGTCTTGATCTACTTTTCCCTTATACTTCAATTCTCTGTCAACATCTCCAAACACGCACGCACACACACACACACACATGAATTTAAATATAGATAGGCATATCCTCATTATTGATGCATGTACTATAAAAATAAGAGTAGGAAAAAATGCCCAAAAATGCCAAAAATTTCAGCAGGACTCATCAGTGAAATGTGAAACACTGCAGAGACCCTTCTAGAATGTTGCCCAGAGAATGGAACATAACCAGATAACTTGAAAGACAGTGAAAAAAAATTACACATCCACGAAGATTCCATGTATAATGTTACTGTTAGATTTAGGAGAAATAAAAAATGTGTGCACACAGCAGATGAAATATGCATCTTTCAATTTATTACAGATAAAAGGAGTGTAGGAATGGGAGCCAAGTTTTCCTCCCATCCATCTTCACCTAAAGAGGCTCAAACTAATATTGTCATCTGAGGGTAAGACTGATTTGTCAACTACAGAGTATGGCAACAACGAAGGAAATAGTAAAATCAACTGTCCAGCCCCATTATTAATTCAATTTAATTTGTAGACTTTCTCAATGTTTAAATAAGAGTATTTCCTTTACATGTGCCATAAGTATGCTCAGCTATAGTGTACATACATGTAAGAGACAGGTGACATATACCAAACAGAACTGATTCCATAATACAACTATAATTGGGTGTAATATTTCATATGTTTTAAATAATATCTTAAATTATGAGGAGAAACTTAGTTCAAGGTATCCATTGAGTCCACCAATGCCCTACGGAGCCAAACCTGCACCCACTGACGCATGTGAGTAATTTTAGGCATTGGATTAATGCCTTTGAACTCAATGAAACTACTCACGTACATAAAGATACTAACTTGCATAGGTGTGTGCACAATCAACCCCTGTATTTGCAGAATTGCTAAGCTGGACCATGATCTTCAAAAAATATCTGTAATTCACATATAATGTAAAATTTTAAAATAACTGTGCCCCTCTTTCACTCCTTTCCACCTAATCTAAGAAATCTGACATGCACTGTGTAAAAAGGATTGTCACCAGCTGTTAATAAGAAAGCAGCTTTAGCTCTTCCCATGTATTCCCCCTTGACTTCTCTTGTTCACACATATAAAGTGTCGGAAATCAGTTAAAATGGGTTTAACTACCATCACCGCTGCCATCACCTCCCGCAAACAGAGAGTGAGAAAAGGAAGAAGAGTTGAAGAAACAAACTGACCTACTTAGCAGTAGCGTAGCCAGGTCCGGAGCACTGGGGGGGGAGGGGGGGGCTATAAAAAGGCGCCTCCCGGCTCCCCCTGTACTCACCTGGCGGCGCCTCTGGCGGTCCGGTACAGCGTACCAGCAAAAGCCAGCACCATACCGGCTTCCCCGGCAGTGATTTAAAGGGCCTGGGGCTCCAGCCGCTGCGGGGAGCCCCGGGCCCTTTAAAGCGCTGCCGGGGCTCGGGCGGCGCTTTAAAAGGCCCGCGGTTCCCTGCAGTGGCGGGAGCCCCGGGCCTTTTTAAGCACCACCTGAGCCCCGCTGCCGGGCTCGGGTGGGGATTTAAAAGGCCCGCGGCTCCTGCAGTCGCGGGGAGCCACGGGCCCTTTAAAGCGCCGCCCGAGCCCGGCTGCAGCAGCGGGGCTCAGGCAGCGCCGCTTCGCTCACAGGGAGAGCAGCCGCTCCCCCTGCTCCCCCCCCCAGCTACGCTACTGCTACTTAGTTACTGCTAAGGACAAGCATACCAGTTCCGAGCACTGGATGGATATACACACTTGTTACCCTGGCATCTTCTCAAACAAATGGCTTACACCCCATTCCAAAACAGCTCCTTCCTGCTCTTCAAAATATGCCCTCCCCACCATGTGTCCTCTCCCTGTGATCTTTACTGAGGTGGATTTAAAAAGGCCATTTCATCTAAGCATCCAGCCTTTCCACTCACCTGTTGTTAGTACCTGTTCAGCACAGAGCTGCTCTGGGCTCTATACCAGGAATCCCTCACCCCCATTCCATAGCCACTGCTACAGGCACTTGCCACCTGTCCCTTCCGTCTCTGCTGCTTGCTCTTCCGAGGAAGGACTGGACTTAGCTGCAGGGGGAGGTGGCTTTCACTGAGATGACCAGACTTGGAAGGAGTGGTACCCAGAAGGGGGAAGGAGGGACAAAGGAAGACTCATTGTTGACAGGAGTTCTTATTCAGACGCATTCCCAGTGGTCACACACCCTCCCCAGGCCTGGCACATAGCCCCTGAGTAGCATCACACTTGGAAATTAACTACTCCATAAATTACATCCACTTGGGCACGGGCCAGTTTGCTAAGTCTAATATCAGTTATTGCAAAGTGGAATCAATGTATTCAGCTGATATAAGGAAGGCATTATAAATACTATTGGTTTTTGCTCTTCAGACAAAGTATTTCTGGCAATTCATAGTAGTTACAATCATTTGATGGATAACAACCAAAAGTGCCTTCCTGGCAGCACAGCATTTTTTGCTGAGAGACTGGAAGAATCTCCTTTGCTTTCTATATAAAAACCTAGTGATGACTCACGTAGAACTCAGAAATCGTCCTAGTTACAGATAAATAGCAAGTTATATTGCAGCTATGGAGAGATAAGTCTGAGTCACAAAGTTGGACTAGAGATGAGGTATCAAACTCTCTCAAAGGTCAGGGTTATATGGACATGGAGGTTTTTGTTTGGGCCCCTCTTTACTCATGTGTCACATACAGTCTTTTCTTTTTCTTCTTCTCTTGGTAAGTGTTTAATCATTGCCTTACTGGCACCTTTCTGTAGAATCAGGATTCTTATAGTCTCTTACCTTCTCCTCCCTTTCCTACCTTTTTTTCAGTGGCGTAGCCAGGTTCTAACACCAGGGGGAGCGAACACATAAAAAAAGGCGCCACCCCGACTCTCAGCCCACTCCCAGCCTGGGTGAAAGAACCCAGGCCAGCAGCGGGCTCTTGGTGAGGACAGCGGCGGGACCCCTTCTGGGAGGAGCTCGCGGGAGGGAATCCCAGAGCGGGGCGGGCTGAGCAGCGGCTCAGCCCGCCTCGTGCCATGTACACAGACGATGTTTCTACTGCATTTGATTATGGGAGATTCTGCTTGCCTAGAAGAAAATGATGACACCGCTCAAAAAGTATTTGAAGGTACCTGTATTAGAATGTCGGTGCTTTTTTGTCACCTTGCACCTCCACTCCGTCTCCAGTGCCACTGCCACCCTTTCAAAAATGAAAAAGGCTGGGCCACTTTTGGAAAATGTGCGCGCGCCTCCGGCGTTCTTTTGTCGGCCCTGCGTTATTTTGTGGCTCCACCTCCATCCACTCCATCTCCACCCTTTCAAAAATTAAAAAGGCGCCACTTTTGGAAAATGTGCTCAGGGGGAGCGGCCGCTCCCCCTGCTCCCCCCTAGCTACGCTACTGCTTTTTTTACTTTTTTGGTCTCTTTATGATGTTTCTGAGGCAATTAAATAAGGGGTCCACTATAACACATCTACCTCTGCTAGCCACCAAAGCACACTGGCTTATATCATTATATTATGCACAAAAGCCAGCCTCTTTAAGAGAACATTATTAAGGTTGCAATTCAAGCACACAAAAGTTATAGAAAAATGCTAGAATTAAAATTTCCTATTCAACTTTAATTTGACCACCCCAACCCTTGTGTGTATACCTTATGCTACAGCATTTACTTACATGACCACATATTAGTCTTTCCACATGACCTCTGCCTCATTCAGTGCACAGGATGAACAGTGCTCACCTAATGAACAGCTATTCAATATTTTGTTTCCCCTCATTATTCAGTGTGCAGGCCCATGCCTTATTTATTACACACTAGTCAGGCGCTGCTCTGAATATAGAATTATTAATTTCCTCATAAGGCTTTTCTAGGGCGCTCTTCACTATAGTATGTGAGGTGAAAGGATGGTATTTTTTCCGTTTTTCGGATGGGGAGCGAACACACAGAGATTAAGGTCAAAACTGTCCAGTAATTTTGGGTTCCCCATTTGAAACAACTAGGGCCAGTAGCAGAGCTGGGGGACAACTGCACCTCCTGGCAGCCTTTAGCTATATATGTGGCACCTTTTCAAGCATATTATGCAATTGCCAAAAGGAGGCATACAACATGAATGTTCACACAGAGCTTGAGCGCATGCCTGCCCCACACTCACCTGACAATTGTGGCTCATTTCCCACAGCACTGGGACTGGCTTCCTGCTCTAGGCATTGCAACATAGGGGATGGGTTTGCACGCGATCATGACCCCATGTGCCATATCACTATACCACTCACTCAGATTTAGCCTAGCTGCCCCTCTCACTCTCCAGCCCCTTCCCCTCTGTACCAGGCCAAGATGGGGGCTGTGGTGTCTGGGTAGAGAGTGCAGCAGGCACAATGTGTGAAACTAGCAAGCCAATAGATATAACTGAAGATGGTGCCATCAATGACCCATCATTTCCCCCACCCCAGAGCAAAACCTGGCCCTACCACTAACCCAGTACTTAACATTATATAGCACTGTATATGTTCTAAGCACCACTCCCATTGACTTCAGCTGCAGCTATGCATAGGAGCCAACTTCTGTCGGCTCCAGTGGGTGCGTCGGGGGCGGGGCCCCGTAACATCGGCCGGCGGCGGCCGCGGGGCCCCGCAACCTCACCCGGCGTCCGGGGCGAAGGTAAGTGCTCCGGGCACGGGACTGGCGGGGAGCTGCCGGTGGGTGCTGAGCACCCACCAATTTTTCCCCGTGGGTGCTCCAGCCCCGGAGCACCCACGGAGTCGGCGCCTATGCAGCTATGAGTGTTCAGCACTTCTGCGAATCAAACCCCACAATCTCACATTGGGGAACCAGAAAATAAGGAACGCACAATTAGTGACCCCTCGGAAAAGGTTGGTTTTATTGACTTAAATAGCATCGTAACAGGACAATCTGCCCCTTAATAGCCCAGGGTGGCGGGTGGGAACAGGAAGCAGCTGACCCTGCTCCAGAAAGAAGCCCAGCAGACAGGTGCTGGGAATCAACTGAGATAGCAGATCAGCACCACATGATTGGCCCACACTCTCAGCTGGACAATATAAAGGAGAATGGATGCCCATGGTGGGGGAGAGGGAATACTCTCTAGCAACCAAAGTGGAAAGCAGCATTCTGGCAGAGTCTGTGTGTGGTACCCTCCCCCCGGGTGGGGTGGGGTGGGGTGAGATGAGGTGTTGAAAAGGGCCTTACCTGGTAATTACTAGAGGCTGGAGGACACCAGTCTGAATGCTAACCAGACTGTTATTTGTGTTACATTTTGCACACTTTCTTTCTTTGTGAAGACAATAAAAGAGGCCTGACAGAAACCTAACCTGGAAGTGGCTGACTATCTATCCTCAGCTGTTGACTAGGGCCACAAGTGTAAAAACATCACATAGGAACTCTCTGGTAGAAGTAGGGTTGTACTCCAGGGCAGTGTTCCGCTGCTTTAACCATGAGACCTTCCCTTTTCTTCTTGTAATCTCCTACTTCATTCACTACTTCTTACTTCGTCAACAAATAGATTAGGGGGTCCTACAGAAAGTGGCCTTATTCAATTACACAGTTCTGATTTATTCCCAAAGCAGGTCTATCATCCTAGTAATATCTCGTAAAGTCAAAATTTTACACTAAATTTTGCCAAGGAAGTGGATTTCACACAGGATGATGTGTAGGGGAAAAAAACTGGGCACTTGAAATTTTTTATTCCACAAAATTCTGAGGATGCAAAAATTATTAAAACAAATAATAAATGATGAGTGTTATGTCACAAAAAAGCGTCACTGTTTTCATCCAGTTCTAAGTAAAATTAAAAAATAAATTAGCTTAATTCTGGAACTATATGACAGTTTTCTTGGCATACCAGAGTTGCCTTCCACATATTAAATAGTTAACACAATTAAAAATTCTGAAACCAAAAATGTTTTATGAAATATTAGTGGACAGATTGCGCTATACAGGACACTCAATGCTCAATAAATTTTCAGTAGTTGCAAACTGAAGTGTCCTGCCCTAAGAATAAAGTCAGCCAATGAGAGCATTGATGATGATGTAATCCTATCTTTCATTTAATTGGTTGAGGGTGTTATCATTCAATATCTTGTTGGGAGAGCTGTATGGATAAAATTTCTCTTAATTGGAACTAGCTGGCTTATGCTCATATAGATGAACTTTAGCTTTCAATTAAATGGTTTTGCTAATTTTTCTCAAGACTCAGTAACTTTTCCCCCTAAATACAATGCATAAATTCAAATATCTTCTAGGGAGTTGTCTCCTCATGTCCTCCTTAGAATGGTAGAACTGCTTGTTATTTACTTAGGAGAATGCATCAGGTGGATGAAGGGTGGCAACCAGGAACAGATGTATTCTTGTGGAGCTTTGCTGAAACCCTATTTAATTGCCTAAAAAACAACATTAAAGAAAGTAAAAATCATCCATGGAAATATTATAGAGTACGAACAACGTTGTGATTTATTGGTAATGCCACAAAGTAAAATAGAATAGCTCCACAGGACATCTTTAATGTTTTATGGGCCAGCACCCCTCAGGAAGGAGTGGGTGTCCCTGGAAAGTTTATTTACGTGCACCCATGTGCATGCGCATAAAGTGGTTTTGCTATTGTGGAGGAAATATAATGTTGGATGAGATTAGGCACTCAGCTGTTGCCTGTTTACTGTCTGGGACCGTGGTTCTCAACCTTTTTACATACTGGAATCCCTGTTCCATATAGCCAGGACCGCCCCTTCCCAAATAGCGATGTGGGAATGGCAGGGTGGTCATGATGGAGAATTAATGCTTTAGAAAAACTAGCCACTAAGGCCCTAATCCCTGGTTTTGTGCTGGTCTTTTGTGCAGGGATGAATTTCACATGGAATGCAGGCCTAGGCCAAGACCAGGCATAGACAATTTCAGCTCCAAATGGAATATTTCAAAAAGTTATAACCCCCTGTCTTCAATAGTTCATAACTTATAGAAACTATTTTGCATCCTTAATTACAGCGGTTACTGCCAATAAATGCCAGACTGTAAAAAGGATGCACACAGTTCTCCTCCCATAAACATTACAAGGGTAATGTTGGACTTTGGACTTTGCAACTAGTAAGGAATACTATAGTCCTAAATAGTCCAGCTATTCATTTTCTCCCCATTCCCCCCGCCCCCTCAGCTTAAGCACAGAATGCCCCGAGGTTTAAGGAGACAAAAGATGACAAGGTTTCCAGAGATTTATGTGGCATATAAATATGAAGCATTTGACTTGTGATGTGTTATATTATTTGTTAATTGCCTTATTTAAAAAATGTTTGGGGGAACTCAAACAGGAGAAGGAGACAAAAGCCTCTCCAATGAGACTGAAAATTAGGAAGAGTCAGAGCTCCAACATGTTCTACTGCTGGGAACAGCAGAGCTGCATTGTGAAATCTGCTACTTTTGGTTCAGAGCCCAAGGGCTCAAACAGAGTCTGTTCATTGTAATGCAGTGTATATATATATATATATATATATATATATATATAATACCCTCCAGATAAAACTTTGTAGGTTTGTTTCCCGCCTCCAAGACTTAAAGACAACAGAGCTATTAGGATATTGATCTGCTAGTCAAACTAAGGGTGAGCTCAGTTGCATGTAATTTGCAAAATGGGCAAGTCTGTATATCTGAATGCAGCTGAGACAGGAATAGGGTGTCTTTTGTTTTGGTTTGGGGGAAGGGGAGGGGAAGATCACAGCCCTGGAAAGTTTGCAGCATTTTCTAGTAAAGAGCCACTTCAGCAGTAGTCTCTAGGTATTTAAAAGACACAGGCAGCCTGAATATTTGATTACCTCAAAATTCGTAGCCCAAAAGACTAAAAGCATTGCATAGCAGCACTTTTCTGCTTTAAGCGCTATTTATTATACAGCATGATATGCCCAGAACTCTTATTCATGTGGGAGTTTTATGCAAACGTGAAAGTAGAATATGGCTCAACAGTTTAACTTGATGTGATCTAGGCACAATTTTCTGTAAAATCTTCTGAAGGAAAAGTTCTTAACTTCATGTAAAAAGGTATAAACCATTCACTTAAAAAGAAAGGAATAAATAAATTGCTGTAGCATGTAGCAGTATGGTGCTGGATGACACAATCAGTTTATACCAGTTCCCACATCTCAAGAAGAAATGGGGCTGCAGGGAGGTGGGGGGGGGGGGGGGGAGAGGAAGCACAGAAAACGCTGTTTATCCAAAACGTTTCCCTCCAGAATTTTGTTTCATTCAAATTTGCAACTAATTGTTTTTAAGGGATAGATGTACCTCTACAGATGGAACACTACTGTGGAGAGATGGTAATTCCTCCATAATTAATGCTGCGATTAGATTTCCATTTAAAGTACAATTTCTATTCCTTCTGACTTTCTCAAAACTAAATTGAGTCACCTGAATAATCATATATATATATATATATATACTTTTACTGGGAGAGAAGGTGAGGTTTTTAAAGTGTTAAGTAGACAAGCCTTTTGGGAGATATGGATGTTTTAAAATGATTAATATTTCCTAACTTTTGACATCTTAGCTCAAAAATGTCTTGGCCTAGAAACTTCAAATTTGTTTAATCATGTCAACTTTCATGAGGACTGGTGTCTGACTGTTTTTGGAAAGTGTGGTTTAATTTTGAAGTTCCATTTGAATTTTTGAGAAATGCACATAGGTCTTAAAGTGTGCAAATTGTATTGCATTGAAAACCCGTAGCCATTGACTGTGGGTAACAAAGTTCATATTTCAGCTGGCAGTGTATACAGGGAAACATAGATCTTATAGACAGTAATGGCTGCATTGGAACCGATTGGCATACAGGGTTAAAAATGTCTGCTGCCAAAGGGTCTAAGAAAAATTACAGCAGAGCCTTCTGCTGTGCTCCTAACTATTACAAAGGGTACGTCTATACTTACCCGTCGCGTCGGAGGCGCGGGATCGATGTCCTGGGTTCGATTTATCGCGTCTTGTCAAGACGCGATAAATCGAACCAGGAAGTGCTCCGTCGTTGACGCTGGTAATCCAGCTCGACGAGTGGAGTAGGTGGAGTCGACGGGGGAGACTGCGCGCCGCGTCTGGACCACAGGTAAGTTCGAACTAAGGTACTTCGACTTCAGCTACGTTACTAACGTAGCTGAAGTTGCGTATCTTAGTTCGATAGGGGGGGTTAGTGTAGACCTAGCCAAAGACTCCTGCAGAGCTTATAAACTCTGCACAGAACTGGAAAACTCTGAAGAATTCTTGGTCCCATCACACTTTCTACAAAAGAATATGGTCTCCATTCACAATCAAGTTTTCACCCATGAAGTTTATAAAAACAAGTATGAAAAAAAAATCTTTAGAAAAATCCTTGATCGAAGCTTAATTTATACAGTTATTTACTTCAGGAAAAAAAAATCTTATTTGAACAGTGAGGTTGTATTAAAAATAGTTTGCAAAATAGGGATTACAAATTAAGGCAAAATTTTCAAAAATAAATATTTGAAAAATTGGAAATTCAGAGTTAAGGTTCCACAAATATCCTTAACTTTGTCTCCTGTATGTATCCCTGATCACCCTGTACCATTGAGACAGCCTTATAGTTAGGCTGGAAGGATCAGATATTTTATCAAGAAATGCTGGTAAATGTCAATTTCTCTATACATACACAAACCAAGGAAAAGATGTTTTCATTGATAATAATCACAATTTACAGATAGGCAAAGTAAGAAAAATGCTGCTTGATAACTTATTAGAATTTGATTTAAGGATATTTACTTTGTATATTTTGACATGTGATGTTGACAATTTGTATTTTAATGGTTATAAAGCTTAAACTTTTTGAATCTCGACATAACTTGTCCTTACATAATTGTCTGGCCCTCCCCCCAATCATTTCTCACATTTAAACATTTAAATTGATAAAAACTGAAAAAATGCTTAAAATTAAACCAATCTTATCTGTTGAAATTATAAAAAAATAAAAAACCTATTCTGCCAAGCCTACTCCTAGTTTACATAAGACCTTTTTCTAGGTTTTCAGTATCCACATACCCTCAATATAATATACCACATGTAACACACTAATGTATGCACTACACTCTCACTCCATATAGCCACCTACCCAATCACAGACCCTATTCCAATTCACCTGCCCTTTATTAGTCAACTACAACAAATTCTTGCCCCTCAATGTCTACTTGTAAACCAAATATATATCCCTCCTCATTTCACATTCCCACAGGGGTCAAAAGACTATCATGTTTTCACAAAGATTCCTCCAATACCCACCAGTAGCTGCCATTCCCCCAAATTAAACAACACAGTCAAGACACAAAATAAAGGCAATAGAATTGGGATAAAGTTAAATTCACCCAGTCCATTTTCGGTATACAAAATAAAGAACCATCTAACATTATCTTATTATCTTCCTGATGTCAGTCTAAGACACATACTATCACATAAGAATCATGTATTACCATTTAGTTTTAATGTACTAAATAAAAAGTCAGAAACAATTAAACAACCCTAGATGAAGAATCAGAAAGTACTAGGAAAGACCCACTAGCACTGTTGAGACAGCAAAGATTTTTACAAGTTTTACTTTGTAGCTCGTTCTACAGGCACTGAACCATCTCACTACACAGGTAATGGGGCATTTGGAACCCTCCGAACAATGTGAACATTCTCCTTGTATCACAATTATGAAAGCCACGCTGTTAAAAAACGTTGGGCTACAACACTGAAAATTCACTGAGTGTTCAGTGACCCTAATAATTTCTCATTTTTTCCCTCTGATGGCATGGTCGGCAGGTTGTGCTTTGGGCTGCAGCCTGAAACTTGTAGGAGTCCTTGGATGCTGCTTGCAAATGCACCAGAGTCCTTTATTTATCGCTGTATGTCACCGTTTCTGAATTTAAATTTGATACATTCGAGTGAGGCAAAATAGGCTTTTCTATATGCTATTTCATTGTAGCTCAGAAATTAAATAACTGAAACATTCCTTGTTTAAAACTCAACTTTGAATTTTTCATCAGGGGAAATTTTTTCTAGTTATTGGTAAAGCTCAGAATGACCAAAGCTAAGCAAAAATAAAAACATCACAGATTTTTTTTTCTCCAGACGGCATGTCTGAGTAATACTTGGCTTTGTTTCCTGCTACCAGTGCAGCTCAGGTTCTCTGTCAAGGGTGGCAGATCCAGATATACTAAAAGGTGCTGGTGCCGGAAGACCTGCTTTTGAAAATTACAGTTGCTTGAGATTATCACTGGCCCCATCCCACTGTGCCACAGGGCCCCTTTTCAAATCCTGTATCTGCAACTGTTTGCCAAAGCCAAGCAAAAATATGGCAGCTAGCTCTGAAGGTGCTGAAATAGAAATACTGAGGAAATTTTTCAAAGGTGCCTAAGTGATGTAGGTGTCTAAGTCCAAGTCATCTTTGAAAACCTTACCCACTATCTGTGAAAATAGATATGGTACCTATCATTGAAGTTTCTAAGTGGAGGGAGGGATGGCTCAGTGGTTTGAGCATTGGCCTACTAAACCCAGGGTTGTGAGTTCAGTCCTTGAGGGGGCCATTTAGGGATCTGGGGCAAAAATCTGTCTGTATGTACTTGGTCTTGCTAGTGAAGGCAGGGGACTGGACTCAACGACTTTTCAAGGTCCTTCCAGTTCTAGGAGATTGGCATATCTCCATTTATATAAGTGGGTTTTTCTATAGGGATTTTAATTTCTTGAGCTCCTAGATCTCACACTGAGAATGCTTATGATGTACCCACAGGCCAACCCAAGACACTTGAAGAGAAAGGGGTTGATATCACATTCTCTATATTATCTTCTTAGAGAGGCAGTTCAGTCCAGTGGATACAGCACTGTGTTCCATTTCTGACTGCCATTGCCTCAGTGTGTGTCCCCTGGGCCTCAGTTTCTCCATAAGTAAATTGAGACTAATGATACTTCCCCTCCTTTATAAAGCTCTCTCAGTGAGATTAGGTAAATTCTAACAATAGAATTTTTCATGGGTTGGCGTAACATGGATTGATTTACAGATAATTCAAGAGCACTGAGAATGTACTGTGTGGAATACTTCCACCTTTTCATGTTTCTCTGAATGTATAAATATCGAACCACTGTATGTTCCATTCTATGCATCCGATAAAGTGGACTGTAGTCCACGAAAGCGTATGCTAAAATAAATGTGTTAGTCTCGAAGGTGCCACAAGTATTTCTTTCTTATTTTCTTTTTGCTGACACAGACTAACACGGCTACTACACTGAAACCTGTGTCTCTTTGTTATTACTACTTTGTATAACTCATACTTCTTAACAAGACAGATGTAAAATATTAGACATTCAAATTTTCCTAAGAGCAGAAGGACCTTTCCAAATGAGGGGCAGCAGCAATAGTATTGCACGTGCTACAGAATATCAACAATAAACAGTGCAGGCAACTCACTCACCTCAATGTTCTTGAGTAGAACAAGGCATAAATTAAGGGCTAGATTGTGGCATCTAGTGACAGCCCATAATAAACAGCCTCAGAAGAGCATCAGGAGGCTCCCTGCAACCAGGTAAATGACAATTAATTTACTGCAACCAACCAGGTATACACAGGCAGCTCAAATGGCTGATGCATAGGAGTGTAGAGCCATGGCTCCACCTATTGCTTGTGCCTTCCCGTCCTCTTCCCACCCACATGCTCCTAAGGAGAAGAATCTTTTGGGATGCAGCCTCATTGATTCCTTTGCCTTTACACAACCACATAACACAGGAGTATCTTTACTGTAGTCAATAATTACACAACTGTGAGGTCAGAACCAGACTCACAATTTTAGTAGCTTATAAATGCTGCTGTTTCCAAATTAACCAGTTCATTAGTGACAGACACATGACACTTCCACATGACATAAATGCAAAATTAATATGAAAGGATAAGATCTGATGAAACTTACATGGGAGAAATTGTTACTATATTGGAGAATGTGTGGCCCAAAATCACGACTGTCTGTTTTCCAAAGAGTTTTAAGGATGATCTGACATTCCAGCTCCATTTTTGATGGAGCATTTTCATCTCTCCCCCACGCCCCAAACAGATTATATTGTGTTTTTTAGTTTATTAAAAGATCAAATGTTGGAATGCTGGACAGACTGAATTCGTTTATCAGATCACAAAGTCCTCATAACATTTCTCAGCCTTAATAACACATCTGCTCTTAAAATGTTGTCTCTTGATAATAGCTGGCTGAAAGTGTCTGAATTTAGGGATTATTTGAGACAACAGATTTCCTTCTATTTGGAATTGAATGAGGCATCTGCTCCCTCACCGTCAGCTTTGTGGGATATTCTCAAGGCAATCATAAAAGGGCAGATCATTTTGTACATTATGAGAAGGAAAAAAGACCTCTGTTGGCAATTATGATATTTGGAAGGGTGAATTAAGGACCTGCAAAGATATCACTTCACATCCAAAAATCCTGCTACTTCACAGATTCTCTCCCAGTTTAGGATAGAACACAGATTCAGCAGACAAGTTAATAGAAAGGGGGAGCAATGCTCATTTTAAGGCCAACATTTGCAAAAAGGGAAGAAAGGGAAAATAATAAGGAAGTGAATTACACTCCACCTTGAAATTAAAGAACAGACCTGATGACACATTACGGAGATTAGGACTCAGGATGGAGAGCTAGACAAGGATCCTGGGAGGATTAATGGAACTTCTGCCAATATTTATGCCAAGTTAGTACATTGGAAAACCTGGACAAAAATTAATGTTTGCAAATAATTTTACATATATTCATCATCATAATCTGCACCCACGTATTGGAGAGGAAGAAGTCAAAACAAAAGTAATCAGAAGACAATTAGAACTCTGAGCTGCAATGAAGCCACTACACTGCACTTAGCAGGTACATAGCCAATTTCTATTGGACTTTTAACACTATATTCTACCCTCAAATGCGGACATTCTCCAAAGTGCCAAACAAATGATTGCTTAAAAGTACATACATGAACACACACAAAAATATATAGCCTCTTAGTCAAGTGAACCTTCTTTCCAAACTCCTGTGGAGCAATATACCAGCTACCTTGAATAAATTTGGATTTGGGAATAATTCTTTACAATAGGGCAAAACTTTATATGTTAAATCAACATATTTAAGGGCTGATCCTGGAAAGGGGTCCATGCAGTGGGAGTTATGCCTGCACAGAATCCCTTTGACTTCACTGGTACTCCAGGAGAACATATGGATCCACCAGTATAGATCCTGTCACAGGACCAAATCCTTAGTTTGCCAGGAAACATTTTTCTCCTTTGAAATAGGTAAATATCCTTGTCAGTCTTGACCAAGAATTTCAAAAATGGATGCCCGACGTTCAGAATGGACCTAGGAGCCTAATGTCAGGCACACATTTTAAAAAAAATCTTTGTCCTTCTGTATTTATTATTGGCACACTGGAACAGAAGAGTAGGTTCTCCTGAAAAATACTGAGGTATTGAGCTGAGTGTTATGACTAATGAGGTCCAGTTTTGTCCTGGCATTTATGTGGATTGGGATATGTGTGATTAAAACAAAATATATGTGGTACTTGTCTAACCTAAGGAACATTATGTACATTCTGTGAAGTAGTAAGGTTTTGATATATATAAGGAACTTCAAGAGGTGTAGAGGCCATGACCGGGACTTCCTTGTGCCCAGCCAATCCTTAGATGCTAAATGTCCCTGTGGGACTATTGGCTGAAGGCTTAATGTAGGCTGATCCAATTTATACCTGGGCTCTGGAGCAGGTGAGCATATAAACCACTAGTCAGTGCATGGTACATGGCCTCCTCTGTGCCTGAGCCACAGAAACCATGAGTCCATCATAGCTCTTAACTTCAGGTTAAAGCTTTAGTGATTTAAGTGTACAGTTCTGGAGGTCCCCAGTTCAATCCTGGATATTGACAAAGATGGTGGCCCTCACAAACACACACCCTGATTTGTGCTGTGTAGCCCTAGGCCAAAGAGCTCATTGAAATATTTCAATGCAGAGTTGGGCTGAGCTGCAGAATTCAGATCTGGATCTGGATTTTGAACATACTATTCTTTGTGAGGGGATATGGGATTTAATTTAGGAACAGCTCAATTTCAGAGGCAGGGTTGTTGTTTTTTTTAGCAGTTTGAGTCAGTCCTAGATCAATTCATCTTTATTTTTTTTAAATGTGGCTATTTGTATTAAAAAGGGGTTTGGAAGTTTCAAATTTTCCCCTTGGCCACCTTTAAATCTCATTTCTAGTCCCTTAGTCCCTTTAATGAAGTCCTCAGTAGTTTATATTGTTATTAAACCTCTGTTTGGGGAATATCATATTAATCCTCATTATATGCCAGATATAGATATCAAATATTCATTATGTAATTTAAATTATAATATACAGCCCCCCAAAGGATCTTTTATATTAATTTAAATTATCCTCAATTTAATTAAGATCAGGAATAACTTATGCTCCTGAAAATGTCTTTACTGAAGTGATATTTGTAGATGATAGAATAGAAATAAGTAGCGTGTTGTGCTAACAGCACCTTTTTTGGACAAATCCTGTTCCATTTTGTAGAACAAGAAACATGCAAATCTAGAATTAAAGGGCCATCGTGAACTTGAAAATGAGTACTTTTGTAGTTGCAAGTAATAATTAAGATGACTCCATCTGATTATTCTAGCAAAAGCGAAGTATTTCCCTTTATTTGTTCAGTTTTCTTATTTTGTGCATTTGTTAGCACTTTCTGTCATTTTCACTGATACCCTGTATAATCAGATGGTCAGTTCCTCCACTGCTGAAAAAAACCACCACACCCTATAAACAACATGGGAGCAGAACAATCCTTATAAAAACATATTTTAAATTATTTGTTTTAAATCGGGAGTTGCTGTTTAAAAATTATTTGTTTTAAAATCAAGTTATAAGAGTCTCCTTATACCCTACTGCAAAATATGCAGAATCACAAAGGTCTTTGAATAAGCATTTCAGCCTACAACAGAAATAATTTAAGCTATTTTTTGTAGCTAATAATATTAAGTTAGCTCTTGTATAGCATTTTTTTTATCCAAAGCACTTTACAGAGAAAGCACTGATTCTCTTTAGAATAGATGCTGCTGTAGAAAGATCTATTGGAATATTTTGTTAAAACCAGAAGCACCCATATGGTTACTGTGGCAAAATGCCGGCACTAATATGATGGGTCCCACGCTTTCTCTTTTTGTGGGGGGTTTCAGGGTGCCATTTCCTGCCCCTGAACTGGGGTATCAGCTGTTCCACTAGTATCCCAGAGAAGGGGAGTGGAGAGGGAGGGACCCAGGCCCGCCCTCTACTCTGGGTCCCAGTCCAGGGGCCCTAGGATAGCGGGTAAACCACTTGTACTAGTGATACTTTCCCCTGGGCTACTTCCCTCTCCTGCCCTTCTGCTTGTGGGGCTTCCTGCCTTCTCTCTGCACAAGCCAGGTGTCCCTTTACCTTGGGTCTTGGTCTTCTTAGCCCACCGCAGCACTTCTCCAAACTCTCCTCTGCTTTCCTTCAAACTGCTCTCTGTTTCACCACCAAACCACTTTGCTTCAACTCCTCCAAACTGCTCTCTGCTTCAACTCCAAGCCACTGTGCTCCAACTCCTTCCCCTGGCTGATTGAAGCAGGGGGATTTTATCAGGTGACTGGCTTCAGGTGCTTTTAATTAGTCTATAGTAACCTTTCTTCCCTCTACAGGGAATAAGGCTTCTCCTCATCCTGGGGCTTACATATCTCTCCTAGCTCAATCTCCTGCTGCCTTCTGGCCATGCTGTATCACACTACATATATTGTCAGTCTCTTGTGAGCCCTTGCTTTTTTTACTCTATTTCTGGCTGCTCCCTTTAACACTGCACCAATCCAGCACTAAACTTTCTGGGCAGCCCCCGACATTGCCAGACAATGGCCTTCCAGTTGTTATGGATTAAATTGGTTCAGGTACTGGGCTGCAAGGAATCTGGGCCAAATCTGCATCCTTATGAAGGATTTATCTCCCCTCCTTATATAAACTCCCCTTTCTTTATATACTGGCCTTAAATACACTGCTTGATAAGACAAAGGGTGTCATTGCTGATTGACACAAAGTTCACCTTCTATAGCCATCCACAAGAGAGCTGCAAGTCACAGGACTTCTGGTCTCCGTAAGCTTAGTGAGCAATGACAGATCAAGGTTGGGACTGAAACTCACGCCTTCCCAGCACAATAGCCTGGCCTCTAGAGATCACATCAAGCTGTCTCCTTGCCCCGAAGATACTCATAAGTCCATCAAACATAAAATTTAACTTTAGTGGAATATATTAGGCAGCAATAAACACTGCATTGTGAGAGATGAAAACAAAACACCTGTTTTCAGGTGGGTTTGGTACAGCCCCAGTCTACACATATGGGAGGAGTGCCATGGATTTAAATGGAGTTACTACGATAATAAGAGCTGCAGTAATAGGCCTCGATACTGTATATCAAAATTGTGAATGTGACAATTCATGTAGTAATGTCAGAATGCTAACTGCAATTTAGACAGTAAGGCCCTGATCCTGCAATGAGTTCCCCTGTGCCTGTACTAAATTTCAATGGGGTTCTGCACAGGTACAGGTTTCAGCCCATACAAAGCTCATTGCAGGATCAGGGTCTTACTTGAGATGATTATGAACATGGTGAATATTGTAGGGGAGATATCAATGCTGGGACCCTTGTTAAATGACAAGATGAGAAATCTCTTAGATGATTCATTCTGCTCATTTTAGATACGAGTTTTGCAGATTGAGGTTCAAAAATCTCGACTAACTTTGGTACCTGTGGGTATTTTATCTCTGTCCCCATCTCTAATTATATACACCACCAAACATTTTCAGTACTTTCAGAATTAATCACATGCTGTTCTAAAGAATTTTGACATTTGCATTTCAAAACTCTTATCAATTCTAAGCATTTATTCTACAAAACTTGGAAAGATTGTCACTTTGTTTCAAATTATTCCAGCATCGTGGGCATTGCTACAGAATGCGGAATTACAGAACATATGAGACTGAAACCTGACACTCCTTCTTCCCTGTTGTGAACTTTTGATGGTGAAAAAAATATACTAGTTTAAAAAATAAATTAACTAGAGGCCCAAACTCATATTCCCAACACAGCCTGAATTCACATTGGCTTCAGTGGCCCTTGTGTGTATACAAGGAGTAAAAGATCATAGTCTACATAATCACATGCAAACAAATAAAATTGATTAAACAACAACAGTAATAAAATATCCAATACAGCATAATCTCCTGAGGTTGTTGGATGAAACTCAGAACACTAACAGAAAAGAAAACAGATGGTATATTTTTCCAAACATCTCACCCTTTCAGAAGTGGCTTTTCAATCTGGATTACACACACAGTTTATTAAAATCCGTTTATATTACTATTAAATAACCTTTCTACCTTTAAAAATGTATCAAACTAGACAGTTAAGCTTTTTAGCCAAAGAAACACTGAATTTTAAGTACACAATGACAAATAATAAGTAACCTTTTCAGTCACTTGAGTCTACCTCAGTGATTGAGAAGGGATAGTGGGGTTTAAACAGAAGGAAATATTTTTAAGGGCATCACTAAAGTGCAACTAGAATTGGAATATAAATATTACTTTGTCATTATAGCACTAGGGGAAAAGACCACAGGCTGGGGTGTATGTTACAAGAAATAAATAGCAATGCCTTACACAGTTTTAGCACTTTCATCTGAAAATCTCAAAATGCTTATACCTATTTGCAGAGAGAGAAACTAAGGCACAAAGTGCTTACAGTGACTTGTCCAGTGAATAGGCAGCAGAGTCAGGAATAGAAGCCAGGTCTCCTGCTGTAACCAGTAGACCACTTTGCCATCTTTTATGTGATAAATAAATAAATACTAAACTAGTACAGTGAACTGCCTTTTGCCCCCATCTTCAGCAAGCCTAAAATTGCACACATTGCTGGTGGGTGAAGAACTAGCCACTGTGATCCATGCGTCACCTCTTGTTCCTCATTCTACCCGGGGCTGATGGTGAAAGCCACAAAGCAGCTTTGACTATTTCACAACATAGCAGCCCCTCTTTTGAACAAGACAAGAGCACATAAGCCGAGTACTCCATGCACTCCATTCATTTTTCATTGGACTCTGGATCCACTTCGAAGTCCTGGTTCTAATCTATAAAGCATTTAACTGATTTTTTAGAGACCTCCTTTCCAGCCACAAGATCATAGCAACACTACCTGAGTAAGGAATGAGCAAAATCTGCAGGGTTTAGCCTTTAAGTCATAAAGACAGAATAGCTAAAATTTTCAATATGTTGTACTGTTTTTAAACACATACGTGATTTTTCAGTGCAAAAAGTACACAAAGGGTACGTCTATACTACCCGCCTGATTTGGCGGGTAGTAATCGATCTTCTGGGATCGATTTATCGCGTCTTGTCTAGACGCAATAAATCGATCCCGGAAGTGATTGCCGTCGACACCGGTACTCCTGCTCCGTGCGAGGAGTAAGCGGAGTCAATGGGGAGCCTGCCTGCCGCGTGTGGACCCGTGGTAAGTGCTGTTTAGTTCGAACTAGGATACTTCGACTTCAGCTACGTTATTCACGTAGCTGAAGTTGCGTATCTTAGTTCGAACCGGGGGGTTAGTGTGGACCAGCCCTAAGAAAATACCACTACATTTTCTGCTACCTCCTCTCCCCAAATAATGCACAATTCTTACAGGCCCTAATTACAAATAGCTGCCTATTTTTTATAATGGATCTTCCTGGCCTTTTCATGCATTTTTCTCTTTCTGTCTCTCTTGCTCTGTTTCATCAAACCACCTGAACAGGCAAAAAATGCATCTGCAGCACTTAGGAAGTTTTGTTCTTATTTACCTTCAAATGCTGATCTTCAGTTCTCAGCATATGTTCAGCAAGGAGCTATCCAAAGTGAGAAGAGTACAAAGCTAATTTTATCCTTTTCACAGCGTTCTGGTGACTTTGCGCCACTTATTATGCACATTTTCAAATAACTGGCCTGCCCAAGGTCTAGTGGGGAATCTGTGTTTTCACATTACAAGGCCACCAGCAGCTGTGAGTGTTGAGGAGTAACTGTGAAAGACAATCTTTGCAACACCTAGACTGTTTTTTTCTGCAGAATTTGAAGACCCATCAAATGATGCTTTCTTTGACCTTCTCCCCTTGCAGATGCTCATAATCAGAGTTGTATTGAATATTTCGTGCTCTAATCTTACCTTACAGCTAGATGAGTGCTTATTGTACTGACTTTCAGTGTTTACAGACATTTTTTTCTCTCTTACTTTCCTTTTCCTCTTTACCATTCATGTCTTAGGGATAAGGTGAGGGTGACAGGTTCTTCCAGGAATATTCGCTCTATTGTTCACAGCAACAAACACTGCTGGGGGGTCCCAACTCCACTGGGCTCAGGAAAACACTTAATACAGCTAGGTTGCTAAATCATTTCATTTTAAACAAGATTCAGCTTCTCTATTGTAGTGGCTATTATGGTTTAGGAAAAAATTCAAATAAGATATGTAATTATATCTATATCTATCTATCTATAACCACAGACAAGAAACTACAGGGAAAGAATATTAAGCTTGCAAAGTCAAGCATTCAAAAGTTAGGAAATGCCAGAATTAAGGTTGCTTGCACAACCTTAATTCAGCATCCTTGTGCATATGCATTATGATACAGTCTTAGTATGCGATCACAGGACCCCTGCCTTATTCAGTGCACAGGATGGCCAGTGGTCACCAAGTGAGCAGCTCTTCAACATTTTGTTACCTCTTTATTCCTGAATGCGTGGCACAGTATTCAAACCCTGCTCTGGAGACAGAAATATTAATTTCTTCATTGGCTTTTCTATGGCACTTATCACTATAGTATCTGAGTGCGTCACACACATTAATTGATTTATTTTTACAACATCCCACTGAAGTAAGGAAGTAGTATTATCCACATATTACAGATGGGGAACAGAGGCACAGAGAGATTTAAATCAGAAGAGTGCAGTATTTATGGGTGCCCAATTTCAGACACCTAGGGCCTGATTTTTTCAGAGTGCTTACCGTTACATATCATTTATGTTAAAAGCATAGCTTCCATTGACTCAGCATTTCTGAAAATCACACCCCAGGGTCTCAAGTTGGGAATCCAGAAAATGAGGAAGACACAATTAGTGGCCGCCTGTGAAAATTCTGTTTAAGCAGTATTGCCAGCCTCAAGAGATCAAAAATCATGATATTTAAAAAATGTGATTTGATGGTTTTTTACTCTGTCTTTTAATTACCCTCTCTCCTCTGCCAGTGTGAGAGAAAATGAACACATTAGATCACAAAGTCAACCTTTAATGCACACAGAAATGTACATCTCCCTGGATACTCAGATGGAGAACTCGCCTCATCTCTAAAATAGGGCCACTGCCATCACATTACTGTCTTGACTCTCTCTCCCAGCCTTGTTTATTTCCATTGATAAAAGAAAGGCCGGATGATAAATAGCTTCAGAACCACTGGCCTAATTAATGCATCACTATTCAGACTCCTACATAGAACTTATGTTTTAGGGTTGATGAGTTGCAGATTTATATACTAAAGAACTTTAAGATTATATCAATCATTCATATAAGCAATAATATCACCGTGAAAATAATAGGGGTTTAGTTTAGCCTTTTGCAAGAAGCAAAACTTTCCATCCCGCCGCTTTCTCTGCCCAAGACTGGGCAGGACTCCCTCCCCCAAATTCCTCACCTGCCTCCCACTGGTTTGGGCTCCCTCCTCCACTCCATTCCTCACCCTTGTCCTACCTCCTCCTGCTCCAGAGCCCCCTTCACTTCGCACCCCACCCCTGCTGTCTCTGCTCTGAACCCCCACTACTCTCTTTCCTTTCTCACCCCTCCTTCCTGCCCCCCATTCCTCTACAACCCCTAAGTCTGCCTCTTGCTCCCCATCCATCTTTCACAGTCTGCTGCTCCTCACAGGCCCTGTGCACTGGCCAGCCCCCAAAAACCATAGAGTGGCAGCTATTTTGCCTGCCTGTGGTAATGGTTTCAATCTCACTGAAAACCGTGGAAGGTGGCAACCAAGTTTATTAAGGACAGCCTCACTTCCACACGCAGAGAGTAGAGAACTGGCAGCCATTTTGCTGGCTTCAGCCCCCATTGACAGTAATGGGAAATGGTGGCTACTTTGAATAAGGGAAAATTTGTGAGTTGGCCCCTTTCATTGTGTTCTCATGAGATAAATTAAAAAATCCACCCCAAAATCATTAGTCACGATAAAATCATGAGAGATGTCTCTACTGCTTAAGTGACTTGCCCAGCATCACACAGAAACTCTGTGGCAGAGGCAAGGACAAAATTCAGTTCTCCAGGACAGCATTTGATTGCTATAACCAAGAGACCATCCTATCTCCTCCTGAAATCTTCTACCTCATTCACTGCATGCCTTCAAACTTCTGCAACAAATGAGGCAAGGGGAGTCCTACAGACAGTCCTCTTCATTACATAACCCAGATTCATCTCCAGAGAAGATCCTGTGTACTGAATGAGGCAAGGTTCCTGTGGAAAAATAGTATATGATCATGCAATTAAAGACTATCATAATGCATATGCACAAGGGGGACAAATTAAGATTGTACAGGTAATCTGAAACCTCGCACTTCTTAATTTTTGAGTGCTTGACTTTGCACTCCATTTTCTTTTAACACTGTTCTTATATGTAATTTCATAGACTTTAAAAAAGCAAACACCCCTCCCCCCCAAAAAAAATCCATTATCTGACACTATTCAGATACCCAAATTGGTCATCACTACGGTTGGAACCTTTAGCTGCACAGCAAAGACTTCTGCCACTTGAGCTAACAGAGTACCTGATTGAAGTAGCAGGCTGTCAGCCTCTGTGTGGACCAGTAATAGAGATATTTGCTGACAGAAGAGGCATGGTGAGTCTCAGGATTCTTGGGTTTCATTCCAGGCTCTAAAGGGGAACGTTCTCTAGTGGGCACAGACTCTTCTTCCCCTATTGTGCTCAAGCAGCACCTGACCCCTTTTGCTCCATCCCTTTCAGCCTGCCCCCCACGTCAGCTGTTTCTCTTCCATCCAACCCACTGGTGCCTTGTTACAGTTCCATCAGCTTGCCAGTCCCACTCTCCCCCACCCCACAACCTCCCAGTTCTGCCCTCCCGTTTCCCCATTTGCAGTTGCCCCCCATTCTCCTTGTCCCAGTAAACTCCCTCCACTGCCCTCTCCCACAGGACTTCTTGTTACGTATGCATTTGAATCAGCCTGTTCCTCCTCCTCACTGCCTGGGCCCTGCAGGGGGGCACAGAGTACTGAAGACATAGGCTCCTTCTTTTATGTTCTAGAGGCCTGCAGCAGCAGCAGTTGCAGAGAAAGTCTTGCACAGCCCCTGCAGCCCAGAGCTGAAGCAAAGTCAGTACAGATGTAATCTTGAGAGAATTTAGCTGCCCAACTCTAACAAATCTCTATTGCGCATGTACAACCAGATTTTTCAAAGGCTTATAACTTGGCCAAATTTGGGCATGTTTGCACAGGAACAGCCAAAGTTACATTCCCAACACCAGGGTACCTCCCCTAACAAATTTCAAGTCCCTACTCCAAAGAACCGAGGCACTAGTGCTTAAAGTGGTTGTCAGAGATTTTTAACATCAGCAAAACAACGTATTTCTCCCCAATCTCATTCTCTGAAATAGCGGAACTATTTTTGCTGAAAACACAAGTACCTGAAAACAGGGTCGTATAATATGAAATGTCAGGGTAACGTTAAATATAGACAGCACTACCAATAATAGCTATAGTACATATATAAATATTCTTATTCTCACATTTTATGTTTTCAAATAGTCTAATATATTCAGAACCATCAGTGGATTTTATCAGCAGGGCACTCTTTATAACAGAGACAATACATTACCTTACCATTAGCACTGGATTTCTTTCCTTCCTTTTTTAATTTTGTTTTAAAATTTATTTTAATTTGTGTTAGGTTCTTATCTTGGTATCGGAGTCCTGTGTATTATCTAGAGACCTGGTAAATTGCAACATATTTTCCAAGTCCATTTCCAGGAGTTATTAATTTGGTTGGGGATCTGAATTTCTTACCTCTGAGGATGGAGCAGTCACATCCTTATGGAAAAGTCTTATAGAACTTAAGAGGAGAATAACTACTATTCTGCAGAATTTTTAAACCCACTTACAGAATACTAACAAAGGGGCATCATTCTCTATATGATCAATAGGAGGGAACACAAATTCTATACAATGGCTATCTATATTCTGTATTCAATAGAGAATCTGTATTCAATAGAATATCAATTCTATCAGTTTTAAGAACAATTTCTATAAAACCCTAGTAGTTTCATCCCTATTATATAGTTCCTCTAGGATTTTCTATAATGACATGCTCTTCAGCATTTCATGACTCAGGCTCAGATCTTCAGTGATATTTAGGTACCTAACTTCCATTGATTTCAGATACCTAACTACCTTTAAGGATCTGAGATTCAGTAACTATCATTCACCACCCATAAGGATGGCTAATCCCCAGAAATGTTTAAATTTAGTGTACCTTCAAAGACACAGCAAAGGCCAGAGAAACTCTCTGTCAAACTCAGGTGGCATACTGAAGACCACCTACAAAATGTTTTTCCACCATCTAACCCTTCAATAGCCCTTTAACCCCTTGTTTCTAGAGAGACTAGTGTCTATAAAGTATACACGGAATATGCCTAGTAATGGGTCTGAGGGCCACTGATACAACCTTTATAGTCAATGTGCCTAACCCTGCTTCCACTGAAACCAACTGCAAAATTCCTATTGCCTACTCCCTGTTGGGAGTAGGGTTGGACCTACTGGGATTTTTAGAGACACATTGTGATATTTGTTCTCATGTTGAATAGTACCTTACTCTACAAATAGCCTCTTTGGTTTCAATGGTATCACTTATGGAGCAAAGTACTACTCTGTCAGAATAAATGTGTCAGATTCTGCCCCATAAGTAGGGACTATATGGTGAGTTAAGTGTTTACAGGATCAGGTCATTTGTTTTTAACTTTAATTGGGGGCTTGGGTTTCACGCAGAGATAATAATGTGCTACATTTTAAGATACATGTGGTTGTATGAGAAACAAACATATTTGGAAATACTCACGATTTTCTATCAGGTTTGATTAAATTGGTTAGAAGTCACAGAATCACGCAGCAAAAAAGTGACCTTTTCCAAACACACCTAATTTGCCTGAGCCCATTACATTTAAGATAATAAATAAAACCTCTGTAATGCTTTATAATATCAATAATACCCTAGAAATTATTCTGCACTTAGTGGCCAATTTAAGAGCATTAAATGCTGTTAACAATCAATTTACTAGGTATTATTGTGCTTCTGTTTATAAATGTCTAATTATATAGGTCATATTTACTTGGAGTGTGTTAGATTTGCTGGCCAATTGCAGCACTTAAATCAATGCAGTAAAATATAATTGCCTTATAAAAATCACTTTTTTAAAACCTGTTTGCATACAGATTTCTAGGTTTCTGTTATGCCATCAACACTTTTCCAGAACGTCCCCCTCCCTGAATCAGGTAATTAAAAGGGTACTGATGCAAAGGAGAGCAGAGTGCCACATGGCTTGGCAAAGTGTTTCTATAAAGTTCTGTCCTGTAGCTGTAGATACAAACTCAAGCTGGTCGTGTGCAGAACTCCAGCATGTTGAGCCCACTACCCCTCGGCACAGCCAAATGTTTCAGCAGCTGCCCTTTTGTCCTGTTTCTTAAATAAACAAAGAACAGATACAAATTAATGACCTAAATTAATGACCAAAACACACTGCCTTCCCAGAGCAAATAGCCTTAAAAGAACAGATGTTAAAATAGCATTTCGTACTCACAGATACAGAAAACAGCTATTGTGGGAAAATGGAGGTTTGGAACATATAGAAAATAGTATCTAAGGAATCTAATCGTTCCACAGAGTTTCCTGCAACACCACAGACTGCACAACCTTCTGATCCTGTGTTGTACGTAATGATTACCCTTCGCAGCACATTCCCCATCCCTTCTTTTCCCATCTCAGAGTCCTGGAAAACTTTCTCCTCTAATGTCTCAGTGTTTTACATTCTTTTTTGGGGGAAAAGAGTGAAACAATCATTTTGCCAGTATGTTAAATAGTACCTGGCTATCTGGCACTGTAACCAGTGTAATTTAGTCTCAAGGAAGTATGCTCATGGAATGCACACTCTCAATAAAACATTTTTGTCCTACACTGAAGGGTGCATCCATCACATAAGAGATATTTATTTTGTGGTACATTTTTGTTGAGGATGATCCTGCAAATGCTTATATTCCAGCAATTGTTAATTACCCCCATATGCAAAAAGTAATTGAGAGAATTATTTTACAAAACAGAGTGAGAAGCCATCACACAGGGGAAGTGTATGTCTTCTAGTCAGTGAAGCATCTTAGCTATTCACAATTGGCAAAGGCAGGAGCAAACAGCATTGGGTCATCATCTGTACTCAGAAGTTGAAATAAAGGCATATTCACTTTCCACACACCAAGTGCATTCTGTTTATATTACACCACATTGTATTTCCAGTCTTACTCAACATTTTAATATACATTTTCTTGTCAAGCTTCTTGGCAGTCGGGTATGCGGCTTGCAAGATGGACTGAGAATTCCACAGGTGGACTGATTAGTGGGTGGCATTTTTGAGTTGTAGCAAGCTGTTAGCATTATGTCTGTTTGCTTTAGGTACAGATGTGAAATGATTTGACAGTCAATCTCAAAAGTGTGCAAGTACTTTTTTTTTTTTTTTTTGGTATGTCAAACTCTTCTTATAATACCATCCTTATCCGTCTGGTTGCCCATTAAAAAACTTTTTTTTTCCCCACATAGCCAGTCTGGATGTTGCAATGCATTATTCAGAAGCTTACAATTTGTAAGTTTTAAAAGTAGCCTTGGTTTATACATTTCATTCATTTGAGGACCACAACTGCTGGGACCAATATTCTTTACTGGGTACTGAGGTTATCCTACTAAGAAGGCAATCTGTTTACTTCATGCAACTTGCCCAAACACAGGTTTCCTTAACAAAGTCATAGATGGAGGCAAGTGGTGTTTGACAAGTGGAATTGTCTGTTGACTTGCTCGTTTCATTTCCTCCTTTTGGCAGAGACACTTGGAACTTGCTTTTTTTTACAGTTACTATGAGCCCAGAATAATAACTCCTAAATCAACGCTGAGAAGGTGGAAAGGTACAACAACACAAACACTCAGTAACAGTCGGGACAGCGACATGGAAATATGAGTTGACATACAGAATAACCACAAGTGCTGCATGATTTATTGATTGCACCTTGTCATCGGAATGATGAGCTCTCAGTTAGTGAAATTATACTTTTATATATTTCACAACTTAGGGGAAAATATAAATATTATATATACAAGCTGTATATACAGTAACTAATGGATAGAGCAAGACTACTACTTCCAGTTAGTGACAAAGTTGTATTCATCAGAAAGCTGTGCTGTCTAGAGTTGGGCCAAACCAGCAAAACAAATGTTCTACAAATATTAATTCAGATATTTAGGCGAATTGGTTAGGTTGTGTTCACATTCCTTTTAGTGTTCACATTCCACAAACATTCAATTGATTATGACTAGGCAAACCTTTCAGCTTTAGTACTGTGTTATGCATCACATATATTTAAATTATATTGTACATGTGAAACCATAAAAAACAGCAGCAGTTAGAGATAAGCTAACTAACTAAATGCTACTATTATGCAGATGATATTTAGAACATTGGAATGGAATGTCCAAGCATTCTATTATTTGCTAACAGTTTCTAAGTGTCCTTTTAGATACAATATCAAGTCTCTCATTGGTTGGACAAATGTATTCTCTTTGCCTCTGAATTAGGAAGTTTTTTGGGGAACCTCCAGTGCTGAGGAACTAGGACTTTTTTCCAGTGTTTAAAAAACCCAAACAGGTTTTTTTTTAAAATACATTTTTAATCAGTAAGGACCTAGATCAGGACAAAGGGTTTGCTGTTTAATGAAATTAAACAACAACAAGCTATACAAAAGTAGGCCTCTTTGCTACAAGACTGGCTGTCTTACTACATCTACAGCCTGAATGGTAAGGACAAGGATCAGGATCACCTGCAAATCCAGTGACATGTTCTGCTGACTCGATGCTCAAAGTAACCAAAATAGGTCCATAAAAGATATAAGAATTCCATCATATACAGTTTTTATCCCATGAAATAGGTAACCAACACTGAGGTTAGCAAGGAAGTACTGATCACAGCCACTGAAAATCATGGAGTCCACCATTTTTAATATTGTAAAAATGTGGAAAGACCCAGATTTCTATTGCTTGCCCATTATTGCACTGATTTAATAACTTGAAAATCAAAAGTTTCTGAGTAAAGGGGTGGTGTTTTTTTAAAGGGTTTCTTCTTCAGAGATAAGAAGAGAAGTGTGTCAGCGATTATTATAGAAAATGCTACAAAGAAGAAATGGTGGTAAAGTCAGAATACAATGAAGAGACAGGCTAAGGAAAGAGAAGGAAGGAGGAGGAAAGGAATAAGAGGTTAAAGAGTTAGAAGACCTAGAAAAGTTACAAAAAGAGGCGAATGAGAAATGAGAAGAAACTGAACTGGAAAGGTGCGTAAAGTCGACCCTTGAAGTCTTTGCACATGCTGGAAGTCAATGGGATTGTCATCAGTGCAAGGATTGCTGGGTCATTCCCTAAAAGAAAAGCAGGACTAAGCAAGGAAAAATTTAATAGAAGCAGGGGAAAGGAACCAAGATTACCTGAGGCTCAGTTTGGGTTGACCAGAAATGCAGAGCCATAGTGTAGGACACCCATCTTCACCTGGAAATTTTTCAAGAAGGACACTAACTACAATGAAGTATTACGTCAAGAGAGGACACAATCACAGTTTAGATACAAGAGTCATGAATTCTGAAATGTAAGCCAGAAAATTATTCTAAACATGCTCTGAGTATGTCCTGAAAGTGAAGCGCCTTTGTAGCAGTTATGTGATCTTTAATCACCATAAGTGGCCATAATGTTGGTCCCATATCTCAGAGAGGACACTGCCCCCAGAGAGCACCTCACCACTCCAAACAACAAACGGGGCATTGGTTCAGTACAGACTCATGTGGAGTATCAGCTACTGATTTACCTACATCACCTTCTGCACCACCTATGTAAATTGTGGTGGGAAGTCTGCCATGTAAATCCTGATCAGACTTAATCCTGTTTAGATTATGAGACCTGACAAGATAACAGTCCAAGATGGTATAAGTGAAGTTTTATTAACGAATATCACAGCAACTACCAACAAAGCTTCCGCTACAATAAACCAAAGTCATCCTTGGTATGACTCCATTGATTTCAGTGGAGTTACACCAGGAAAAAAATGTGGTTCAATATATCTAACAATAAAAAGAACCTTCAAAAGAAAGATGGTTAGTCCTCACTAGAGAGAGAACCCCAGACTGTGTGTTGCTTGAAATGCAGGTTAGTTTGGATCTGGGGTTTGATTCAGACCCATCTCTAGCAAACACTTAACACTTCTCTCCATTTTCCCTCAAGAATTGGAATATAATTTATCATCCTTCCTCATGCAATAATTTTTACATTTTTTCAGTGACTTACTGAAAATGTTTCAGAGCTGTCTACCGAGTGTACGTACGTATGTGTGTGTGTCTGTGTGAGTGAGTGAGTGAGAGACAGAGGGCTATGGCTGAATATCCAATTTATAATTGTGGGTGTAGTAACCTTTTGACCTTTTATGCTATTTCTCTATTTTTAAACTTACACTGGTGGCTTTGGGGCAAAGTTTGCCTAGCTAAACATGCATCATGAAAGATGTTCTGGAGAGTTCATTAGAAGAGACAAAGGCCCATCTTGAAAATGCTATTTAAGGATACATAAAATTAATGGTTATGAATGAGGCAGGGAGTTGGCAAAGAGGATTTTGCATGCAAAGGCTAGGACAAAAAAATATATAAATCAGGCAACCTTAAATTGGTTTTAGAAGATGGAGACCCCGATCCTGGAATTGACTGCATACATGTGCACCCCTGCACTCCCACACAGTCAATTGCAGCACCGGGGCCTTAATGGATAACTGGACTTCAACACAAGGGGATTATTTTGAAGAACAAAGGATCCTGGTTTTCCTACAATGCAAAAAGAAACTTTCTGGGTCTGAAGAGACAGACACACACACTGTATTGGTTCGCTTAAAAAAAAAAAGAGAGAGAGAGATGGAAACCGCGATTGAGGCCAAGGACTTTATATATATGTGTGTGTGTGTGTATATATATATATATATATATAAAAAATATACACACACACATACATATACACACATGTGTATATGTATGTGTATATACACACACACACACATATATACACACACACAGGTTTCATCTTGCTTAACCAGTTCTCCGTCTTATTGGAGCCTATAGCCTAGCTAGCTCTGCTTTTCACAGTGATATCTTGTTTGTGATTCTTGTTTTATTTTCTACCCTGTTCCAAAACAAGAAACTGCTCTCAGTATGTAGCCTGTTAAACGAAAGTCAACATTTACCACCAGGGTGGGCTCCAACAAAAGAAACTGATATCTGACCTTAAAGGAAGCAGAAAAAAGGCAGCTCAAATGGTGCCAACATGAACCTGATCTGTCAGCATGGGCACAAGAAGAGCCAAACAACCTGTTGGGAGTTAGGCTCGAGTAACAAATGAAATTTTATACTACCTCGTTCTTATGTAGTGCTTTTCCATCAGTCGATCTGGAAGCACATTACAAAGGACACAAGTATCATCCCCATTTGACAGATAGGAAAACTGAGGCATAGAGAGGTTAAGTAATTAGCTACGTTCACCCAGCAGGCCAGTGGCCCTCAGGTTTCCTGAATCCCAGTTCTCTATCCACAAGGCCCTACTGCTATGCAGTGCATCACAACAATGTAATGTTTTATTTTTAAAATTATTTTTTACAACTCTGTGACTATATCTAGGTTTCCAGGTAAATGGTTTCCAACTCTGAGCAACTGCAGCCTTTGCCATCGTAAAGCATTCTAAATGCAGTTTCATTCTAGCTTGACACTCTGATGAAGCTGTTAGGTTTTTATTCTTTGCTTATAAATAAATATACTTGTTGCAATTTTTTTTAAAAAAGTGTGACTAGCTGCAGCAGAAGTCATCAATTAGCGCAAGCGAACAGGGCCAGAGTGCTTCCTTCCTCCTCCCCCACAGCATACTATAAAGAAACCTGTACTCTTCTACTTTTGAGGTTGTTGGAGCACCTCACAAGTTGAACAGTCCCACTGCCTCCCTTGCATCTGCTGTAGAATGGACAGTTTATTAGATACAAGGGATGCAGGATAGCCTTGCAGCTCTGGCACTCAGACAACGGGAGAGAGACCAGCTCAACAGTAGCAGAAAAAAAAGGGGAAGATTCTTTCCTTTCTGTTCCAAAGAGCCTTCCACTGCAGAGTGAGGTTGCCAGAGGTTGCCTGGGTTTTCGAGCACCGCTCCCCCTTTCCAGTATTAAAAAAGCAGCAAGAGGAACCCCCTGCAGCAGCTTTGCTTAATTACCCTGATCTTTGGAGAGGCTCAAAAAACCTCTCAGCTGAACATTTTGTAAACCAGACTATGACTGCCAGAAGATTTCTGTTGATTATACTATGCAGAGTATTAATTAGAGTATAGATTACATGCAGGGACCTTACCATAAATGTTCTGCAGTTTGGTACCTGAATGTACGTTTGTTGCCACATAACATTTTTCATAAGAAAAATAATTTGTCCTACCACAGCCCCTGCGAGCAAGGAAGAGAAAGGATTGTCTTACCTGTTCAGTCACTTGCAGCTAGTAGGAGTACAGATCTTTAACAGCCTTCTAAAGAAATTAAGAATTATTGTAGCATTGTTTAAAAACGTTTTAAACTAGAGCTCGTGCACTAGACCTACGCTGGCTGCTAACCTTCTTAAATGGCAATACAGCACGGCATGACTGGCCAGGTAACATTAGTCACAAAGCTGATGAGGGGTAGTGGCCAAACTGAGATGGAAAGTATAATCCAGTGGCCACTGAATTAAATACCAGCTTTGTTCATCATGTGATTGGCACTGTGTTTCTGTAGCCCCTTTGAGAGCCACACACCAAATGCAACCTTCAGGCCACAAGAGTTGTTCTGGAGTTAATTTGCCGTTGTGTGTACACTCACTCCCTAGGGTTCCTTTTCAGCACATTGTACTTGGTATTAGCTACCTCTCCCACTTGCACTGTGAATTTTAGGAGTTCCAGGTCCAATTTCCTTTATGCCAAGCTAAAAGTGGTTGTTTCCAAACATATAAGGATTTGGTAGATACAATTATAAAATTTAATAGTAGTTTCTAGGAATATAGATCAGACCAACAATCCATCTAATCCACTATCCTGATTCAGGCAGAGGGGCAAATAGCATCTGCTAACATGCAAGGAACAAGAATCCAGTACTGGACATTTTTGGAATAACCTGACCATGGGGAAAGTTTCTTCCTAACCTCGGGAATTATTTGTTGGCTTTTGTCCTAAAATAGGATTTATATCCGATTTAATTTTTTATTCTACTGTAATTGAGGATGATCTCATGACACATTAAACGTCTAATTCTTTTTTTTCCCCCCACACTGTTGACTCATTGGTATCTTCTGACAGGGAGATTCATAAGTAAATTAAATATGCTGTAACAAGGAGTTTTCTTTCATCAGATATATATAAATAAAATTTATCATGGCCTTTCCATAGCATTAGATGCCTATGATAGAAGGAACTAGAGCACCCAATTTTTCTTTGCTGTACCATTCGCTATTTTATATACTGCTATTGTACCCTGATTGCTTGCTCTCCCCTCTAAACTAAACAGTCCTCATCTTTTCCATCTGTCATTGTATAGAAGTCTTTCCATGTCTCTAACATCTTTGTCTGAATCTCAATTTATCAGACTACTGTAACATATTGATTCACAGAAATCTCACTTTACTGCAGTGGCCCAGCTCCTGAAAGCTGTACGCACTTTTCTAAATCTGCTTCAAATTTTGATAAAAGAAATGCTATTTGACAAGCTCTAATAGTAATATGGGTGCTAAAAGAACACTATCAAGAGAAATTTGGTCTCAAATGTAGTTATAATTTTTTTTAAAAACCTAACACGAAAAGCATTTATATGATTTTTTAAATATTCCCCTGCAATGTTTGCAACCCAGTTTGCCATTAACCCACATCACAGCTCATTAAAAAAAAAAAAAAAAATCAACAAAAGTTGGTTGCTGCCCATTCTGAAATACCTACTCCATGCAGAAGAGCGTAGTCACACTGCAAGATATTTTTAAAATAATTTTAGCCTCTTGCATGTCATGCTCCTGAAATACAAGAGGTATTTATCATGAAGTTAGACGAACTTTTGACAATTGCTAATTAGGACAGTCTGATACAGTGTATATTTATAGTGCATACCAGGGCGATCCAGGCCTTCCACTTATTACTTTACTTGCATTTACTGTAAAAATGATTTTATGTTGATTGCAAGTAGAAGTATGTCAATTCAGACACTACTTTAAAGTGTGATTCTACGCTGAAAGCCAACTGAGCAAAAATGGCACCCATCTTACTCAACTGATCAGCTCCTTGTGCGTATTAAGAGTCGTATCTGCTTAATTAATTACAACAGCTTTTTACGGCTGTTAACACTGCAAAGCCAACCCAGCTTGGGGCGAGTGAGCTAGATTCTGTTCTGGCTTATGCACAGCAAAGAGAATTGTTATCTCAAATTCTAATTGCAAAACCAAAATCTGTCCTCATTCACACCTGTGCAGCCCCACTGAAGATAATGGGATTTTGTAGGGGTTAACGAGGGTACTCTGTGGCCAGAAGAATTTACTATCAATGACTCTGTGTGAGCTATCAAGAACCTACTTGAATAATCATATTTTAGATTGAATTGGGGTTGAACAACATCATTTTGCTGTTAAATTCAGTGGATTTAATATTGAAATTGTTATACATTCCTTTGCATAAGCTGCATAACATATTTCTGAGCCTAAAGGACTTATTTCACATTTACACATAGGTCAACAAAGAAATTAACATTAATTGACTCCATAGGAGAGAACACAGTGACTTATCATTCTCTCTCCCATTAAGGCTAAGAGAGTGCTTGTGCTGCAGTTGCTGTAGCAGAGACGGCTGAAACAGCCACGGAAACGTACTGGCTCTGCTGCAGCAAAGACATCTTCATTTAAATCGCTTTAGTGACAGATCTCCCTTTTAAAAGCTGCGCTTTGGGGTTCACCTGTTCCCCAGGACTGAAGTGTCCTGTTGTCAGTATATGCAGTCATACATGAAGGAGCTACTCTTAGAGACAGCTACGGTGTAGATTTGGAGCTAACACTTAGAAAAATGTCTTGGGTGAAAGCAGTGATCAGACTAGCTGTTGAGGATCAGGCTCCCAACCCATAAAGTAGTTTTGCAAATGCCACTTATATTGGAATTATATAGACCTTTCACTGACCCACTCTTGATTAGAGCTGGGCAAATGATGAATTCTTCCGTTCACTGACCATTCAGAAAAATTGAAAAAAAAAAAGTTATAAGTA
This sequence comes from Chelydra serpentina, assembly GCA_037349315.1. Lineage (NCBI taxonomy): Eukaryota > Metazoa > Chordata > Testudines > Chelydridae > Chelydra > Chelydra serpentina. Next base: position 43,501,906 of record JBAIAC010000001.1, read on the forward strand.
GAATAAAACATAAAATTTTTCAGTATTTTCAGCTAATTGAAAAGTCAAAAAATGTTCTTTGGACAAAAAGTCTCATTTTAATTTCTACTGATTTGAAACAATTAGTTTTTAAAATAAAATCTAAAGAAATTTTCAAATAAAGAAATTTTGAACAGAAAAATTGAAATGTTGCATTTAAAAAATGTCCAAACAAAACCTCTCTTTTTCCGATTTATTTTTTTTACTGAAACAATTGGGCAAAATCAACAAATTCATGAAATATTGGTGTGTTGCTGAATCTGCATTTTTCACCAAAAAAGTCTCATGTGAAAAATTTCACCCAGGTCTATTTCTAACTTCACTCCAACTGATTACTGTGCCACTTTGTAGAAGCATCACAGACATTAGAGATGGGCAGAACCCATTAGGGTATCTAATTCAGTGATTTTCAGCCTTTTTATAGCATGACCTCATGCTGCAACAATAAAAAGTTTCAGGACTCATCTTCCATCGAGCCATAAAGAGGTGACCCTAGGTAAGGGGGGGGGGGGGGGGAAAGAGTTCATCACTCTCTCCAATGCAGGTTTGTTTTCCATAGTACATATAGAGCTATGCCCAGTCACATTTAAAGTGTCCCAGGGAAAGGGGCTTTCTATTCTGGATTCTACAGATCTCACTTTCAGGAAATGTATCCAGATAGTCAGTGTAAAGTTTGTCTTTTGTAACTTGAGCCTATTCCTCCTAAATTATTCCTCCTTATAATACCCTTAAATTCCTCTCCCTCTTGGCTGTTTATACCTTTCAAATGTTTGTAGACTAACATCCTTCCTCCGTTAGCCATCCTATACATATTTAGCTCTTAAACTTTCCATCTATATCAATCAGTCTCTCCAGCACCCTAATGTGTACACCTCAAGTGAAAAGCTATTTTAAAAATCTTTAACAAATAATTAAAATAAGTGGTATTCATTTTTATTGGGCATGGATTATAGTGGTCTCTTGGTTGAGCAGATTGAATCTTGCATTCCAAAAGCTATTTTCTGTTGGTGTTGGAGGTTCGGCTCCCTCCCTTGTACTGATCATTGAGCATTAAGATATAAGACACCGATTGGATGCAATTTTTCAACATTAATAGAGATGAGAGGAGGAAGGATGGTTCTGTGGTTAGGACACTAAACTGGGACTCAGGAGACCAGGATCTATTTCTTGCTCTGCCATAGATTTCCTGCATGATCTTGGAAAAAGTCATTTGGTCTCCCTGGCCTGGTCTACATTAGAATGGGTTTACCACTATAGCTATACCACCAAAACCTCCTAGTGGAGACCGCTTATATCACCAAAGGAATGTTTTTGCTGATATAGCTTATACCAGATCTGTGAACTAAATGAGCTTATTGGCAAAAGGGCTTTTTGGCCAGTATACCTGTGTCTGCACCAGGGCTTTTGCTGGCAAAACTAAGTTGGCTAGAGGTGTGATTCTCCCCCTCCCCCTTCCAACCAACATATCCATGCCAGCATAAAAAAAAAATATTAAAGTTTAGACCAGTATTTAACAGCCTCACAGGGATGTGGTGAGGATAAACATTAGAGATTGTGCTTAGAAACTATGGTAATGGAATGCAATAAGTGCAGATCCCTATCAAGACCCTGAATCCAAACACTGTTGATATTTATGGATGTTAAAAATCTTCTGCACCGTGATCTGAATTTTGAAAATGGCCTTTGTGCTCATAATGAGCTAAACCGAAATCTCAGATTTGTACACCCCGAACTCCTTGAGATGGTCAGAGTTCGGATCTAAGCAAGTTTTAAATACATACTACTTCAGTTATTCAGGTGGAAAAGAAAAAAGAAACAGAATTCTTTTCTAAAGCTGAAGAAATTCCTCTTCCCTTCTCTGATAACTCAAACTCTACAATAAACATTTCCTTTTGAAAGTTTGCTTTGGGTTAATAAGAACATGGGTGAAGAACATGAGCCCTATTAGAAGCTTCTGAAAAAAATACTAAGTACCTGAAAATAGATGTTTACTATCTAAGTGACACTTCACCCCTAATTAGCGACACTGTTATTCAAGATTATTTTTCCAGATCTTTGTTGATCGTGAAAACATTTTAGGCCTTTGAGAAAGTGACATTTAAGAGGTTATAGATGACAAACGACATTGAAATGTGGTAGGGCAGGTGTGGCTGAATCGCCCAATGACTGCATGCTCAGTGCTTCAAGGAATGCTGTGCTGATGTCCTTAAGTAACCTTTACACATCCAATATGCTGCAGTAAATTTCAAATGAGGATAAAAACAACATGAAGACATCAAATAGGGTACACTTTCATAAAATTAAGACTGACACTGAAATATTATAGGAGAATAGAGAGAAATTTGAGACAACATACTGCATAGCATGTACAAATAAATGTTTTCTTTCCTTGCTTCTCACTGCAAACTATTATTCTGCTGCCGCAGGACAAAACATCACAATGGAGATGTGTCAGATCAACACATCAGAACAACACAATGGAGAAGCAGCACAAAACAGAAAAAGCCATGCTCGTAACAGAGTGCTGTACAATTGCTAAGCAGCTCAAGTTGGAATGTGAGAAAATCATAAGGTTTGCACATTGTTTGCATTGAACTCAACACACTATCACATGCGCCATGAGACTCAGTTGGGATGGCACCTTTGTTAAGGTTCACAAACAAATAGGGTAGTGGCTCAAGAGAAAGAACCCAGGTTGGACCTGCACTTACACATTAGAAACATGACAATGGTTAGGACATTGTTTTCATGGGTTAGGGATGACTATTCACAGAGACCAAAAGGATACTAGTACTCAATAATTAGTTGTATTGAAAGAGCACCTAGACCCCCCCCCCCCCATCATGCTAGGTGCTGTCCAAACATGTAACAAAAAGCCCCAAAGAGCTTACAGTTTAAGTAAAATCAATTTGTCTGGCTATCGCCCAGGAACTGCCATCATCATTATTAAATAAAAAGATAAATAAATAAATGGAGATATGCCAATCTCCTAGAACTGGAAGGACCATGAAAGGTCATCGAGTCCAGTCCCCTGCCTTCACTAGCAGGACCAAGTACTGTCCCCGGACAGATTTTTGCCCCAGATCCCCAAGTGGCCCCCTCAAGGATTGAACTCACAACCCTGCGTTTAGCAGGCCAATGCTCAAACCACTGAGCAAGACACATTAGTCTCTGAAGAAATCACTGTGGGTCAAACCTTTTTTTTAAATGGAGATATGCCTCTCTCATAGAACTGGAAGGGCCTTGAAAGGTCATCGAGTCCAGTCCCCTGCCTTCACGATTAGTCTTACTAATACACCTAGGAGCCCTAGTCATGGACCAAGAAGGATCCTATTCTGGTAGATGCTGTACAAGCAGAACAAAGACAGTCCCTATCCTAAAAATTTTAGGATCTAAGCTGTATAGCAAAGAAAGGGGATGTCATAAATGGAATTAAACTTGTATTTAATTGTTTACAGTATTGATATAATTACAGAAGTAACTTTTTGATGGTTTCTATTTCTCACGGAGATAATATAGCATAAATACAGCATCCAATATCCATGTTTGAATTTGCTGGGAGATCCTTAGACCCTCGAATTGTAATCCTTTATGTTTTACATTATAATTGACTGCTCGGCAGAGAAGGGAATTTCACAAATAAGAAAATATTTTTAGGCTATTAGCTCATATAGCCCTCAAAAGTGATACATGTCCCCTCTCTTTAAATATGTTACATAGTTCTGTAGGGTTTCCCTTATTGTGGAAGGCAGCTACACTAAAAAAGAAAAGTGAAAATTAATCCAAAGCTAAATTCATGACATGATTTTACTCCCATTGGATTCCACTTAAATGCATATGTTTACAATATTTTTAATAATAATTATTATTAAACATAGTAAAATACTTCCAAACTTGGCTCATAGCAGAATTGTACTGCTAGTGGAAAAAAAAAATCTGAAGTCTTGTCAATATGCCACTTCCTCCTCCCCCATCTTTTAACAGAAGCAGCCTCCAGTGAAATAATCCAAGCTGTGTTCAAGAAGTTGGCAAGTGGGTCCAATTAAATGTGGTTTTAGTGTATTCTGGCATTTGCATATCTAGTTTGCCAAGAAGTAATGTTTTACAAAAAAAACCCAAAAAAAACACTGCATTGGTCCAGACAGACTGGATGGTGCTATGCATCATATAACTTTATCCCAGGAATCAGACAATACTTAATTTTTTAAATTTTCAGTTTTTAAAATGTCATCTATTACCCCATTCTCAGTTCATTATAATTTACAGTACTTCATATGATTTGTACATTTTCCTTTACATTTACAGTTAATAGCAGTAAATCCGTGAAAGCTAGTTTCCCCAAAATAGGAATCCTCCCTCGTTTGCAATTAATACTTTAAAAAGAAACCTTACATCATCCTTACCTTTTTGTCAAGAAATATTTAATTTCTTATTTCAGCTGTATTCCAATTAAACTATGATCAAATAAATAGAGCAGGCCAGCAAAATATCCTTTGTGAGCTAGAACACCAAGTTTTAAACACAGTTATTGAAAAATTGTATCATTTACAATGATTAACATAATTATACTTCAGTGATTTTTTTTTGTTTAAATTTAACCATCTCCCCTTCATTTTTTCCTCCTACAACTATTTGTTTCTTCCTTAATGGCACTTGACAGCTGATTGCGCATTGAGGAAAAGCCTTATTCACAGACTCCTTGGCCACACCTAGTTCATAATAGGCATTAAAGTAATCTGATGTAGTCTCTCACCCTGTTTCTCCTACAAACACCATGGGGGGAAAAGGGGACAGAGGAAGAGGAAGCACCCCCCTCCCCCCCAAAAATGTGTAGTTTAAAATTACATTTAATGCATAAATGTAAGTGAAAACTTCTGTCAATGTTTCAAAGCACAACACACTCTTCATATAAAATGGAGCGTTTATTTAAAACTGATGCAGAATATAGTTATAAAAGTGTTTAAAGATTCCGTATAAGACTGCCAGTCTATTAGCAGGACTGAGTTCTCACTAAACTCTCCACTCCAATATGTGCAGTGGAGCAGCTAATTTCTTTTGGACTCAGTCTATGGCACCAAGCTGATTTTTTTTAAAAAAAATCTTTACCCAAACAAACTATTAAATAATCAACAAAAGAATATTTAACCAAAAATAAATAATAAGAGGAATGATCACTATCCTAAAAACTACAAATTAAAGCTAAGTAATCACAAAAGAAGGTTGAGTCATCCATTAAACAACAAAGAAGAGAGAAAAACAGATTATGGTTGATGTTTTTGTGAAATTGGTTGCCTCACAGAAATGTGTACAAAGACCCAAAGAGGATGGATGGCAGGAGCCTGAAATTTCACAGAGATCATTATGTAACAGTACCCAAATACATGATAGATGCTTTACAGACAAATAGTACAAAAGGAATAAAAGACTAGTTCCTCTCTCCAAAGACTTTACAATCTAAAGGCCTAATCTTGAAACCACACACCTGAGTACATTGACTCATGTGGGTAGGTAGTCCCATTGACTCTCATATGACTACTCACTATGCACAGTTACTCCTGTGCATAACTGTTTGCAGTGTCATAGGGCCTCAATGTTAAATTAGACACAATGAGCAGCAGCAAAGAACAACGGAGTAAGAACAGGGGAAGTTACATAAATCAGGTTATGTGGCTGCTTAAGTTTATTAGGACTGGTTGAAACGTTTCCATCAAAACTGACAGAAAACTGAGTTTTCAACTAAATGACATTTTTACTAAAAGTTTGTGGTTTCTGCCGCAAAATTGTTTTTTTCATCAAAAGCCAAGTACCTGGAAAACAAAAACTTTTGGTCTTTGGATGAAAACTGAAATATTCAAATTCTGAAATGCTGCCATGGTACCTTATGCTCCCATTCTCGTCTGAGTCAGGCTACCCAACTAGACCATCTCCTGTGATACACCCACTCCCCTCAGCAAGAGGGGAGAGTCTGGTGCATCATGGGAAAAGTAGTCTAACAGAGAGCACAATTTAGAGAGAATAGGGGTGAGGCACCTGAACTACAATTCCGATAAAGCACCATGGTGGCCCTTCTGAATCAAAATATATCCGTTTTTCCTCCCAAACCTCAACATTTTTCAAAGAAGCCAAACCACTTCCCAATATCTTGTGTTTCTGTGCCGATCTTGATTGTTCTGCTGTACAGTCTTAATTATTTGAGTGTTTATAATAAAAATAGGCCACTGTTCACAAGCCAAGTTTCAAGAGTTTTCTCTATGCAGTACTAGTTAAAACTTTGCCCCGTATCATACATAACTTACAATGTTTAACACTTGATGTATGCATTTCTTCCAAGTGCCCTTCCTTATTCGGCGAGTACAGCACCTTGCACTTGTCTTAGTTTTGACAGATTTCCATCTGCACTTCTTTAGACAGGGCCCTAATAAAAACACTTTTTTTGAAGGAGTAGTTACATCCCCCTTCCCCCCCCAAAAAAACCATTATTTTGGAGTCTGCTCTGGCTTTTGTGGTGGTTTCCACTCAGAATCCCACATATTTATTTTTGTTTCCAGAAGGAGTCTATGCCAGCAAGATTTTTGACAAGTCTAGGATCACATGCTCTCATGCCTTGTGCACTAAAAAGTGCAACAATTCAAAACCTGTTTTCAAATTGTGTGAAACAATCTCAAAGCACCTCATTGGCGTGTTGTTGCCGCATCACATAGCACAAAAAATGGTCCCATGCACAAAGTGTACAAGCTCCAGAAAATGGATATGGTTTGAGATGATGGAACAAATTAGGAGAGTCAAAGTACTATATTCACTACCCCAGACTAAACTAACTAAGGCTATGATCCTACAATCAGCATGGATTTTAAGCAGGGAGAGGTTATCAGCTAAATATGGGTGGAAGATCCAGGCTTTGACTTAAATGGCAAAGGCCACGGAAAAAACTGCTGCACATTTCCATGTGATGTGGCCCTTTCCAACAGATCCTGCTTTGTGTAATGCAGTGCTGCACATCTTCCCCCGCATAGCACAAACGGGTTGGGTGAGTGTGTCAGGGAGGTTAATTAGTTCATTGGTGTTTCTATTCCCACCCAATGCCAGTTACCTCTCAGTAGGGGATGATGAGGTGACATACACAGCATTAACCCTATAAAACTGAGCTGTAAAAAAGTTGCAGATTTGAGCACTTTCTTCACCTTTGTAATTACAAAGGTGAACAGAGGAACATTTTCAGGGGTATTTAGGTACTTAAACATAGCTATCTAGTGGGATTTTAAAAAATAGGCAGTTAGGCACTTAACCTGCTTTGGTGCACTGAAAATCCTGCCCAGAGGTCCTGATCTGCATAGTTCAAGGAATCATAACTTTCACTTTTATTTAGACCAAGTACTTCTAGAGTTATCCATCTGATTTTAAAATTATTTTCCACTTCCCCCAAATCATTTTTAAAGCACATTCAACTCGAGTCAGCCTGCAGTAGAAAGGCCAAGAGCCATGTATAAAAGCAAGCACCAAACACCAAGTATAAGGTCTAGTTGATGGAGGGCAAAACATAAAACAAACAGAAGACTGGGACATAGCAAATCCCCTTTACCTAACCATAGGACAAGCACAGCTTTAGCTTCAAGTTTTACTCATCCTTCTTCAATGATTTTATTACTCACTGGTTTTCAAAGTATTGCATCTTTTTCTAGCTCTCTCAGCCATTGGGCTGCTGTTGCAGTCCAGTGGCTAATGCATAGAACTTGAGTCACTGGAGACCTGTGTTCTAGTCCCAGGTTCTAGAGGGGACTTTGGGGGAAAAGACACTTCACTTGTGCCTCAGATTTTCATGTCCATAAAATGGGGATAATGATACTTACCTTCCTTTGTAAAACACTGAGATCAAAGGATGAAAAGTGCTTAATATTTCAAGGAGGAATAGGGTTGAGGTTTTGCATTTCAGAGCTATATGCTACCCAGCACTTAAAAAAATACTTTGAAATGTTAACACTTTCCTAAAACCACAGGGTGGGTGACACACAGCATCCAATAGAAATGCAAAGGGGTGATGGGGAATACCTACACTTCCCTCTCAAAAGCTGAAAAAAAATATTCAGAATGCTTTTTGTACTAAATCAAATTGTTACATAAAGAAAATACTAGTTTTCTTTTCCTCTTCCTACTTCCCATTTCTATATCCTGATGCATCTTTTCTTCAGTCATTCACATCTGTTTTCCCTCCAATCTTTCTATAAATTTTCCTCATATTTTAATCTGTTTATTTTTTCCTTTATTTTAAAAAATTGACCTCTAACTACAGCTTTCTCTTTCATACTCCTCCCCATCAAACTGGATCACTTTGGATGGGAGCCAAAGCATGGATTGCACTTCCTCTACATAAAAGCAGGTAACAAGTGTTTCAGAAGGTGAGCCTGTTATACCAAAAGCTAGTTTCTTCCAAATGCATATAAGCTGATGTCTCTAAAAGTCATCATCTCTGTTCTAGATTCTGACATCTGATATTTATGCCCTGATTTGACACTACCAGTGTGGCTACACAAATTAACTATGTTTTATGAACAGAACTACTTACTTTTAATTCAAGCAGTCATGGCACTAAGATGTCTGTTAGTCCGTGAAGATTTTTAGGGAAAATGCCACTATGGTATACTGCTATACAACTACAGTAAGTGGCAGTGCTCCAGGATGGAGGGAGTTCTGAATATGTATCTTAAATGGAGGAAAAGTGAAATGAGGAACAGCACTATTTGTCTAATGTGCATCTTACTAGTTAAACAAGTGTAGCTCAAGTCAGTTCGGTCTCAAATGCTACAACTCTTCTCATTCTCATGCTAACAATCCACATAAATAAAGTGTTGCAGAATCAAGCCCTTAATTTACTGTGCCATTAGAAATTATTTGTATTATTGTAGCACCTAGGAGCCCCTAGTCATGGATCTCATTGTACTACGCTTTAGTTGTACAATTCGTTCAGAATAATATTTTTAAAGCCAGCGGTGATGTTTGTAAAGTTTATAAGTGCTGCAGTTGAGGGAGGTTAGGAATATTTACATTTTCATTGTTTACTATGTGTGAACAAGTGTGGTTATTTTAACAATTGTAGGTTTGAACCACTGTACATTATCGGAATGTTATCTGATTCATTTCCAGGCAGAATCACTTCAGTCATTTTAAATCATTCCACAACAGACATGCCTACAAACCCACTGTCAGTTTTTTGATTAACATTTTTCACTACAAGATATTCATCTTTAGAAGCCGTACTTGTAAAATGACAGCGAGCCTTTCAGTTTACACACGCAAATCACTCTAGTACTTGCCTTGAACCAGCACTCAAATAAAACACTGCTCAGTTGAAATATCAAAAAAAGGACCATAGAGTAATTTCTACATGATACAGTAACTTCACCCTCTCCTCCCAAATCCAACCCCGCAAGTTACATGCTTAAAAAAAAAAAAAGATACAAGGGAATATTTAGAATTAGTGTGCAGGTTTAAAGTTGTATACTTTTAATTTAGTCCCATTTTGAACTATTGGTGACAGGTCCGAACAGACCTCCCCACTAACATGTCTAAAATTCATCCATTTTTGACACAAATTCAGGATAAGAACTTCAAATATTGAGCCTACCAATCAATATTTCCTAAGAGTAAAATATAATTTTATATCATTTTTGCCTTTCAAAAGCCGCAAAAGATTAATGAACTTTTCATTCCTTAAAATAAGGATGTACCTTTCCTGATTTTGCTTTCTGCCAAACTAATAAAAAAAAGGGAAGTAAAGTTTTGCATTGTAATCTACCCAGTTTATAAACCTGTAGCCATTGTAAATGCTATCCATTATCTATAGGGAGATTAATCTATTTGCAGTGAAACTAGCATTAAGGCAACCCGCAATGAGTTACTCAGCATCTGCTGTGGGTATATGGGCCTAACTGTCCAGCATTTAGCATTTGGCCTAACTGTCCAGGAAGCTAAGCATTACAGTTGCACTAATTCACACCCCTAACATTAATGTAATGACATATGAATATAAATTTCTCCCAGATATTTAAAAAATGGCCTAAAGATTCCCTCCTGTTTGAAACTTAGTATATATTAGTTCTCAAAGTCAGTTTAGCCATTTGGAAATACTGAAGATTAATAAGGTTACAGTATTTTCAATATCTTATGTATATGTGATGCCTGAAAATCTAGGAATTAAAATAAGATACTGGATACACAATGCCAACTAGGTTGGGGTTTTTTTAAACCAGAGGGAAATAGCTAAAAATATGAAGTCACAGTAGCTGCTGCCTATACACAAAAAATGTTTCATAAAGATTTTAACTACACATTCCATATCAGTATGCATTTCCAAAATTATCTTAACATGAATCCTTAGGCAGCATTATGATCTGGCAAATATATTTAAACATAAATCACATCTAATTTACATGATAAACTTTTAGCAGTCCCAAGGAAATCATATTTATAGAATAAGTGCATATTTAAAAGTGTAAATGCACATTTGGGATCCAAACCAAAAATGTATAAAAAGTATGTTTAGTGCTAAAATTGAAAGACAAATTGAAAAAAAAGCCAGAAATTTAAATTTAAGACTGTTTTATATTTCAAATAGCTGTAAACAGAAATTCACAAAACTACACTTTTAGGACAGTTGTGAAAGATTTTTTTTTAAATTCACCCAAATGTCAATTATACAGTGAGCACAAAGCTGTTTAATATTTATAAGTAATTCTAATGCACCTATTATAGTATCTCTACAACAACACTTCATGTCATTTTTAAAAAATTCTCTCTAGAAGTCATAATATCCATATAATTTAAGCAAAATATTTTACTAATTTAAAAAGGGTTTCATGCACTGGACTCTGATGATTAAAGATTTACTGTGTAAATCCATATTTTTGTATGTACTACTGTACATATCATAAAAACCCTTTTTTAGTACACAGATTACCTCCAGGGACCACAACAACTACAAGCAACCATTATAGAATATTGTGTCAATCTGGCTGTTACATATGAGCACAAAATGTGTGTTCTAAAACTCCTCCAATCTGATACAAATGCACTGATGTTTCTGAACAAAAATTCCTAATTTTAAGTATTTTTCTCCACCAAAATACAATAAGAATGAAAACTTTCCATATAAGAAATACAAAACCACTTAAGTACATTAAAATATTCTAAAAACTAACCAGCTTTTTTTTCTTTTTCTTCCAGCAGTCAGTCAGCCAAAGGCTTCTCAAAACCCCAAATAGAATGAAAACTTCACTTCCAGGTCAAGACTTCATATATTATATTTCAGAGTAAGATGTTATGGACAGATTATACAACCTTAAAAAGTAAGGTTTTATCATGGAAAACTTGACACAATCATAAAAGCTCTGCTATTACAGAGAGAAGATGCATCAAGATCTGTGCGACTATTGTAAAATTTTTCACTCAAATGAGCACCTTTTGACTCTCAAAAATAAACATGCTTAATGTTACATATAATATATGAATCAGATAATTAAATGTCAGTGTAAAATCTGCAATATTTTAATAATGCTTCCTGCTAGTGATCTGGCTGTTTTATAATGAAAGAGAACTGAAAGTAAAATAAAAATCATTCTTAAACTTAGCAGCATACAATATATTTGAATTATACTATTCTAGAAATAAGCAAATTGCGGCATTCTATTACGACTCAAACGGTGTGACTGAAAGACAATTCCTATTTCTGAAAAACATAATTTGAAATATGTATTTAGTACTTACAGTCCCTATGTGACAGTTAAATCCACACCATAGTTTGCCTTATTACTGCTTTGTTTCACAGAGATGTCTCAAACTTGTCTTTCCTTGACACCCCAACATTTTGACAGACATAGGACATGCTTCTGTATTATAAGTTTAGAAAATATTTAGATTTTCTAAAAAGTCAGTAATAGCATTTTTAACCCACAGTAATAAAAAAGGATAATCTTTCTGAAAAAGAATCTATCATCAGTTAGATCCTGTAAAAGGTTTATCTGGATTTTATCATACTAGAATTAGTGTCTAGATCTAGGGTTTGAATATGCAGCATTTTTTCATATGACTGTTTTCATTTGGCGACAATGTATTATACCACCTTAGTTTTACCCAAAGAAATTTGTACAAATGGGATTCTGAAAAAAAAAAAAAAAAAAAAAAAAAAAAAAACAAACTTACTTTACTGTGCATAAATTTAAATTATTTTAAGAATCAGATAAACTATATTTAAATGACCTAATTAAACAGGACATTAAAAGTCAAGATGCCGCAAAAATTAAATTGTGATTTCTAAGATAAAGCATTCTTGGGAAGTCTAAAATATTAGTTTTTTGGTTTCTCTTTTTTTAAAAAACAACAACAATTCACTAGAGTTTGCTGCTTTAAAAATTAAAAGTACTTAGTGTAATTCATAGATTTATTCACTGGCATAAACTATACCACACTAAATATTTGCAACAAGAAAAATTATGTACACAAGCTTTGGATTAAAAATCTAAAAATGAAACTACAAAAATTAGCAGTGCCCCCAAATTTGAAGAGTATATCTACCCTAGAAAATTTTATAACAATTTTCCATCAATCATGTAATACATGATTTTTACAGGCTTGAAGTGAATTTAAGATTTTACATGCTTGAGGTGTGTACAAAGTTTAAAAATATTACACAATATTTGTAGACCATTTAGAGGCTTGAGGGGTATTTATAATGGTTTAAAAAAATTACAGTTTATAGTCTCTCAATATTAGCAGAGCTTAAATGCAATTTTTAAAAATCAAATCCTCTACTATATAATTAAAGTGTGTCCAACACTATACATCAACGTTGTAAAAGAATTCTGTGACATACCAGAGTATAGGTAGCTTTCAGAAAGCGTTGTGGGTAGGTTTCCGCACTAACCAAAGAAATACTATTTTTAAAGTTAGGTTTGATGAGTCCATTTAAAAAGTTAAAATGCTTGAATGATTATAGAATGGATTAGTTTTAATTTTAAAAAACATTATCTGAACCCAAGTATTTCTAACAGGTCACGTTACGGGTAAAATAGATAGGACAGTTTATGAAGAAAAGAAAACCTCAACATGCTCCCCAAACAGGATAACAAGTGCAGCTGCTGGAAAGAATGACAAGGCGCTTAAAGATTTAAAAAAATTAAAAAAAATTTAAAAGAGAGAGAGAGAGAGAGAATATTATTTTAAGTTACAAATAAAAGGTTAATTTAGATTTTGAAAAGATGCATTGTCTTACATCAGTGTTCAGCAGGACTGTGAAACATCTGTTAGATATTCTCCCTGCCCTTTTATAGAATGGGGTAAATAATGCAGATTCCTTTGCTGAAAGACAAGTTATATTTTGTTTTAAATTCTGATCCGTTTGAATCTTAAATTTACATGTTTCGGGTGAAAATAATTTTGCACTACTAGAAGGCCTGTAAGAGTAATATACATTCTCAAGTAAATATTTAAAAATTGTTTTATCAAATATATCATATTAAGCTACATTAGCATTGTAATAACTGAAGCCCTAAGCTTTCAATAGGGTTTTAATACTGTCAAATTAAGAGCCAATTCACCATCAGTGGGACTGGTTTAAAAATGCAATTATGTGATACACTCCCAGTGCGGTTTTAGATCACAGAGGCATTCCCTCTTCAATACCAATGACCATCACTGGTTAGAAAAGACTATTGAACCCATATGACTATCATAATAGATACAGAGACAGAAATTTCAGTTTATCAACCAGTATTAACCCATAATAGGCAGATGAGTGCACAAGTATTTTGATTTCTGTAAGCAACATTCCCAAAGCTACCTAGAATAGATTCTCTCAAGCTTAAAATTTATTTAGACAATGTAAAAAAATAGTTACAAAGTATTCAGATGTCACTTCTTTAAATCTATGGAGAGATGAAAGATACAAGTGTACTTGCCTCCTCTTTTCAAGCAGCAATTCAATGGCCATGATTAAGCACGCGTTGCATATTTACACACACCAACTAACTACAAGCCAAAACGATAAAGCATGTTCTTACCAAGTGCTTTTATCTTTAGGGGTGAAGTTATTATTAAAGTTACCCTATTGGACAAGAATTCCCTTTCAAAGACTCTAAATGAAGTATTGCTGGATTTGTGAATCCTCTGCTCTTAAAATCCCGTGGCCCTTGGGAACATATGGCAAGCCTGTCCAAAACCACATCTAATGCTAATCAGTTATGTGGATTTCAAACCTAATAGCTGTAATATTAACCTTCCCTTTCACCACTCTCTCATATTATTTAACCAAGTATAAAGATTATATAATTTGAAAGTTATGACCGTAGTAAGAATTTGGTGCTAAGCAGGCTTTGTATATATTTAACAGCTGTTTACATTTCTAAATTTAACATTAAGAATTTATGAGGAATTAGCTTGAAATACTTCACTTTATTAATACAAAGACCACAAAGAACAATAATGCTCTTGAGACTTTAGTAAGGGATTTAATGAAAATGATTGTGGAAAGATCCTTATAGCGCAGTATAAGTTACTCTGGATGCAGAAAGTTGCACGGTTCAGGTATTTATCTACAAAAGATTTCTGTATATTAGGTTATGAAACTCACTTGGTCAAGGTTATCTGGAAGCCAAACCTGTTTAGATGATGGTGCTAATGAATCTTTTCTTTTACTTCACAAGATTTTTCTCAAATTCTCACCTCTTTTCCTGTTCCAGACTTCTCAGTTCTACCCTCACAATCCCACTAGACTTTACAATCCTAGTTCTGTTCAGAGCAGGATAGGACAGCTTTGGAAATGCACTTCAGGACTACCCTGTTACGAGAATCAATAGTTCAGGGTCAGAGGCATCCCAGGCATTTTAAAAATAACCTGGTTTGTACAGGTAACTAAAATTTACAGACAGACCAGGCGGATGAGGGATGATTACTATTTTCTTTCAGTAACCCAGAGTAGATTGGAATGCAGCCAATATTTTGGAATACAGGACATTTTAAATGCCTAATAATTCTATTGCCTAAGATGCCAGTTTATAGTCAAGCAGTGATTCAAATTAAGTTTTTCCTTTCTCCTCTAATTTTCTATTAGAAACTTGAATACTAAAGAACAAGTCTGACAGATCTATTTAGGGTAAATTTAAAACATAAGAATAAAACTCACTTCTGTTTTGTTAGAGATTTACAGTGTTAGGAAACATTAGCGATCCCTAGGAAGTTAATAGGATGTTTCTATGCAGGTCTCTGAATAAAGTGTATATTTCCCCTCTACAGAATGATAGAGAGCTACACACAGATGAATGCTTTCAAATCACAAGCATTTAATTTTTTAAATGTTAAGTGAGAGATGTAAATATATATGCATGTTAGCAACAGAGTGCTTAAAAGCATACCGAAAACATATTCCATACATAGTTAGCAATAGAAGTCTGTACAAAAGTAATAAAGTTACACAATATAAAAAATACTCCATAGTTATAATTTAAAAGAGGGGGAAAAAAAGACAAGGGAATTGATTTCTCAGTTCATATAATTTATTGCAGTTAGCACACAGTTTAAAAATTCACCAACACACCAATAGTACAAAACTAAACAGCATTATAAGTTATTCCCCCTTCAGGAAAATAAAACATACTATGATTGTCAAAGCTAGATGTCAGTCTAAGTTTTAGAACAAAAGAAGAATGTGAAACTAATAAAAGAAAATAAGCAATCACTCATGAGGACCACAAAAAAAATCCAAGAGAAAGTCCATTTTTCTTAGACACTGATTGTCTTTTCTAAATTAATAAAATAATGTATTTTTAAAACCTAGAAACTATTCAAGTAACTAAAGATAATGCTCCAAGGCCATTTTCACAGCTTTTTTGTTTTGTTTTAAATGCCATTACAGGGTACAGCCAACTTAACACACATTTGACCAAATATTTCCAAAACAGTCCAGCAATACACAATGGAGTTTTCCATTCAGTATCTTAAGCACAAAAATAGGCTATGTTTACAGTAGTTAAGGCGATCAAATTTTAAACAAAAGCAGAAAAAGAAGGAAAAACAGCAAACGTTTTCCATGCTACTCCCATAGACCTTATTTGTAAGTGCAAGACAGGAAAACAAACACTGTGCAAAATGCTTTTGACCTGTGTGTTGGTCATTAAAACCACACATCAGGCTGCAGTCTCTGCTGCTTGGATACACATAGTCCACTAACCACTCTTCCCCCACCCCCCCTTTCCCCATGTCAATCAAAGCTTTCTAGTCCTTTCAGCCTGGGGCTTTTTCAGTGCCTAGAATCTTTTCAAAGGGGGAGGGGGGGGGGGAATAAGAATGACCTATTGTTAATTTGTGCAGCAGGAATTCTAAAAATGCTCATCTGGGTAAATGTATGCATCTAAAGTTTGAGCTGGCGTGGATTTTGTGCAATTAGGTTTTCTTTTAATAAATGCACACAGCACATGCAAATCTTTAAGCCTGTTTGTAAACATTAATATCTTCCTTCTTATGTTACTAAATTATCAACTTGTAGCTTAAGTTTTATTCAACTTAAAGACAGTGGGCAAGTAAATTTAAATTATATAAAATAAAAACAGTGCATTTATGTTCTTCATAACACCAGTTTTTTCAGTGGTGTTTTTTTCCTAAGGAAATTAAATAATTTTAAACTCACTCATTAAAGTTATACAATGCAAACAAAGACAAAAATATACTGAAACTCATGCATTTCTGTAGCGTTAATATTTACTTTTCAAAACTCAACTAAGAGCATCAACACAACCTGCCAAGTTCTTTGACACCCCCCCAGCCCATGTAATCAATTACAGTATACAATAACAGTAATTCACATTTTTAAACACACAGTTCATCACTGCTGAAGCTGCAATATCCTTTTTCATCCCAAGCAAACCTTCACAGACTGCACAGAGTCCCAGTGATCCCAGTGTACGTTCAGAATTATTTTTTCCAGTGGGAACTGTCAGAAATCCAGAAGTTGCCATAATAAGTTTTAAGTCAACTGCTTGTTTAAAAATAGATAATCCAGCATTTCAGAAATTTTCCATTTGGGTCTAAAAGCATTCAGGTTTCCAACAGCTAGAAAGGACTCATACAATTTTAGAAATGTAAAGGAACTAATAAAACTGAAGGGGATTTCTACACTCATATTTTTAAAATAATGAAAAACAATTGGATCTTAAAATAATGCAGTGTTTGAGGGGTGGAAGAGAATAAAGCAATATAAAATCTTTTTACAATTTGAGATTTCCTTTAACAGCAATGTATTTACTGGCTTATATTCCAAAAAGAGGGGCAAAAAAAATCCTCTGTAGTTTATTATTTTGTCGTATTACTTCTAAAGTTCATTTTCGCAGAGTGCTAAATTAGTGAAATGTTCATGCTGCTTAAAGTGCAAAATCAAGCTAATAGCCAAACTTTCAGATCAAGGAAACAAGATTGCTTTTAGACTGTACCACAACTATATAGATATTTATATATATATTATTTATATATATAAAAAATTATTTCCAAAGTTCTTGTGAGCTATCTTCTAAGGTCCAGTCTCTGACAGTAGGTAAGCTCAGTGCTTCACTTTTGACAGACAACGAGTTCACCAACTCACAGTGAAACTTCCGAATGTGTCTGTAAAGGTCTCCAGACTGGGTGAACCTGCGTTCACACCACTTACAAGCATGTGGCTTCTCCCGGGTGTGAACCACAGCATGGCGGCTCAGGTTGTGGGAATACTGGAAGCTCTTCCCACACTGGGTGCAAGTGTAGGGCTTTTCACCTGAATGAGTCCTCTCATGACGTTTCAAGGTGTACATGCAAGAAAAAGTCTTACCACACAAGGAACAGGTCGGGACATTGACATCAGTAGCAGGCTTGCTGCGGATCCCATCCTGCTCTCGAAAGTGCGTGCTTAAATGGATCTGCAGAATGTGGGGACTAGGAAAGACTTTGTTGCAGAGAGGACACATAAAAATTTGGCCAGCAGGACTAAGTATATTTGACACATAAGGGAGCAAACTGCTGTCCATGTTTCCTTCCACCTGGACTCTCTCATTCTCAGGAGTTATCATTTCATCATCGCTTGCTTTGTCCTCTCTATCTAGCTCCCTTAAGACAGAATCTTCCCTCATTGGAGCCAGATGGGCTGGCTCATAATGTACCCTGTTATTAGTGCTCACACTTTCTTTCACAGTGCTATGTTCCATGTCATAGTCATTAGTGCCAACATCACTTTCATCACAGGAAGCCTCTTTCTCCACCTTCACCTGAACCAGGTTGTTTCTAAGCATGTCCTGTGAAGAGAAATAAGAACTGTTCAGATTTTCTACTCCTGAAAGGCTGGACTTAACAGACAGGTCCAGCACACAGTCAACATCTGCTGAATCCCTCATGGAGGTGACAGACCTCTGGGACAAAGACTCTGTTGAGCTGCAGGGGCTGGCTACTGTTTTTCCAGCTGCTGTTGCGTGTGTCTCTGCCTCTCCGCCAGTCTGGGGAATGCCTGCTGAGTCTGAGGGCAATCTCATCCACATGTTCCCAGGCTCAGCCGCCAAGTCCCTTTTGCTAGGCAGGATGTTCAATTTTTCATCTTCTCCTTCATCTTCATCACTGGGTAAATCTCCTGCTATGTGGCTGCTGCCATCGGAGAGACTCTCCACTTTGTCCGAACAACTTGAGGCATCTTCTTCCTTTTTTGTACTGTCTGCCTCCGTGGTGGCTTTCTCTTTCAGCTTCTTTTTGCAGACTTTGACAATGTCATACATGTGGAGATAACTGGCAGCTGCTAGCACGTCTTCAATGGGCAAGTCTTTGAACTGGAGTTTCCCTTCATACATGAATTCAAGCAGGAGAGCGAAAGCTGGGGCTGTAACAATGTCGCTGTTCAGATGAACAATGTCCCTTTTGTCCAGCTGGTCCTTGTAAAAGAGGTGGAAATACATGCTGCATGAAGCCAGTACAGCTCTGTGAGCTCGGAACTGGGCATCTCCTACCAGGACTGTGCAGTCACAAAGAAAACCCTGATGTCTCTGCTCACTTAGACACTGTAGCAAATGTCTACTATGATCAGGAAACTCCATATTGTCTTCATAACCTACAAGCAAAAAGATGTTTTTAATTAAATATGGGTAGAAATATAGCAAACCTACATGTAGAAATTATGCCCTAGAAACTATTATTCAATTCCCTGGATTTTAATCAAGTGACTACTATACCACAACTAATACACATACAAAATGATTAACACCCCACAAAACATACTAACGTTATTTTTATGACTAGACTACAGCAGTCCACAACTGCTTTTGATAAGAGTTTAGGTAAAGCAATCACTAATTATTTTTAAAAGTATCATTGCTGTTCCTTAAGTCTGTTCAGTGATCCTTTTTAAGCTACTTAAAACAGTAGATTTAAAATAAACTCAAAATACTGTAGGTTTAAAAGTTGGATTTTCTCAGCAAAGAAAATAAAGTGTATTTTGAGAATTAAGCAACTTTCTCAACAAAGTCAAATTATAACAAGATAGCTTACTGTGTGAAGACAGATGTTACTACCTTAAATTCTACAGGTATAACATACGTAAGGGATCCCCAACAGATAGCAAAAGCAAAGATTTTAGAAATTTAAAGAACAAACAAAAAAAAAATCACACTTATGTTGACATACTTTTAAGGTTTTAAACTTTCCCCAAGCAATATGAGAGCAAAATATTTTATATTAATAGGTAAAACTACTGAAGAAAGCTATAGACTAAAATAAAAACAAGTGTTGATTATACAAGACGACTTTTCTTCTTTGTAGAGAGAGGTTTTTTAAAGATGCTTTCCCCCCGACAGTTTGCAATACCAAACTAAAAGAAAGTGTTTCAGCATGGCTGTGCCAATTATTCCAGATACTATTCTTCCAAAAGCATTGTTTTCCTACTCACCTTCCTTGAGGAGAAAATCAAGGAAGTGCAAGAGTCAAAACTCAGCTAGAATGTAAAATTTCAATTTTTTTTTTAAAAAAAAGGCTAATCTATTCCCCCTCTTCTGTGACTAAAAGCAAAGTTATATGAAACCATTTAAACACAGATTGTGCATTTTGGGGTTGGCATGTATTACTGAAAAATAATTATCCCTCACAATCCAAGATGTATTAAAACTTACAACCCAACCTGAAATATATTCTGTAAAATACCATTGCTAGAATAAAGCAAGAAGATTTACAATACAATCACTTTAAGTGCCCCACAGCCAACATCAATCCTAATCCTTAAGAGGGCTAAAAATAAAGATTGGAGGGCAGCTCACAAGGTAGCTGTGATCAAATTAGGAGGCTGAAAGGACAGAGAGGGACGAAGAAGGAAGCTTATAAACATCTGATCCAGCTGACTGTGGCCATATGGCAGCTGCTGCCCAGATAAAGAGATTAAGAATAGAGGAGTGCGATTACAGCTGTCTGGCCAATTCAGGCAGCTCAAATCTACAAGTTCTAAATTAGTCGCGAACACAAAAACTCCCTCAAATAATTGTTGTTATGCTGAAATAAAAGATCTCAAATATGCATCTGAGAAAGAAAAGAGGAAACCAGTCAAGCTATTCTCCTGGGGACAAAAGTTTTGAAACACACAACTGATTTCTATCTTTCAGACAGTACAGCTGTATGCTTTTGTAGTTCTAGGCTGCTGGATCTTTAAACATGAAGTGTAATGGTACAATTCACAAATCATTTAAACTGGAATTATTTTTATATCCCTTTTCATATTTCATTCTAAAACATATTTTTGCTTTATCACCCTGAGAAAGTAATACAAAATAAAAAACCAGACCCCCCATACTGTCTGCAACTAAAATCTTCTCAATTTTGGTCAGAAATGATAAGCTAACTTATTATCTCAATGCTCCAAAATGAGAAATATATATTATATATATATATATAAAATAAAAGAAATTAAAGTTTCTTCTGATAACAAGCACAGGAACACATACTCTCATCCTACAGCCTAAGCGTTTCAACTGCAGAAAGTACACTTATCCATTTAATACTCAATTTCATATATTATCCCTAAACTTGGTTAGAAAAGTAATGTGATTTTTCTGAAATTAAATAAACACATCAAAACAGAAATATGCTGTATCTAATCTATTACTACTCCTACCTTTAGTACACATAAACCTGATTAAGTCCTTTCCTCTGAGTCTTGCTGGCTCCAGGTCTGTTAGATCGGTGGAAAAAAAGCAGACTAAGAGAGACAGATGCAAAGTGGAGATGATGTTAGAGAGGAATGAGATACCTTCTCCACACACAGATCTGCACACACTAACTCCCTGTCTGTGTGTTAGAATAAAAGGCTGAGGGATGGCAGGCTGTCAGCTGCTCTGACATCATGTTCAGATGGAAATGCTACCTCCAGCTGTGCTCCTTTTAATGCCATATGCTACTCCTCTACACTCCTGCCACCAGCTTTTTCTTAGGAGAACTTTTCTCTTCTGTTAGTATAAACAAAATACTTCAAAGTCTCTTTTTTTCAAACTTTCTAACAGAAAAAAATTGAAAATCCTAAACATATGGGGCTCTACTGTATTTATGGGATAGCAACACTTCTGTCTAAAGATGGTGGACTGCTTTATATATTGACAGCATACTCAAGCTACAGGGCTATCCAGGAAATCCACACTGATTCATTTTTTATTGAACCCAGAGGTTCAGTTACAAAGATGGCATTTTAAACTAAATCTGTTTAACTCAACTTATAGTCCACCACTTCAACATCAGTACCTTTAACTTTTTTGGGCGGAGGGGGTAAACAGCAGAGATAGTAACCTAACAATCTAAATATATGCCATGACAGAGGCTGTCAGCCTTGCTAAAGCATTATTTTACTCATGTTTAGCCACTGCTTATAGATCATCTCTGTCTGTTTCCTTGAACTGTCATTATTATTCTGATGCATAAATATCACGCAACACTGATGTTGGACTTTTCTTTGAGAAGCCCTTAAGACTATATTATTTCATAACAGTGAAATAAAATTAAAGATCAGGAATGCGGGAAATAGCTTAAATTGAACTGTTGTGCATTTTGTACCTGGAAATGTGATCTTACTTCCCAGGTCAGAAAAGATATCCTCTCTCTTCTCTGCCCCATTCCAAAACCTTTTATAGAATACTTTGTAATATTCTTGTGAAGTTGTCAAATATATGTCTAATATATTTGTTGTAAAAAACTCTTAAGTTCAGATCTGATGTTTTGAAAGGCTGAGAACAGTCCTGCAACCTAAGCTGGACACACTTGTGCTGTGTTCACTGTGCTGACATCTGTGAATGTCAAATGCATCTCTGCATACACACACATTCAAGGGGGTGGGAGGAAAGACTGTGGCCTGGCCTCCTATCAGACTGAAAAAGCAATGGTCTTAGGTAATGAGTTACCATGTGGGGATCTAAAATGGGATGTGGTGATCAATCATCAAAATCAAATAAGTCAAACAGGACAGACGAAGTCGTCAGCCTAACTTTCTTTATCACATGAACCAGACTCAAGATAAGATGCTCATGAAATCAACTTCTCAGCAGTGCTTCACCACATCTTCCCCTCACCAGCTACCAACTAATTACAGCACCTCCCCGGTTACTATACGATACTAGGACCAGTCAAGTTACCAAGGGTTAGGGGAGAATCTGTCACTATATTATTTATAAAAAGTATTTCCCCCCTGCTTCTCAGAAAGTGCTGCAAAAGGTTGCAGATAAAAGCACCTCTAACTCACTCTGCTCCCTTGTGTGTACATGTATAATGTGCACTGGCTAAAACAGGACATACAAAGCAAAGAGACAAAAAAACAGAAGCAGCGGCAGCGCTCAGAGCCGAGGGAAGGAAGCAGCTAGACGTGCAGGAAAAACAGACCTAGGTCACAGCAGCAGCAGCAACAAAACAAAAGTAACCAGAAGCGCTGAGCAGCGAGTCTGTTGCGTGGGGCTGGCTGCGCTCCCCGCTCTGTACAGCTGCGCGGACACCCCAGAGCCCAGGGACATCAACTAACTCTGCTCCTACCACACACACGGGACTCGTTCCTCGCTGAACCGCCTGCCCCCAACCCCCCTTAGCCCCACTGCACCACCTGCCCCCCAGCCCCAGCGCCCCTTAGCCCCACTGCACCACCTGCCCCCCAGCGCCCCTTAGCCCCACCGCACCACCTGCCCCCCAGCGCCCCTTAGCCCCACTGCACCACCTGCCCCCCAGCGCCCCTTAGCCCCACCGCACCACCTGCCCCCACAGCGCCCCTTAGCCCCACCGCACCACCTGCCCCCCAGCGCCCCTTAGCCCCACCTGCCCCCATACCCAGCCCCCCAGCCCAGCCCCACCGCACCACTTGTGCCGCTGCACCGCCTGCCCCCATGTCACTCCCTAGCCCCCCCCCCCGCTGCCCCCCCCTTCCTCTTCAACTTGGGACCGCCCCAAACCGCCCCCCCGGTGCCAGCCCCATTCACAGCGGGGGGGTGGGGGGAGAGCGGGACTCACAATCCGGAGCGGCCCTAAGTCCCCGGGCTCCCTCCGCCGCCCCGGCGCCTCTTCACTCACTTGCTGCTTCGGGCTCTCGTCCTCCCCCCGCCCCCCGGCTGCGCCGCCCGCTCCCCTCCCCCCCGCTGGCAGCTGAGGAGCGGGGCAGCCGGCGGAGCGAAGCGGGCCCCACGCTCAGCGGCTCCCCATGGCACCAGCGGCCAGAGACAGCGCGGAGCCCGGAGCCAGCCGGGCGGGGGGGCCGGGGAATGGGGGGGGAGCCGGGCGCACGCACGGCGGCGGCACAGACGGGCCAGGGCTGCGGCACCCAGATGTTCCCCACCCCGCCCTCTCCGTTACTGACTGACAGACTGGCCCGCCCACTCCGCCTCCTCCTCCAATCAGAGAGGCAAACAGGTGTTGACAGACAAGGACTGCCGCCCAGTGAAGGAAGACGAAAAGCCTTCACCTCTGACCAATCAGAAGGAAGAGGGCGGGGCTCTCGGCGCAAAGGCGGAAGGAAGGGTGGTTCCCTGCGCGCAGGGGAGGGGCGGAGCGAGAGATGGGGCGGGGTTCTTCGTGCCCGGAGGGGACCGGGGTTCATTGTCAGTGCTGCCCCCCCTCCCCGCCCCCATAGCCTCGTTCTGGGTCTGAGAGCGCTGAAGGAGCCGGGCCAGGCGTGATGCACTATGGGACAGTGTGGGACTGGAGGATGGGGGCAAGACCAGGGGCAGCTCATGGACCTGCCCCACTGTAACCCTCCGGCTCCGACTCCGGGACAGGGTGCCTGTCTGGCCTGCACCGCTCCAGTGCACCATGGCTGCTCCCAGCACCCCGGCTGAATGGGAGCTGCTTAGATCAGCAGCAAGGGATGGGGCCTGCCCCCCCACCCCACAGTGGGACAGAACCATGTGAATGAGGAAGGGGTGCAGAGCCACCAGTACGTACCTCCCAGGAGTTGCCCATCTAAATATCCTGTAACCTAGGGGGATGTGCACTGAGCTAGGAGCCAGGAGAGCATAAATTCTGGTCCCTCCTCTCCTAATTGATGTTCATGTTTCCATGTACCTCATAGCCCAAGTTACTGATCAAGGCCTTATACCTTAACTTAAAAGGCTGCCAAGTATTAGCCTATTACACTTTATAAATACATTATACAAGAGATTGCCTAAGGTCACTTAAGGCAGAACTTGGAACTGAATCCAAGTCTGTAATGTAACAGACCTCTGTTACTCAGCCAAATTGCCTTTGAGACAGAATATACCAAATCTATGTGCCTGGGTTATCCTACCTCTGTTTGATCAAACTTTCGATCCAGGGCCAGAACTCAGGATTTCCAGTCTCCAAAATTCTACTATTGTTTAAGCAAACAGTGAATAACCCACTGGCAAAGTGTACGCTTTCCTCGATGGCAAGAATGATCAATAGAAGTGAGGCCAGGGACTTTGGTGCTGTCTGGGCTCAGTGGGGAGTGAAAACAATGGGGGTGTAGGGACTGTGCAGGCCTGCTGTTGGGCCACAGCAACAAGGACAAGGTGTGGTGTGACAGCTCCACACAGCTTTGTGGTGGGTTAGAATATGTATAATAATCAAAGGCAGCAGGGGCCAGACTTGAACAGCTGTGGACTTTGGTAAACACGGAACAGTTGCCAAGACAAGTTGGACATCACCAAGACTACCACAACTGTGGGCCTGTGGTAACAGGCCCTGCACACATTCGCCATAAACCCTCATTATGTGTAGGCTGATCTCGTATGGCATTTTCTGTGCATCTTTCAACAATAATGTGTTCTTAGCAAAGGAGTAGTTTGTGAGGCGTGTGTGTGTGTGATTTCCGCCCCCCCCCCCCCCAATTTCAGGTTAAAAGATAGCATATAACTCCAGTATGAATTTATGTAGTGAAAAAAGTGCACAAAAGTAACAATAGAACAAGAATCAAAAGGAAAACAGCTATAATATGTGAATCCAAAATGGAATGAATATATATCTCTTTTTATATACATTTTTGTATAATTATTTCATCTGTAAAGCACACTTCACTAAATTACGGCATTATAAAAAAGTACACCAAGTCCTATTTTGGCTAGCTTATTTGACAGCATCACTTTGCATACTATGTACCATCTGGAGCCCAGGTGCCCATCTTGTAATAATCCTGTTTCTCTTTCCTCCACAACATTACAAAAATCCACCCTATTCTTTAGGTTCTCATGGACAGATTGCTCATACACATCTTACCTTCCATCTTGACTACTGCAGACTACTTGGATTTTTTTTATACTAACCTCAAACCCTTACAGTTCATCTGAACAGCTGTCACCAAAATCTTACTTGCTTATTGGTTCAACTATGTAACTTGTCCCTTTTTTGAATCATGCTATGGACTCCACATTGTGTTATGCATTGCATCCCTGTCTTCAAGGCTCAACAGCTTAAACCTAGTCTCTTCCCCCTCACCTCACCCCATCAATTCCTCTCGGACACCCTTTCATCTTCTCTTGACAAACATTTGTGCCTGTCTTCTATGTTTGGAATGCCTTTCCAAAATCCATTTGCTAAGCCTGCACCCTCACCTATTTCATATAACCCTTAAAACTAATGTAAATAACATTTTAAAACTAATTTCAAAAGCATTTGCTAAAAATAGATTTACATGTATTTTTATATTATATATTTTAAATATATTTTACATGTATTTACACAGATACATTAAAACTATATTTTACGTAAACACATGCATGAACATATATTTGAATTGCCAATATGTATGCCTGAAGTGAGTAACCATGTCATCATGGCTGTAACCCATGTCCTTCCTCCCCATTTTCCTCCTTGATGTATGTTATATCTTCAGTTGTCTGTCTAGTGCACTAAGGCCTTATCGTCCTAATACTTATATATGTGTAATTTAACTGATGTGAAGTAATTCATTTGAAGCCAATGGACTAATTGAGCCTCTATACAAAATTTTAAATATAAACAGGAGTTGTTCAGCTGGAAAGGGTTGGGAAGACTTGCTGTAGAGGGACATAAACATCTGGCAATACATCTGGCTCCTATGTACATTTATAAAGCACTGTTCATGTCAGGCATCCCAAGGTACTATACAAAATAAGCACAAAATTTAAACTAAGAACATTCATAAGCCAGAGAAAATAGGAATGTTTTCAGTTTATTATAAAATAAGAAATTAATCCCATTTATTGCACAAATACTGTTTGGGAGAATATACCACAGTTTTGGTGCAACACTGGGAAAAGCTCTTGCACCTTTGTGCCTGCTGACTTTAGTTTGTATCCTCCAGGCAACAAGTAAGCCTGAAGGCCTTTGGCTCATAACCAGTGCTGACACTGCAGTGTAATACCATGGGAGGGGTTCCAGCTCTGTTAAAGGTCCTGTCCTTTGAATAATTCCTTAAAGCCGAGATCCTCTTTGTCTGTCTCTGATCCAAGTTGGAGATCCCGTGTCATGTTTTGAAAAGAGGAATGGTGAACCTCCACATGGCTCACCATTACTTCTCAAGATAAAAAAGATCTGCTTCCAACTTCAAAGGCTGTGGATGATGAACTATTGCTGAGCATGTTGTATTGTAGCTGCCATGTTTCCCTGCACTTAGTGTAGTACCCAGGTTTAATTCATTACTTGGCTAAGGTCTTTGAAATAGCTTGAGTATACAGCGTTAGGCTATACAAGATCAAATCTGTTCTAAAGGTGGGCACAAAGAGGGTAATGTTGAGTCACAAAAGGTCTAGGGTAAAAACACAAGACTAGGGCCAAACCTGTAAGTAATTTTAAAACTTGTCATTATAATATAAAGCCCTTTAAAGGCTTGACTTTCAATACTTGCCTGATTGGCTAGCACATTTTGCTTGTACCTTCTGTTCTACGGTTTTTAATTTTTTCTTCTAATTGTAACACAATTCTGTAGTTTATAGAGTCCTCTGGCAATCCCTGGTACCAGTGGATACTTCATGAACTTCGTTATTTTCTTTTGCTGAAGCCCCTGAATCTGTTGTCTCGGTGTATTGTGAGGTACAATAGTTGCCATTCTCTACTTTGCTCTTAGAAAAGAATAAACAATGGACTGAAACCACCCACCGGAGGCCAGTTGTCTTTTATCTATGTTGTATGGATCATCTCAGTCCAGATATCATTACCAATGAGGTATTGCTGCTGGTTTGATTAAGAAGGAAAGCAGAAACAGGTACCTCAGTATAGTGAAAGCTATTTTAGAAATGTTTGTAGTAAAATGGAAGTAGAGGTGACAGCAGAATCTCTCTCTGTTTTCTGATCCCAGAGAATGAAAGTTAGGACTGGTGCTGCTGACACTCTCATACATTTTTATTCTGAGCCACAACAAAAGTTAATTGATGACAGTTTGATTTTCAGAAAAATTAAAAGTTAAATATTTTCTGGATCCATCCTCAAGCATGATGGTGAAGTGATGTCACAGTGGAACTGAATTGTCTCTCTGGGGAATCATGGTTGGAGGATCTCCGAGGTAATATAATGCAGTCTTTGAATTGCATGAATTGGCTACATGTATAGTATATTGTGCCAGTCTGACTGGATCAGTAATTCTCATCAGTTTTAGCTATGTTGGATAAGTCATTAGGATGTACGCAGTTAAGAGCTCATCTCAGCATACTGGTCAGAAATTTCTCTCTCCTTTCACATGGTATAATGTGGGGGAATAGCAGCACCATGAGGTAAAGTTTCTCCACTACCATGACCAGCACCAGCATCCATGTGATTATTCATAAAGACCAATATTTATGATTGATGAGGGGCTGGTGTACTTTCTCCCAGTTCTGCTACCCTTTTCTGGTGTACAGACTTGCAAATCTTTAAATAACAGTTGCTATTTTATGTGGGGACAGCTTTTGAGATCAATGACCCATTCTTTATGCATGGGATCAAGTACCGTAGCATGAGCAAAATGGTTATCTAGAAGAATGGAGTCATTTCAAGACTGAATGGATGGAGACTTGAAAACTGGAGTCTAGCACAATTCATCTCTGAATATTAATGTCACTTTCACCAAATACAACCAAACCTTGATTTTATGAACACCAATCTTATGAAGGACCAGTTATACAAAACATTTCCCCACCATGGGAGTGTGTGATGGGGTTTTCACTCCACACCATCCCTGAAAAAGTGAGGGAAGCTGAGAAAGGGCCAATTAGTGAGATAGGCCACACGTAAGGGGGTTAGGCTGGAGGAGCAACCCCTGTTTGGAAGATGGCGCTCAGCTGAGCAGGTGTGGGCTGAGCTATCTGTGCATTAGAGAGGGAAGGAGGGAACCCAGGGAAAGAGTAGGACCCCGGGAGCCTGGCCCTGAGGAAAGGGTGTACCGAGCAGACAAGTGGGAAAGAAAGCTTGCGGGAGGCAGAGTAAGAAGCAGCCCAGGGAGAGAGTAGCAAGGTTGGGACTGAGCAAACATTGGTGGCGTGTTGTAGACTTCCAGGGCTGGAACCCAGAGTAGTGAGCAGGCCCGAGTTCCCCTGCCAGCCACTAATGAGTGAGATTCTGTACCCTGGAAGGGAAAACCACATAGTGAACTGGCCAGCGAGCTGCATCACAAAGAGGAGACTGCTGCTCTTGGAGCAAGAGAGGAGCTGCAGAGTAAGGAAGAGGACAATGGGTTGAGAGACCACAAGGGGAGGTGTCAGACCTGGAAAAGAGCTATTCCATAGAGCAGCCATGAGGAGGCACCACCCATGGTGAGCGAGTACCCTGTGACAGGAAGGAGGGAAATCCCATAATGAAAGTGGTGTTGATGAAGAACAAGTTCACATCCTTCCATGTGCTGATGCCTTCAGTGCATTGCAAATTGCTTTACAGTAGTTTGAAGGACAAGGGGAAAAGTGATGCAGTGCACCATACTGCAACTAGGGCACTGTACTTACTGTAATTTTGAGGTGTTAAATTTTATGAACTTTGTGGTTTTTATGAACTCAATCCCCAAATAGCTTGTAAAATAGGGCTTCGACTGTAAGGATAACTCATCACCACAAATACAAAAATATTTTATCTTGGCCTACAGGAATGACCTGGCTACTAGTTTCCAGCCTTATCAACATAATTTTGGGTAACATCTTCCATTTCCCTTTGAGGCAGCATATCTGCCTGATGCGTATTGTAATTTGCTTCATTATTAAAAAGTACAAAAGCATGACATGCTTTTCAGTTAGTATGCTGACTGAACATTAAGCTCTGCAGGAATGATTGTTCAAAAGTCAAAAGAAAGACCTAGCTTTACAGAAAGAAAGAACTGCTGTTAACTTATTTTTTCATTTGGTCTCTATATATTTGTGCACACATCTGTACACATCTGCCTCTTGTTCCAGTTAGTGGAGGGCATACTACAGAAAATATAATTAATTTATTGTGGCTTATTACTTATTGTGGCTTATTACTATTTCACTTTTTAAGACACACCTTAAAAATACAATATTTAAACAAAACCCAATTAAATTTTCTTGTGCTTTTTCTGTATTTCCTTTCCTCTTATTGTTGATTACAAAGACATTTGTGCCTAAACAGAAGCTGTCTTCTTCCAATCAGCCTGTTCTTTCTGCTCAGTTCATTGACTAAATCATTTAATCACCCAAGGCCATATGTTATCATCTTGTGTAAAAGGTGTGGAAGGAGAGAAAAAAAGTAAAAATCTATGCACAAAAGTGGGTGCCAGAATTTAAACACAGCTCCCACTGTGAAGCATAAAATATAAAATGTAGTGGCTATAGTTACAAAATATACATAGACCAGGCAACAGCTGTGCCAAAGGAAAGAAAGGTACATGGCAAAGAGGAGTGAAGCCATGTGATCTGAGGGCACGGGTCATGAAGTAAAGCCATGTGTTAGTACTCTGGGTTCAATTCAACTGTCAACATAAGCTCCTATTCTTTGTTGTCTTAGTTGCTCTCTGCTGCAATTAGCTTGAAGTACCTTAACTCGTGCTCATTATACATTCCTATTTTCTGTATCTCATGGATGAGATGATTTCCCTACTTTGATTCCTTCTTGCATCCTTTTCTTCCAGGCCACACAACCAGTGTTACTTGCACATATTAACACACGATGTTATGCATTTTGTCCCAGGTATATTGAATATGACATCATATGCTTTGGCTACTCTTCTGCAGTTGCAGTTCTCTTTTGAGGTAACCCAATCTGATTTCCCCCCCTGCACATTCACTGAGTGCTCCAAATCTCATGGGAACACGTCTCCAAAGAGATCACCAGATATTTGTGCTAGTTGGTAGACAGTGAGGTCTGGGAGAATTTGAAGGCTGGAAATATATTACTTTTAAATCAACAGTATTTTCATTCTATGAAAAGACCCATAATCCCTCTTTTCTTCATAACTGTAGGGAGGTACAACTGGCAGAGAAACACAAATAGGGTAACCAGATAGCAAGTGTGAAAAATAGAAACATTTTTTTTTCAAGGGAAGGGTATAGTTGCATATATAAGGCAAAGCCCCTAATATTGGGGCAGTCCCAATAATATCGGGACATCTGGTCACCCTAAACACAAGTTTGTGACAAAGTTGAAGCTGAAAACTGTAGAACAATTGTCTCAGCCCATTAGAGGGTAGCTGTGTCAAGCCAAAGGAGATTGAGGGATCCAAACTGAGAAGCTGCCAAAGAGGAGAAGGCTTCTCATTCCATAGTCAAAGTCTCCTGAAGGTTGAGGCATGACAGTGCAAACTGAAAAAAAAAATTGTAAAATTGCACATGCTTGTTTATCCTGAGACTATAAAAGCATAAAATATTATATTTTCATTTGCATGGCTTGCTGGTTTTTATTTGGCAGCTACAATAACAACAGGCTACACTGAGCCCATAAAACAAAGTGAGAACAGCAGCTCATTTTTGTGGCAGAATGTAATGGCTATGGCTAAAGGGCTTCCATAATTCATCTTAAACCTTTATGCCTGTATTTATTGTTGTTTAAATGGAAATTAAACTCCTAAGACCATAAGGAGGCTTCTGGTATCTGATCAGGATTTTGATTCAGATCTTTTTATTTATTTATTATTCTGAAAGCTTCAATCCGTAACACTTAAAAAGAGCATGGAAAAACATTCCGTTCTGAAGTACTTCAGCTCAGTACAGATGTGCTATGCCTCCCTTTCCTGCTTCTTAAGATAACCACAAAGCCCCTGGAGAATGATAAAGAACTGATAAAGGGACTGACTGTATAAGCCTGGACATCTAACTTTTTTCAGAAAAGAGATATTACAATTGTAAGTTGTGCTTATCTAAGAGAATGATCACTTAGGAGAAATATATGAGGAAATAAATTGCTTTCACAGGTGATTAAACACTGAAGTAAAGCTGACGCATTTGATTTCTGTGGAACAGTTTATTGTGAAAACATTCTATCATGGTGAGAACTATTCCTAATATGCAACAAGACAAAAGATAATCCAACAAACCCGTACCATTAAAGAAAAGAGAGCATGGAAAGATTTGTTTTCAGGACTGGCGCACCCACTAGGCGACCCTAGGCGGTCGCCTAGGGTGCCACGATTTGGGGGGCGGCTGGGCGCGGCTGCCGCCCGGCTCACAGCTCCATGGCTGAGCCAGGAGGGCGGCTGGCTGCGGATGCCTCCCGCTTCCCGGCCCTGCGGCTGAGCCGGGAGCTGGGAAGCCGCTGCAGGGGGGCGGAGGGTGCCGCAGGCAGGGGGCTGAGCTGCCGGCCCGTGAGGGGTGAGGAGCTGCCGGGGGCGGGGAGACTGGCTGCCAGGGGTGGGGGGGGCAGTGTTAGCTGGGCGGGGGGGAGGGCGCAGGGAGGGCGGTGTTAGCTGGGTGGGGGGGGGCGCGCAGGGCTGGTGCAAGGAAGTTTCGCCTAGGGCGCGAAACTTCCTTGCACCGGCCCTGTTTGTTTTGTTTCTCTCCCAGATTTTCCAGGAATGCCATTTTCACCTACTTTCTGCCCCCGAAACAGAGGGCAGGTTCAAGAAGTGAAGAGCTGTTCAAGGAAATGTCCTGGACAAACTGAGGCTACATCCACACTTAAACCTCTACAGCGGCAAGCCGCAGCAGCACAGTACAGCCACTTACTACAGTGACAGGAGCAGTTCTCCCATCGCTATACTTAATCCACCTTCCTGAGAAGCAGCAGCTAGGTTAACAGAAGAATTCTTACATTGACCTACCACCATCTAAATCAGGGGTTAGGTTGGCTTATCTATGTCACTCAAGGGTGTGGATTTTTCAATTTAACTTTTTAGTGTAGACTTGGCCTGACTTACATGACAGGACACATGTTGTTATTGTTGAATTTTAACTGACAAGAACAAGTAGTCAGTAGGCTTGAATGAGAGTCCTTTATTTAAATTCACATGTAAAATGTCACAATTCCACCATTTTGTTTTCCTTATTCTCTCCTTCCTCACTTAGCCTCCCCCACTCTCTGTTTAGATAGCTTTATATACACTGGTTAATAACAATGGCGTGGTCATGAAAACACTACTTATTTTTTTTATGCTCTGGCCAAAATATTTTTTTTGTGATAGCATATGAACAAATGATAAATTGCCTGAGAGGTGAGGGGGGGTTTAGGGGCTAGGTCTGGAACTTGGGAGACCCAGGTTCAATACTCATTTCTGCAACAGACTTCCTTTACTTGGTCTTTTTGTTCCTCAGTGCCATGTCTGTAAGATGGTAACAATAATTCCCTATCTCACCAGGGTTGTTTTGAGGATAAATATATTAAAGATTAGGAAGTGCTCAAATACTGTGGTAATGGGGATTATGTAAGTGCCATAGATAGCTGCTATCATGGTATTAAGGACTGTTCACAATAGAGTCATTGTGATGCTGTGTCTACCTTACTGGAATAATTCTACAGATTTGTTTTAAAACACAGTTCCTCAAATTAAATCTTTATAACATGCTAAAGACTTTTGAGTTTTCAAAAGATAGCTGGGGTAAATGAAACCCACTGCCCAGGTTTGAGAACAGCTGTAAATGAATATTTGGCACAAAACTAACAGAAGAAAAACTGTGGAAATGAATTAACAGACACAGCTAAAACAAAGATGAGCTAGAGCTGCCAGCGGTGATTCACTGTTGATGCTTCTAGCATTAGCTGGTGATCACCTTCTTGGTAAGTAAATTTGCTGCATACGTGCATAAGCTATTTTAATTTTCAGAAGATTTTAATGATTGAAAAGATAATTAAAATGTACAGTAGCATTTCAAATCAATATGGTATATGGACTGCTGTGAATTTTCTCATCAGGCATGTTGCCCTCATGAAGCAACATTAACTTCAACAGGAAAGTGCTGCTATGGGTTCATTAATCATCAGATTCAGGGTATGTCTACGCTACAAAATGATGTCCAATGTATAGAAGTTGATCAATTTTATATAGTCGATTGTGTGTGTCCCCACTAAGCGCATTAAGTCGGTGGAGTGCATTCTCAATACTATGGCTAGCATCGACTCACGGAGCGGTGCGCTGTGGGTAGCTATCCCACAGTCCCCGCAGTCTCCACTGCCCATTGGAATTCTGGGTTAAGCTCCCAATGCCTGATGAGGAAAAAACGTTGTTGCAGGTGGTTTTGGGTACATGTCATCAGTCTCCCCTCCTTCCTTCCTTCCCTTCATGAAAGCAACAGCAGACAATCATTTTGCACCTTTTTTCCTGGGTTACCCGTGCAAACGCCATAACACGGCAAGCATGGAGCCCGCTCAGCTCACCACTGCTGTTGTGAGCATTGTAAACACCTTGCGCATTATCCTGCAGTATGTGCAGAACCTGGCTAGGAGCTGCCAGCACGAGAACGATTGTAAGGTGGACGTGGACACAGACATTCCTGAAAGCATGGTATGTGGCAATTGGAACATCATGGCAGCAGTGGGGCAGGTTGATACAGTGGAACACCAATGCTGGGCCCGGAAAACAAGCACAGACTGGTGGGACCACATAGTGTTGCAGGTATGAGTGATTCCCAATGGCTGCAAAACTTTTCCATGCCTAAAGTTTCCTAAACTTTCCCAGTCCACTTCCATGGAACTTTGTGCGTTGCTTTCCCCCGCCCTGAAGCACAGGAATACCAAGGTGAGAGCTGCCCTAACAGTTGAGAAGTGAGTAGTGATAGCCCTTTGGAACTTGTAATGTCTGACTGCTACCGGTCAGTTGGGAATCAATTTGGAGTGGGCAAATATACTGTGGGGGCTGCTGTGATCCAAGTAGCCAAGGCAATCACTACCCTTCTGCTAGCAAGGGTAGTGACTCTGGGAAATGTCAGGTCACGGTGGATGGCTTTGCTGCAATGGGGTTCCCTAACTGTGGTGGGGCGATAGATGGAAC
Source organism: Chelydra serpentina (assembly GCA_037349315.1). Taxonomy (NCBI): domain Eukaryota; kingdom Metazoa; phylum Chordata; order Testudines; family Chelydridae; genus Chelydra; species Chelydra serpentina. The sequence continues at coordinate 43,536,746 of JBAIAC010000001.1, forward strand.
GCATATCCCTATCTTGGCACTGGACCACCTTGCCAACCAGTACGTAAACTGCAAGGGGTACTTCTCAATGGTGCTGCAAGCACTGCTGGATCACAAGGGACGTTTCACCGACATCAACGTGGGATGGCCAGGAAAGATGCATGATGCTTGCATCTTTAGGAACTCTGGGCTGTTTGAACAGCTCCAATAAGGGACTTACTTCCCAGACCAGAAAATTACTGTTGGGGATGTTGAAATGCCAATAGTTATCCTGGGAGACCCAGCCTACCCCTTGCTCCCATGGCTCATGAAGCCGTACACAGGCAGCCTGGACAGTAGTAAGGAGCAGTTCAACTATAGGCTGAGCAAGTTCAGAATGGTGGTAGAATGTGCCTTTGGACGTTTAAAAGCTCACTGGCGCTGTTTGCTGACTAGGTTAGACTTCAGCACAACCAACATTCCCATTGTTATTGCCGTTTACTGTGTGCTCCATAATATCTGTGAGAGTAAGGGGGAGACGTTTATGTCAGGGTGAGAGGTTGAGGCAAATCACTTGGCGGCTGATTTTGAGCAACCAGACACCAGGGCGATTAGAAGAGCACAGCTAGGTGCACTGCACATCAGAGAGGCTTTGAAAACCAGTTTCATGACTGGCCAGGCTACGGTGTGACAGTTGTGTGTGTTTCTCTTTAATGAAAACCTGCCCCGTTTGTTGATTTTAATTCCCTGTAAGCCAACCACCCTTCCCCCCTTCAGTCACAGCTGGCAAAGGAAATAAAGTCAGTATTGTTTTGAAACCATGCATTCTTTCTTTATTGATTAAAAAAAAAAGTGAGATAACTGACAAGGTAGCCCGGGTTGGGTGGGAGAGAAAGGGGAGGAGGGAAGGACAAGGCCACATTGCTTACTGTAGCCACACTACAAATCAAAACTTATTGAATGACAGCCTTCTGTTGCTTGGGCCAACCTCTGGAGTGGAGTGGCTGGGTGCCTATTCCCCTGCATGGTCCCCCCGTAGAATGCCATGCAGCTGATCATAGAAGCGGCATGTATGGGGCTCTGATCCGGAGCAACCATTTGCATCCTTTGTCTTTTGGTAGGCTTGCCTGAGCTCCTTAACTTTCATACTGCTGTGTGTCCCTGTGGTAGCCTCTCTCCACCATGCCCTGTGCGATTTTGGCATATATAGTAGCATTTCTTCTTTTTGATCGGAGTTCGGCCTGCACAGATTCTGCTCCTTATAAAGCAATCAGATCCAGTGTCTCCCGTTCAGTCCATGCTGGAGATCGTTTGCAATTCTGGGACTGCATGGTCACCTGTGCTGCTGAGCTCGCCACACTGACCAAACAGGAAATGAAATTCAAAATTTCCCGGGGCTTTTCCTGTGTACCTGGCTAGTGCATCGGAGTTGAAAGTGCTGCCCAGAGTGGTCACATTGGAGCACTCTGGTATAGCTTCCGGAGGCCAATACTGTCAAATTGTGTCTGCACTACCCCAAATTCGACCTCGCTGGGGAGGAGTACAGCAGTCGATTTTAAGAGCCCTTTAGGTCGAAGGAACGGGGTTGCTTATGTGTAGACGCATTGTTTATAAAATCGACCTAACACAGCTAAATTTGACCTAACCTCGTAGTGTAGACCAGGACTCAGAGAGTGTCTTGATGGCAGCTCCAAGTGCTCCTCGTGGCGAAGATCCTTTAATAGTGGTTTATATATTTAATGTGCTATTCAGACACTCACTAAAAAACTTTCACAACCAACCGCCCTTTGAGGTTGGTATTTATCATCCCTGTTTTTCAGAGGGAAGATCAAAGGCAGAGAGGTGAAGGAATTTGCCTGAGCCCACACAGCAAGTCAGTGCTAGAGCTAAGTGGCTTCAAAACCCTGTGCTCATTTCTCTAGGGCAAAGAAAGAAAAAGACTAGGAACCACAATTTTTTCAAGGGAAAAAATACAAATGGAAGATGGTGGGGTGGAGAGCAAAGCTAAGGAGAAAGAAAAGGAGTGAGAGAAACAAATGAGAAAATGAGTTGGATAAGAAGAAATGAGGGAGAAAAGAAAAAAGTAGAAAGATGTCTATTTATATATACTAATGTAGCCTTCACTTTAGTACCTCTCTCAGAAGTAAGGTGCACTCGGAGTGCAGCCTGGGTTTGAATGAAACTCTCTGCCCCAGTACAAAGTGCTTAAAGAAACTATTTGTCAGTATTTGTTCTTGAAGTTTGTTGCTTTTCTCTTTTCCCAAGTCAAAGGAAGGTGTTTTTTATCTCACTCAGCCCTTCCTCTCTCTCAATCAAGAGAAGAATGCAGCAAAACAGAGCGAGCTCTCTGGTATCCTCCCATTCACATCATGCTGGCCCTTCACCCAACCCTCTGGTCCTCCCCTATGGGAAAGGAGAAAAGGGAAAGATTGTGAAGGGGGCTATAGCACAAGCTGCCTGCTATGGCTTAATCCGATCTGCTGGAATAGTCCTCAGAAGTTCTCCCAAGCCTACTGAGAATGAGCACTATTTTAACTTATGTGAGGAGTGGAGTGACCTGCCTACTATGGATCAATCCTTTGTTCGGGCTCCCAAATAAATCCACTTTATCTGTGGCTGGTAGGGGAACCTTGTCCCACCCACTACTGCGGGTTCCAACCCAGGGATCCTGTACACAGCATCTACGTACTGCTTATTCTCATCTGTTGCTGTGATTTCCCATGGCCTCTTCCTACCAGGCCCCTCTTATCTCCACCCTTCTCTCATAGACTCATAGACTTTAAGGTCAGAAGGGACCATTATGATCATCTAGTCTGACCTCCTGCACAATGCAGGCCACAGAATCTCACCCACCCACTTCTGGAATAATCCTCTCACCTATGTCTCAGCTATTGAAATCCTCAAATCACGGTTTAAAGATTTCAAGATGCAGAGAATCCTCTAGCAAGTGCCTCGTGCCCCATGCTGCAGAGGAAAGCGAAAAACCTCCAGGGCCTCTGCCAATCTACCCTGGAGGAAAATTCCTTCCCGACCCCAAATATGGTGATCAGCTGAACCCTGAGCATGTTGGCAAGACTCACCAGCCAGACACCCAGAAAGAAGTTCTCTGTAGTAACTTCTAACATCCCAGCTATGTAAATTCAGTCTGCCTTAAACTCTGACTACTTGTCAGTTCCTTTGGCCAGAGAGGTGCCCCCTTCTTCACTTCTCTAGTCCCAGCCAGAAACTGACAGGCTAAGGTCCTGCAGTTCCTTTTATCTGAGCCTGCTAGGTTCTGACTGGCTGCTTCCATGAGGCCTCTCTAGGCAGGCACACAGGACCGACCTTCATTATTCTCCCCTGTAACTTCACTGCTTCCTGAGGTTTGGTGTAGTAAGGCCCTGGGGCATCATGTAGGGAGCCACAAAGGCCAGGTACACCCTGTCACTAAGGCTATGGCTACACTACAGAATTAGGTCAAAATTATAGAAGTCGATATTTTAAAACCCGATTTTATGGAATCGATTGTGTGTGTCCCCACTAAAGAGCATTAAGACCATGAGGTCGACGGACTGTGTCCACAGTATCGGGGCTAGCATCGACTTTCGGAGCGTTGCATTGCGGGTAGCTATCCCACAGTTCCCGCAGTCTCCGCCACCCATTGGAATTCTGGGTTGCGATCCCAAAGCCTGATGGGGCAGAAAACATTGTTGCTGGTGGTTCTGGGTACATGTCGTCAAGCCATCCCCCGTCCCTCCCTCCCTCCATGAAAGCAATCTTTTTCGTGCCTTTTTTCTGGGGTTTCCGGGTTTGCTACGGCAAGCATGGAGCCTGCTCAGCTCACAATTACTGTACATCTCCAGCGTACACCTGGACATTAGGTCTAGTGGGGATTCAGTCACGCTATAATACGGGCAGAGGGATAGCTCAGCGGTCTGAGCATTGGCCCGCTAAACCTGGGGTTGCGAGTTCAATCTTTGAGGGGGCCAGGAGATGATATCAAGCCTATTGAGCCATCTGCAGCTAGAAGGGAAGGTGCCTAACCCTTGCTTCCCGGCATATTGTACCATCTGCTGTTAGAAGGAAAGGAGCCTAACCCTTGCTCCCCACTCCCTCCGAGAAAGCAGTGGAGGGAGGAGCCCAAAATCCTTTTGTGCCTTTTTTCATGCGGGCGCCATATTGCTGACACCATTGTTATCCACCTGCCGCTTCTGCTCCCACTCTGCTGTCCTGCAGACACCATACCAGGGAAAGCATGGAGCCCAATCAGATCGCTGCGGCTGTTATCGCCGTTATGAACACCACGCACATTGTCCAGGAGTATATGGAGAACGAGAACCAGGAGCTGCTACAGCTACAGCAGGCGAGGAGGTGACAGCAGCGCCCTGAGGACAGTGATGAGGACATGGACACAGACCTCTCTCAAAAAAGGCCCCCCCGCAAGGTGGACATCATGGTGGTAATGGGGCTTGTTGATACAGTGGAACGCCGATTCTGGGCCCGAGAAACAAGCACAGACTGGTGGGACCACATAGTGCTGCAGTTCTGGGATGAATCCCAGTGGCTGTGAAACTTTCTCATGCGTAAGGGCACTTTCATAGAACTTTGTGAGTTGCTTTCCCCTGCCCTGAAGCGCCAGAACACCAAGATGAGAGCAGCCCTCACAGTAGAGAAGCGAATGGCGACAGCCCTGTGGAAGCTTGCAACGCCAGACAGCTACCAGTCAGTCGCGAATCAATTCAGAGTGGGAAAATCTACAGTGGGGGCTGTTGTGATGCAAGTAGCCAAGGCGATCGCAGAGCTGCTGGTACCAAGGGTTGTGACTCTGGGAAATGTGCAGCTCATACTGGATGGCTTTGCAGCAATGGGGTTCCCGAACTGTGGTGGGGCGATAGACGGAACCCATATCCCTATCTTGGCACCGGACCACCAAGCCAGCGAGTACATAAACTGAAAGGGTTACTTTTTAATAGTGCTGCAAGCACTGGTGGATCACAAGGGCCGTTTCACCAACATCAACGTGGGATGGCCGGGAAAGGTACATGACGCTCGCATCTCCAGGAACTCTGATCTGTTTCAGCTGCTGCAGCAAGGGACTTTCTTCCCAGACCAGAAAATAACCGTTGGGGATGTTGAGATGCCTATAGTTATCCTTGGGGACCCAGCCTACCCCTTAATGCCATGGCTCATGAAGCCATACACAGGTAGCCTGTACAGTAGTCAGGACCTTTTCAACTATAGGGTGAGCAAGTGCAGAATGGTGGTGGAATGTGCATTTGGGCGTTTAAAAGCTCGCTGGCGCAGTTTATTGACTAGGTTAGATCTCAGCGAAACCAATATTCCCATTATTATTACTGCTTGCTGTGCGCTCCACAATATCTGTGAGAGTAAGGGGGAGACGTTTATGGCGGGGTGGGAGGTTGAGGCAAATCACCTGGCTGCTGGTTATGCGCAGCCAGACACCAGGGCTATTACAAGAGTACAGCAGGATGCGCTGCGCATCAGGGAAGCTTTGAAAACCAGTTTCATGAATGGCCAGGATGCTGTGTGAAAGTTCTGTTTTTCCCTATTAATGAAAAGCCCCTGTTGGTTATACAGGGGCTGTAGCGGTGGTCTGGGCTCAGGCGGCCTTTCCTGAACCATACGCCTTTCCTCAGCCATAAGCCGGAGGTTTTCCGTTTGATCCTCCAGTAGCCTCAGAATTGCATCCTACCTTCTCTCTGCACGCTGACGCCACCTACTCTCTTCATCCCGCCGCTGTCTCTCTTCATCCCGCCAGTCATTGTCTTCAGCACGCCACCTGTCCGCGTGATCAAATTCTGCCTTCCTGGACTCCGACAGTGTCTGCCTCCACGCATTCTGCTGGGCAGTTTCAGTGTGGGAGGATTGCATGAGCTCTGAGAACATATCGTCTCAATTCCTTTTTTTTTTTACTTCTAATCTTCGCTAGTCTCTGGGACAGTGATGAAAGGGGTGGCGTTGAAACATTTGCAGCTGCGGGAGGAAACAAACGGGAGAGGAGTAGTTTAAAAGACACATATTAGAGAACAATGCTCCAAACATTACATAGCACATGTGCATTTGGTCCAAGGTTGCACTTTGCCTGTTATATTGAGGGTCTGCCGGTTTGGTGTGAGAGATCACACAAGCAGGTCCGGCGGGCAACAGAATTCGGCTTGCAGGCAGCCATGGTAAGCCACAGTCTATAGGCTGCGGGAATGGTTTCAAACAGCAACCCCCTCATTTCCCATAACAAACAGCCTTTGGGCTGGCAATTTAAAAAGGGTTGGCAATTGAAAAGGGAGGGGCAGCGGTTTTCGGGTTAACGTGCAGCGCGAACCTAATCGACACCCTCCCCCCGCCACACACACACATCCAAGATGTTCACTGTTCCCCCTCCCACAACCGCGTGGGTCACGGCGGGGAAGATTTCCGTTCAGCCACAGGCAAACAGCCCAGCAGGGACAGACCCCTCTGAATACCCCCTTAATAAAATCCCCCTATTTCAAACAGGTGACCATGAATGATATCACTCTTGTGAGGATAACACAGACAGATAAAGAATGGATGTTGCTTGAATGCCAGCAAACACTGGGACCATACGCCGCCATGCTTTGCAATGCCATGATTCCAGACTATGTGCTACTGGCCTGGCGTGGTAGAGTGTGTTACCACGGAGCACAGGATAAGGCTGCCCTCCCAAGAAACCTTTTGCACAGGCTTTGGGAGTACATCCAGGAGAGCTTTCCAGAGATGTCCCCGGAGGATTTCCGCTCCATCACCGAACATGTTAACAGACTTTTCCAGTAGCTGTAGCTGTACTGGCCGCGAATTCATCATTAAACACGCTTGTTTATAAAACATGTATTACTTTCACAGAGGTACACTCACCAGAGGTCCCTTCTCCTGCATCAAGCACGTCTTGGGTGGGTTCGTAGGGTACTGGCTCCAGGGTGACAAAAAGTTCCTGGCTCTCGGGGGAAAAGGGCTTCTCCGCTTCCTTGCTGTGTCTGTGCACTATTTTGAGCATGATTATCATCATCTTCCTCTTCCCGAAAATGCTCCTCAGTGGTTTCTGATGATCCACATACGGAGTCATACCACATGGGTGGGTCAGTGCTGGCTGCACCCCCTAGAATGGCATGCAGCTCATCATAGAAGCGGCATGTCTGGGGCTCTGACCCAGAGCGGCCGTTTGCATCTCTGGTTTTTTGGTAGGCTTGCCTGAGCTCCTTAATTTTAACGCGGCACTGTTGCGCGTCCCTGTTGTAGCCTCTGTCCTGCATGCCCTTGGAGACTTTGGCATATGTATTGGCATTTCGCCTTTTGGACCGTAGTTCTGCTAGCACGGTTTCATCTCCCCATACAGCGATCAGATCGCGTACCTCACGCTCGGTCCATGCTGGAGCAGTTCTTCGGTTCTGGGACTCCATCATGGTCACCTCTGCTGATGAGATCTGCACTCACCTGCAGCTCACCACACTGGCCAAACAGGAAATGAAATTCAAAAGTTCGCGGGGCTTTTCCTGTGTACCTGGGCAGAGCATTCAAGCTCAGACTGCTGTCCAGAGTGGTCAAATGTTGCACTGTGGGATAGATCCAGGAGGCCAATACCGTCGAATTGCGTCCTCACTAAGCCTAGATCGATTCGGCAATATCGCTTTAAGTGCTAATCCCTACGTTGGGGGTGGAGTGGCAAGATCGATTTTAAGAGCCCTAGAAGTCGATGTTAAAGGCTTCGTCGTGTGGACGGGTGCACGGATCAATCGATATAATGCTAATAAATTTGACCGAAACTCGTAGTGTAGACCAGGGCTAAGTACTAAGGTTTTGCTTTCCATCAGAACCATGCTATTGTGTCTGCATCTTCCAACCCCACTCATTGGCCATACATAGGACCCGAAGAAAAATTGAGCCCTCAGAACTATTAGTTGTAAATATGTGCTTTGGCAAGACTTCCAGGGTCACCTTTAGAGACCTCAGGGATGAGGGAAGAATGGTCAAGCTTGAGATCTTGATGGACTGATTGCTTTATAAAGTATTGCTTTTTCTTCTTTTTCCCCTTTCCCTAATAAATTTTCCCCCCTAATTTCTTGCACTAAAGTTCTTACCATTCGTTAGAGCACTGTGTAAGCTATGCTGTAGCTTGTTCTGGGCGGCTTTGTGACACCATTGCAGGCACGGCCTCACAAGAGCTGGAGGCACTATGTAATAACACCTGTAATAACTGATGATCCAGTTGCCAGTGAATAGATGAGTTCTTAGACCAGGTCAATACCACTCCAAGAACCCAGAGCCCTCACAGACATCAGCTAGCACTGCTCTAGTGGAGTAAGGGTTACATTCATATAAATCTCCTCCCAACCATCCAGGAGAGGAATCCACACTACAGAGCAGCAGTACAACTGCTCTTCAGCCCTGGGGCTACTGTAGCCACTGCACTTTCATCTCCACCCTTAAAGTAGCAGATCCATTGGCCCTGGCCCCCACTCATTCCTTGCCAGTGGATCTGGGCTCCATGTCACACTGGGAGTTGCATCTAGGGTGACCAGATGTCCCGATTTTATAGGCACAGTCCCGATGTTTGGGTCTTTTTCTTATATAGGCTCCTATTACCCCCCACCTCCGTCCTGATTTTTCACACTTGCTGTCTGGTCACCCTAGTTGCATCCCTTCTGCCCTATGCAGCTTCTTAAAGTTGTGTCCTCCTGACCTACATCCCCCTCCATGCAGCAGTTAAATACTATGATGGGTGCAGATTAACCCTAAAGAAGATAGTGGAACCACACTAGTTCTTCTGTATATGGGACCTTCCAATCATAGGGGAAAACATTAATGGGGGCGCATAGGGTGAAGAGATTTGCTTTTTAATGAAAAATATTCACTCAAAATAGTATAAAGTCACCAGGGGAAATATAATTGAAGAAAATTTGCCCATATATTTTAAAGCACAGATATATCAAAAATGTTAGTGCCTATATCAAGGCTACCCTTATGGAGCTTTAATTTACATGCCATTGGCATTGATTTTGTGTGAATATTTACTCTCCTTTTCAATTAAGAAAATCCATAACTGCCACCATATTTTAATTTTAATGTATTTTTACACAGCTCTTTGTTTACCTTATTTTCTCTTCTATAACATTAACACTTTTTTTGTTAAAATGTGTGAAAGATTAATTTGTAGAATGACGGGTTATGTGGGTGTGTAGTACAGGACAGATGGAAGGGGTGTAACATGACAGTTTTCTTCTGTGGTATCATTTTGTTTTTACTGTTGCAAGTGAGCAAAGTATAACTAAAATGATTATTTCTTCTCTGGGCAAAAAGAAATAAGTGGTAGATTACCCTATTTCTCTCCATGGCCCATCTTTATTATCATGTAGTTGCATCCCTGTCCAACATAGCTGACAGGTTGATAAACATTTGTTTAAAACTTCAGCTTGTCTGTTTGAATAGCACTCTGTTAATTAAAAAAAAAGGAATTTATATGTGGGACTCCATAATTCTTGACTATGGAGTAGAATGGAATGTACTTTTATTGAACAAACAGGGTAATTTGGTGATTTATCAGTCTTCTTTCCCTATGTGATACTAGCTGCTTCTGCATTATGCACCTAAAACTGAGAAACTACACAAGACAAAGTTTTCTCATGTACAAAAGCTAAAGAGGATTTTTTAATTGTTAAAAGAATGCTGTGAAAGGTAGGGTTGTTCTAAGGCCAAATTTCAATTTACACATAAGTATTGTAGGAGTTTGGTATAGTAAATGTCCTTATTGAAGAATAAAGCAATTAGCACTGTAACTCACTGTCATCTGGCACATACAGGCATTCCAAGAAAAACTAAAACGTTGAGGAAAGAATGAGAGAAATTCAAGACGGCATGTGGGAAAGGAATATGGAGGCTTCTTTTTATGCCTCTCTTAGGAAAGAAGAGAAAAGAGGGGAAATCTATTAAAAACTTCATTTCTTTTTCCTTCCTCACATCAAACTGAACCAACTTGTAACACAAAGACTTGGGAGGGGGGTAAATTCAAATTAAGCTAACTACTAATCTTCAGTTCAGATGCCAGAAAAATGATCTTACAAATGTATATGCTTCTAGAGTTTCCATCTTCCAGTGAACTCTGTGGGCACTTTTAATGGGGCTCCATCCATCTGTGTCTCATGGCAGGAGAAAGGCCTGTTTTAATACACAATATTGCCAATGGAACCAAGTTAAGAAGTTGTACTTTGCCTTTGTAACTGCTGACTTTTCCAGGTTCAGATTTGCAACCTTGGCACTGCATCAATAAAAGTTTTCTGCATTTAGTTTCCCTTTAAAAAAAGAAAATTAGAAGGCAAATATGTTCTTTCTGTGGCAATATGAAGACAATTGTACTTTGGCAAATCCATAGATTTAACACTGTACGAAGGTAGAGATCCCCAACACCTTGTGGTGGCATTATGGTGTTGTGCAATTCCATAATACCATAGTCAGTGACCATGCCATTAGAGCTGTGTGTACGGGGAAAAAAATTGTTTCCATCTCGTTTGTTTTTTAGAGTATTTTAATTTTAAATAAAATTGAAGTATAAAATAGTCATTTTGAATCAAAATATCAAAGCATTTCATTTTGAAAATGTCAAAATGGAGTGTTTTGATTTTTTTTGGTGGAAACAATTTGGCAAATTTGGTACAAATTCGTGAAATGTTTCGGTCAACTGGAATCTATATTTTTCACTGAGAAGAGTTTTGGTGAAAACGTTTTGCCAGGCTCTACATATATACATTTTGCCTGGTTGGGTGTGTACATACACACAGAATGAGTGAAGTCATTTTTAATTATCCGACTTCATTATTTTAATTTTTTTAATGCGGAAACAGGGAGTAGAGAATTATATTAGAAGTCAGATTGCTAATTTGCCATAGCCTAATAGGGTTTTCTACCATTAGAATCATATAAAGAGACTTGAAGGATCAGGTTTTTATCAGTAAATGTCGATAAGCATCTAGTTAATCATATACACACAAACTGAAGAAAAAAATATTTGCACTAATAATCAACATTTATAGGTAGGCGAAGTAAGAAAAATGCTGCTTGAGAACTATGAGAATCAAAATCCAGTGATTTCGACTTTTTGAATTAAACTCGGTACAAACGGACTAGTAAATGAACAGTAAACACAGATATGATTTGTTAATTTCATGTATATTTTGACGTGTGATGTTGACAATGTATTTTAATGGTTTATAAAGCTATAACTTTTTGAATCTGAATGTCCACTGTCAGTAAATAATCGTCTGACCCCCTCCATTGTTTCCTGAAACTGTGAAAATTTAAATAGATAAAAAGCTAAAACTGTGCTTAAAGCCCATAATTCTACACAACTGAGAAAACTGAAATTGAAATCTAAAAAAAGTTTTAAAATAAGCATTGATATTATTTGTTGAAATTATAAGAAAAAATCAAATTCTGCCAAGCGTACAAACAAATTAGAGATCAAAAAAGTGTGTTAAATCATCAAGTCCTTGTCCATTTCACCATCAGGCCAAGATTGTCCCATACAGTACATTTTCTAGTGCTTTGTCCAGTTTAGTTTTAAAAGTCCCAAGTGATGAGGCTTCCACCAGTTACCGTGGGAGACCACTGGGGACATTAAAGGCATGTCTACATTCAATGAAAGACCTGTAGCTCTGAGCCCATATCAGTTGACTTCAGCTCACCGGGCTAAAAATAGCAGGGTAGATGTTCAGGATCGGACTGGATCCTGGACTCTGAAACCTTGCAAGAGGAGAGGGCTCAGACTCAGGTTTAAACCCAAACTTCATTGCTCTCCTCACACAAATAGGAATATTTTCATGGCAATCAGTTTAAATGTTTTCTCTTAGTTTCCTTTCACTAGTCCTAGTTACATCCCAGTCTATCAACTAAATAATTCCTCTCCCTTCTTGTCCTTTACACCCATCAAATGTTAGTAGGTTTACACCCCAAATTCAGTTGTCAGTTAAACATTGCCTATTTTGCTCTTTTAATCTTCCCTCGAAAATCCCTTCAGACTGGTTATTTTGGGGCTCTTCTTTAAACTTTTTCCAGTTTATCAATATCTTGGACTCAATTAAATGCCCAGAACTGAACAAAATAATCCTAGTTCAGTCACACCAGAACCATAGACAGGGATTATTAGCACTCTGATCTATAATGTGCCTTTGCAGCCTCAAATCCCATTAGCCTTTTTTTGTTGCCATGTCACATTGCAAACTCACCTCTGTGGTTCAGCAGTATCCAGGGCGGTGGTGAACTCTGCCAGGAGCAGGGAAATCACCCCAACCTTTCTCTTCAGATCGATGGCAAAATTGTAACAAGGAACTCCCTCCTAGCACATCCCTGGAGAGCTCTAGCATAAACTTCAGTAGTTGGCATTTCTGCTTTCTCTGTGCGTGCACACATTTCTGGCACTGCTGTTTCTCTTTCTCCACTGTCAAACAATGATGCTTTTCTAAAAAGATCCTGTCTCAGCTATCCAGGGTGTCAATATTCTGCCCTTCATATACTGTATCACTGAGCAATACTTAGTCCTAGATCACCCCTTTGACAGAGGGGTAAACTTGCTTTGGAAAGCTGCAGGGGTTTTAAGGCCCCATCTGCAGCCCAGCTCCCTTTCAAAGTTAATGGGTAAACAGGGACAGCATGGCTTCCAGGACACCCCTTTACTGCGGAATGTGTGTCATTGTCTCCCGCACTATGACTGCAACATTCCTACTTCCTCAGGGGTTGCCAGAGGGAAGTGTGAGCTGTGTGGTTGCAGGTGGTCGTCTTTTATCCAGAGCTGCCTCCTCAGTGCCAATGTAAGTTTTTCATTTTTAAAGCCAGTTGGAAAAGACTGCAGTGGTGAGAGTGAAGAGAGCCTCTTGGGGAGGGAGATGAGGAGCCTCTTGCCACGGGAGTGAAAGAACTGGTGCGCATCTAGAAACCTTTGCACTTCCTCCGAAAATACCTATTTTGGCTGACCACACGGGATTAGAGTTGCTTGGCGCTTTCAATGGGCAGCAAAAGTTTCTAGTTCCCTAGAGCAGCAGCACCCCAGCTCCGTCACCACCCCCAGCCAGCCATACATTCCAGTTGCCAGCAGAGCATCAAAGCTGAGTTTGACATGCCCAGGGGCTTCCTCCAGTTCTGGGGTACACGGGGTTGGGATGACTGAGCAGAAATAAACCACAGGAACAGGCAGGAAGGTATGTTTGCCTGTAGTGACCCTTCATAAACATAAACCAAACAAGGTATAATAAGGAGTAACAAACAAAGAGCCCCAGATATTATCCTCATCCCTTCTCTCCAGCAGCCTTTATTATATCCTCCCCTTAACACACGCATTCAAGATAGAAGGGAAGGGGAAGCAAGAGTTAGCCCTAGGGGGAACTAGGTTGTGCCCTTGTATGTTGTCATAAGGGAAACATTAAGTGTGGTCACCTCTCCACTCCGTATGCACGCCTCACCCCATTTTCATGGGTATTTGTTCTGCACTCGCTATACATCCCCAATACAGCAGCAGGGAAAATCTAGCCTTTAGTTAACAGAGCCTTGCATTCACCTAGGCTGTTCATAGGTTTTGGGTGGGTTTTATAATACCCATTAACCCACATACAAACACTTTCATTTTCCAGGGGCAGAGTAACTTTCCTTTGTTATGTTTAAAGGATAAGTCAGAGCTACCTGATGTGCCATTGACTTAAAAGCTGTCCCTTGTCAACATACTCTTGATGTCAGTCATTAGTGGCATAATTGGCTCTCTTGGTATAGGTGAATGGCACAACATGTGTCTTCTCAGCAGAAATAGCTTTAACAAATCTAAACTACTTTTTCCTTTGTAGATAATTCCTAAGGAAGGTCTCATGGCTGAGAATTAAGTGCCAATACTATTTTCAGTGTGTATTTAAAATAATCCTGAAATTTCTCTTCAAACCACTTTGAACATAGTCAGAATAAACATGTGATAAAGGGGCAGAGGGAGCGGACAAGTGCAGGTGGATTCTAAACAAGAAAAATAAATCTATGAATGTGTGTTACCATTAAAAGAATTGACACCATTTCTTGTAAATAATAAGCTAGAGAACCAAGCAACATCCTTACCAATTGTTATGCCTAGAAAACACCAGAATATGGACTCTGGAGAAAGAGCGGTGACCTGGTGCATGTCGAAATACACTTTTAAACAAATGGCCTGCCAAAGTCAAAATATTGTGGGGGAGTGAGAAGATTGCCAAATAGCATGATAATGTTACTATGCCCATTACAATCTTCAAGAGATCCCTTCTGATTGTGATTAATGCACACTGCTCAAATTAGTGCTCAAACTGCAAACCAATATGACCATTTTCTGCTTAGTTTCTATAATGCTACTGATCTAGCTATTTGTGTTTAACTGTCTTAGTCTCTCCCTCAGATATTACCCCAATCCTGAGCAGTGCTTCCTGAGTGGCACAACTTTCGAGTTGTAGCCCAGGGGCTGGGGAGAAAGGTGGCTATGTGCCATGTGTGTGTTGCGGAGATTCGAGAGGTGGTCAGAGATCAGATCAGACCCAGCATAGGCTAGAGTATCTCTAGAGACGACTTTGACTCATGACTGCTTTCCATGGCTCCCCATGGAGCTGTCCAGCAGATGAGAACAGTCAGAACAGAGAATGCTCCGGATACACTTCACTCCTCACTTCTACCTTATCACCATGCCTAGTATGCCTCTACACTAGGGGCTGTGAGGGTAAGTGGCATATGGCCATTCATGCCACAAAGGAAAACATGCTCCACTGAGGGAACTCCCAGCTGGGCCCATCTGCTTTAAAGGGGCTGGAACATGGCCCAGAATTGGGTCCTACAGCTCTAGAAGTCTTAATTTCCATTTTTCATATTAATTTCAACAGTTTCTTTTTAAAGTTGGTTTGCGTTTCCCTGTTAACAAGAATGATTTCCCCTCTTCTCTCCACAGCTGTCTCTATTAAATTGTCTTCATGTTTCATACATACTGTCTTGCAACAGCCATGAAAAGGTAAGGGTTTTTTTATAAGGACCCTGCTTCTTTGCCACTAGTAAGAGCAGCTTTGAAAAACTATTATAAAATTTTCCAGGCACAAAAATCTACCATCCCACCTTTAATATGAAGATGAACAAAATATTTTACTTACCCACTGAAAAAGTTCCTCATCCCAGCCAAATGGGCAAACAGCATTTTTCATAGATTCCAAAGCCAGAAGAGACCATTAACACAGGCCATAGAACTACTGCTGAGCAAGTGTCACGCCCTCAGGATATGCTGAGCCAATGATTTTGTTCTGATGGCGAGAGGCTTGTAAAGCAACATTGTTCGTTAGCGTTTGTGTGGGTGAGTAAACACATTATGGAACTGAACAAAACCAGAATTCTTCCTATCCATCGAGCATATGCAGTTACCATTAAATTTCAGTTGAAACAAGTCTTATTACTCTTAATGCAATCAGTTATTTTTATAATTCCCCTCCACCCTGTTATTTTTATTTCAAGCACAGACTAGTTACTGAATAGTTGCCACCCCTCAAGACCTCTACTGAGTTTAAATCTGCCACTTTACAGAGGTACCCATATCAACTGGGGGTGGAGGGCAGTGAGGAAGAGGAGAGGGAGAAGGGGCAAATATTCAAACCCCCAGGGAGCAGCATGAGCACAGGTAACTGTATGGAAATCTGACATTGGACTTGTGGAGAAAGCAAAATCCCACATCGTTTTTTCCAGCTAGATGCTTAGATGAAAGAATCAAATGGATACAGCCCTATTAACAGCCAGTAGCTGAAAGAATATGCAGGTTTTCCCAGCCACCTGCAAAAACATCCACCATGAGTAATTAGGCTCAGATTTGTTCACTTAGTTTCCCTGAAAGGAAAGGTATTTGTGTGGGGCAAAACTGGTCTGACTGGTAAAAAGATAAAATATGGGGGTAATCTTATGATGATACAAGGAGGACATGAAACCAGAGGAGCTGGAAGATCACAAAGAGGAAGTATTGTCTGGTTCAGATCACTTGAGCTCATAAATCTTCCCAAGAATGACACCTCCAATGAATCTTGCAAGTATGATATGAGTTTCATGTGAAAACAAAGCATGGCATTTACCTGACATTAATTCCAAGACTCATAGGAAGCATACAATAGAAAATGCTAGAGTTAGGGTCCTGGCCAATAGCTCCTACCTAAACCCACATTTCCTACAATACTATAATGAACTCCTAGACTAGACAGGAGTCATCACTTATAGAGGAAGGACTGTTCTTCCAGTTAATCTGATAGGGACTCAGGAGATCTGTGGGCTGTTCTCAGCTACATTGCATACTTCCTGGGTGACCTTGGACAAGCCAATCTCTCTCTACCTCAATTCTGCAGCTGTAAAATGGGGATAGTACCTCCCTACCTCACAGGGGAGTTGTGAGAATGTTTGCGAGGTGAGGTGCTCAAATGCTGCAATGATGAGCACCATAGAAAAACCTACAATACACATACAATTTATGAACATTTACTGTACACTGCACACTGAGATCTTCCAACATTAATCCCAAAGAATTACATACTTTAGGCCTGAACATAACATACTGTATGCAGAACTCACATCAGAGCACCCCATATGCTACTGTTAATGTGCCAACTGACATGGTAAGCCACGAACATAAGAAAGGATTGGATTTCAACTGATTTTTTTTGTATTCCAGTTATTCCTCAGGCCCAATAATTTTATTTACCGCCATCTTTTCCCCTTCCCTCTCTAGGCATTTTTGCTCTTTCTAATGCATCTTCTACTCCCCATAGCAGATTTCATCCTGGATACATGCTTCCCTGAAGCTAAATCTCCAAACAACTACCGTGACCAGATAGGCCAGGAGAAACAGAAATAGAAACCCATCTCCCTCTGCTGTAATTTAGGTCACTTAATGGCCTACTTTAGGGTTCTCACTGAACTCTGGGTTCACTCCTGCTGAGCAAAGAAAATCACTGAGAACAAGTGGGTGAATTAATAGACACCATTTAAAGTGTCAAATCTGATTCCTTAGGATGGCTGAATCCAGGATATGCTGACAGAAGGTTGGTTGTATAGCATGTGATCTGGAGACCAACATTTCAAGTTAGTCTCTCTGCTCTCAAGAACTTTCAATGGTTGAATATACTGCGTCAGATAGTGGCTATTCAAACTTTCCATCAAGTACCAGTAATTTTCTTATCATACAGTGGTTGCACCACGGCAGGGTGCTCAATGAATGCTAATACTGAGTCACAAAGATGCACTATCATACCGCAGACATCATAATGCAATTTTAAGCTATCACACTGCATTTATTTTGTGACTATTCTACAATAAAGTGACTCTCCACAACTCTGACAGCTCGTGCCACTGAACACAACTGCAGATTGACCCAATTCCTTTTGATGTAGGAAAGAGTCACAATGTCCTTGTCAGCTGATGACACAGCATCAAACACAGTGAGATCAAAAGGAGAGCTTATATTTATTTTGTAAAATCGAGTAGCTTAATAACTGCAGGTGAGAAAGATGTCACCACGTACAGTAAATCTTTAAAGTGCAGTGGTCTACTAATTGTAAGCCAACATAGAATCATGAGGTTGGTTACTACAAAAACCAGACCAATGGCTACCTTAACAAAAACCTTCAAGGCAGTGCACAGTTGGAAAACAAAGAATGAGAACAACTGCTGATCTTTTGTTGGAGTAGGTGCACCACCTGTCCAATTGCTCTGGTGGGCCAGTTTGGAGAGGGAAGGGAACAACTCCTGCTCCATTCATCAGAGACGGCTCCCTTGGGCTGAAGACACTCCCTCATAGTTTTCCCTCAGGAAATGCAAGATCTTTTCAACTGACCCCATTCTCCTATCACAGCTGTGTGGGGTCCATTGAAAATATGAGATCCTTCATTCCCTGGTAAGTACTTGAAGGAGTATCTTCAACCCAGAAGGCCTCACTCTTCTCCCCAATTTCATTTTGTAATGGAGTTCTGCTGCAAAGATGTCTTATGACCACAAAGCTCCTTTAACATGTCTTCTCAAATGTGTAATTTAAGGAGGGAACGTCTTCCCTGCATCTGAATGTTGGTGGACACATTGAGCATGATCACTATGCATTCCCCACCTCTTGGCGTCATTGCCAGGATCCCTAAGAAGGGGGTGGGCTTAGGTACTATAATACCATAGGGCGTACCCGTGGATTAGATAGAAGCCAGAGTAAATGTGTAGCTTGGGAGACAAAGGAATCTTTATGAGCAAATTCATAAGTGAAAAAAAAAGTGAATTTGGGCTGGTTAATTGGTTACTGCATAAACACAGGTGGGTTCCCATTATGAAATTCTTAGGCCAAATTCTGTCCTCTCTATGCTCTTGCAACAGCCACTGAAGTTAATAGGATTACAAGACTGTAGCTGTAAGGCAGAATTTGGCCCCCTGACTTTTGTGGATTTAAACCTTAATGCTGTATTAACACTGTTTGGGGCATTCTAGAGGGAATGCAGATCAAAGCACTGTGCTAAAATGTTTCTTCGAATGCCTGAAAACACACTACTTTCCAAATGATCCTCTAGTGCTATGTAATATCTGGAAACTGAAGTAGAATAAAGAAGTCAGTGGTTGGGTCTCAATGGTTTGTAGCAATATTTTTGAGATGTTCACTCTCTTTCTATTTTAGTTGTAAAGCAATCTTTATAAAGCTGCTATAATTCATCTACACCACATTTATTCTTGTAGCTAAATGGAACATTTAACTCCTTTACAGGATTATTCCTTGCTAATGAAATGCCAATTAGTTTTTGCAACTTATCATCATTATTATTTGTTTCACTTTACAACTTTACCTAAAAGTGCCCTGCGAAATTTAAACAATGGTATTATCAATTCAATGCTATATTTTAAATAAATAGTTCTGCTAAATGTAACAAGCTGGCATTTGTACTGCATGCACCTATATTATCATCATTGTAAAGCAGATGCAGAATGTAAGACTACTGGAACAATCAGCACTGTAATTTGCACAGTAACATTGTTTTAGACCTAATTAGTGCTTATGCAGATCCCTTACAAAAATGTAAAAACTGCACCAGGATGTAATTGTTAATGAATTTAGTGCAAAGCACATCTGCATAAATTCCATTTCAGCAAAAGGGGGGGAAAAAGTTCAACTGCTATTTGCTGAAGAGCCAAAACATTGTGAATTGTGCCCACTATGTTTTAGCCTTGCTCTGCTGGCTTTGATATTTCAAATAAATACTACAAAGTTAAAGCCTCCAGCTGCAGACCAACCCATCTGTAGATGTTTGTTATATTTGGCAGTATTGTAAAATGATTTGCTTTCCTGCTGGAAAAAAAATCAGGTTCTCTCAGCAAAAAAACAAAATTGAAATACTTATCAGCCAAAAAAAAGTTTTTAAAATATTATACAGGGGTCAGGCGACAACTTTTGGAACATCAACTGAACTGGTGCTGAACACAGTTTAGCTGCAAGCTTCAAAGAGGACCAGCTGCGCTCCTGTCTGTTTTAGAAAACAGTGGTTGAAACCTGCTCCATACTCCCAGTGATTTCTGTAGCATAGACAAAACTTTAGAACTCAGCTTCAGTCAAAACCTGATGCAAATACTTCTGTAAGAAGTCCTTATTGGAATTCTGTAGTTTCAGTCCATTGGTAGTTAGAATCAATATGAGCTATATTTGTATATGGAGGTCATAAATAAAGCCATAATCCTGAAAACAGTTGTCTTTGTGTGGACTCTTATACCTGCAATGGCTTCAGTTAACTTCGTTGTGACTACATGAAGGCATCAGCATCTGCAATAGTACTACTTTTTGCAGACCAGGAGCCATGGCCTAAGTCTCAGGTTAGGGTGGACTTCCATAGTGTTTTAGTTTTAGCAAGTCCGTATAACATTATGATAGCTTTGTCTGGGTTTGTGGAGTTTGCATACAACATTGTATATAGAAGTAGACCAAAGCATTATACTGCAGAAGTGATTACAGGGGAACATGTTGACTTGTATAGGTATAGTAACCATACACTTGACACCAAATATCCATCTTGGTCTTACTTTTGGAGTTCTTAATTCTTGTAAGCTCAGAAATCCAGCCTTGACATTCCCTTCCTGGCCCTGTCATCTATGGTCAGGCATGGTCAGTTTTCATTTGATTGTCGCTATTTATCTCATAAAGCTGAAGATATGAGAAATTCTCCAGCGTTAATTGACATAGAGACCTATTGTCTAAAGCCCAAATAATACTTGGGCTTATTTCTCACATAATCATACACAACGATAAACATTCTGTTTCTCCGTCACCTTATTGTAGTGTGATGGCCACCATCTTGGTTGACAAACCAGGGATTGAATTGAGGATCTTCAGATGTAAAAGCATGAGTCTCTACAATGTAATCTCAAGAGTCAAACTCTCTGGTGGAGAGCTTTAATAAACTCACACCATCTGTGCATCAAGCACAGAGGAAGATACATAACACACATCAACCAGTGGGTTTCATATTTCCTCTGGACAGAGGAAGCTTTCCTTGAGTGTGTAAGAGAGCAGCAGTTTGAATTCTAGACAGGCCTCCACTTGTGTGACAGCCACCAACTAGGCTGACCCCAGGGATTGAACCAAGGATCTCCACAGGTGAAAACATGAACCTCCACAGTTAGAGCGAAAGAGCAGGACAATCTAATAGAGAATGTAACAGACTTGAGAACTTCTGAATTGGGAACCAAAGGGGATATGTAACACATGGTAGCCAGTGGATTACAATAGCATTGCCCTCTTACAGCTTTATTAAACGCACACATCATTCTCCACTCATGCATCTCCTCATTTATTAAGAAACGCTATGAAGCGTTGTGTACAACTCATCCATGTGCGTTCCAGTTTGAATCCACAAAAAATGAAAAAACAACCAACTTAACCATGATCTTTTAAACTCCTTCTCTCAGTTTCATGGTACTCAAAGTTTTAGGAATGTGCTCATTTTACTAACGGGTTACTTAGTCTTTCAGAATCACAAGGTAGGTCTGGGTGGGTTTGTCTGATATAGAAAGACTGTGGAGAACTTAAAGGGAAAGGGAGTTGAGAGAAAAAGTCTGGACCTTTGGTGATGGGGAGCAAACGGAAAATAACTGAAGAGGAGGAGAGATGTGGTGGTCAGAATAGAGAAGAATGAAAGGGCGGGAGGACAGAGAGAAAGTGGGGGATGACAAAAGTGAATAGGAGAACAAAGAACAAAATGCACACGTGATCTGTTGGAGAAGCCTCCCTTCCCAAGAATTTCTGCTCTGGTAGTATATTCAGTGAACATGTTTTGACATTCATAGCAGGAAGACCAAGTTCAACACTGGGATAAATGGGCACAACTTCACTGACGGCAACTGAATTGTGCCCACTTGTGCCAGTGGTGAATTTGCCCCAGCATGCTATAGCGGTTACAAGCATATTTCCTTTAGGCAGGTGGCAAGTGCAACCTTGGAGCTGTGCAGTAGAAGCCATGATAGTTGTCTTTCCTCTTCTTTCCTGAGTTTTAATATAATGGTCGTTAGCACTTTTCATCCACAGATCTCAAAAGTGGGTATCCATCTCATTTTACAGATTAGGAAACTGAAGCACAGAGAGAATAAATGAGTTATCCAAGGAAAGACAGGAGCAGAGTCAGCAATAGTACCAAGGTCTCCTGGCTCCCAAGCCTGTTCCCAAGTCACTGGGGGCCACATACTGATAATAGCACTGAACATTTTCTCATGCTTTTAGAGCAATAAATACAATTTCCACCTTTCTTTCCTAAATTCTGGGGTCTCCTTTAGTGCTCAGTTCCTCAATCTTGCCTTTGTCTCTCATTGAACATAGTCATATATCACACACAGACACACACAATCTTCACAAGACTAGTTAACTTTGTTCTTGACCCCCTTGAAGAAGCTCCTCATGCAACTTGAGAAGGTAGGTGAAAGTCAGGTACATTCATGGTGTCGGCTTGAAAGGATTCCAGACAGATGTTCTAAAGAATTACAAGAAATTTTGTAGAGGGATTTTTAGTCAATGTGGCTGAAACTTTGCATACATTGCCCCAAACAAGCTATTTTTCTCTTCCTTCTTATTTTAAGAGTACTGCTAAAATAAATTTTGCAATATAGAAAATTGTGTTTCTCTGCTCTCACAAGCCAGCACAAATGATAAAGAAAGAAGCTTCGCTCATCACTTTCACATACTTTTCAAAACAGTTTGGATTCTAAAACATTTTACTAACAAAGTAATTTGCTACCTCCCCGGCTACCTCCCTCCTCCCCTCCCCCACAGCAAAAACTTGCTCTGTCTCATATCTCACACTTGATTTTTTGGGCATATATTTGCATACATTAGCAAACGGCAAGAGGATTAAAGTTTAAGAGGAAATTGTGGCTAGTGTGAAAGGGGAACAAAAGGACATCTGTGAAGTAGTCCACAACTGGCAAAGAAAGCTATTCCACCTCCAGTGCCAGCTGCAGGGGAAGTGGTACCCACCACGCCTGACAAGGGCTTCTTTGTTTTGCTGAAAAAATTGGGAGTGCCGTTCTTTAAACTGATATGATTTGAGATATGGAACTTTGCTTTTTTCTGTTCTAATCCAATTTTATACCAGAATGCAGACATTTGGTAAGGAATTGGTTCCCCCTTTGATAAGAGGCTACATAGGAAGAAAACCTTCAAAATGTGAATTGAGTGCAAATTGATACAGCACTGTCTTCCTGCACCTTCAGAGAAACTCTTGGGGGTTGAGTACATTTTTAAGAGCTTTTACTTTGTATGTACCTAGCTCCTTCCAAATGAGGATCTCAGACAGTCCGCAATTAATAAGGTTCACAGCTCACCTTAGCTCATCTGTAGGGCTCCACCATGTAGATGCAGGGATCCACTCACACATCAAAACTTGTGGGATCATGGCAGATATATTATTATCTCTATTCTGCAGGTGGGGAAACTGAGGCCCAGCACAATCAAGTATTTGATCTTACTCCCATTAAAATCATTGATGGAAACAGGTTCAGGTGCAATGTGACTTACCCTAGGTCATATAGCAAGTCAGCATCAGAACTTCAAATGGAACCAGATCTATTGACAGTCAGCAATATGCTCTAACACTAAACGCACTGACTCCTACTGAATGCCCCATTATTCTCCCTGAATAGCTGAAAAATGCAAGAAGGAGAACTACCTCTTCTTTCACCACTACCCAGCCCCAGAGCAAGAGAGTGAGAGAGGGGCAAGATGGTTAGATGTGTGCAGGGAGAAAGAGGAGACAGAGATTGAGAAAGGGAGAACAAAGAGATTGAAGGGAGAGATAGGAGGCTGAAAGCTGGGGATGTGAATAGAGATTGATAAGAACAGGTGGTGGGCCCAAACATGAATACAGGGAGGAGCAAGAAATAAAATGGGATTTGAAACAAGGTGGGTGTGATAAAATAAAGAGGAGTTGGGCCTGCTTGAATAGGGAAGAGAACAGAGTCAGGGGCTGGGGAGAACACAGTGAAGGGGATGCAAAGGAATAAATAGCGCTTTCTCCCATCCTGTCCCTTCCAATAACAGAACCCAGTTTTTAAGTTCTGAAATGGTTAACAGTGCATTATATACACAGACACCTTTTCTGCTACCTGCCCTAATCCTCAACATGCCCCGCAGAACAAGTGTTGTTTATAAAAAGAATACGTTAAAAGTTTGATGATCTGGCGTTTGCAGATCCCATAAAGAATGTCAGATGCATTTCCCTCTTCCTTTTAGGGTCCCTGAAGAAAGCAGTGTCTGAAGATAGGCAGGTCAAATCTTTCTTTCCCCATTCATTTGCTTTTCCCACCCCCCACACTGTAGTACTGTGCCATGGTTTTTTAAGGAGGGAGATCTAAAGCTTAGTTCCAGCCTTCAATAGTATATGAATAATTTCAATGAGTAAGATTTATTGTACTCTCCCTCCCTTGGCTAACTAACTGCTCTAAAGTTCTTTCTCGGCACATAGACTAACTTCCCTCTTTTAGACTTTGTTACAGATCATAAGACCAAAAGCAGTCCTGTGGGCTTTCCCCATATAACATTAATCAATACATAATGGAGAAAAATACCTGAATATTTTTAAGATGCCGTATATGGTTTGTTTGTGGCTCAAGCCCTTTCCAAACAAACCAAAGAGCAGTATTTTTATTAAACCTGTTAGAACCTCTCTCCAGCCACTGAAAAACAAAAAAAAGTCTATCAGTATCAAAAGACTCTCTTGTAAAAAAGTTCCTAGGCTTTCATATGAAAACATACAACTAGAAGTCAAGAAAAACTCCATGACTCAAGGCCCTTACTTGTTAGTTTGGGTTATTTTTAAAGTACTCTCCCACTATCTAACTAATTCCCATGTATTGGAGGGGCGGGGGGACATGTAAGTTCAGCGCATGCTTACTATAGCTAGAGGGGTTTGTTTGTTTTTTTCCTTTTTGGTGAACAGTAAATTGGGAAGGGAAAGGATTCCCTATTAAAAATGAGAAATATGGGTAAAATTATTGGCTCATAAAAATGCAAAATGTTCACCGGCAGCCTGAGTTCATTCAGTTTAAATGTGTAAGGGCACAGAGAGTTTATGCAATAGGGACAATTGGTAGAGTTTTAGAAGTGGTAGAACTTTATGGAACTAATTTAGTAGAAACGAGATTTAATTCTTGAAATTATAACCTGGATTTCTTTTGTTAATTTATCTAGTTTATGCCGGTATATTTCCAATTAGCGTGTGGCCCAAATCCTGAACTGTGAGGACAAAATAAGGTTGTGATTCTGCAATGAGCTCCATAAAAGTTGTACTTGGGGAGGTAGGGGGAGAGAGTTCTTTATTTATCAATCAGTATTCTAACAAGCCATAAAAGGTGCTCCTACTATAAAAATTGACTGTAAATATGAAATGGTGGGATTCTTTGGAATTATTGGATTCTATATTTGTTTCTCCAGATAAAATGTACTCAGTTCACACACAAAAGATATTTTTTCTATCTGCCAATCTTGCAAACTGAGCCTGGGATCTGAAAGAGAAGCTGGATTCTTTCTGGCTGCCATAGAATCACAAATAATAAAGATCACATGGACCAAGTTCTTCACTCACTTATCCCTGTGCTACCCCATTGTATTCAGTGGAGTGGCACAGGTATAAATACAGAAAGAATTAGGCCCTGGAAATGGAATTTAGCAGTTAATACTTCTGTGAATGATGCATGAAAAGGAATAAAATCCAGCTCCCTCTTCCATAATTGTTCTAGGTCTGCAGCACTGATCCACATGACAAGTAGTAAAAACTTATTTTTAATCACTAAAATAGGAAATACGGCTTAATATATGCAAAGAGCAGATCTCACGAGTGAGGAGTGAGATGATGACATTTTACTGGAGGCACTTCAGAGCAGAAGTGCATTTTCATGAAGTTTACAAACGAAGATACATATTTACTACACAGTTAAAGAGGAGAGGGCTCTGTAAAAATGTACTAGCCTTTGCTGGACAATACTGAAAGTATATAGTCAGACAGAGCAAAACCATGCCAATATTCAGTGGGAGGGAGATGATTAGCCACAGACTGAATGATGATAATCAGCAGAGCTGATAAGGAAAGAACTGAATCTGAGGATAATGGGCCATTTTAGTGGCTTAATAATAAATAGTTGCATCTACTTTTAATTTTTCATTTTTAACTACCCTGTATAGTCATTAGTTATTATTGCCATATTCTAGGTCCTACTGCGGGCTGATTCTGCATTTATACTTTAATAAATGCCGGATGAAAAAGAAAACAGTACAAAAGAATCTATAACTTTCACTGTTTAAAAAATATTACAAGTTTTCCTTTATTTTTGCAAGTGCATGCTCTGTGGCAAACATGATTCCTGGAGGCTGCTCACCGTTCCAAGACTGTACTATACAGTGACCTTTCTTGAAGTGTACACAGTCTAGTGTACACTTCCATCCAATGCTTCATGCCATGGCAGCCTGTCACTGACAGTGGAAGGAAAAGAAAGAATCCAATCCAGATGTTCATGAGAATGTTCTGGTAAATGCAAGACTTCAATGTCATGAACCAAAATAGCAAGAAAGCAAGAAAGAAAAAGTTTACAGCGGAATAGTTAGACATAAAGAAAAGAGATAATCATTAAATGCCTTCATATACCCAACTAGTTCTTAATATTTAAGGAGACATTTGAGCTGCTAAATGAAGCATTGCCACTTGTAGCTGGAAAGGCTGCCAGAATTAAATCAGTAAGAAACTGTTTATTCAGCCTGTTCAGACAAAAAATGAATTGTTTGATGAATGAGAATTTTTTAATGAATTAGCATGTCATGCCAGTAGTTTTTCAGTATAAAGACTGAACATTTATATTTTTCTTTTGTTTTGACATGGCTGCCCTACAATAATTGAAGTATCTGGGCTACTGCAACAACACATTTGATTATGTGTTTGGAGGGACATAGTTGCAACTGTGGGTGGACAAACAGTCTATGAAAAAATCTGTTTATTTACTATGTATTTCTGAAGTAGCTTTGATAATATTGTCTTTATTTTCAGCAACAAAAGCCCAATGTTTCAGTTAATGATAGATACTATCACTGGTAATGAAAATCATGTAAGTTCCTCAAAAAATAGGGTTAGTCTCCTTGGCAAAAGTCTTCACATTGGGTTTTGACAGAGATTTTAATAAAGACGATAAGCAGCACTTAGCAATTAGGACCTGATCTTGCAACCCTTACTCGGGCAAGTAGTACCATTAATCTCAACTACTTTACTCATGTGAGTAAGAACTACTGGCATAAATAAGGCCTGTAGGATCAGGCCCTTAGTGAGATAACTAATCTTTCACTTCGGGAAAGTTGTGTCGTGGGTAGAGTTCGCTCAGTGTGCAGCAGCGGTCAAAAAAACGAACAAAACGTTAGGAACCATTAGGAAAGGGATAGATAATATTAAATAAATAGATTATAAAATATCATAATACCTATAAATCCATGGTACGCCTACATGTTGAATATTGGGTGCAGATCTGGTCACCCCATCTCAAAAAAGATGTATTAGAATTGAAAAGGTAGAAAAGGGGCAACAAATATGATTAGGGGTATGGAACAGCTTCCATATGAGGAGAGATTTAAAGAACTGGGACTTTTCAGTTTGGAAAAGAGACGACTAAAAGGGGATATGATAGAGGTCTATAAAATCTTCACTTGTGTGGAGAAAGTGAATAAAGAAGTGTTATTTACTCCTTCACGTAACTCAAGAACCAGGGCTCACCCAATGAAATTAATGTGGCTTAAAACAAACAAAAGGAAGTATTTCTTCACACAACACACAGTCAACCTGTTGAACTCATTGCCAGCGGATGTTGTGAAGGCCAAAACTATAACAGAGTTAAAAAAAAACAACTAGATAAGTTCATGGAGGATAGGTCCATCAATGGCTATTAGCCAGGATGCTCAGTGATGCAACACCATGCTCTGAGTGTCCCTGGCCTCTGTTTGCCAGAAGCTGGGAGTGGACAACAGGGGAGGGATCACTTGAGGATTGCCTGTTCTGTTCACTCCCTCTGAAGCACCTGGCATTGGACCCTGTCAGAAGACAGGATACTGGACTAGATGGGCCATTGGTCTGACCCATGGACAGAGGGTATAATGGGATGACTAGGCCATAGTGGCCCCACCTCTTCCCCTCCCTGCTGGGAGTGGGCTTCTGCCAGAAGTTTTTGCTTATTTATTATGCGCCATGCAGGTTCCCGGGCGGCTGAGGAGATGGTATCTGCTACTTAGCTACCCAGGTCCCTTGGACTCCCCAGGGAGATTACTGATGAACCCAGGAAGCTGAGTAGCAGATATCACCTCCTCAGCCAGCCAGAAACCTGCTTGGTGCACATAAAAGCTCAGCGTTCCCCACCCGCCGCTGCCTGGGTGGTCCTCTCAGGCACTCCACCCCCCTCTCTGGAAGTTCCGACTGCTGCTTGCCAGTTCCTACTCTCCTCAGCGCCCCTACCCTATGCTTGCCGCATCCCTCCCAAACAGGGAGAGGGGGAGGAGAGGAGGGATGCATGCAGTGAGCAGCGGCGGCAGTGGAGGGTCAAGCGGGGAGGTGGGGGAAGGAGAGGAAAGATGCACACAGTGATTGGGGATGGAGCCGAGCGGGGGGAAGGGGCAGGGCCTGGGGCAGAGTGGGGGTGGAGTGTGGGTGGGGCAGCAGGCAGAAGAGGCAGGATGGGGAACTAGCCTCCCCGATGGGCAGCTTCACCCTCTGCCCATGGTCTGACCGAGTATGGCTGTTCTTATGTACAAGTGCAAATGGGGCCTCCTCTGAATCCTTATTTGTGTATAGCACAAAATAACCACACATTTTAGCAGAATTGGCAGTCTCTGCTCGAGAGAGGTCCCAGACTGGAATAGTAGCGGGTTTGCAGGTCAGGATTGAGGAGCATTGGCAGAGTTGTGTATGGAAGGCTGCACAGGTTCAAGCCAGTGCTATTAACCCTTCATTTTCACTACGGCTAAATTCACTGACACAATTTTCTTTAAAAATGTAGATTATGCATAGATTTGCCAGAGCAAAATTAAGAAACCTTTTCAGTATCTTGGCTGTTATTTTAAGTGTCTGAATAAGCAAATCCATTTCCTATCCAGAAGTAAGGGAAATAGGCTTGAGTTATTACAATATTGTAAGCTTCCACCCTTTGGTCTTGTCCCTCTAGTACATTTTGAAGAAAGAGGAAGGAGGGAGCAAGAGAGCACATTTAGGAGACTGGTATCCAAAATTTGAATTATAATACAGAATCCACGCCACCAAATCATTTTATATTAGTGGGATATCAACTTCTTTCTCTAAAATAGTCATAATAAATATTCTATAGAAAAACAACTACCGGCTATACCACTTTCCTGTGCTGATTGCTAAGAATTCTGATGTTGTTTTGCAATTCAGAACAGTCCTGACCTTCTCAGGGGAATCAGCAGCATCAGCAGGAAGTATGTAGGGCAGCCTTTCTTCGTCTGATGCCAAGCAGTAGCAAGACCTTCGGTAGCTGTGGAGTAATCAGGATGGCATTTGAAGCATGACTTCCAGTACTTGATAGCCCAATATAAAGGAATAAAATGGTGTGAAGTGGGAATGAATAGAGTGAACTGGGAAACAAGGGCCACACTTCAGCCATAACAAAAAAAATTGTGGAAAAGAATATCTACCTCCACACCTAGATGTCTCTCTGTTAATACCTGGGATAATGTTTGTAAGCAATAAGAATAATACCAAACATGGGCCTTTCATCTGAGGGGCTTGAGTAACACACATTTAGTGTATTTATTTATACTACTTTTCATGCCTACTAGCACTGCAGAGTGTAAGGATCATTGTCCCCATTTTACAGATGGTGAAATGGAGACATGGCAGGGTTAAGTGACTTGAGCCAAGTCCCACAGCCTGTCATTGACAATGAGGTTAAGAGAAACCAGGTTACCTGAATCCCATCCCTGTCCCCCAACCAAAGGGCCCTCAAGACAAAAAGCATTGTTTAAGTGCTAAATAGAGTTATTTGTATTTATCCCCATTCTTTCTTACAAGTACATATGGAAACACAGCCTTTGGTGCAGGTTTACATGAATAGTAACACATGTGCTACATATATCTCATTGTGGATCGGACTCCAATACTCTGAATACTACTTTATTCCAGGAGTGGGCTCATTGAAATCAGGGGAACTAGCTGCGGAGGAAGGTGCTGGCCAATGTGAGTAAGGGTATCAGAACCCGGCCTTGTATGCTTAGACTGATACCTTTTCCATCTAGACATCACCTCTTTTTCAGTTTTCTTAATGCACTCCCCTCCAGTTTCTTACTGTGGCAGCAGCAGAGCTCATGGGCCTTGCCAGGAATAAGCCCCTTTCCTGAAAAATCTGATGGGTTCAGTCAGCCTCCCTTGTCACTAGCTGATACTGAGCTTGGCTCCTTCTCTTGCTGCCACTTGTATTTACAGTAACAGATAGGCATAAACCTAACTTTATATAAATATATATTACAATATTCCAACCTCCGAGCTAATGATGGTGCTACTAGAGTTCTGTGGACCATTCCTGTAAGATCCCATTGTGTTTTATAAAGAGAGAAGAGAGACTGAGGGCCATATTTACAGACAAGTAGAAAGTGGACTTTGCAGTGGAAAGTTTAAGGCTCAAAAGCCATCATTAGCCACCTCCCCTGAGCACAGAGAAGGACAAAGGAAGGGAAAACAGAGGGATTTTTAAGGACAGTGGTAAAGAACAAAACAAAAGAATAAAGCAGAGGGAGCAGAGGAGAAATAAGGGTAAAACTTTGGATCCCTTTCTCCTCAATTATTTAATCCCTCCTCTCCAGGTGAGCAACAAACCCATGAAGCCAAACTCCAGCTAGCCAAAACTTCCAGTTAACTGAAGCTAGGCTGTGTCCTCCGGGCTTAGATGGTATCTTCACTGTACTTCAAGTCCCCCATGCTCGGAGTGCAGGAAAAAGAAAGCTACTGATCTAGACCTTACACTTTTTAAAATGCTCATTTCTGTGCTCCAGCTAATCACTGAACAGCCCAGGTGTAAGAGAAGGTGTATGCCATTTAAAACACATCTAGAACCCTTCCACTAACTGACCTGGCTGTATGTGACCTGAATGGCTCTATTTTCCAACAGATGTTCCTGTGTGGCATATGTAGAGCTGACCAGTAGCCTGCCCATCCTAGGGGAGCCGAGTGCAGGTGAAGCTAAATGCTCCTGTTCAGCAGGTCCGGCCATGTTGCCAATTTTGGTTGGACGTATTCCTGGAGTTTTCATCACATGACATAATCTTTAAATAAAGATTAATCTTTAATTCCTGGAGACTCCAGGACAATCCTGAAGGGGTGGCAACCCTAGGTCCAGCCCTCTCTCCTCGTGTGCCATTGCTATAGCAGCTGCTGCTGAGCCCCTGGCTGGGTGGCAGAGTGGAGAACAGAGTCTCAAGATACTTCCCTCCATCAGAACCTCTAGGCAGCCAATTGGAGAGAGCAAAGAGGGAAGAGCTGAAGTGGGAGAGAGCAAAACTCCCCAACTTAACACGGACTCAGCTGGCCTACTTGTAAAGCAGGACTGTTTTGCGTGGGACAGAATGAAAGCGCAGGGACAGCTCTAAAAGTGTGAATTTGTGCACTGAATTTAAACCCCTACTAATGACCTTTAGTGTATAGGTTTAATATTATGTCTGGAGAGGAATTCTTATTCTGTATTCACAAGGGTTTGGGAAATGTTTCAGCTCTCACATCGTTGTGATTACACTAAAGTGAATAGACGTACACTAGTGAAAAACCTGTGTATAAGGGAGGAGAATCAAGCCTCTAGGCCAGGGGTGGCCAAACTTACCCTCTGAGCCACGTACAACAATGTTCAGAAGTTTGAGAGCTAGGTGCACCTGCCAGGACTCAGGACTTCTGCCCTGCAGGGAGGGGAGTCTTGAGGCTTCAGCTCCGTGGGAGGTGCCTGCCGGGGCTCAGGGCTTCAGCCCCACTCCTGCTGAAGGAGAGGCCCCGAGCTCCCCACCTCCCAGTCTTGTAGGTGGAGAATGTGGGGAGGGTCATGGGGGGGGCTCTGTGAACCACACTGTAACTGTAAAAGAGCTGCATGTGGCTTGCAAGCCGTGATTTGGCCACCCCTGCTATAGGGCCTAGTTCTGCCCTAGGTTACGGGGTGCAGCTGCCAATGAAGTCAGTGGGAGCTGCATTTCCATAACTGAGGGCATGGGGTCTATAGATCGCAAAATGGCATAGGTAGAAAGATCCATATATGGATAGAGGTTAGGGATAAATTGAGAGGGGACCGAAATTCTGCTCTCATTTCCACCAGGTATATTGATGTCAATAGGATTGCTCCAGATTTACACCAGCATAACCAAGAAAAGAGTCTGGCCCTATATTTGGCAGGAGCACAGATTTAGAAACACTACCCACAGCCAGATCTGCAAATAAAGATCTGCAAGATTCAATACAGATTCAAAGGGCAGATATACAGTCCATGTTTTACTTTCCTGGAAGCCTGGAGAGAACCACCCAGATTTTCAACTTATGTACTTTACTTTCAAAAGGGCTAAATTTGGCTTTTGTAAATAATTTCACATACTTTACTGGGATAAAAATAATCAATGTGACATTTTATTCATCCCCTTTTTTCCTGCGTGCAAGCAGCCAACTCTCCATTACTTACAACCCTACATTTTTCAGTTTGATTTCTAAAGAGACAAACACAACAGTGGGATTTCTAATTGGTTAGAGCTCAAAATGTTTGCACAGAAAGCAATATTTCATCTTCTAGCCAATATGCCATATGCACAAGCCAACATGAGCCCCTTGTAGTATATATTGTCCACCAACCAGTATGTACTGTATATTCATGTTTGAGAACTATGTACTCTGATTTTTCTATTAAAAGAGTATTTGTTGTAGCAACATATAGTACCATCTGAACTGATGTAGGTGTGAAAGTCCAGTAGATACATATATGTTAATGTAAAACTGACTGCAAATGGTATGTTGAGTTTTATATTAACTTTTCATCAATAACAACCTGGGAACGGGTTCCCAGTTCAGCACCGAGAAGCCCTGGCTGCTAAGCCCTCTTTATGAATTAAACAGCCTACACCAGTGCTCTTCGCTATTTTTGAAGTGGGGGCCACTTTGGCAAAAAACCTCCAATGTGAGAGCCACATGGGGTGGGGCCAAGGGGTTCGGAGAGTGAGAGGTGGCCCAGAGTAGGGCAGAGGGTGGCTTGCGGGGTTCGGGCTCTGGCCGGGGGTGAGGGCTCTAGGATGGAGTTTGGGGTGTAGGAGGGGGCTCAGGGCTGGGACAGAGGGTTGGGATGCAGGGGGTGAGGGCTCTGGCTGGGGGTGCTCTGGGGATGAGGCATTTGGGGTGCAGGCAGGCTGCCCCAGGGCTGGGTCCAGAGCACTCCCTCCAGCCCTCTCCCTGCTGGCAGCAGCTAGCCCCGGGAAGGGGCCCTCTCTCCCCTTCCGGCAGGCAGTACAGGAGCTCCGGGGGAAGGGGCCCTCTCTCCCCCCTGCTGGCAGTAGGGTGCTCCGGGGCTGGAGGAGAGGCCCACAGCAGCCCTGCAAACCCCAACTTGCTCCCCTCCCTAATTCCCGCCCACCCCCTACCTCTCTAGGTCCCTGCTCGTGGCCTTTTAGACCTGCTGCACGGCTGTTTCTAGCCTGCTGTGCAGCCTCACAGCTTAGAGGGAACTTAGGGAGTTGTACTTAGGGTCGATGGGAGCCACCTCTGGCTCGCAGACCTTGCAATGAAGAACACTGAATTAGACCATACTTTGTAAACGCTGGTTTTTTGCATTAATTTGTCCCCTGTTCCCACAGTCCTGTCCCTGCCTCTGGATGCTGATCTCCGTGATGAGATCCCAAACCTACCCTCTCAACCTCAGAAACCAACATGGATACTGATTAGCAAGTGCTTATGATAAAAGTAAATTGGTTTGTCTGATTACACAATTACCTACAGGTATGATAAGCCCAACCTGCAATCCTTCCTTGTATGGGTCAGGTTTGCAGGATCAGGTTTTCATGTAGGACTGCTAGGGAGGGTAACAAGTTCTTTTTAAATTCAGCTAGGTTTCAGTACCAGAAAGCTTTGACCTTAAAGAAGACTCTTACTCATTTTCATTCCTATGTGAAAGACATTACATGAGTGAGCACTGACCAGCTGGTGAATAGGATTAGAAATATCTTCCTCTGTCAGTTGTTGGTATTGTGGCCCTTTGTGAAACTTTTTTCCACTTAAGAGACAGCTGTTTTCTTCTTTATACCCAAATGCTTGCTAGAATTCTTTGTGTAACCTTTGGTTTCATAAAGCTCCAACTTTTGGGTTTGATCCTGTGAAACTCTGAGTGCACTCAACTCCCACTGATTGGAGTGAAGAATCAGACTCTGTTTTTTGCACCCATTCCTGGTAGGAAACCCATAAAAGTTAGTGGAAAACATTAACTGTTTAATGCCTTGCTTTTTATATTATGGAACTTTTCTTGCTGGAAAAGTATTTTTCTTTTTCTTTGTGCTCAATAGAATAAAGAAATTGATTTGCGGGCACCAAGATCCACAAAACACATGTTTTCTTTCAAGTTGGCGGGGAGGGGGAAAGAGCTCCAGAATCCTTGCTTTGGATTTCACTAGATTCCATCAGTATTACACTGATTTTCCCCCCTGCATTTTCCATGAGAGCTAATATTTTATGCTGGTTACAGTTACAAAACAATTTCAGTTGAAAGACAACAGGTTAATTTTGAATATTTTTCTAATGGTGAAAGAATATTGAATTCATGTGCCAAGGACACACCAATGTCAGCAACATGCAATTATTTATTACTAATAATAATTGTGTAACAGGTATTACAGAAGTGCCCAGAGGCCCCAGTCAGCATCAGGGCCCCATTTTAAGCTGGATGTTGCATAAATCCATGTGAACATGGGCTCCCTGACTTTAAAGAGCTTACCAGCTAAGAAATAATACTTCAGTGTACAGGACAAAGGACCACAGAGAGACTTGCCCAAAGTCTTTTAGAAAGTCAGTGGTAGAGAAGGAATAGAACCCGAGAGTCCTAATTCCCAGTATTCTACTTTAATCACTAGACTATACTCCCTCTGATGCAAAATTCTAGCCATTCAAACTAAAACAGTAAAAAAAAACCCAACCCTAACCTTTTAATTTAAGGCAAACCTCAATTGTTAGTTCCGGGTGTAGGCATTCTAATTAAAACACATCTTTACATTGATGTTGAAAAATGATTCCATCTTCTATTTATTATTGTTATTGTTTGTACCAAAAGACCC
The DNA here is from genome assembly GCA_037349315.1 of Chelydra serpentina. NCBI lineage: Eukaryota > Metazoa > Chordata > Testudines > Chelydridae > Chelydra > Chelydra serpentina. The sequence continues at coordinate 43,571,541 of JBAIAC010000001.1, forward strand.
CCCACCCCAACAAGATTGTGACCCCATTATGCTAGGCACCATTCAAACATATAGTAAGACACAGTTCCTGTCCCCAAGAGTTTATTCCCATCATTTACTTAGTGTCCAAACTTTCCCTGCTTTTATGAGAATGTTGAAGTTAACAGACAAAAGAATATAGAATCTGTTGGAAGGTGGTGAAGCTTATTGTGCGAAGGGAGCAGACCTACAAGTGTAGATTGGTGACTATGGAGCTGAATTAAACATAGTTCACCAATATTAATGCCCAGAATCCCCATAAACTGTGCTCGATCCAAGAGCCTGATTTACTGGGGATCAGAAAGCAAAGAATAAGATGATGAGACAAAACAAGCATGATAGACTTTTCACTATCCCTTTCACTATCCCTTCACATGATAGGCTTTTCACTATCCTTTTCACTATCCCTTCATGATAGACTATGCACTATCCCGTTCAATGTTGGATACTTATGTGATGCCATCTTTTCCCTCTCAAGGGAGGAGGTCCCTCTATTGAGTGTGATGAGGAAAGACCTTGTAAGTTTTTTTCCAAAGCTGGTAAATTTGAAAGTAAATGCAACATTTCATATCTGATAGAAAGAGCAAACATGGGAATTTGGCTGCTCACCTAGCCAGTTTAGATTCTTGGGTAGTCATGCAGTAAAAAGGGCAGAGAACAATGACCATAAAAAGATGTGGAAAGTAACACATTCTTAAAATGATTTAAAAAACCAAAATTGAAACCAAAATTTTTGTAACCTACTAAAGGTGATTCGGGTTGTGAGGAAATAAAAGTAATGCTTTGAATAGTCAGGGTGTAAGGAGTGAGACCCCCATTGTGTATGTAGACAGGCTAGTTTCTGAAGTTTTAGATTTGGATCTGAAAGAAGATCCAGTCTAGGATGGAAAAAATCTTACAGCATTCCATTACATAAAACAGGGTAAATCCCAAAGGAGGAGCTGCAATGATATGCATGTTCTCAGTCATCCTACGTCATGCCAGGAGTCTCCTAAGTATCAAGAAAAAATCAGACAATACAGTGAGATGACTCTTACCTGGCTCTATATATCATCCCCCTTTTTTTCACTCTCCAAGGCAAATGTATAGGTACTAGGCTCTGATCCAGGACAGCACTTAGTAGCCAGATTTTCATACTACATTTAACAAGTACCTTACTCCATGAATAGTGCCATTGAAGCCAATGGGACTATTTATGGAAGAAAATGCTACTTGCTGGAAAGGCATCAGAACTTGCCTTTCCAGCAACAGGGGGAGGGATAGCTCAGTGGTTTGAGCATTGGCCTGCTCAACCCAGGGTTGAGAGTTCAATTCTTGAGGGGGCCATTGAGGGATCTGGGGCAAAAATCTGTCAGGGGACAGTACTTAGTCCTGCTAGTGAAGGCAGGGGACTAGACTCAATGACCTTGAAAGGTCCTTCCAGTTCTAGGAGATTGGCATATCTCCATTTATTTATTTTTTTATTTATAATTTGGTCCATTAGCATTTGTGTACCTTTAAACACTGATTTCAGTGGAACTACTCTAGTGCTTAAAACTACACACATACATGAGTTCTTTACTGCAGGTCCTCACTGGTTACCTAGGACATGCATATAGGAACAAATCCCCTCACATCTCAACCCTATGGGCACTGCCTACAATGAAAGAGCTGGGGTTCTTCAATAAGGGGAGTTGCAGAACTTGGGAATTCTCTGTGAGGGTGCACACCCACAGTGTTCCATGGAGCTCGGATCTGTGGGGGCTTCCCGCATAGCATGGTTCTGCAGAGATTTAGGATCAGGCCAAAGGTGAGTAATTCATAGCTACATTGGCCCCTCTCCCTATTTCTATGGAGGGGAAGCACAGGTATCACAGAAATGACTCCAGCTCTGATCTTAGACTAACAATCACAGAGCTGCTTCCCTTTCCGCCCTCCAGTCCCTAAGGAGATTCCCAGTGCACTGTTTAAGCAGCCAGGCTGAGTACTGGAGAGAGGATTTGGGGATTAGATAATCTTGACAAATGAATAATGGCCTGATTGAAAGCCCATTGAACTCAACGGAGAGACTTCCACTGATTACAAAGGGCTTTGGATCAGGCCCTAAATGCCTTAAATCATCTCTTTACAAAATGCAATTGATTTTAAGGCCTACACAAAATACACAAAACTTAAGTAATTATCTGATACAGCAAGTAACTCAGGCTGCTAAATGAAGTAGAAAATTCCATCCTAAACACCATGCTGTGCAGCAAATTTAATGCTCATCATTTTAAATAATAGAAATCTATTTAAAAATTCACTCAGGTAGCTGGGCACATTCTATACTTATGGGGACAGAGTTTCAGACAAGTTACGTTTATAGTTGCACAGACAATGTCTGTGAATCTGGTTGCATATGATTAATTAATGGAAGTAGTATAGAATCCTTACATTGTGACTCACAGTGGTGGCTGTTTTACAGACTGTATAAGAGACTTTCCCAAAGAGTTTACATCATAATTTTAGGCATGATGTAAACAGTGAGAGTAACCAAATAGGGGGCATTGAGGAAAGGCAAGGGCTACAGTAAAAAGCTTACACAAGTGAGGGCACAAAGACACCTTGATGGTTTCATTCAAGTTTTATGGGTGGGGATTTATTGGAAATAACTCATTTCTTGTAGGAAACAGAAGAAATGGAAGGAACTGAATGGGTGAAGTGGAGTGACATGGCAATTACCTATGTATCTATCTTTCTGTCTTAGGTAATTAAATTGCCCCATTTATTGTAGTATCTGAGTGCCTCTCAGTCTTCAATGTATTTATACTCACCACGCCTCCATGGGGTAGGGAAGTGCTATTATCCCCATTTTACAGATTGAGAACTGAGGCACAGAAAGACTGTGGTGAAGCAGGGAGTGGTATGCAAGTTTCTCAGGTTAGTGCCCTAACCACAGGAACTAAACAGGTATTGGGAGAGCATTGCAGGCATAGGGGACAGTGGGCAGCATGGAAATGGGAGTAGGAAAAGGAAATGAAGGGGACATCAAGGCTGGTGGCATGGCGTGAATGAGCATACAAATGACTTTTACAGGCACAAAGAGCCAACTTGTGCCTGCTGTTATAGTAACTGTGTGCTTAATCTGCTGCATCATGGTGCTCACATCTGGGAAGCTGCTGCATATGTTTCCAAATCATAATTTGATGGAGATGTCATGCCCACGTATGGGGCCAGATCCTCAATAGATGTAAATCAGCATAGCTACATTGATTTTAATGGAGCTATGACAATTTATACCAGCCAAAGAACTGAGTCTTAGTGTCAGAATATTGATGTAAGAGCAAATGTTGTCCTTAAATTTCTACATGTCAACATCTGAAAATTCTTAATAGGGCTAATTTATGAGGCAATGGGAGAAACTCAGTTGTTACACAGAGAGCCAGCACCAGTCACAGGCACTACTTAAATTCCATTTAACTCTTATTTTGAGCGTTTAAATGGGATATAAATGGCACATAGGCCTTGTGCTGTTTTTCTGCACAGGGCTGAATTTTACCCATGCACTCAGCCTCTATTGAAATGTCTTGAGCTCAGTCAACGTTTTGGAAAAACAGTACAAATATGGCATGCTTTTTAAAATAAAATGATAGGGGCTGTCTTCCCTAAGTAGGTTTGCAGTGTACACTACATTCCTATGATCATTGAACACAAGGGAGAGAAAAAGAGATTTTCACTGAATCCTAATTTCATCTCATTTTAAAGAGTGAATGAGTGTATTTTGTTGAACACGTATGGAGTAGCAAGCTCATCTCAAGGCCTACAGAATTTTTACTCAGGGGTGTGACTGTGGAGATATGTCTGAGGGATTAGTTGCCACCCTCCAGTTGCCAGCCAGATGAAATATCACATTCAATTCAGTAGTTCTCCAGGGACAGCAGTGAGTCAGAATGTACAGCAACTGTTTGAAGGGTGGGATTAAAGCACATCGTAAAATCTTGACGCTAAGAGAGTGAAAGGAATATTTGCATGAGACACCAGTAAATTAGAGAGCTCTGTGTGCCTGGATAGATATTAAATAAGAGATAAATCTCAAATCATTCATAAAATGCAGTAAATTGCATATTTAGTGATCAAATTGAAAAAAAAAAGAAGAAAAGAAATCTTGCCGTACTTGGGAGCAAAGAGGGCAGTGAGTCAATTAATATCCCAGGCGAATTTTTTGCCCCTTTCCTATAATGCTAAATTCTGTAATGCCACTAGCTATTTTGTCTCATGGATTAATCATTTATGTGGATTAGGTACTGACTGGAGAGTGATGACTAATGTCTTTGAATTGATAATTGTCCAACCCAATATGAAGGAGAATGGTCAGATGTAGGGAAGGTTAGTAATGTTTAGCCCACTCACCCAAACAAAGGACATCTGCTATTGGCACTGTAGCCTGGAGGAGTAATGCTCTCCTTTGTTCTGCCTTGGCTTTCTGTGGTTCGTGGCTACTGACAGCATATTAAGGTATTTATGAAAATTAAAGCATATGAATATTTTGATATTAAGGAGCTAGCTGAAGTAAGTTATAAAACAGACTGAGATGCGGGGTGCAATTCCAGTGACCAGTCAGGGATCAATTCTGTGAGGTGTTGAGTACCCAGAAGATTTTCAGCCCTTTACTGAGTCAGGCCATAAATTAGGTTGCATATCAGATTACAGGAAACAGGAAAGATACAGTCATTGTTGACAATTCAATTTAAAAAATACCTTGTTCTAAAATGCTAGGGCCGGACCTTCAGCTGGGCAAAACTCGAATACTGAAGTTAATGGAGCTGTGTCTGTTTACGTTAGCTGAGGAACTGGCCCTTGATTTTTAATTGAACATATAGCTAAAATTCAAATAAATTAACTATATTTGTACAGTCAAACTGAAATTCTTCCTTGTTGCTCTTCTGTAGGGTCTGTCATCTCAAGCAATTTACAAACATTAATTAATTAAGCTTCCCAGGAAAGCTCTAGAGTGGGTATCTATTATCCCCATTTTAGAGCTAAAGGAAACTGAGGCACAGAACTGTTGGGATTTGCACAGCTAGGACTAAACCCTGGAGGCCAGGCTTCCAGTTCTCTGCTCCAATCACTAGACACATTGCTTGTGTTGTGAGGGACTAGACTGAAATGAAAAATGGTGACTAACTAATAATTTGGTAGGATTATGTATGTGTGACTCTGAAGAGGAAGAAGCCAAGAGAAACTGCTTGATGTTGCTGAGTAACCAAGACATTCCTCTAGCATCAACATATTATGCAGTGGTTGCTGCTTTTCAAAATTGTTAAATATTTTTCAGTTCAGAGTTATTGTTGCTAGTTTGTCCTGGTACTTTCCTGTTTTCTTCATCCTCTTTTCAATTCATTTACTTTACTAAAAATTACTAGCCAAGGGTTCTATAGTACAATGAAATGAGGTTGGTGAACTACATAAGCTTTTATGTAAGCTAGATGACAAAAGATGCATCAGAAAAGTATACAACAGGTAACCTCTCTGTAGTGTGTAAATCTGCTCAGAATAGGATCCCCATCCTGCAAGCCCTAATTCATACAAATAATCTCTATTCATGCATATCATTCCATTGAAGACAACTGGAACACTCCTGTGGGATAGGTTACAGGCCAGGAACAGACCTTAGAGCTCAGCATTGCTCTCTGACTAATCAATTTACTAACCACACACATTTAATATCATAAATAAAAGCAGGTACTAATTTCTATTCTAAATCTTTAGCAAGCAAGTTGATTTCTTTGCTTCAGAGAAATCAAGGAATCCTACCTTATTATAGCCACTTACACAGTAGGGGCTCTAAGGAGAGAGAAGCATTTGCTTTCTCTGATCAAAATCAGATTCTGAATGGTGATATTTTCCATAATATTTAACAAAACCACATTGCTAAGGCAAGGGGACATAGTGGTTTCTCCATTGTTTAGTCTTGCTTTAAGAACAGTTCCTTTTTGGCCAAACAGTTAACCATTTCTGTAGGAGCTCATCCAGTGCTTTTCTGTACATGTTGGTTTACAGCAAACTCATTTTGTTGTGAAGCATTGCACTTTAGGAAAATATAACCCACCAATCTGGTGGTAAACAAGCTTTGGCTTTAGGACAAAGCATGTTTTAATCTCCATGATCAGGCTACAGATCTGACCATGTTTTTTTTAAAAAAACCCTCTTATGAGGAAATCCTATTCATGATTATTGTCTGTATTAGAATAAAAATGTCTAATTACCTTCTTATTAAATCTGTAGTTATCAATTGTGGCTTTCTCTGGGAAATCATAATTTGCAAAAATGCTCCACATTCCAGGCTTTAACAGTTGGAGGTGGATGTCCTTAAGGATGTGGGGGGGAAAGTTCTTTTTTAAATGGCACATTTACTAATTATAAAATGCTCTTATCTCTCTGCAGCCAAAGCCAAAATGAACATGTGCCTTGCACTAAGAAATCCCAGGATTGTCACAACTTGTGCCAGCTGTTGAGGTTATGACACCTGTGCCAGCATCGCCAGCTCTGCCCACTGTCATCTGTTCCAACTGTTCCATCTGCACTGTTTGTACCAATTCTCCCATTTCTGCATCTGTACCTTCGGCAGAAACGGTTCCAACAATGCCAGCTGTGTCATTGGTGCCAAATATGCCAGATGTTCTATTTGTCCACCCTGGGCCAAATCAATGTAGTTTTGTGCTCATTAGTTTTAGCTGGTAGATTCTATTTCACAATTTTTTGAGACAGAATCAATGCTAAATCACCACTACAACCGCTTTACATCTATCCATCCAGCTATCTGTAAACACAACTTTGTCTGTCAATGCACATTCAGTCAAAATTATTTTGATCAGATTAAATCATGCATGATGATAGCTAGTTTAGTATTAAGGAGAAGATATTTTTTCCTGTAGATTATGTAGCTGCAGAGAAATGGACAGGAGGGGGGAAAAGTCAGGCTATGAAGGCTGCAAATAGTCTTAATGGCTACAAATAAAATTGGCCAAACATTGCTGTGTTGAATTGGTTAAAGAACTGTGGGCCTGATTCTGACCTCATTTATACCAATGTAAATCAGAACTAACTGTATGGAAGTCAGTGGAGTTACACTGGTGTAAAACGATGTAAATCAGAGGAGAATCAGGCCTTATGTAAGTATTATGTGATTTGCTATTTATTTATCTAACTATTGGTCTACTGATTAGTAGGTTTAACTTTCTAAATTAATAGGGAGCACATATGGGATCTTGTTCTGTGTGCTGCTAAAGATGTTAACTAAAAGAATCACAGCACCAAACCCTCAGGTTATTTACTCAGTTTTTATTCACTGCATGGCCAGAGAATTCTCCCATTTAGTTCAGTGGGCCACATTATGAGAGGTGCTGAGCCTCTGCAATGTTCGCTGAATTCAGTGGGAGGTCTGGGTGCACATTGGCTCACTGAGTTAAATAAGAGTTTTGCCTCAGTAAGAATTATACGGCCAGATTCTGCCACCCTCACTCCTCTTGGGTAAATTCATCCCTGTGGGGAGGACCAGCCCAAGGTCTATGCACTACTCAGATACCACTTAAGCCCACAAAATAGAATGTAAGTAGGATTTAAATAGTGAATAGTGCGGGCACCTTGCGTAGGGATGATCTTCACCCATTCAGAAGGAACTTACTCAGTCAGAGGTCACAGTAAAATCAATAGGAGTATTCACAGAGTGAGTGAAGGTGGCAGAATCCGGCCCTTAAATCGTACCCTTTCAATCTGTGATATCTGATCATATCATTGGCGTGCAACTCTAACTGACCTAAGTGCGAGTTATATGCACTCAGCACCTCGCATGAGGTACTCGGTATCTTGCAGTAGTGGGCCCATTATGTTGGAGGTGTTGTCTGTGTATTTATCTGAGCTCCCCGCTGCCATGTAGAAATTACTCATGCCTACAACAGACAGCAGTGTGTCACTGTGGAGACATTGTGCTGTACTGGGAGCCAGCAAATGGTTTGCATAAACTCAATCTGCAACTATTGGAATCAACAGAACTGACAGCTCATTATCAAAGGAAGGTACAAATTAAAAAAAGAAAGCGAGTCAGTTAATCGGGAGGAGGTGCAGGGGGAGAGAGAGGCAGTTAATAGAGAGGGAAATAGAACACACAAAATGAAAAACTGTAGACCCAATCATGCCTCCTAATTTGCATAACAAGGAGTCCCTCCTACATGAAAGTGGGGCTCAGCTGTTAAGTGAGATGGAAGAGCAGAGAACTTTGAGATGTGAAACTTTGCAGACCATTTCAATCCTTTTCTTTGGCTATCATGATAAACAAATATTATTTTAAAAGTTTCATGAGTTCTACATGGTTTACAGTGTGGCTTGTTCGGACAAGAGCTCAAAAGCTGACTCTCTCTCTGTTCTGAATGGTCATTTCTTTGAGATGGTAAAAAATATAATGAAAAGAGAGAGAAATGTTTTATGTAAATATTGTAGGTAATGTTGAATTGACAGGCAGATAGACAGCTCTCTAATGAGAAACTAGTCTTTTCTATTCTATATGGGTTTTTATACCATGCTCATCACTGTAGAGTCTGAGCACCTTCCTGTAGTACAACGTGACTACACACCTGGCACATGTTGTTTGTTCTCTCACCTTTCCCTAGAGGGAGAAGCGTCTGGAGTAGAGTGTCTTGTTTTGATAGGTGGTTGGTGGTGGAGGTGTTTTCTTAAACATAGCTGTTGCAATATGTTTGTATTAGGGAAGGCAAATTCAAAAAAATGCACCTTGTGCTTGGAGCAGGTTTATGATAGTCCTTAGTTCCTGGGGGAGTTCATTATATCAGTGGCTCTCAACCTTTCCAGACTACTATACCCCTTTCAGGAGTCTGATTTGTCTTGAGTTCCCACAAGTTTCACCTCACTTAAATTCTACTTGTTTACAAAATCAGACGTAAAAATACAGAAGTGTCACAGCACACTATTACTGAAAAATTGCTTACTTTCTCATTTTTACCTTATAATTAAATCAATTGGAATATACTTACATTTCAGTTTATAGTATATAGAGCAGTAGAAACAAGTCATCGTCTTTATGAAATTTTAGTTTGTACTGACTTTGCTAAAGCTTTTTCTGTAGCCTGTTGTAAACATAGGCAAATATCTAGATGAGTTGATGTACCCCCAGGAAGACCTCTGTGTACCCCCCAGGGTACACATACCCCTGGTTGAGAACCACTGCATTATACAGACTCGGACCACCCCCCAAGAAGGACCTGTCTCCTGCACAAAAGAGCTTTAGTCTTATTGTTGAGAGTTCCATTGTACCAGAGAAGTGAAGCTCTTAACCGCAGTCTTAATCCCAGAGCTTTAAATCATCTTTCAGGTATCCTGGCCCTCGCCATGGGGCACTTTGAAGAGGAGGACTGAGGACTTAAACTTGATTCAAAATTCTATGGGTAGCCAGTGTAGCAAGCAAAGACTGGTGTGATGTACTCATGGTACCCTGTGTTGCTGAGGAGAGGTGCTGCCGTGTTTCGTATTATTTGGAGTTTCCTAAGTCCTGCAGGTCTGATACCCAGCTATATCGTGTAGCTGTAGTCCATTTGAGAGGTGATAAAGGTATGAATAAATGAGACCAGATCTTCATCTGCCACAATGGGATGGAGTCTCTTAGTCACACAAAGATGGAAGAACTCTTTACTCAAGACCATTGTTATCTTAGAGCTCAGCATCAGTGAGGAATCCAAGAGTACTCCTAAACTACATACTGAATTGACCAAGTGTAGTCCTGCAGTAGTTACCCAGACAAAATTCCCATTGAAGTCAATGATTCATTATTTTAAAAAAAAATCCATAAAGCTGCAAATTATGCATATACCAAGTCTACATAATCTTATGTTTCTCTTGATGACATTCTTTTCTTCCCCTCTCTGCCAACCCCTCTAGCAGATACTATAGAAACTTGCTATGCCTTGTCTACATTTACACTGTAAATTCTGTGAGACAGGGAGTGTCTTTTATGCTGTACTGTGCCTAGCACATTGAGGCCTTGACCTTGTTTGAAGCTCCTGGGTAGAACCATACAAATAAATAAATAACAATAAAAGATCAGACTGTAAAACAATAGTAAAAATAAGGGACCCAATTCTGCAAATCTCACTCATGCCAGCTGACCTACTGACTTCAGTGAGACCACTTGTGGGAGGAAGGGTTGCAGGATTGGGCCAAAGCTTAGGCTGGCATCTCCATTTAAATCTCTGTTTTCAGGGAAGCTTTTTCGTGTTAGCCCATTTCAAACTGCATGGAACAGGACTTAGAAGAACAAGTTGTCAGTCTCCAAATGCATTTTTTAAATGGTTGTTACTATCTTTATTGTGCTATCCTTTTACCACGTGTCACTAGCAGCAGTAAAGGTCAGGTTCAAATATTGTCTAGGCATGCTGATTATAAAAGTATAGTTTTGAGCTCCCACCTAAAACCTTACTCTCTCCCTGGTTTTAGGCACTTTACACTTAAATCCCCTCATCACTTTTACGGGTGTTTCTCCCTACTGCCTAGCAGTACTTGGAAATATGAAACCACAAATAACATGTGTTTGAGAAAAAACAGGTAAATATCTATTTACATAATAAAACAAAATTAGCACGACCCAAACAGTGTGGAATGGGAGTGGCTGTCCCCACGGTCCCAGTTACGTTTGTTGGGGCCAGAAGTCTTAGTCACAAAACAATCTCCACCCACCTTAAACTCTCTCATGAATCTAGAGCATCAGGGGTGCTCATGTGGGTATTACACTCACAGAGCAGGGAACAGTTCTAAGATGGAGCATTTTACTAATTCTTTTGTTAGAATCCAACATGCACACATGCATACACATAGCTTGCACAAGCCCCGTTGGTGGAGAATCTCCCAGGAGCACCAAACTACAGCAACCATATCCTGCTCCTGCTACTGCTAAGTCCATCTGACCCTTTCAGCAGAGTTCCACTCCTTTTAGGGACTGGGTGCTAGAAAAAAATAGCTTTGGCATCCAATCCAATTCTTACACCAAAAATGTTATATTTACACTACCATGCAGAGCTTCTCTGCGTGCTACATGGGTGCCAGGAGGTGATTCTCCTCAGCCTATCTGCTGCAGTCCAGTGAAGTCCACCCTCCCATATCCCACTCAAGTCTTCTACTGCCAGGTTGCAGTTCAGTGAAATCAACACCACCAGGTTGGCTGATACCAAGTCTGGACCCAGGAAGTAAGTGCCAATGCTATCAGGTCCAATCCCACAAAGTCAGCTCTGCTGATATCAGGTGCGGTCCTGCAAAATTGGAACCACACAGGTTCAGAGTCTCTGGGCAAGAATTCCAAAGCATAGCAAGACCCCTGGAACAAGTGTATGATCTCTCTGACAAAGTCTCCTATCCTATTGTTGAATTTTGGTTTACTACCCAATTAGAGTCCATCACCTGTCAACTCAGGGTGACCTTTGGCAATTTACCTTTGACAATTTCTTCTCACTTGCATCAGTATATTTATATGCACCATTTAGTAGCATTTCCAAAACCAGAACAAAAACAAATTTCAAACAATACAGTATAAAGCACAGTGCAGAAGTGAACTGGGGTGAAATAATAATATATGTGATTTAAGCCTGTTAGAGCTAACTTTTCCTCTCTATTATACATTTAATATCATATTCATCTTAGGATATTGCATTGCTTTTGTTTAGTATTATACAATGTGGTATACATTTAATAAAGCAATAAGCCATGACTGGATACACATTTGTAGGCTATTGGTTCTTGTTTTAAGTGCATTGCCCAAGTGCCTTCAATCACCTGAGAAGTGTAACCATAACCTACTAATGCACACCCTGGGCAAGAGGCTGTGCTGCAACACTTAAAGGCACAGCAAGAACTCCCAGCTCAGGGGAGTGCGGAGTTAAGGTGGCTATAAACCATCTTTGAGCCCTCCCAATCCTGGGCTGCTCTAGGAGCTAAAGAGGTCCCTGGCATAACTTAGATAGCCCTGAGGCCTATCTAAGTTATGGTAGCCTGCTTGGGCTGCCCTGTGGGTAACAGTGCTGCCCAGTGTCTCCCCAGCATGGAATGCTGAGCCTCTACCCACCAACCTGCCCCTCCAATCCCCTATGCCAGGGCTTGTAAGGGAGTCCTTGCAGGGCAGCTTTATGGCTGTCTTCCTCAGTTTCTGCACTCAAGGAGAGTGCTACTTGGATGATGTGTCACCAGCAAGACACAGGGCTTCTAGAGCCCCTTTACACCACTTGGTGTAAAAGGGCCAGAGTGGGGGCGAAAATCTCACCTCCTGTCATATCATATTGCTAGAGTATGGGTCATTCATTTTACATTTCATTTTTAAAAATAAAAAGCCATTTCGGAGGAGGAGAGTACAGCAATGGCTCCTTCCACTGTAAAAAGTAGTTCCTAAAATGATAAGAAAATAATTGGACAAACGTTATAACATTTTTCTTCTATTCTGAATAAAGTGGTTTGTTATTTTTCCCGTAAGACATGCCCCTCTCTTTTTTAAGATTTCTTGCATTCTTTGCACCCTCTCCTTATCCCCAGAAACACACTGCCCTTTCATTACCCAGTTTGATCCCCAGCAGATAATTTTAACTCACTTTCTTTTATAAAAATAAAATGTGGAATATTGAACAGCTCCCAGTTTAACTTTTAAAAGACAAAATCAAAATGCCAGAAAGGCCATGCCTTGCAGCTGCCACTTTAGGGGAAGGACCAGGCTAACACGAGCACTTTTTCTCCTTCAACTCCTGACTCCCCGCCACACACATTTCTTATTGCCATCCTTTCAGGAGGTTCAATCCACTGCCCAGTGAAGTCAATGGGAGTCTTTCCACTGACTTCACTGGGCCATAGATCAGGCCCAGCATGCCTTATTAAAAATGCTAGTCTGGAGAATTAAAAAATTTTATCAAGCCTCTTCCACAGAGAATTAAAATATCCAAGGTGATTCGTGGGAAGCTATCAATTTTTGGCTATAATGAGTTTGATCCTCAGTTGCCCCTCACTCTACCTTTCTGCTTCTCCTAACTCTGGGGTGGGTCTGGAGTGAAAATGCCCCACACACAGGTTACTGCACGCACAGGTCTGCTCTAACTAAAGTGGGTGCAATTGTTCCATAGGGATCCTTCCACTTGCCTAGGATTGCTGGAACACAGCAAAAAATTGGCACTGCCCTCACCCCATCCCTGGACCAGTGGCGTAGCCAGGTTTAGAGCATAGGGGGAGCGGCGCTATAAAAAGGCACCTCCCTGCTGCCCCTGTACTCACCCCGGCGGCACTTTAAAGGGCCCGGGGCTCCAGCCGCTGTGGAGCCCCCAGGCCTTTTAAATCCCCGCCCGAGCCCGGCTCTGGCAGCGGGGTTGGGGGGGCACTTTAAAGGGCCCGCGGCTCCCCGCAGTGACAGGAGCCACCAGCCTTTTAAAGCGCCCCCCCCCCCCCCCCCGGCCCGGGTCCGGCAGGGAGGCTGGGGGGGGGGGGCGCTTTAAAGGGCCCGCCTCCCCGCTGGGGCAGGAGCCACGGGCCTTTTAAAGCGCCCCCAAGCTCGGCTCCCGCAGCAGGGCTCGGGCAGCACCTTAGCGCCGCTTCTCCTCACAGGGGGAGCGGCCACTCCCCCCCTGGCTACGCTACTGCCCTGGACGCCCATGAAAGGATGATTATAACCTGTTTTTACATGTAGGTACCCAAATCCCATTGACTTTCATTGGGATGTGGGCACCTAACTCCCTTAGGCTCCTTTGAAAATCCCAGTTTAAATATATTTATGGGCTTAAAATGTTTATTTTGCTCAGCATATAAATCCATGTACTTTTTGCATATTTATCTTTTATTTTCTTCAAACTGCCATAAAACTCAAAACACACTAACAACACGTGAAACACCATCACACCATCTTTAAAGAACTAGAACAACACTTTATTATTATTTAGAACTGCCTGGAACAGGATCACCAATGTTTTGAACTCACAGATATTTTCTTACCATGGTCCTGATTCTGCTCCCAGTAAAGTAAATTGTAAAACTCTTATTGTCTCCAGTGGCACAGGATCATTTGCCTTGCTTGCAAATTACCATAGCTATTTGTGCGTAAATAAGATCACCTCCTTCTTTTTAAATTCACATTAAAGTAATAACACTGGACTGGCGATTCTTCAATCTTTTTATGACATAAAAACAGAATTATGGCTTCAATACAGAATCAAGCAGAAAGAGGTACAAAAGATCTCTTATTAAAGACCCTGTGATGCGGTTTACAGACCCCACACTAAATCAGGGGGGGGGCATTAAGCAGTACTGGTCTAAGGAAGTTCGGCCCCTTGGCAGCTGCAGGACATGCTCCAGGTTAAAAGGACCTGGGTTGGCCAGGGGCAGAGGGGAAGTGCACCAGAAAGTGGGGCTGATGCTTGGAGCTGTGAGAGGAGTGGCTGTGGTATTCCTAAGGCTACTCTAGAAGCAGTGATTCAGATTTACCACGACCACTCTCTTTGGGAGGTGAAAACCCACAAGAGACTGTGAAGAACAGACATTGTTTCACTCACAGACTAAATAGATATTCCTGAACCTGTGACCATGCCCCAAAAAGAGGTGCCACAGCCAGGTAGGAAGTCACCTGGGAGGAGTATAGCTTGGGGGTGGTAGGGACCTGGGTTGGGACCTTGTGGAATGGGAGACATGGGTCCCCCTACCTTGCTCCCCCATTCTCTGCCATCACAGAACCCTACGAGTGGAAGAGACTCTCAGGAGGGATTGAGGCCTGCCACATACGACCCAGCTGGGATCTCCCTCAAGAATGATCAGGCCAAAAAGAATGGTGTAGCAACTGCCTGACCACTAGGCCAGCTGGCTATCAGACTGACCTGATCTATCTATATATATATATAAAGCAAACACATTAAGATGGCCAATTTTATTTTAAGCGTTCTTTTTTATTCACAATTGGTCCAGTGTGAACTCCTCACTCAACCATAAGTCAGTGATCAGCGGATGTGCTACAGTTTGAATGCTGTTGACTGTAACTTATGTCCTTAACCAAAATAATGGTTTAGTTTTAACTTCCCAAATATGTTATAGTCTTTTGGATGTCCCTGTGCTGCTTGTTCAACATTGCACAGTTTTACATGAGTTATTCAATTTCACCAGATCATGGGAAGTCAGGGTGCCTGCATAAAGACTGCAAATGATTCTTCTTTTGCAGGAAGTACCACTACAATGAGAGCACTGTGGTATTGGTACCACACACTTTCTAATCCTATTTCCATTTATTTAGGCCCAGATTCTGCAATCCTTACTCTCAATGAGTAGTACCTTACTGGTATACTTTGACTTAAATTGAACTACTCATAGAATAATGTACCACTTGACACAAGCGAGGATGTCAAAATCAAGTCCTCAGCAAAGAAGGAGCAGAGAAAAGAGAATCACATTTTCTAGTACTTATGATTTCCAGCGAGAGAGGTTGCACTACAGAGAGCACTTGGGAAACCCCTCAGGATAACAGGCTGAAAATGGTACGCACTACAAGTGCAGAGTTCACAATTGCTCTATTTTAACTTAAGCCTGTAACAGACAATGGTACAAGTGCACAAGCTCAGCCATAAAGAAGCCAATCATTTGCAATTTCCCTAGAAAATTTAGAAATGTATCTGCCGGAGACATAGAATATGCAAAACTCAAGGAACAGAGCTGTGACAAACATGGCAATTTCCTACAATATCCTTGAAAAACCTTATTGTATTAAGTTTATCTATTATTGTGGGGCATGATTATACGTAACCTCTCTAGGTGGGAAATGTGATAGATATGAGACGTGAGAATTCAAATGACTATATTGAAAATGTGCTAGACAAGTATGGACTTTTGGGACAGTGAGTGCTAAGTGGATTGCTTGAGGATTCCCTTGGGAGAGGTGAATGCAAATGACCCAAGTCCGGTTATGCAGAAAGCAAGCCTTTTGAAGCAACATACTGAGGAGAGGATCTTTGTCTGCTGATTATACCTGTTCCTGAAGGCCAAGAGCAAAGGCCTGAGCTGTATAAAGAAATGACTGATCTGCCCAGTGTTTGTTCTCATTCTGGATCTAAGATGGATATGAATTTGTAGCCATGGGGGAAACCCAGTTGTGGGTTTTGAAGGACTGAAACTTAGTAGAGTCCTAGGCTGGCATTGGGGTGACCACTGGGGAGGTGTTTAGCATGTGTTTAGGTTCTTTTATTGTTTTAATATGTTTACTCTGCAATAAATTTACTTTAAGAATAAGTGTGCTTGCTTAGAAGGAACTGTGTGATAACTTAAAACTGTGGGCAAAGCCTTTGGAGAGAAAGCAAAGTGCATGCACTGGCCTATTTAGGCTGTCTGGCTTGCTGGGGATATCACAGTGCAATTCAGGGATCTGGGCAGACTTAAAACCCCTGTTCAATTCCAAATAACTTTCTAACGACAGGCCTAAATTATTAGTGCCTTTCCAAACGGTATATAATTATGCATTGTGGATAAATTTATCCCTATGCAGAAGGCTGGCAAAAGCCATATTTTACTTCTTCTTTTCATGGCATCAATTGTGTTTAAGTGGTATGTAGGACTTGTGCTGTTCCTCTATACTGGGATGAATTTCAACCTTGGCGAAAGAAGGAAAGGCTCTGATATGATTTTTGAAAACACGCTAATTCTGGTTCTTGTCCTATTAATTTTAAATAATTTCACTATTTTGTTCTTTGCAGCAGGTACTAAATTTTTTTTATAGTAAAGCACCAAATTCAAAAATAATAACATAAACAATTAAAAGCAAAAGGAAAAAAATACTTGCAGACTCTATAATCTGGAGCATGAGGCTTTTACCACTACTTTTACGACTTGTAGTTACCTTAATGTGTGTCTCAACATATACTACTGTGTTTTCCATTAAAAAAAATCAATCATGTCATTTACCAAGAATTGGTACACTGTTGGTAGCTGAACATAGACAATGGCTTTCCGCGGAATAGGAAATAACTATAATATTTCAGGTACTGTGATGTGGTAATGCTTAGTGAATGCAGATTCTTTAATGGTGACCCCTGTACAGTGGCTTGTTTTGTTCAAAATCATTGCACTTAATAACCATAGTTTGAACTCCTCTCTCAGAATGGCATGTCTTTAAGAAAAAGAGCATGTATGACCAAGCCACAATGGTTTAGTCTATGGCTCGAAGCTGTCAGAAGAGGCACTCTCTAGAAGGAATGGAAACCACTGTCAAGGCTGAAAGAGAGTCCTTATCTGTACAACTCCAGATTCTGGCCAATAAATGCTCTGGGAGATCAGTGACAAGCAGGCAGGGAGACACCAAAGGCTAGAGTTCATGGGAAGAACCTGAGGGATTGGAAGTAGTGAATGTACCAAACCAGGTCAGTAGGAAAGACTCATTTTCTCACAAAGATGCTGTGAGAACACAAACTCAGGTAGCTCTTTTACTGTTTACAAGCCAAATTGCTAAGGAGTCATTTGGTTTTATTTTAGTGAAATACTGGTTGAACACCTGTTGTTACAGCGGAGTGTTTTCTGCATATGTTTCTGTAGGTCTCTGTTGAAAGGGACAGGCGGGCTACAACAGGAAATGTTGTTGTGATGCAGGTGCAGAGAAAAGGGTAATGATGCAATGAAAGCAATTTTTCAGATGTTTCGACTTCAAAATCAATTTGCTAGAAATTAGTGCAGGCCAAACAAATGTCTTCTTTAGAGTGTAAGTTTGCATAGCTCTACTACAGGAAAAATAATAGCACAGTTATATTCATGAAAATAATAGCTTTTTAGGGAGTGGAGCAACTCCTTAATCTTCAGTGAGTCTTTCCTTTATTATCAATGCCATTCTGTTTTGAAGGAGCTTTACAGGCACACAGAACATACTGTCTTATGGCCAGATCCTGAGCCACTCTGCAGACAAGCTAGGCCAGAAATTGATTTGAAATGTCAGGTTTCTCCATATGGTTGGTGCTGGCAAGGCTGCACAGACCTTGTGCAGGGGGAAGCTCATAACTCCTTGCATTGCTGTATAGCAGCTCTCTGGGGGATTATAGGGAAGTTTGCAGATTGGCAACACCCATGCCACTCTCTCAGCCTGTGAGTCACACTGTACTACCCACTGACCAGAAACCCTACTTAATGATCAGGGAGGCACAGTGTTTTGGTTGCTGCATAAATAATACAGCCCATGGGTTCATAACATGTGATAGCCGTCACAAATCATGTGTACAAGCAGGGCTGGATTTCCAATTAGGCACAGTAGGCAAGTGCCATAGGGCGCCAGCATTCTAGGGGCACCTTACCTCTCTAAAACTGTGTGCAACATGAAGGTCAGCTGTAGGCATGGAGGCACTGAAGATGCTATGCCTAGGGGCGCATAAGGTGTAAATCCGACCCTGTGTATAGGATCCCTGTGCAGATGCCCCTTTGTGTTGTGGGTAAAAATTCCACACACACACCGAGTCATTGCCTAGGTCCCCTGGGCAAAATCTTCTTACACATACTCTGATTATTTATGTGACCAGAATTTCATCCTTGCAGCCGAATTCTGCCCATAGAAGCACAACTATGATGCTCCCATTAAATTCAAAAGAACATCCAAGGGCAGACTATGGCCCTTTGTGTTTTTGTATGGTCTCAGCCATGCTAGCATCTTATATTGAACTCATTTTACTTAAATAATCTATTTATGGAGACAAATTATAACCAAAATATAGGGAAATTCTTCATTGTCTACTTTTTTTTTTAATTGAAGAAACAAAATACAGGAAGCCCCTTTTTCAAAACAGAGGCCTTACTTCAAATCCTGTAATTGGAAATTAGTATATAAAAGGGTAAGAACCGCCTTCAGACTCAGAGCTCTCATAAAAGGTTTACAAGCACCAGCAGGGAGTCAAGTTAACCCTTATTCTCTCTTGCTCCACTTGATCACTCTGACAGTTAGCACCTTTTCTAAAATGTCTGTTTGTCAAATTCGACAGGCCAGGTCCTCAGCAGGTATAAATTGACATAACTTGATTGACTCCAGTGGAGCTATGCAAATTTATGCCCGCTGAGGACCTGGCCTGTGATTTTTTTTTAACCTAAACAATTTAGTAGCATGCAACAAAACAAAAGTAGACAAAATGTAGCAGAAAGGCTTATGTTTTAAGTGACGATCAAGCCAAAAGAGCCATACGCCAAGACAGCTCCTTTCAGGGCCAATGTGGCAAACCCTAGTGCTGAGCGCCAGTTCTCAAGCTGCTGCATTTCAGTGTTGAGAGAATATACACTGTGAAAAGGTATATCCGCCTCCATCTAGCTACAAACCTTGAAGCGTGTGTAATCTTGCTTCAGGAGACACACTCCACCACCAATGTGCAACTTTCAGTTCCAGGCTACGATGTCATGGCTCCTCACTATCCCAAGCAGCATTTTATGTTAGAGAAGAGCTGTTCACTGTCACCATATCAATATCTGGCCCACGTGACACTGTAGATTGGCAGGCAATAAAGGTGAATGAACTTGTGCTGATTGACGTCTACAAGACTCAATCAGTTAACAGGCTAATCTCTGCTCTATCCACTTTCCCAGGCCTTTCCAACGACTGTGGCAACTTAAATTGCTGTCTTATCAATTGGGGATACCTGGACAACACGCAGATGGAGAGAGTCTAACAGAGTGCCCATCGTTTGCTGACCTACAAATCCTCTAGGACCCAAAGCAAATACCAAGGTTTCATAGTAGCAGATGGGCAACAGGCTCTTCACCTGATATCACTTTTTTATCTTCCAGACTACTGCCGCCAGTGGTCATAGAGCATAAGGTGCTTGAAGCTTTCCCAAAGTCTCAGCCTTGGTCGTCTTTGATCGCCACAGGCATGCGGATATCAATAACAAACAGCTTATGGAAGGCCTGGTGGAATTTTCAGAAGGCTCAGTGGGACATCTTTCAATCAAAACTAGATACGTCTGTTAACAAACTGGCTGAGTTAGGCTTAACATGTCCAGCCAATGTAAATGATCTCTCCCAAATTTTCTGCAAATTAGTTCAGGCAGCTGCTAAGAAATAAATCCCTAGAGGCTATCACCAACAGTGATAGCCCTGGGTGGTAGTCAGAGACAATTAAGCTCTACCAGGAATTCAAATCTGCTGGTAACAAACAGGAAGCCGTTAATAAGAGCGAGGAACTCATTCAGTGCTAGATCAAACCAGGCCCAATCAACAGAGAGTGTCAGTTACAAGATAGACTTCACTCATTCTAGCCAGGAAGCCTGGCAGATCATCGAAAGACTTTCTGGAGATTCCAGTCTTGGAAAAATGGAGTTTCCAGTCACTGCAAATGATCTTGCATCCTGGCTAGTGGTTAATGGTCATATACAAACTTGGATAAGTCTTTCAGCTGGGCAGTCAAAACTGAGGTTATAGAGGAGTGGCAGTCTCCTAGTGTGGATTTAAACCTGATGGTTCCTTTTTCAGACAAAGAGCTGGACCAGGCCATAAAGCTTATGAAAACAGGAAAGCCTGTAGGCCTGGATTATATCCATATGGAGTTCCTACTTTACCTAGGCCTAAAAGCCAAATGCTGGCTGCTTCTGTTCCTTAACTGATGTTTCTAGGACAACTGCATCCCAAAAATCTGGCACAGGGCAAAAGTCATAGCCATTCCAAAACCAGGAAAATTGCTGGACAATTCTAAGAGCTATCAACCGATTTCTCTCCTTTATGTCATGTAGAAGCTTATGGAGAGACTGATTATAATGTGCATCAACAAGGTTATCGAACCACAACTGCACTTTCTTCAGGCTGAATTCATATATGGACAAAAAGAATGAAGAGTACTTGTGGCACCTTAGAGACTAACACATTTATTTGGGCATAAGCTTTCGTGGGCTAAAACCCACTTCATCAGATACATATATGGACAGTGTACCTAAGATCAAGTCATTCACCTAACACAAGACATCAAAGAAGCCATTTGATGGGGTCAAGAAAGTTGGTGCTATTCTGATGGATCTGTCAGCTGCACATGACACTGTTTGGTATGTGCGACTGACTGCCATGTAATTGCACACTATTCCCTGTAAGCCCATGGTGTAGTTCATCATGGAAATGACAACAAATTGGAACTTCATTTTACAAGCTGGAGACAAAGTCAGCTGGCTTAGATGTCTCCGTAAAAGACTCCCTCAAGGATCCATTATAGCACTTGTCCTTTTCAACATATACACTTACAGCCTACCAACGACTAATGCCAATAAGTATGTACATGCAAGATGACATCTGTCTCATTGATGTGGGTAATGATCTACACAATATTGAAGGGTCACTCAGCCAGGACACGAATGCTCTGGTCAGTTACCTTTGTCAGCTGAGACTTTACATTAAGGGAGCCTGAGATAGTGGCCACAGACTTTCACCTGAACAATAGCCAGGCCAAACAACCCCATCCAGTCAGTGTTGAGGATCACCCACTGCCTTTCTAGCCAATTGTCACTTATTTAGGAGTCAAATTGGACCATAGTCTAACATACCAATCCCATCAAGAACACGTAAGGAAACAACACCTCCCACATTGTTTTGATTCAGAAGCTAGTGGGTACCTCCTGGGGAGCAGAGGCAAATATTCTATAAACCTCTGTCCTGGCCCTTGTATTCACTCCGGTGGAATATTGGGTAGCAATTTGGGGCAGAAGTTGGCATATTCATCTCATTGATTTGGAGCTGAACACAGCCATTCATATTGTTAGCCACACATTAACATCTAATTTATATGTGTTGGCTCATATAGCTCCCCCAAAAGTTTGGCGAGATGCCATCACCTTTAAAACTGCATGGAGAGCTATGACGGATGAAAACAACCTGGTGCACACAAGGCTGACTATTGTTCCAGTAGATACAAATAAGCAAAGCACACTTCCCCAAGATGACCTGTCTCCTCCAGAAGAAAACACTTACACCTGCAGTTCCTGTTGATTTGGCATGACAGAATTTGTGACGTTCTTTTGTGGAGGCCGTTCATGCATTCATGTCCAGTGCTGCTGATCCAGTGCCAATCTCAAATGAACAACAGCATGTCAGGGCTGACAACATGTCCTCACAGAGTGGTAACAACTCTGGGACAGAGAGACAGGCATGCTGATGAACCTCAGATGCCCTAATTTACACTCACCTGTTTGCAACCTGGGATGCAGATCCTGAACGAGGCTTAACAGGCTGCTGACAGAAAGAGCCAGAGTGGCTGCCACAATGAAGAAATTTGGCTAAGCCCAATCTTCACAGTGTGACTGTGGGGTAGCCATGTAGATGTCAATGTGTGGTGGAGGAGTGCACAGTCAGAAAATTGGAGGGTGAACTGCAATACCTTGTTGCCCTCAATGACAGAGCAGTTAACTGAACTATCTAGATATCAACTTGTGACGCATACAAAAGAAGATTTAGAACAAATACATTTTAGTCTATAATCCACATTCTAACACAATGGTTTTCAATCTTTTCCATACCGGGATCTCCTTTTCCATACTGGCCTCCCATATCCAGAAATTCCTTTCCATCTACCTGGTGTCTAGTCAGGGACGGGGAGGAATGGATGGATGCGCGCACACACACACATACACTATTGGAAGGACACGGTGAACATGACATTTTAACACTTGTTTGTAATCTCCAGTAACGCTGTTCTCATATATAAAGTGTATCTCT
Organism: Chelydra serpentina; assembly: GCA_037349315.1. Classification (NCBI taxonomy): domain Eukaryota; kingdom Metazoa; phylum Chordata; order Testudines; family Chelydridae; genus Chelydra; species Chelydra serpentina. The sequence goes on from JBAIAC010000001.1 coordinate 43,594,230, forward strand.
CTCATTCTATCTAGATTATAAACAACTACCTGCACCACCAATAGTTGATTGTTCAGTATTTCCTTTTACAAGACCACGTTTTCAGTTACTTATAACTTTGCCAAACTTTAACCACTTGGGCTTAAGTTTTCCATGATGGATGTTGGCTTCAGGCTGATTTTCTTTTTAAAGTTTCAGCAGCATCCGTTCAGCCACAATGAAGAACAAGATTAGATTAAAATAGTTTTGCCCATGTTAAATGAGTTGTAAGAATATTTTTAGAAGCTCTATCACCTCCACCCTTTGGAGCACCGACTTGAAACTTGGCAAGGGGTTCGTGCTGGTGTCAGGGACGTGCCTTTTGCTGTTGCTGTGAAAAAACATTCAAATTTGGCCAAATTATGAGCCTTTCAAAAAATATGCTTGCACATGCTCAGTGGAGACTTGTTAGAGTTTGGCAGCCTAATTCTCTGAAGATTCTATCTGCACAGAACGTGCTTCATTGCTTTGCTCACAGTTCCTACCTGCAACTGCACTGCATATGTGTCATCCCCACACAGCAACTGAGCATGTTTCTGCCCAGGGAGGCAGGAGCTGAGTGGGACTGTGTTTGCAATTGCTGCTCCAGGCTGCTGTGGTTCTGGACAGCAGAACTGAGAGCAGGGAACCTGTCTCTTCTGTGCTTCAATGCTCCACTTGCTGGGTCCAGGCAGCCTGTGGAGGAGGCAGCCTGATGTAGAATTCAAACAGGTGAGGAATGGAGTGGGGCTGTGGGTAACATGGGGAAAGGGAGCCATAGGTGGTGAGAAGCAGTGGGAGAGGCAGGTCAGTAGCCAGAAAGGGGGAGAAGTAAAAGGAGGCAGGAGCCAGTGAGGGGGCAGCAGAGTGTGTAGGGGACAGGAACCAGGAGGAGTGGTTGGATAGAAGCAGAGGAGGGGAGGGATTGGGGCATGGCTGTAGGGGAGGAGGGGAGGACATGAGGGATGTGGGGAGGATAGATGCAGAGGGGGAGAGGGAAATAGGGACAGAGGAGGATGGGAGCAGATAGGAGGAGTGGAGGACAGAGATAGGCTTGGGGACAGAGGCAGAAATATCTATAACCACTAAATTACATGCCCCTCCAGAAGGTGGAATTGAACTCAGGATTTCCAAGTCTTTAAATTTATTTGCTGTCAGCAAATAGCTGTGAAACCCTCTTGCATTTCATCACCCTCTAGTGGCTGGTCCTTATAGAGCAGTGGTTCCCAAACTTTAACAACCTGTGAACCCCTTTCACTAAAATGTCAAGTCTCGCGAACCCCCTCCTAAAAATGAGTATTTCCAGGGATTTTCTCCTTTACCTGAGTATAAATTATAAAAGCAGTGATCTTGGAAATATTAAATTTGTTTTTATGACATGCTTATTCACACTATTTATTATTAATTATTATTTATCATTATAGTATTTTTATTACATTATGCAAACGGCAACACTCTTCCAAGATCTCACTTTCGTAGCTTGTATCACTCTGAATAAGCCTGTTATAAGACAAGGCTCCTAGGTTTCATCAAGGAGTATCAGATGTGAAATAGCATGAAGGTATTTAAGAAGCCAGCTCAACGAGTTCCTCCTACACAAGCATTCAGGTCTTGAGCAGTCCAGGCAAACAACGCACGTTACAACAAAGCTTAAACTTGTTCTTCATAATAATTTTAAAAACACTAGCTGCCTATTTAATTTTAAAAACAGCACAAAATATCCACCTCCCTTTCCATTTCTTATAAGGAGTCTTGAAGTTCAAATCTCCTCAGTGTGATAGATGTGCTTAGTTTGATCTGCTTAACTCTTGGAAGTCCAGGGGCTCCAGGCTGCTGGCCCTGTGCTGCCCGGGGTCTCTAGGGACAGATCTGTGCGCCATTAGGGATTTTTTTTCCGAGAAAACCCTGTAACACAGTGGTCCCCAATGCGGTGCCCGCGGGCGCCATGGCACCCGCCGGGGCATTTATGGGCGCCCGCGCCGGTGATCTCTGTCCCCGGCAGGCCGGGGCAGCGCGGAGAGAAGCCGCAGCCCCGCGCCTGCCGGGGACAGAGAACACAGGTGCCCGCAACCCCGGAGTTCTCTGTCCCCGGCAGGCCGGGCTGCGGGCGCCGGTGATCTCTGTCCCCGGCAGGCGCGGGGCTGCGGCTTCTCTCCATGCTGCCCCGGCCTGCCGGGGACAGAGAACTCCGGGGCTGCGGGCGCTGGTGATCTCTGTCCCTGGCAGGCGCGGGGCTGCGGCTTCTCTCTCCACGCTGCCCCGGCCTGCCGGAGACAGAGAACACCGGCTCCTGCAGCCCCGGCAAGCCGCCCCTTGTCTCCCCGTTCAGCAGCTTAGCAGGGAGACAAGGAGCAGCCACGGCGAGCCGCCCCTTGTCTCTCCGCTCAGCAGCTCAGCCAATGAGCGGGGAGTCAGCGGGCAGCTGCCCGCCATCCCCCAAATCTTGGTGCCCTAGGCGACCACCTAGGGTCGCCTAGTGGGCGCGCCGGCCCTGCCAGCTGCTCGTGCCGCTGGGTAGATGCGAGCCTTTTAAAGCGACGCCGGAGCCCCGCTGCTGGAGCTCCGGCGGCGGCACTTTAAAGGTCCCGGGGCTCCGCAGCGGCTGTAGCCCCAGGCCCTTTAAAGCATCCCAGGGTGAGTACGGGGGAGGGGGAGGCGCCTTTTTATAGCGCCGCTCCCCCTGTGCTCAAGACCTGGCTACACTACTGCAGAGAACTCCGGGGCTGCAGGCGCCGGTGTTCTCTGTCCCCGGCAGGCGGGGGGCTGCGGCTTCCCTCTCCACTGCCCAGAACTACTCCCCCCCCAAAAAAGGTAAATAAAAAAAGAGCACATTCACATGGTAAGGTGAAAGAATAATTGTCGAATAATTTAATTAATACCTTTTACATGTAAAATTACCTTTTGTATCTTATGGATTCATATATTATGTAATATTAAATATGATGGTTTTCATATTATTTAATGTACAAATACAAAATAAGTATTGAAAAATTGTTGGCGCCCGCCACACTCTTCTGAAAACATGAATGTGCTCTTGGCCACAAAAAGGTTGAGGACCACTGCTGTAACATTTCGCAAACCCTCAGGGGTTCATGAACCCCAGTTTGGGAACCACTGTTATAGAGCATAACAGCTTATTACTGCTACAAGATACTCCAGTAGTTCAAGTAAGAAGAGGTCTGTACTGCAGATTTGAAGGTTCAAATGAAGCTGATGCCCCAATATTGATAGATTTTAAGGCCAGGAGAGTGATCTGTGATTATCTATTCTGACCTGAATACGGTTCCATGTGATGGAATTATTTTTTATTCAGTTTTTTAATGAAGAAATTACATAAACATTAGATTAAGAGTCTTAAGGTTGCAAAGTCAAGTGCTCCATCATATATAGACATTATAATCCAGTCTTTAACTACATGATCATCTGCTATTTCCCCCCGCCCCACACCAGGACCTGCTTAATTAGTTCACAGGATGGATGGTACTGAGAATGTATCTGCAATGTGTAGTGAAGGAGACTCCTCTGTTTAGGATCTCTGCATCATTTTCTGCAGAAGTTGGAAGGTGAGTCCTATTTGTAGGACTGGAACAGACGGGCCTAGGCCTGCCCAAGACTAAAGGCCCACACCCTTAACTAAGGTGAAGGAACCACTAAGCCCAAGCCACAATTGAGTACTAGGGATAACAAAGAAGAAAGCAGGAGCAGGAGCGAGATCAAAGGTTAAAAGTGAGGGAGCCAGAAGAGGATACTCAGCAGAGAACCTCTGACAGTATCCACCACTCCTCAAAGGCATCTAAGGAGTCAATGGACTCTGCTCAGAGGTATGATTGGATGAGGGACCAGAAATAGGCCCCACAGCTGCACAGTACCCCCTGTCCAACTTCCTCCTCCTGGTATGACAGATGGCCATCTTGGCCAGTGCCAGAAGGAGGTTGACAAGGGGTTCCCACGTCTCTGTGGGGCCACGGGTGTGGTGTGCATTTGGAAGCTGTCTAATGAATAAGACAAAGGATTTCAGGAAGAGAAAGGAGCGTCTCTTGGTTAAGGCAGTTGAATGCTGCCTTGGAGAATTGGAATATGTCCCTGCCTTTGCTACAAAGTTCCTGTGTGCTGCTGGGCAAATCACTTAAATAAAAATTTCATGTGTGTTCCCTAACTGTGTGTTTCTTGTTTTCTTAGTAGGAGAGCTGGGGCAAAATTTGCAGCAGTAAGTTGTGAGCTCTCACCACTGTAACTGAAGTTTATTGGAGTTGTGCTTTGAACATATACAGTACTGTAAAAATTATCTGTACTCCAAAAATCAAGGCCTAGATGTTTCAAGTAGGGCACCCAAATTTAACGGACACTTGACAATTTTAGCTGTACTCGCTCTGTGCCGCAGTTTCCAATCTGTAAAATGGGAATAATAAAGCCACCTATTCTCACAGCTGTCTTGTATAGATACATTCATCAGTGTTTGCGAGGCATTCAGACATTGTGGTGAGAGCACCATAGGAACGCACAGGTGGAAATCAATAATTTTGTATTCAGTGCACGGTATGGAAAGTGTGCAGTAAACATATTGACTAAGGAAGATAAAAGACACATTCAATAACTATTTATGCACTGGGGGCCTGTAGGAAAAATAGTATATTTTAGTATATATAGAAGTATATATAGAATAATAGTATATGTAGAAGAATTAATCCCTAAAATATCCTATGTATTTTAAATAGATGTACCTTAGCTTCAGAGATATAAATTTTGCTTACATTATTAAAGATGTATCATAATTCATACCAAATTAAGGTTGTACAGACAGCCTTAGGTCTGGCATTTCCCAATTTTGAGTGCTTGACTTTGCAACTTTAACACTCATTTAATCTATTTACATAGCACCACTAACTTGTACTAGGTGAGGATTCGGACCATTATAGTTACATTGGGCAAGTACGCTCTAATTACAAGAGCTTGCATACCATGGTCGTCTTTAAAAATCAGTTGTGTATTCTAGCTAAGAACTAAGGAACAAATCCTAAAAGCAACACCAACATTGACGTCAATGGGAATTTTGTCTGAGTCATAACTGAGTGAAGACTTCTTTGTGCATAAAGAATATAGAAGAAATTAGTTTGATATCAAGCTGTACTGAGACATCCATTATGTGTAAAGCTAGAGCCCTATCCAGGAAATAAATGTTTCAAAAAACTAACAGTGAGACTGATTCTCCTCTCACACTACTGAAGTAATTAGATGTCATTGTGAGAGAAGAATTCATCCCTAAAATATCCTATGTATTTTAAATAGATGTACCTTAGCTTCAGAGATATAAATTTTGCTTACTTAATCTATAACATTCAGTGTTGTAGTGTTTACTATTTTGGCATGAATTGTAAAATCTAGAAAAGTCAAAAGTAGGAACCTCAGCACAACAGTACACCAAGGACTCTCATTAAGTGACAGTCGTGTCTTAAATGGATAAAATGGAAACAGATTTGGTGTGCTTCCTGGTCATAGTTGAGCCAGGAAAAGGATTGTCTGAGCCTTTGCTTATAAGGACCACTCAATACTGCTGATCAGTGAAAGACTTAGCGGGCAGCAGGTGTGGGATGCCTATGGCTGCTACAGTCTCTCTCTTGGCATGAGATGTTACAGTGCACGGGCATATTTTGAGCTTCTTCAAAGGAATGAAAGGAATGAACAGAGGTTACTGTAGTGCATTATCAACAGAATAACCCTCATTCTCCACTTCAAGTGATAATCCTCTCTTTGTGAGCACCAGTAATCTGCACTCAGCATGCACAAAGTCATTTGTAATTTTCTTTCACATTTGTACAACCTGCAATGGAAAGACACAGATGAGACCCAAAACAATTTGGCAAGTCACTTTTTATGTGCATATCAAGGGTAAATTAACAGTGATAAACTGTTAAATTAAAAATAACATTTTAACAGCCACTTTTGAAAATGTTTAAGCTCATGATTCTCAGATATACATTATTTCATGGAAGATTCTATTTCTCAACTGTACCTTAATTATTTGTCCCTTAATTCTTTTTAATTTTTCAATTGTTTTAATTTTCAAAATTGTAAATTTTCCCCTTTCCTAATGTTTTTGTCACTGAAAAGTATGTTTGTGGGGGGGAAATATGGGGGAAGTAAAAATAAATAAATAAAACAAACTGAAAAACAAAAAAACCCCTTAAAAATAAAAAAAGTTCTAAATTATTCATGCTCCACTTTCATTGGAGAACTGCAAAATTTAAAAAAAAACAACCATTTTTCACAAAAATTTCTGATTTTGAAAAGAATCCATTTTGCATGAAAATTTTTCATTTGAAATTTTTTTACCATTTTTCTTTATTCCACAGATTTTGAACAGAGTGTTTTGCAATTGTGTATTAAACAGTATTTTGGAACTCTCAATTCAGCACTCTATTAAGTATTACTCTTAGTAATATTTATGTCCCGGTGTGGTGGCGCATGCCTGTAATCCCAGCTGCTTGGGAGGCGGCGGTTGGCGGATTGCTCAGGAGTTCTAAGCTACTGTGCGCTATGTCAATCAGGTGTCCAGTGCTACTGACAGCTTGGCCAGCGGGCAATTGGAGGACTGGCTAGAACAACACATCTGACATGTTGTGATCGGTGCTCTCTCTGTGTGGGCCGATTGACCGATCAGTGACTGTAGTATTTATAAGGCATCCATCATTGTAATATCTACCTGTTAAATTATTACTGTTCGGGAAACCAAAGTAAATACCATCAGATCATTCTTGAAAAGAAAATTGTATTTTCATAGCTCAAACATTGTAAAGTTTATACTTTAGCGGTCAATAGGTAGATAACACTGCCTGATTATATGTATACTCAGGTAGCAGAAGGCAGGAAAACATCATAGTTGGTGGTCCCTGAAGCTAGGTGACCATATGGCTATGAATATGCTTACTGACAAAAACGTAGGTGTCATGGGGACTTTAGGCACCTCCAGAGTTAGGCAACAGATGAACAGTGGTTTTGAGGATCTCAGTGACTCCTAAATGCACTTGAGGGTTTTCTCAACTAAAAACAGATGTATAGACATTAATGCTGGAGACCAGGCTCTGAAACCCAGAGAGGAGGGTGGGCTTCAGAGCCTAAGCCACATCATCTACACGGCTGTTTTTAGTGGCATCGCATGAGCCTAAATCTGTAGACCTGGACTCTGAGACTCGCTGCCCTGGGCTTTTACAATGTAGTGTAGATATACCTTAAGTCCTTTTGTGGATTTAGCCTCTAGTAGTTAAAGAGCAACTTTCATTCATCGATTTCAAAGTGCTTTACAAAGGTGGGTAATCATAATTATCTCCAATTTACAGGTGGAGAAATTAGGTCACAGAGAGAGAGATCAATTATATTGGTAGTCTTCCTCCCTTGGAGCTTCTATCTCTCATAGCTACTTGTGGGGGGAGAAGATCCTAGGGGTATACCTAAACTGCAGCGGGCAGCATAGTTCCCAGTGTGGGTAGACAGACATGCACTAGCTCTGCTGGAGCTAAAGTGCTAAAAATGGGAAGTGTGGCCACAGTGGCATGGGCAGTGGCTAGGCTACACTCCTGGATACAAACCCACCCAAACCCATAATACATACTCGGGTGCCTAGCCTGAGCTGTTTCTTGTGCCTATGCAGCCACACTGCTATCTTTAGCATGCGCCTGTCTGTTTACGTGCGCTGTGAAGCACTTTCCCCTGTTGATTCCCTTCCCTCCTATTCTCAAGGGAAAGGTGAGAATATCCCTGTAATGAATTCTGCAGCTCCACTTACCTATGCATTATGGGAGGGAAGAGAAAAATCAATACATTATTACACACACACATACACCCCAATAACTCCCTCTCGCCAATGTGGAGAAGACGAGATAAAGAGGTAAGGTGGGAAGAGACCAACTACAGAAACAGGGGAGGGAAAAAGAGGGAGTGGAGATATCTATTTCTTACTCAACAGTTTTTCTCCTTTAACATATACCATCATATCTACTTGCTTTAATGCCAACAGTTATTCTTTACTGCTCCTGTTCAAACTGCAGAGCCAATGCAGCTCATTAATAGATCTGTTTATTCAGCAATAATCATTTACACCTGTGCAATTCTATTACTCAGAGCTTTACATGGGGCCTGTTCCAAAGTCCATTGTTGTCAGTAGGATCTTTCCATTCATGTAGTGGGATTGGATCAGGGCCATGAAGACTATTGGATTGCACAAATGTAATTGAGGTCTTAAATTTTATCTGCAGAACCTTTATTCCTGGTGATAATATGAGATATGGAAGGAACTCAACTTGACTCACAGCCCCCAAGTAGTGTTTACATCAGAGGTGGGCAAACTACGGCCCACGGGACGCTCCTGCCCCGGAAGGCTACCTCCGGCTCCTCCCCCGCTGTTCTCCCCTCCCCCGCAGCTTCAGCGTGCCCCGCCGCTGGCACAATGCTCTGGGTGGCGGGGCTGGGAGCTCCTGGGGCAGCGCAGCTCCAGAGCCCGGCTTGACCCGGTGCTCTGTGCTGCGTGGTGGCGGCGGTGTGGCCTGGCTCCAGCCACCGGTGCTCCAGGCAGCGTGGTAAGGGGGCGGGGGGGTGTTGGATAGAGGGCAGGGGAGTTCGGGGTGGTGGTCAGGGGGCAGGGTGTGGATAGGGGTCGGGATGGTCAGAGGGGGAGGAATAGGGGGGTTGAATGGGGGCAGGTGTCCCGGGGGGGGGCAGTCAGGAAGGGGGGGGTTGGATGGGGCAGCAGGGGCAGTCAGGGGCGGGAGTTCCAGGTGCAGTCAAGGGACAGGGAGCGTGGGTGTGTGGATGGGGCAGGGGTTCTGGGGGGGCCATCAGGGAACGGTGGGGTTGGATGGGGCAGGAGTCCCGGGGAGGGGGCAGATAGGAGGTGGGGGCTGGGCCACAACCCTCTCCCCTAACCGGCCCTCCATACAATTTCCGAAACCTGATGCGGCCCTCAGGCCAAAACATTTGCCCGCTCCTGGTTTACATAGCGGTTAGAAAAGATATTTTAAAACTTCTAAATGGAGTACACTTGATATGAAGTTATGGAGAGACAATAAACAGGAATCCATCATATTTTTACAGCATCACTCTTCAGAGTAAAACTGCACTTTGTGTATGCTACTGGCAGTGAATAATAGTGTGATAGTTATATTATGATTCACTAGTTATAAGTGTATGCATTAGTTATACTTGAAAAAAATAAAATAAAATATACTTTTAGAGAGCCTAGCCAGGCATACTAAATATTCAGTGAATAACCTGAAAAAGTTTTGTTTTGTTTTGTTTTTTTAAAAGAAAGGTAGAATGTTCAAAAGAAATAATAACTATGCAGAAGGGAACAAGCTTTTTTTTTTATTGGTGGGAGGTACTGTGACTTTAAAAAGGGGAGAAAAAAACTGCAACACTAATAATTAAAATAGTATAAATTTGCATGCTTTTTTCCTATGGAGTTTTAAATCTAAAATCTTTTGTAGGGAAAAGCTCGCTGCTGGAGAGAAACCACTGAATATGTGAATACCACACTGCTGCAAGTTAGCTGCTTGTTACAGAACTGAATAGATGACCCAAAACAACACTCATTTCTTTTTTTCCCCCAAACTGTAGAATGTAGCTGTTTGGGAATGCCTGCATAGTAATGCATGTTTGCTATTACAGAGATTAAGCTTCACTGCATGTGCATTCACAACATAAACAGGAAGGATTAGAATGACCACATGTCTCAAAAGACTGGAACAGTCCCAGAATAGGTTCTGGGTATCTTGTATCCTGAGTAGACCCCATCCTGGATGACAAATGTCCCAGATTTCAAGCTTTCTTTTGTAGTTCATGGGAAAGCGTAATTAATCCATGAAATGGTGAATACACACATCAGCTCAATTCAGCTCACTCTGATAATGTGTAGACTGAAGCTATTGTGCCACTTTGTACCCACTGGGAGGCAGTTTTCTTCACACAGCTGAACTTCTACGATATTGCAATTTCTGCTAAATCCTTGCTTCTTCTTGATTAGGCTGCTTAGTCTAGTTTCTTTACATAGATCACGTTTTCTCATTTTAAAATTTTAATTTATAACGAATAAATAATAGATTTAAAGGAACGTTAAATCTCAACATTGACAGTGCCGCATTAATCAAAATAAAGCATGATTTTTACTCATCTGTTTGGATAGTTGTGCTTACATCATTGGTAAAGATTAGTGCTCTTATTTTAAAGGAGCATTTCCACATCTCCTCTAGTAGCAGCAGGATGACATCATATAAGTGATTGTTTAAGATGAGAGAGGATCACTAGCTCAGAGTGCGGTAATCCTTCTTGTGATCTCATCTGTATCTTTGCTGCTAGAAAACATTGTGAAAACACTGTTTGCCAAGCTATTTGTCAACATATTTTGGTTTGTGCAATAAAACAAGTAACACACCTGTGTGAACAGATCTTTTCAAAGATGCTTTTAAATGCAGGTAGTATTAAAAATTATGGAATTCACATTTCTTTCTGATACATGATTATGGATATGAATGGAAAAATAAAAGGGTTTGCAATGAGAATTAAATGCATTTATGCATATTCATGGGAACTATTTAAATACGTGTATTTGAGTAATGCAACATTATAAATTCTCTGTTCTATTAACAGAAATCTGAAATCCCCTAAAATAAAACATGTACTCATTGAGAAGTTTGTACTGAAATATTCAGTTAAACTAAAAGGGTACGTCTATACTTACCTCCGGGTTCAGCGGTAAGCAATCGATCTTCTGGGATCGATTTATCACGTCTTGTCTAGACGCGATAAATCGATCCCGGAAGTGCTCGCCGTCAACACCGGTACTCCTGTTCCGCGAGAGGAGTACGTGGAGTCGACGGGGGAGCCTGCCTGCCGCGTGTGGACCCGCGGTAAGTACCTTGTAGTTCGAACTAAGATTCTTCGACTTCAGCTACGTTATTAACGTAGCTGAAGTTGCGTATCTTAGTTCGAACCGGAGGGTTAGTGTGGACCAGCCCAAAGATTCACAATTACACCTGTAATTGGCTAGCTAATATAAATGTAACACAGACTACCCTAAAATGTAACTAGAAAAGCATTTGTTTCTCCCTGTCCCAACAATCCCAATTCCACTACCATCATGTCTGAATGTATCCTTTCCTCTACCATTTTTTGCTCTCTTAGCCTTGGTCTACACTGGGCGGGGAGGGGGCTCGACCTAAGATATGGAACTTCAGCTATGGGAATAGTGTAGCTGAAGTTGACGTATCTTAGGTCGACTTGCCTCAGCGTCTTCACAGCGTAGGGTCAACTGCCGCCGCTCCCCCTTCAACTCCGCTTGCGCCTCTTGCGACGGTGGAGTTCCAGAGTTGACGGGAGAGTGCTCGGGTATCTATTTATCGCATCTAGACTAGACACAATAAATCGACCCCTGGTAGATTAGTGACAATATATTTTTTTGGCCAGGATGTAATCCAATAGCATCCTTCCCCTTAATGCATGTCAGTGCTGTTCTGTAGAAGGGTTTGATATCCACACATGCGGTTTCCTGGCCCCCTCCCTCCCTTCTCCCCGCCCCCGCCAAATGCATGAACCACACCTACACATGCAACACTTTCAACCTTAGAAATTATTCTTAAGGGTAATTTTTTTCATCAATAATCACAAATCATGAAGCTGTTCTAATTAACAAATTAGTCTGGATAAGGGGTGCCAGTCTGAAAAAAAGATATATTTTAAATATAATTTGTAAAACGAACTAGGGCACATTTAAAATGTAAATTTTAGAAATGCTCATCTACAAAATAAAAGGTAAAGAAATTAAGTGCAAAAGAAACTTATAAGAAAGGAGACCAAAAGTATAAAAGGAAAGCAAGAGACATTATTACACTACATATTGAGGGAAAATAGGCATCTAAACATTAATAGAAACATCAAAATCTTCCTGCTTATCCACTTGTGGGAATATTGCATCATATTAAATGTCATCCTTCTTTTTTTATAATGTAAAAGCAATGGCTACTGAGTAGGTGAGCAGTCTCATTACTTTGGCTTGCTAGATAATGAGACAGAAGAGGAATAATTAACATAGACCGAGCATTTTTCTGTATGTAAGTGGGGGGAATAGTCCTGCTATTGTGGGGAACTTTCCTCGTTTCTGCACTGCCCCGGTGAAATGGGCTAGCGGAAGGATCTGAGTCCTCGCTCCCACCTGCTTTACCCAGAGGCCTCCCTGCCCTCAAGGACTCCCCTTGCACTCTCCTGTCTGGCAGAGTCCTCGTAACCCCAACAAGGCTGGGCCCAGAATTCCTGGGGGGGCTTGACCCCCAACCTTGCTGTGGTCACCTAGGACAGGGGCTAGAGTGTCCCCACTCCGGGGTACTCTCTCTGCACTGGATGCTTCCCTGACCCACTGATCATTGCATACAATTTAAAGCAAATGCAAATTATTTAATCAGCAATTAATTTTTAAAACGAATAAGGAAAAATGGGAAAGATTATAGAAAACATCACCCCGCTCTGTGGCAGGGAACATCATAAACAGTGTCTCTGCAACGTCAGAGCAGTTCACAGTCTGTTCCTTGTAGGTCTCAGGCCTCCTTCTCAGGCCCTGGCTGTGCTGCAGGGACGCTGTGGTTGGATACTTGCTCTGGCGGTGGCCACACGCTCGCAGGCTCTGTATGGCAGGACCCTTCTTCCCAGCGTCGCCCCTGCCCTGTCGGGGTTTCGATTCCCCTGCAAGTCTGGCCTGCAGGGCCTCTTGGCTGAAGCATCTCCCTGTGCTTGGCCCACTGCCCAGGGTCCCCGCTCGCTCTCTCCAGCTGCTCACCACACCCAGCTCTGGACTGTTCCAGCACCAGCTCCACCGCTCTGCCTCAGCTCCAGCTCCTCTGCCTCAGCACGGCTGCTGCTGCTGCTCTGCCTCCAGCTCCCTGGGCTGCTGCCCTGGCCCTCTGGCTCTGGTTGCTGCTGCTCTGCTCCCAGGGCAGGTCTGTCTCTTTGGGCTGTGCTCTGGCTTTGGGGCTGCACCTCTGCTCCCAGGGCAGGTCTGTCTCTCTGGGCTGCTTTTCTGGCCCCTCTGGATCTGGCCCGGCTCAGCTCTGGCCTCTGCCCTCTCCTTAGCTCGGCCCCACTCTGTCTGACTCAGGCAATTCCAGCTTACACGGAGGGAGGACGGGATCCACGCTGGCCTCCTGACTCCTTGATTCGCCTGCCCGCCCTGCAGGGCCGGCTCTAACTATTTGGCCGCCCCAAGCAAAAAAAACCAAACCACCCCAAGCGCCGCCCCACTGAAACAAAACACCCTCCACGAACCCCGCCCCCCCCTAGTGTTGCGCTGCAACAATTCCCTCCCCCCGCCAGCACCTCTCCCTGCTGGAGTGCCGCAGGGAGGGCAGCCAGCCCGGCCCGGGCCCCGCTCTCCCGGAGCTCCGCGGGGAGGGCAGCCAGCCCGAGCAGGGCCCCGCTCTCCCGGAGCTCCATGGGGAGGGCGGCCAGCCCGGCCTGGGCCCCGCTCTCCCGGAGCTCCGCGGTTCGGCCTCCGTCCAGCATCTGTCATCTGGTAGGATCCCTTCTCCTGCAAAGAGGACCCCTCCCACCCTAAATAATGAGGAGTCAATCAGTAAAGGTAAAATCAAATAAAGTGTATTGAAGGATTTATAACAAAGAGTGGGACAAATAAGAAGGGGAATAAACAGCAAAATTGCACAACACAGTGATTACCCCCAAACGCAACCCTGTAAACAGATATATAAAAACCTTCTTCACAGATTGAAGTGACGGCGGGTTCTTGGGACCTCAATCCTCTGGCTAATGGTAAGCCTTTGGAGAGGATCTTCAAGGAGTCCCTTGAGGTTTCCTTGAGACCACGGGATAAAGCAGATGATGCATTTAGGAGAACAGATGACAAAGGTAAGTGTTGTATTATATCTTCTCCTTCTCCCTTTTCTTTGCAGGCGAGGAAGCTGTTGGAGGAAAATCCCTAGCCCGTCTATCACTAGGATGGATAGATGCCTGCAGGTAAGACCCATGACCGTCCCTGGCTGCCACTCAGATGGACAGCCTGGGGCCGTGTTCAGGACAGCTTTTATACACTTGCCCGGTAAACCCCTTAGAAAAGGCGGAAAGCCCCTTCTGGGAAACCCCATAGGAAAAAACGGTTCTGACTGGAAGTTGTTTACAACTCCAGGAGAAATGAAAAGAGCGGGAAACTTAATCTATAGCTCATGTGAGTGCAAAACTCCATTTTGGGACCAACATGGATTCCTGTAGTCACAAAACATATGAAAGTGAACCCAACCTAACGGGATTACAGGCGAGTCACATCTTAGGCGCATTTAACATGCGCGAATTCAGCTTTGTGCGGTCGGCAAAAACGGGGGAAAAAAAGAAAAAAAAAAATTTTTAAACTGCATCTGTAGTGCGGGCAATTCCTACTGCCATTCAATTCCATGAGTGTTTCACTATACTCGGTTTTCGCTTTACGTGCTAACCGCGGAACGGAACCCCCGTGTAAAATGAGACTCGCCTGTATACTGGTATAACTATAGTGGTTGAATTTCACATCTCAATTTAGAGAACTTTAACCGTCCTGTGTAGGTAACCTTAAGTTACTTCTCCTTGGATCAGGCTGGATCTCTGAACCCCTTAGGCAAAACTTGTATTTGAACGCCATAGGAGCCACAGAGATGGCTCAAAAGATGCTCTGAGCAAGAAGATCTTCCACCTACTATGCAGATTAATTCTCCTCAGTCAGATTACACCCACTTTTGAGATTGCATTAACTCCTTGAGGTGGAGGGAGTGTAACAGCTTTTTGCTTTTGCAAGTGCCATATCCTGTGGGCAAAATTTCCATTTCAGGTGCCTTCAACAAGTTTTACAACTGCAGTAGCCAGCATAGATCCTGGATTGCATCTAGAATTCTCTGGAAAGAATCATGTTGTTCACTTGAGGAACCCACACTGGCTTACAATAGGATCAAAACACCCCCACTCCATACTGAAAATGTACATTTATCATCAGCAATGTACATTTATCATTAGAATACTATTTCAGGCACATGACTGAAAAGGTTGCAGTCAGTGGATTATCCTTCAGTTTCAAAGACTGACGATATCGCTCATAATGCTTCCACAGTAACTGTTTATGCTTTTTAGTGATGGATCTCAAAATATTTTCCAAAACTATTATGCTTATTGAACTCCCTAAAATATAAAAAAGCAAGATCAATGTCAAATTAATGTACTCTACCATGAATTTAAGGCAGAATAGAATTAGATGCTCTCCAAGGTCCTGAAACAGGAAACCTTGAAATATAGAAACAGTTATTAAATAAAGAAACCAAAATTTTACATAAGCTTCTTCAGTTCAAGCATGTATGAGAGAACTATTCTTGAAAGGGTAAAATATTAAAAGCCAATGAAAAAAATTCAATTCTGAATTTGGGAAGGAAGCAGAGTTTGAATAATATTCAATACATTTCAATATCTAGGTCACAGAAGTTAAAGATTGTGTGATTTATTAATCAGATGCCAAGAAAAACGCAAGTTAAACAATACCAGCACTGTCAAAAATCATGATAGTAACTAACTGAGTGCTGCAAGAAATATATCCCCATAAATACATAACACCAGCATAGGACTGTAGTATAAATGAACTTTAGCCTCAGGAAGATGGTTAGGTTACAGCAGCAGGAATAAAAGCAATGGAACAGGGACTAGTGAATGCGGGGGGGAGGTCTCTGGAGAATAGGTCTTTGAAGGTTATCAGATGAGTAGAATAATATCTACTTCTGCTTCTTGCAGAGCTCTGAGCAATCTGGAGGACTCTTATAAATATACATTGCTGATCTTGCTCCTCTCACCCAACCTTCCTTCCTCTTGGCAACCGCTTTTGTACTCTGACAGGAAATCTTTCGGTCACTGGTCCTGAAAATTCACACATTGCACTTGCTTTAGTGTTAGCTTCCTCATCTGAGAGAGTGGTCTTCTTTCTATCCTTTAGGAGACACTCTCCATAGTTAATTTACTCAGGCGCACAAACATAGGTTAAAGGGCACTAGATAGCATAGTTCAGGTAATTGGTCTCGGACTGTAGGGGCTTTGACTTTTAAGCATCAAACCCAACTTTTAAGCATCAAACCCAGCCCTGATTGTTAGTGATCAAAAGCTATTTCCATAAAGTGGTTGCTTATTGACCTTTGTAAAATGATGTGGTGATCTCATTACAAAAAATATCACCATAACTGGTAGCAATTGGCATCCTTGTTGGTGATCTTGGTAAAGAGGCCAAGAAATGAAAGGACAGGGAGACAGGGCTACCCTCTTGTGATTAGATGTCAGCTCTCCATATCGGGGCTCAGGCATACTGGTGGAGCAGTATGAAAAAGCTTGCTCTGCTGGATCAAGGATATTCCTATTCTGTGGATAAATTACTTTTCACAGCTGTCAATGCAGCACCTTTCAATCTACTAACGTAACTAAAAAGTGAACATCCAGTTATAAGTTAAACTTGAGCTATCATTCTAATATTCTAAAATTTCAAAATGAAAGCATTCCATTCCTGTGGGAGGATTTGTTAGCTCAGCCCTTCTATCATAATCGCAGAGAACTAATCTACTAAGGGATGGAAATTTTAGGGAAAAAACTTCTTCCCTCCTCACATATATTGTTTTTCTCAATTATTTTACATCAAATGTAAACATAAAGGGGTTAATTCTGATCTCACACTGGTGAGAATCAGGACTAACCTCAATGAAGTCAATGGAAATACACTGATGTAACATTAGAATTACCAAGTATAATGAGTATAATTCTTAAATTGTATGAAGATCCTCAACAGAATTGTGGTCTAAATTAGGGTATTGTGCTTATAAAAAAACCCCCAGACATTGTGGGCCCTTCTGAAAACAAAAAAAAATACAAATTATTATAATAATTAAAGGAAAACAAATCAGTGGTAGAGATGTCACCAGAGGAAATTAATCTGCAGCTGAGGAACTGAGAACAAATGGCATTACTAAAAACATTTCTTCAGAAGTTATCTCCAATATAATAACTGTTTTGGACACCTGATCTGGGAAATTGGAGAGGAAGAGTGAATTTAATCAACAAGAAATTCTCTAGGTACTTCATCACCAGGACCCGTTAACAAGGTACAAGGACATATTTCTGGCCTGAAAGACACAAAAGTTTAGTATGAGATAAGCATAATCAGGCTAAAATGCAATTAAAAAAAGAACTTTCATTATAACTGGACAACACAAAAAACAACCGATTTCTCCTGTTTTTGCAGCACTAAGATTTTCTGAAGGAAATGATATGAACATACATCAGCTTCTTTGACAAATGGCTCCTTAAAAATAGAATAAAAACTACACATTGAGAGAACATATCAAAGAGCTAGTGCAAGTATGCCTAAATGAAGAATCTGAAGCAGCCCTGGGTTATTGGTATGTTCTTTCTGTTGGTCTTCGAAGGGTCACAGAATTTTCCTGCTATTAAGAGTGGCTTAAAGACCCCCTCATTTGTTGAGTTTGACACATTTTGATATTTCAATGGCATTTTTGTGAAGGAATGTGATGGGGTGTATAAACCCCACACTGGGGAACCAAGGGTTAGCGAGCTACTCTTGGCTCCAAAGGCCCCACCCAGCCACACCTGGTGGGCATGCTCACAATGGAAGCAGTGCTCAAAAGGAAGTGGTCCAGGTCAGTCAAAACAATGGAGCAGTCCTATGCTCTTAGCTCCTGCGGAAAGGCTACTGGTGCTCCATGCTGCCAGGACCAGACTCCACTACCGAACCACTGCATGCCCTTATGGAGACAGGGGATGGTGGGCCACAACTGATGGAGAAGAGCTTCCAGACCACTGCCAGGGAGACTCCTCCCCCGGATTTGGTGAGTCCATAAGCAGATGCTGATATGACTTTGGAGGGGCAGAGGCCATGCTAGCAAGTAACCCAGGGAGTAGGCTTGGAGCAACCACTCCAGGCCACATATCTAAGTGCCAGTCATAGGGCCAGGGCGAGGCCATGTTCCACTACCACTTGCCCTTCAGCCTCTTGCCAGTAGACAACACTACCAGCCACAACGGACTTGGAGTTTTTTGCCACAAAAATAAAGTACTTTTTGAACATTATGTACAAACGGTTTTGGGATTTTCTGGAGAAATCTCTCAAGACAATAATATCCTTTCTAGTTTATAAAATAGACCAGATTTCCATTGGAACTGGAAAAGGTTTCAGAGGCTTCCCAGAAAGCTATTATTGCTCCAAGGAAATTAGGAAAATCAATAACAAATCCTTGTGATCCTGATCCTGCAAAGACTTACACATATGCTTACCTTGATACACTAAGAGTCTCACTTCAAAGAGACTTCTCACAGTGCATAAAGTTATGCATGTATGTAGGTGATTACAGGATCAGTTTTGTGAGTCTCTAGGAGTGGAACTCCAGATGGATAGCTGAACAGGAGTTTCTCCATCTCATTATGTTCAGAGTATGAGGATAGGCATTTTAATCTAATCTGTGGGTTAGCCATTCAGGTCAGGTGGTTTCTATCATCTTAACTCTCAGTTATGGGAAATGGGTAGTTAATTTCAGAAAAGGGAGATGGCTTGTACATCAAAAGCAAGATATAGACAATATAAGAGTTAGATCCTTTTTAATAGTTTAACTTAGAAGCACTGACCTTTCTAGAGGTTAACAGAGATGCTAGTAGGGTTTGTGTGAAGTAAATCACAGGTTGGATTCCATCTCACTAGTGGTAAAATTAAGAAAAAAATTGAGTTCTGGGATATAAATAGCTCCAAATAATAGATGTCCTCTCTGATTTGGGGAAAATAAGTTTGGGGCCTTAGATTTACTTAGGTGGTCCCAGACCAACTGTTCAGGGTTTCCTGGTACATCCCATTACAAGAATGTTAATAAAATTCATGGACGATATGATGAGAGAGCAACATGAAAGTAGTGTCACTGAAAGAAACCTCATGGTAATAATGGACAACAACTTGTGAGTCCAACATGAATTTGTAATGGAATTGACAACAAAAAAGCAAATGTCATTTTGGGTTGCATAGACATGATGTCACTGAGCCAAGAGATAGTCTTTCTATTTGACCACATCTGGAATGCTGAATTCATTTCTGGCAACCTAAGTAATAGACCTATTGAGCTAACAAGAGTCAAAAAATGGACAACAGAAAGGATTAGGAGGCTGGAGGGACTGAAGGGATAACTAACATGCAAGGGGACAGGATAGCAGTTTAGAAACATATGAAGAAAGAGAGAGAAACTTTTGGGTGCTGTAGAAAGTATAACTAGGAGCAATGGAATGAAATTCAGAAAGGGAAAATGTAGGGTGAACATCAGGAAGAATTTCTAGACAGAGATCAATTAAAACTGGAGTAATCAACCAAGGGCAGCAATTTAAACCCCATAGAGCTAGGTGTGACATTCCCCTCTGGTGTTATCTGGACCCATGATCTGCTCGGTCACTCCAATCCTTGATTCTGGGATCCAGCCTTACCCTGCTCTGCTGTGAGAACCCCCACTCCTGGGCTGTTCACGCACAGCTTCTGGCAGGAAAGCTGCTCCTTGGATTGTGCAACCGAATGACACTAGCCAATATCTCCAGTCCCAGACACAACCCTAGGAACCTCCGTCTTGCAGAGTCCAGTAATGCCTGCTGGACACTGCAAGCTTATATGAGTTTGTCAGTTTAACAAAGAAATTGATATGTACCAGGCTTGTTATCCCAAGGGGAGTCTCAGACATGCATCAAACCAAACACACTGCTTCAGGTAGAACAAACAGATTTATTAACTATAAAGATAGATTTTAAGTTATTATAAGCCAAAGCATAACAAGTCAGAGTGGTTACCAAAATAAAATAAAATATAAGCACACAGTCTAAACTCTCAACCCTATTAGACTGGGCAGCAACTAGATTAAGCAGTTTTTCTTCACCCCACTGGATATCGCAGTCCTTAATATACAGGTTCCTTAAACCTGGGCCAATCTCCTGTGCTGGAGTCTTGTCTTCTTCTCAGTGTCTTGGTTGCTTGCAGCATAGGTGTGGGCAGGAGAAGGGCCCAGTATGCGTCCACAGTGTCTGTTTTATACCCTCAGTCCATGTGCTTGGAGAGCACAAGTCCAGGCATGTCTGGTGGGGGTGGGCATTGCTGAGTCATCCAGCAAGGTTGAGCAATTCCTGGGTGGCCTCTTGCAGGGGAGTCATTGCATTGTAGCTCCCTTGCTGGACAATGGCTGTTGATGGGTTGTTTGAAACCCTGCCCGGGTGTTGCTTACTTTCTTTGCTGTTGCCTCTGGAGAGCTAATATCTGGCTGATTCCCCAATTACAGTATGCTTTGGTGACCACCATACAACACAATTCTCATAACTTCATATGCATTAATGATACACATATATGGATAGAGAAATGACTTTCAGCAGATCATAACCTTTCCCCTGATACCTTACAAGGCATGCTCTATATGTAAGATCACGATTATATGAAAACGAGGAATATGGGGGTTACACTACACTCCCCCAAGGTATAGAATGTCACACTAGGGTCTGAAAACTATACTAGACAAAACATAACTATATAAGTGAGAACAATCTGGCATTGACGGGGAGATGGCCAAATTGACGTAATAGTTCTTTTTTTCAATTTGTGTACATTTGGAAGAATGTATGGAGGTTACGGTGTGTCATTAATTCTTATATAAACCAGCCTACTGTAGAAAGTTCCAAGCTCTCTAGCTTGGATGCAATCTTTCCCAAAAGGATATCCTTTCCAATCCCAGTAATCTTAGGGCTGGTCTACACTAACCCCCCAATTCGAACTAAGATACGCAACTTCAGCTACATGAATAACGTAGCTGAAGTCGAACTATCTTAGTTCGAATGAAAACGTACTTACCCGGGGTCCACATGCGGCGCGCAGGCTCCCCCGTTGACTCCGCCTACTCCGTTCGTCGAGCTGGATTACCAGCGTCGATGGGGGAGCACTTCCTGGTTTGAGTTATCGCGTCTAGACAAGACGCGATAAATCGAACCCAGAACATCAATCCGACGCCTCCGATCCAGCCGGTAAGTGTAGACCTACCCTTAGAGAGGAGGCACACAAGATATTCTTTGCTAGTATTTGAGATATATTTTCCCAGAACCTTTTGAGTAATTCAGAATGAAAAAGCACACATTACATTATTACTGATCCTAAATTTATCTGAGATGTCTCAAAAAAATGCTAGGTACTGTGGTATTATATATGCTTCATGCAAAGAGGTCTTCCCTTAGTATTGCAAATAGGTCTTCCCTTATTATTTCTGTTTGACTACTATTTTCAAGCAGCGAGCAAGGAGGGGAGGAGGGAAGAGGCGTGGATGGGAGCGGAGCCTCGGGGGAAGAGGTGGGGCAGGGGCAGGGCCTCAGGGGAAGAAGTGGGGCCTCGGGGGGGAAGGGGCCTGGCAGGGGAGGTTCTGGCACCCCTGCTGGAGTGTCCGGTTTTTAAATGTTACCAAGCTGGCAACCCTAGTGGAGAGCTGAGCCCAGCCAGTCCTGCAGGACAGAAGCTGCAGAAGCTGCTGTTATGATATGCATGGTGTCCTTCTTTATTACTTATTCCATTAATGTGTATATTGTAGATCATGGGTACGAAATATTTAGTAAGCCAGATGTTTTTTACATTAAAACTATTTCCGGGATCGTAACAGGCCATCAAGGTTTACAAATGGGTCCTGAGTGCAAAAAGGTTGAGAACCACTGGTCTAGATCTCTCAGAGTTGCATATACCTACAAGAAGAAATTAGTTTTTAAACAACAGATATGGGAAATGCTAGGAAATAGATAAAACTGTATTATCTGATCATGCCCCTGTGTTCTTAGGGTTTAATACAGAAGTAAACAACCATAAATTGGAAAAGACATGAGGGTATTTAATAATATACTATAGAGGATTCCCTTTTTACAGACAGTATCAAGAGTGATAGGTTATTGAATTCAATAACCTGAAATACAATACTTCCCCCTTTTTGTTAGAGGTATAACAGCCAGTTGGTGGGGAGAATCAAACCTGGAATAAGATAAAGCCCCTGTGTAAAGTTCCTGGGTGGAGTGGGGAAGTGGTTAAATTACTCAAACTTTAGAAATATCTTCATTTAAATTTAAATATAAAATCCTTTCTTCAAACCTTAGTTTGGAAAGATAGCAAAATATCCCCTTATATTTGCTGGACCTGGATGCCCTCTTTAAGATTAACTGGTTAACTAAAATGTAATCTCCTACCCATATTCTCTATTCCGTCTCTTCCAACTGCTTTAAAAAATGTTTTCTCAGAACAAACAATAAGATATTTTCACACTATTTCTGGAAAGCTAGAAAGCTGTATGTTATTTTTACAAAGCTGCAGCTTCCCAAGCAATTAGGGACTTAAAAACTCTGATATCAGATGTATTTTATGGTGGCCGTAGGCTATAAAGGAACAGCGGCCTCCAACACATACCTCCATTTCCTCCAAATCACACTCTTACATACACACAATCTTAATCACTGTCTCACCTCCATTTCCTCTAAATCACACAGAGGTAGTGTATGTGAGTATTGTGTGTGGTTCTATGGAAGAAGCAGAAAGGAGTTTATTGTGGAGGTAAGACAGTGACAGAGTTTGTACTGAATGTGTGGTAAGGTAAGTTAACTGAGTTTGAGGTAGATGTTAATGCTGCCTTAGCTAGTGATTTCCTAGACTTTCAGTTCCCAGACTGTCGATTAATCGTAGTTAAGTCATGCACTTAATTTTAAAAAAGTAATCACATTTTTAATTGCACTGTTAAACAATAGAATACCAGATGAAATGTATTAAATATTTTTGGATGTTTTTCTACATTTTCAAATATATTAATTTCAATTACAACACATAATACAGAGAGTACACTGCTCACTTTATATTATTTTTATTACAAATATTTGCATTGTAAAAATGATAAACAAGAAACAGTACTTTTCAGTTCATTTCATACAAGTACTTTAATGCAATCTCTTTATCGTGAAAGTGCAATTTACAAATGTAGATTTGTTTCTTACATAACTGCATTCAAAAACAAAACAATGCAAAACTTTAGAGCCTACAAGTCCACTCAGTCCTACTTCTTGTTCAGCCAATCACTAAGAAAAGCAAGTTTGTTTACATTTACAGGAGATAATGCTGCCCTCTTCTTATTTTAAATGTCACCAGAAAGTGAGAACAAGCGTTCACATGGCACTTTTGTAACCAGCATTGCAACCAGTATTTACGTGCCAGATATGCTAAACATTCATATACCCCTTCTTGCTTTAGTCACCATTCTAGAGAACATGCTTCCATGCTGATGACACTCATTCAAAAACATGTGTTAATTAAATTTTTGGTTTAACTCCTTGGGAGAGAATTGTATGTCTTCAGCTGTGTTTTACCCGCATTTTGCCATATATTTCTTGCTACAGCAGTCTCCGATGATGACCCAGCACATGTTGTTCGTTTTAAGAACACTTTCACTGCAGATTTCACAAAACGCAAAAAAGGTACCTGTAGCGAAGTGAAGACTCATTGGTGCGGCACCTCCTGTTAGTCATCTGGGAATTAGCTCTTTTTCAGCATACGAGCACCCTCTGCAGGCTGGTGTTTCACCTGCTGCTGGCCCCATGTCCCTCCCAGACTCCAGTGCCCTTTACCTCGGGGTTCTGTCCCAGAAGTATCCCCACTCTCTGGGTCTCCCCTCACAGGGGAACCACCAACCCTCTAAGCTCACCTTGCCTCAGTGGCTATTGCTAGTCATCACCTAGCCCCCACTCAGTGGGGCAAACTGCAGTCTGTCATGGCCACTCATCATTGGCAAGGAGGTTGGACCAGCTGCCTCTGCCTAACCCCGGGCTGCACCTCTGTAACTCCAGTATCTGTTTTAGCCTTTAGCAAGGCCTGCAGCCTAGGGATTTGCCAGGCTGGCGCTCCCCAGCTCCTCTTGCCTTTCCCCAGCCCTGCTCTGCTTCCAGTACCCTTTTCTCCCAGGCAACTAGGTCCTTCTCCCTCCAAGGCTGGAGAGAGGCGGACCCACTCCTCCCCGAGCCCTTATAACAGGGCCAGGTGTGTCCTGACTAGGGCGTGGCCCCAGCTGTGGCTGCTTCCCCAATCAGCCTAGCCTTTTTTCTAGGAGTGAGGTAACTGCCCGCTACAGTACCAACGTGAGAATTTTAAAGATTGCTACAGCATTTGACACAAGGTTTAAGAATCTGAAGTGCCTTCCAAAATCTGAGAGGAATGAGGTTTGGAGCTTGCTGTCTTAAGTCTTAAAAGAGCAACGCTCCTATGTGGAAACTACAGAACTCGAACCACCAAAATGAAAATCAACCTTTTGCTGGTGGCATCTCACTCAGATGATGACAATGAACATGCGTCGGTTCGCACTGCTTTGAATTGTTATTGAGCAGAACCCATCATCAGCATGGACGCATGTCTTTTGGAATGGTGGTTGACGCATGAAGGGACATGTGAATCTTTAGCACATCACTCCACAGCAACCTCTGTTTGCAAGCAAGGCCAAGTAGTGAGGACTAATTGAATCCATCCAGCCCTCCTCAGCAAAATGGGGAGAGAGACTCCGATAGGGCCTAATTCAAAGTCCATTGAAATCAATCGGAAATTTTTCCACTGAGTTCAATGAGCATCGGATCAGGTCATTAGTATAATAATGGGAATCATGTAAGCACTGAGATTAGACAGATCCCATTAAAGACAGAAAACATGGACCTGTGTCTTCAGAATTCATATCTTTTTGTTTTGGCGAGTAAAGACCTTATTTTCCCAGAAAATGTTGTTTTTAAAATATGTTTTTTCATAATATTTTCTCCATAATATTTCCATTTTGGTGTAATATAATATGAGCTATTATATGAGAATTACAAAAATAAGCATATAACAAGCAATCTTAGAACAACTGAAGAAAGAGAAGTCAGCGGGGAAGTAGAATTTGAAAACATAAAACTAAATTTTTTCTTTGGCTATGCATACGGCACTCCCACCGAATTCAAGGGGATAATCTTGACCCAACAGTGTCAACAAGAAGTTAGAGGATTAATTAACTAGGGAAAAACCCCAAAATTCTTCTTAGAAGAGGGAAATCTGAAACACGTGAGGATAGCAGGTAAGACAGGTCAATTGATTAATGTAATTTCTAAAAGATGACACACAAATGCTTCTTATAACCATTATAATCTCTACCATTTTCCAACATTTACCTAAAGTTTATTTTAAGGGAAGCCTTGTTTTTAACAATCATCTTAAATCCTAGTAAACTGAAGAATTAATTAGCAAGCACAGAGGATCAGCAAACTAATGCTTTAGTCTGTTAAACCATCTGCTCAGGAGCACCCTGTTCAAATCTTGGCATTACTGGAGGATGGGTGAATAGATTTGTCTCTTATACTGAGTTACAAGTTGCAAGTCTTTGCTGATACTCTTTCCCTCCACCTCAACTCCCCAAGCACAGGGTAAAGAAAGATATAAGAGGTTCATAATTGATCAAATTTCTGTTATCAAAAAAGTTTTGACTGGACAGCTCAGTACTCAATTTGGCAGAAAAATCTCATTTTAAATATTTCTCTTGTGTTTCACATTGGATTATTCTGTAAAACATAAGTATATAAAAGGCCAGATTCACAGTATTCTCTGGTTGCTTTGTATTGCCCAGATGAAACAAAGCAGCTGTAAATCCATCTTAGTCAGCAAAACTGGTGCAAATGAACTGAAGCCCTCAAGTGAATCTGGCCCATAGTTTTGAAAATTGTTAATGCAATGTTATTGTTAAGATTTTAATGTGTGTTTTGACCAGATTATTAACCAAAATACACTGATCAGACTTTCAAAAGTCCTTGCTAGTGTAAACCCCATCTGTGGTTGAAGTCTGAATGTTAATTTTCTTTAATTTCAGATCACATTTTAGTTCTCAGGAAATGCAGGCACTTTCTGACATAAGGCAAGTCAGAGGCAAAATTAGGGAAGCAGCATAGAGCATTCCAGGAGCAGCTACTGAATCACTTTTATGGCTAAGCCTAAGAGAACTTTCCCGCACCTCGAAGGGTGCAGAATAACGAGGGCTATAATCCAAGTGACTAATGCAAGCAAGTTACGTAAAGGAGACTGTACGGCTCTTGGGAGGAAAAGAGAGTACTGACAGGGCAGTCATGTGCTGAAGTAAAAGCTATTCAAAGAATAAGGTTCACTCACCTTCAGATTCCCTAATTTGCTAAAGAAGATGGGAAAGATTCCTTATATATGCAAGGGGACGGTATGACCCTCAGTTGGCCGGAGCGGGCTTCTTTTCTCTTCAGCAGCAGCTGCCTCTCTTCAAATGCTCCTTTCCTTCTCTCTGAATAGCTATGCCTTTCTCAGAACTGGGGACATGTAACCAACAAAGCCTCTAAGCATAGGACATTCAGTTAAGATTCCCACCTGTTCCTCGTGCCCCATAACCTTAATCTCCTTGCTTGTGCTCGTGCATTATGGGCTAGATCTTTTCCTATTTAAATCAGTTGGCATTTTCCCCACGAACTTCAGTGGAGAAAGATCATGCCCTCTTATGAGGAGCTTAATTAGAAATCACTTTATGCTGGTCACTGTGCCATTATATTTCACAACAAATATTTTTTTGCCAATGGCTTTGCATTTAATTCCTTAAAGAGAGAGAGAGGGTGGGGTGGAAGGACGGACATTAACGGTGAATAGAGAACACAAGAAAAAAGACTGATTGGAGGGTTGCTTCTGTAGTAGACTGACCTTCCTCAGATAAATCTGTTGACCTTGGAGCTAATTTATGTGCTCACTTTGAGGAAAATTTTTCAGAACTTTAGAGGATATTTACATTATGCATATAGCTAACCTATATAACTGTGTGATTATATTATCATTACTCTTTTCCTCCCTCTCCTCCCATTGTTTGTCACACTCAATTGTTTTGTCTTGTTTCAAATTAGACTAAGCTTATCAGGGCAGGTAACATGTCTTTCTATGTGTTTGTTCAGCATTAGCATACAACTAGTACAAAAGGCCCCAACTTTTATTAAGGCCTTTGAGTAACACTGAAATAATAAAAAAGCCATTAAATATATAAATGATAAAATACCAAATAATATAAATGCTGTAAAAATAACTGACATTCATCCACAAATCCTGTGGTGCTCAGCATAGCTAAACTAATTACAGTAAGAAGGTATGCAGAATAACACTAGAAGAACTAATGTAATTTTGTAACAAATTTGGGGCAGGGACCTTGCCTTCCTACATGTTTGTAGAGTGCTTACATGTTGTTGGTCTAAAATAAATAAATGCTTATTATGTGTGCTGTGGTTGTTACTACCAACAAGCAGAACATGATCGATAATGCCCCCTTTTATGAGAAGGAGAATGATGTTGGCATTGAAAGGTTCCATTGCAGTTGTGAGTAGTCATTGAATGGGTAGCTGTGGGAGAGGGCGGAGAATACTGAGGAAAGCATAGTAACTGCAGTGAGAATACATTGCCATGTGAGACAGGGAACAGGCACTGAGGTTAATGAGAAGCAGAGATGGGAGGGGAGGAGGAAAGAGACTAAACTAACAGAACCAGTTAGAAATCTAAGGGTACGTCTACACTACAGAATTAGGTTGAAATTATAGAAGTCGATATATTAAAACCTGAATTTATGGAATCGATTGTGTGTGTCCCCACTAAAGAGCATTAAGACCATGAGGTCGATTGACTGTGTCCACAGTAGCGAGACTAGCATCGACCTTCGGAGCATTGCATTGCGGGTAGCTATCCCACAGTTCCCGCAGTCTCCGCCACCCATTGGAATTCTGGGTTGCGATCCCAAAGCCTGATGGGGCAGAAAACATTGTCGCTGGTGGTTCTGGGTACATGTCGTCAAGCCATCAAACGTCCCTCCCTCCCTCCTTGAAAGCAATCTTTTTCGCGCCTTGTCTCCGAGGTTTCCCTGTTTGCTACGGAAGCCTGCTCAGCTCACAATTACCGTACATCTCCAGCGTACGCCTGCACATTAGGTCTAGTGGGGATTCAATCACACTATAATACGGGCAGAGGGATAGCTCAGCGTTCTGATCGTTGGCCCGCTAAACCCGGGGTTGCGAGTTCAATCCTTGAGGGGGCCAGGAGAGCTTATTGTACCATCTGCAGCTAGAAGGGAAGGCGCCTAACCCTTGCTCACTGCATATTGTACTATCTGCAGCTAGAAGGAAATGAGCCTAACCCTTGCTCCCGCCTCCCTCCGTGAAAGCAACTGAGGGGGGAGCCAAAAATCCTTTCGCGCCTTTTTTCATGCGGGCACCATATTGCTGACACCATTGTTATCCACCCGCCGCTTCTGCTCCCACTCTGCTGTCCTGCAAACAGCATACCAGGGAAAGCATGGAGCACGATCAGATCACCGCAACTG
Source organism: Chelydra serpentina (assembly GCA_037349315.1). Taxonomy (NCBI): domain Eukaryota; kingdom Metazoa; phylum Chordata; order Testudines; family Chelydridae; genus Chelydra; species Chelydra serpentina. Next base: position 43,622,675 of record JBAIAC010000001.1, read on the forward strand.
TTATCGCCGTTATGAACACCACGCGCATTGTCCAGGAGTATATGGAGAACGAGAACCGGGAGCTGCTAGAGCAACAGGAGACGAGGAGGGGACAGCATCAGCCTGAGGACAGTGATGAGGACATGGACACAGACCTCTCTCAAAAAAGGCCCCCCCGCAAGGTGGACATCATGGTGGTAATGGGGCTCGTTGATACAGTGGAACGCCGATTCTGGGCCCGGGAAACAAGCACAGACTGGTGGGACCACATAGTGCTGCAGGTCTGGGATGAATCCCAGTGGCTGTGAAACTTTCGCATGCGTAAGGGCACTTTCATGGAACTTTGTGAGTTGCTTTCCCCTGCCCTGAAGCGCCAGAACACCAAGATGAGAGCAGCCCTCACAGTAGAGAAGCGACTGGCGATAGCCCTGTGGAAGCTTGCAACGCCAGACAGCTACCGGTCAGTCGCGAATCAATTCGGAGTGGGAAAATCTACAGTGGGGGCTGTTGTCATGCAAGTAGCCAGGGCGATCACCAAGCTGCTTGTACCAAGGGTTGTGAGTCTGGGAAATGTGCAGCTCATACTGGATGGCTTTGCAGCAATGGGGTTCCCGAACTGTGGAGGGGCGATAGACGGAACCCATATCCCTATCTTAGCACCGGACCACCACGCCAGCGAGTACATAAACCGAAAGGGTTACTTTTCAATAGTGCTGCAAGCACTGGTGGATCATAAGGGACGTTTCACCAACATCAACGTGGGATGGCCGGGAAAGGTACATGATGCTCGCATCTTCAGGAACTCTGGTCTGTTTCAGCTGCTGCAGCAAGGGACTTTCTTCCCAGACCAGAAAATAACCATTGGGGATGTTGAGATGCCCATAGTTATCCTTGGGGACCCAGCCTACCCCTTAATGCCATGGCTCATGAAGCCATACACAGGTAGCCTGGACAGTAGTCAGGACCTTTTCAACTATAGGCTGAGCAAGTGCAGAATGGTGGTAGAATGTGCATTTGGCCATTTAAAAGCTCACTGGAGAAGTTTATTGACTAGGTTAGATCTCAGCGAAAACAATATTCCCATTATTATTACTGCTTGCTGTGCGCTCCACAATATCTGTGAGTGTAAGGGGGAGACGTTTATGGCGGGGTGGGAGGTTGAGGCAAATCGCCTGGCCGCTGGTTATGCGCAGCCTGACACCAGGGCTATTACAAGAGTACAGCAGGGTGCGTTGCGCATCAGGGAAGCTTTGAAAACCAGTTTCATGAATGGCCAGAATGCTGTGTGAAAGTTCTGTTTTTCCCCAGTAATGAAAAGCCCCGCCCCTTCATTCACTCTACTTCCCTTTACCCAAACCGCCCTGCCCTCCTCCCCTCGGTCACCGCTTGCAGAGGAAATAAAGTCATTGTTGCTTAAAAATCATGCATTCTTTATTAATTCGTAAAACACAGAGGGGGAACTATGGGGGTAACTGCCACAGTCTCCCGGGATAGGTGGTGGAGGAAGGGAAGCACCAGGATGGGTGGTGGAGGAAGGGAAGCACCAGGATGGGTGGTGGAGGAGGGGATGAGGGAAGGACAAGGACACTCAGCACTTTAAAACTTATTGAATGCCAGCCCTTTCTTGCTTGGACTGTTCTCTTGGCTTGAGTGGCTGGGTGCACGGAGGCCACCCAAACGCGTTCTTGGGCGTCTCGGGGATGAGGTTATGGGACTCGGGAAGGAGGGCTGTTGGTTACACAGGGGCTGTAGCAGCGGTCTGGGCTCAGGCGGCCTTTCCTGAACCCTACGCCTGTCCTCAGCCATAAGCTGGAGGATTTCCGTTTGATCCTCCAGTAGCCTCAGAATTGCATCCTGCCTTCTCTCTGCACGCTGACGCCACCTACTCTCTTCATCCCGCCGCTGTCTCTCTTCATCCCGCCAGTCATTGTCTTCAGCACGCCACTTGTCCGTGCGATCAAATTCTGCCTTCCTGGACTCCGACAGTGTCTGCCTCCACGCATTCTGCTGGGCAGCCTCAGTGTGGGAGGATTCCATGAGTTCTGAGAACATATCGTCTCGATTCCTTTTTTTTTTACTTCTAATCTTCGCTAGCCTCTGGGACGGTGATGAAAGGGGTGGCGTTGAAACATTTGCAGCTGCGGGAGGAAACAAACGGGAGAGGAGTAGTTTAAAAGACACATATTAGAGAACAATGCTCCAAACATTACATATCACATGTGCATTTGGTCCAAGGTTGCACTTTGCCTGTTATATTGAGGGTCTGCCGGTTTGCTGTGAGAGATCACACAAGCAGGTCCGGCGGGCAACAGAATTCGGCTTGCAGACAGCCATGGTAAGACACAGTCTATAGGCTTCTTTAACCTTCATAACATGTGGGATTGTTTTTAAACAGCAACCCCCTCATTTCCCATAAACATCCTTTGGGCTGGCAATTTAAAACAAACAGGTTGGCAATTGAAAAGGGAGGGGAGGCGGTTTTCGGGATAACATCCAGCGCGAACCTAATCTACACGCCCCCCCCCCCCCCAACACAGACACACATCCAAGATGTTCGCTGTTCCCCCTCCCCCCACCGCGTGGGTCACAGCGGGGAAGATTTCCGTTCAGCCACAGGCAAACAGCCCAGCAGGGACGGAGCCCCTCTGAATACCCCCTTAATAAAATTCCCCTATTTCAACCAGGTGACCATGAATGATATCACTCTTCTGAGGATAACACAGACAGATAAAGAACGGATGTTGCTTGAATGCCAGCAAAAACCAGGACCATACGCCGCCATGCTTTGCAAAGCACTGATTCCAGACTACGTGCTACTGGCCTGGCGTGGTAGAGTGTGTTACCACGGAGCACAGGATAAGGCTGCCCTCCCAAGAAACCTTTTGCACAGGCTTTGGGAGTACATCCAGGAGATCTTTCTGGAGATGTCCCCGGAGGATTTCTGCTCCATCCCCGAACATGTTAACAGAGTTTTCCAGTAGCAGTAGCTGTACTGGCTACGAATTAATCATTAAACACGATTGCTTATAAAACATGTATTACTTTCACAGAGGTACACTCACCAGAGGTCCCTTCTCCTGCATCGAGCACGCCTTGGGAGGGTTCGTAGGTTACTGGCTCCAGGGTGACAAAGAGTTCCTGGCTGTCAGGGAAAAGGGCTTCTCTGCTTCCTTGCTGTGTCTGTGTGCTATTTACAGCATCATTATCATCATCATCATTCTCCTCTGTGGTTTCTGATGATCCACATACGGAGTCAAACCACATGGGTGGGTCAGTGGTGGCTGCACCTCCTAGAATGGCATGCACCTCATCATAGAAGTGGCATGTCTGGGGCTGTGACCCAGAGCGGTTGTTTGCATCTCTGGTTTTTTGGTAGGCTTGCCTGAGCTCCTTAATTTTAACGCGGCACTGTTGCGCGTCCCTGTTGTAGCCTCTGTCCTGCATGCCCTTGGAGACTTTGGCATATGTATTGGCGTTTCTTCTTTTGGACCCTAGCTCTGCTAGCACGGTTTTGTCTCCCCATACAGCGATCAGATCGAGTACCTTACGCTTGGTCCATGCTGGAGCTCGTCTTCGGTTCTGGGACTCCATCAAGGTCACCTCTGCTGATGAGATCTGCGCTCACCTGCAGCTCACCACGCTGGCCAAACAGGAAATGAAATTCAAACGTTCGCGGGGCTTTTCCTGTCTACCTGGGCGGAGCATTCGAGCTCAGACTGCTGTCCAGAGCGGTCAGATGTTGCACTGTGGGATAGATTCAGGAGGCCAATACCGTCAAATTGCGTCCTCACTAAGCCTACATCGATTCGGCAATATCGCTTTAAGCGCGAATCCCCTCGTTGGGGGTGGAGTAGCGAGATCGATTTTAAGAGCCCTAGAAGTCGATGTTAAGGGCTTAATCGTGTGGATGGGTGCACGGATCAATTGAAATAACGCTAATAAATTCGACCTAAACTCGTAGTGTAGACCAGGGCTAAGTGACAGAGAGACTGTAAAATCCACCTGAACACACCAATCAGCTCGTATCTCTCAATGCATTGTGGGTGTCTGAGGAGGTGGAATCGGTACCACTCTATGTTCCTTCACCCTACAAATAAGCTCATTCTTATCCCTAAGAATCTAGTTATCATGAGGAGAAGAATTTGTGTGTATGTAACAAGAAAGGGGATTCAGAGTCACATGCCAATGGAAGTTGAGGACATTTAGCACCTCACAGGATCAGACTCACTATATCTACGGTGCCGTCTAATTACACAAACAAATCATATTTGTCTAAAAAAATTTAAGCATTGTTTTTGCAAACAACCCCTATAATTGAAAGTAATTAGATTTTTTTTCCAGTTTATGCATTTGGCAGCACAAAAATGTATAGTGAATATCATTGCTTTGCCTGCCAGTCATTTCCCCCTATTACCGGTGTGGGTCTTTCATATCACAATAGGGAAACTAGTCATATGTGATTGTTAAACCACATAACATGGGGAACTCAAGGGCAAGTGTAGTAATTTGAGCTACTATGTATTCATTCCTTAAATGACTAGATTTTAAGTTAACCCTGTCCTTTTAAATGTGTTCGTGCATGAAAATATCGAGTTATTCCTATTTATTTCCCCATGCTGCCAATAGTAGTGTAAAGCTATTTTAGAAGTATTTTCCTAACTTTCCTTTTTAATACCTTGTCAACATTTCCTTGTTAGGCACATTGCCCCTTTACCTTTTTTACAATCCTCACTATTTTAGTTTAAAATCCTCACAACTGACATCGTTAGTCTCCCAGCAATGAAGGGGGATGAGACTGAAGTGGAATCCATGCAACCTGCACAGCCCCTTCTTGCGACAGCGAAAAGACCAAATGCTTTGCAGACACAACCCTCTCCTCTAAATACCACATTCTAAGCCACCTGTTTACTGTCAGGATTAATCTATATATCTAGCCTGTCACTGTGGGATCTCAGTACTCCACAAATGTATTAAATTGAACAGAAAGAGAGCTTCCATCTTTGTCTCTCAGTACCGGCAAAATTTCCAAAGAGATTACCTGCCACAGTCTTCTCCTTTAGCTTCTGGTCCAGCGTCCTGAAGTTATAAATGATAATTTTAATCTTTGTCTCAGACATATTGGTGTTTCCAATATGGATGACAATGAATGGGTTCTTTTCAGATGCTTCCATGTCCCTATTTGTGTAATGTGTAACATCACAGCTTCCCACTCTTAGGGAGTTAGCATATAGACCAAATTTTTTGCAAGTGGGATAAGTGCAATAGATCAGCTATAGCAATTTGTTCACCAACAAGATCTGTAATTTCCATAGAGTTATGCTATCCTCATACAATTCACCTTTTCATTGATATAATGTGTCTCTTCCCCATATATCATTAATATGTACACTAAGTTTGAGTAGCTAATCTGAAAATAATGTTACTTCTTCAGAAGTTATGCCATTGTTATTAAATTTTCACAGTAGGCACACTACAGCCATATTATTTCCAAAGTAGATATATCACTAAAAATAGTTATTAATCAAGGGGCTCATTTCTACAAAATTTATAGTGAGTAATACCTTACTCTGTGAGAAATCCCACTTAAATCATGGAGCAGGGTAATACTAATCAAAATAGTGGTGGCATAATCAGGCCCCAAATGAAAAAAAATTGTATTAATGAGAAATGTAGTTTCTGTAAACTGTTGTATAGCAAATCTTTTCTGAACCACACACTTTACAATCCACACAAATAAAAAAAAATCAGATTAGAATCAGGCCCACTGAGCTCAATGAGACTACTTGTAGAACAATTATTCATGCAAATAATGCTTACTTATGTATGTAAAGCTTTGCATGGTCAGACCCTTAGCAAGACTTATAAACTTTGCTATTTCCAAATGAAGTATTCAAACATGCCAAGGATACTTGTTGATGGGGACTAAGAGCTAGATCCAAAAAGGGACTTAGGTTTTGCAACATTCAGCAGTGTAGCACCTTTTATGCACCTTGCCCCCCCAGATCAATCCACAGTGTAGTTAGGTGTCCTGGCTCCCTATACATGAGCAGAGTTGGGTGTATAAGAATGGGATCCACAAATGCCAGCATACTGAGCAGGGAGCCACCTAACCTAGCCTGAAGGAAATGCCAAGGGCAGGGGTTAGGTCCAGGCCAGAGGCAGGTACCTATTTCTGCTTAGGAGTCTCTGAACCCTCTCCTGGAGTTAGGTGCCTTAATTATTTTTTGCAAGAAATGCTAGGAGGAGCAGCCCTCCTTATAACTCTTAGCCCAATGTTTGGAGGCACTCACCCACAATGTGAGAGACCCAGGTTCAATTTCCCCCCTCTGTCTGATGTAGAAAAGGAATTTTAACATTGCTTTCTTACCTTGTAAGAGTGCCTTAACCACTGGGCTATGGGGTATTCTAGGGCAAGTCTCACTCAATCTCTCCTGTTGAAGCTGTTCCACTGTACATAAATAATTAAAATATGCATTGGGTTAGAGAGAGACCCCAGTTTCAGTCCCCTGTGAGCCCATGTCCCAGGTGAGTGCTGTAGGCATGGAGCTAAACGTTATAAGGGGAGGGGGGGCACCACCTCCACATTCTCCTCTGGCTGTTTTGTGTGGGGTTACACTTTTTGAGAAAGTCTACTGGGCTGGGCCCAACAGGTGAGACAGATGGAGCAGCACCTCTGAGGACTCTAATAGGGGAAAATCAGATGCCTAAGGACTTCAGGCACCTACAGAATTAGGCAGCAGTTGAGTAAGGATTTAGAAGATCTCACAGATGCCAAAAGTGGCAATTAGGCAATTAAGTTATTTTGTAGATCTAGCCCTAAATCCATGATTAATCTGAATTTTTAAAAGGCAGTTATCTAAATACAAAATGATAATTTTTCAAAATGCGTTAACTCATGAACAACCCCTTTCCCTCTCTGGGATAGATCAAGAATATTCTAATGGAATCTTACCAAACAAATTCATATTTAGGCTAAAAGTAAATACAAGAAATTTTAGCCCACAGTCTTTTTTTCAGAAACGTGTAAGTTAATGTAATTAAATAAATATAATAAAATGCTTCTCATTAAAGAAGAAAAATGTTTTCCTCATCAATAATGAAAGTGTCATTACTGCAGCATTTTGGGTTTTTCATTTTAAAATATGAAGCAAATGTGGTTTTATGTTGGAACTTCTAGGTTATTTATACAAAGTAGCCATGAACAAAATTACAGAAAGTAATTAAAATAGGCATCTTTTACAAAATAAAAGAAATAAACTAAGATATCTATTTTAAATGTATCTATTTTACTAGTGTGGAATTTATCATTGCAAATGGCAGAGATTAGTATTTGAAAATAAGGCACATCTACTTAGAAACAGAAGGTGACATTCTGACTCTATTGACATCAAATGACATTAACTTAAATGGGACAAGGATTTCACTCAAAAAGTTTGCCCTTTGAATACTTGCCACTGTGGAGAAGGGTCCTTATTACCCTGAAATTGTAGGATATGAGATAGTGTTAAAATAAATTATATGATGGAGTTTGTCATGGGACAAAGACCAAAAAGAACATACGGCATGCACTGAGACACAAAGGCTTGAACTCCAGGATAGGAGCTCCACACACATTGCTCATTTGAAACTTCAGGTGTTTTGAATTTGAAGGGCTGCTGACTGGCTCTCCAAAAGAGAAGGATCAAAATCAGAGAGCAGTTTGGTGAGCCAGACTGTAATCAGGAAGGGAAGAACTGCTGTGGTCTCATAAAATTAGCCTTTCCCTCTGAAAAAATAAGTAGAAGTAATACTGAAAGCTATTGTTTATGTTATGTTTACTCTGGTTAAATACAAGTTTAGTAGTTTTTCAAAGCCAGAAATTGTAGGTATGGTCAATCAGTAGGTTGTGAAGACATCTGTACAGCCCTCAGAATCAAGTTAGATAAAGCAGAAAGGATTGCTGAATATTCCCAATCAAGTTGTAGCAGAGTGGCTGCTTGTTGAGTACCCCTTTATGGCCAGGAGTGATTTAGAGGCACTCTGTCCCTATTAGCCCCTACTTGTAAACTTCTTACTTAAGTACTCTAGATAGTCTCTATTGTGACTCTCAGCACCCCTTTCTCAGGCTAGTTTAATGTCATATAAAGTTCACACAACCTTAATCACAAAATAATCCAAATAGTTCTCAACAAAGTCCCAAAATCATAAACTTTGCCTGAAACCACCCCCCACCCCTCTCTTGCTAGAGCTCCACCCTCTTACCTTACACTCACACCCCCACATCATTCTCTCTACCTTTCTGCTATCTTTTATATTGGAATCGGGGCCGTATTAACCTTTTGTGGGCCCCCACGGAGGCAATAGAGTGTGGCACGGGGAGGTCAGTCCCCAGAGCGAGGGACCAGTCAGAGGCAATCGGGCATGGCATGGCAGGGGCAGCCCCGCTTCGCCCAGCACAAGGGCACTATTTACAAACCAGCAGTTGCCAGATGCACTGTGGCCCACCCGGCCCTATGCTGCCAGCATGCCCCTTCCCCTCAGGGGCAGACCCATGCCGCGCCACACAGCCCCCCAGCTTAACACCCCTTGACTCCCTATGGCCAGAGTCCCCCCCGGACCCACTATGTCGAGCACGCTCCCCAGATCCCCACACACAAATGCACAGCGCCCTGCACAACAACACCCCTGCCCACAACCCCACCACAACCACCCAGTACCCCCCACAGAACCCACACTCCCTAGTGCCCCAACAAACACATCTTCCCCACACCATCACAGCCAAGCACCCCCGCGATTCCCCCAAGCCCTTCTTCCTAGCTGCACTCACTAGCCCTTCTGGGAGGTGACTGTGTCTGCCGGGCTGAGCCGGCAGCGCAGCCAGGGCCGGTCCCAGGGCCAGGAATTGCTCTGGCCCCTCAGGAGTGGAGCGATCAACCAAGCCAGGGCCTTCCCCTGCCGTGCTCCCTCAAGACACACTTGCCTGGATGGACCCAGCAAAGCCCCCCCCACTGTTCCCGCCCCTTACACCTGGCTGAGACTGGCCAGGCTTCTACACCAGTCCCAAGTGGCTTAGCTTTAGGGAGACAGCTGGGGCCTCACAGGTGGTGGGAAGCAGAGACTGCCTAGAGCCAGAGTGCACTGGGGTCTGGCCAGGGGCCAGAGAGGAGCCGGGGGGCAGAGAGGAGCCCTTGGCCAGCCAGCGGGCAGACCGAGAGAAGTGGTGGTGGGCGGGGGGAGCCAGCGGGGTCTTGGGGCGCAGTGCAGGCTGGGACCGCTTCTGACCATAGGCCCCAGCCACTGGCCCCATAGTAAACCCGGCACTGATTGGAATCTCTGATTCCTCTCAGGAGGTACTCATCTTGTAATTGGGGCTGCCTTAGCCCTGGGCTTTCCAGCCTTTGGGCAAGCCATTCTGCTACATATGTGTCCTAAGAGGAAGATTAGAGGGATAAAAGGGCTACATTAGTGAGCCAATGACACTGGTATAGAACAAAGCATGCATCTAGGAAGGTGCAGGGTCTGACAGCTAGTCTACTAGTTATTGCCTATGCTCAAGCTTTGGGTTCTTTTACAGTTGCTTTACAACAAACAGAAGAGCAGTGTCCAGGGACTCTACCTTTGGTAAGTATTACAGCACATTAACAACCATAATAGGAATTTAATATATCTTAATAACCCTGATTATTAAAGTACATCAAAACAATAACTGCTATTGTGAACAGAAATAGTAACTAATGACACAGTCTATTCACTTCATTGAGGAGCTACTGAAAAAGAGGAAATCTCTCACTGCAGGAACTGAAGAAGGTAGCAATATATGGTGTATGCTTTTCTAGAAAAGTATATATTAATTAATGTAGGGAGTAGGTTTTGCTTTTCTCCTTCACAACTGAAGAGACAGCTGAATCTTGGTTACAGTCCCATGTGATTATTTAAGCCTTTCAGAGATCTCACCAGGTGCTCCAGCAAAAGCAGGAAACAAGGACCTGCAATTTCAATTTTTTTTTTTAAAGGCAGTCAAGTAGCAAGGAAAAGAAACACAACCCACTGTTTCCCATAAATAAATATTGTCCTTGCAGGTCACTTTTAGAACAAATGTTAGGATAAAGAAACACTGATCATACTAATAAAATGAAAATAAGAAAGAAAAACTTGTAGCACCTTAGAGACTAACAAATTTATTTCAGCATAAGCTTTCGTGGGTTAGTACCCACTTCATCGGATGCATTTCAATCAACATTTTTCCTTTTGGAGTGATAATAGATCCTTATATACAAGTCACTATCAATTGTAAATATAATGGATGTAGTTCAGCAGAAATGAAACTGCATACATATTATGCAAAACATTAAACTGATAGAATAAAAAGCAAAAGATAGCAGTATGTTCCCACAAAATGTATTTTAATGAAGCAGCAATCTACTGACCTATAGTCTTTTAGTCAATGGGATTAGATTCATAAGAATCACTCGTTCGAGTTAGTATTGCAGGATCAAGATCTGAGAAACAAATGTTTATATGCCATGTACATTGGCCAAACTGGACAGTCTCTACGCAAAAGAATAAACGGACACAAATCTGACATCAAGAATCATCACATTCAAAAGCCAGTAGGTGAACACTTCAACCTCTCTAATCACTCAATGACAGACTTTAAAGTGGCTATTTTGCAACAGATAAACTTCAAAAACAGGCTCCAACGAGAAACTGCTGAATTGGAATTAATATGCAAACTAGATACCATTACCTTAGGCTTAAATATTGACTGTGGGTGGCTCAGTCATTACGTTAATTGAATTTATTTCCCCTCCTTAAAAAACTCTTAACACCTATGTGTCAACTGTCTGTAATGTAATGGGCCATGTTGATTATCACTTCAAAAGTTTCTGATAACACTTCCTTTCAATTAATTAGCCTCTTAACATTGATATAGACACTCCCACCTTTTCATGTTTCTCTGAATGTATAAATATCTGATTACTGTATGTTCCATTCCATGCATCCGATGAAGTGGGTTCTTAACCCATGAAAGCTTATGCTGAAATAAATTTATTAGTCTCTAAGGTGCCACAGGTATTTTTCTTCTTTTCTTTTTGCTGACACAGACTAACACGGCTACTACACTGAAATCTTTATATATATTTTCAGTCAATGATCAAGGAGAACTTTAAGTGGAAAAAATTCTAGATCTTTCTTGGACATCCATTAGGATAAAATATATGTAAACACTGGAGAAACTAAGCAAGGAGCTAAAAATGATTATTTTAAAAGGTACAGATTTGAGATGTTCCACAGATGCCTCAACGAGAGTGAGTTTTAACATTTTTCCCTTGTGGTGTTACTGCTCCATTCTTCAAACTTTGTACAGCGCCAACTGTGCCATCAGTTCTCAGGGGAAGACAAGTGTTTTAAAGAAATGAAATAAAACTCAAAACATGTCCAGATTGGATAGCTCTTGTGCACTATAAACCACACAATTGTTATAGAAGAGTTTTCTTTTAAATTACAATTTAGAGAGAAAACAGGCAAATGGGGCAAGTAACACTATCGGAAAAAGCAGAGCTGTTATTAAAGAGATATAAATGTACTCCATATTTTACAGATCATAAGGAAAGTCCCTGTCCCAAAGAGCTTACATTCTAACTCAGAGAGGTGGTAGTACAGGGAATAGTTACGATACCATAACAAAGGCTCTTTGTTTTTAGTTTTTACCATTTTTTAACCAAAAAATTCTCAGGTTTTACAGAAGCCATTATTTGGTTTTCACCAATTTTCACCTGAATTTCAGAAATGCCAGAACTTCCCAGATCTGGCTCCGTGCTGTGGCAGGCAAGAGGGGCAGTTCGATCATCTGGGCCTCCATCTCTTCTTCTAGAGTGGGCCCTGAAGGAGAAGAGATGGGGGAGATGAGGGTACCCATCTCCTCACTCTGATTCTTCCATCTCTTCCACTTCTGGGCCTGCTCCAGAAGGAGAGAAGGCAGCTCCATAACTGCTTACTGAGTTGCTATTTACTTCGCCAGAGTGGGGAGCAAGGGAAGAAGTACTGGAATGACTTGAGCACTGGTGTATTACTATACACACACATTATCAGCTTTACAGATATGCTGATAACTATCTGTACAGCAAAGCAAATAAAGATTGGTGAATTACTTTTCAGGCTAAAATGGGCTGAAAATGAAAAACTATCTGATTTCCTTTTAGAACATAAGGGTTTATTTTGAAAGTTTAAAAAAACAAAAACAAGATCAGGAGAAGAGAGGGATAGTTACCTTGATATTTACCCCCAAAAGTGTGAGGTTAATTTTTTTTGGCCTCTGTTTTCAAAAAACTTGTAATAAACCTGAACAAATAGCTGAGAAATTGTAAACAACATAAAAGCAGAAAACAAAATGGCTTAACCATAAAGTGTAGAGATAGCAGGAGGGGGATGGTTATCCTTACATAGGGCGTGTAGGTAGAAATCTAAAGAACAAAATCCTAAAGCTAAGGAAACGTTCACCACTTGCTGGCTGGGTAACTTTAGCCACAGGTGCCTTTATGCCTGAAAAGGAAAATTGAAACCTAGGTGAACTTCTTCTAGCTCCAGCCCCAGAACCCTTCCCATGGGATGAGTTTCCACCCTAGATCCACCCCTCTTCCCTCCGCCTGCCTCTCCCCATCCTCCCCTCTGCCTAGCTCCTTTCCTCTCCAACCCTCCCAGCCTCTGGCTCTTCCTCCCCCAGGCTGTCTGTCAGGCCGGGTCGGTCAGGCGGTCTCCTACACTCACCTCAGCGCCCCCCCCCGCGCTCTGTCTGGCTCCCCCTCCCTCTCCTCCCCCCTCTGTCTGGCAGCCCCCCCCCAGTGCAGCGCTTCTCGCGAGAGCTGGGGGATGCCGCCGCCGGAGGGGGAGATACTCGAGGGGAGCCAGTGACGTTGGGAGTTTTCCCGAAAGTCAATAACGAGCCCGGCGGAGGCGGCGGCGGCGGCGGGCGGAGCCGAGAGCGGGAGGGGGGCCCCGGGGCGAGCGAGCCAGAGCGAGGAGCCGCCGCCGCCCTGACCCCGCGGATGCTGCGGCCGCGCTGCCCGGCCGGGCGCCTCCCTGTGTAGCGGGGACGCTCGCTCCATGTAGCCGCCGCCGCCGCCTCCTCCGCGCGCTGGGGCCGGGGCCGGGGCCGGGGCCGGAGCCGCCTCCCTCCCCCCGCGGAGACACCGGCCGCGAGGGACCCAGCCCGGCGGGGGGACCGGGCAGGGGGGAGGCCGGGATCCCCCCTCCTGAAGCCGCCGCCGGCCGCTCCGCAGCCTCGGCGTCGCAGGTAACAGCCGGGTCTGGGGGCAGCTGGGGTGACGGGGCCGCAGCCGGGCGCGCAGGCAGCCCGCGGGGAGCCGGGGAGGGGGCGCCTCCGGCCTAGCCAGACCGTCCCTGTCTGTGTGGGGCGGAGGCTGCATCGGCGCCCAGCTCCTCCCCCTCAGCCCCAGACACCCCCGAGACTGGTCCCCGCGGCGGCGGCGCCGGCCCGGGGGTGGGTGGGGGGCGGCTCTGACCGGCCGCCGCCCCGAGCGGGGCAGGGGACGCTGTCGCGGGCGGGGGCGGCCTGTCCGGGTCACCGCAGGTTACGGCATCGCCGAGGTGATGGCGGGGCGGGGGGAGGTGCGCGGGGCTCCAAAGGCGGCTAGTTCCCACGCCGAAACCCCTCCCCCCACGACCCACCCCATCGCCTTCCTCGGTCCCCCCTCCCCCCGCCTGGCAGCGGATTTGAGGTAAATGGAACGTAGAAGTCTGGGGTATTAGTAGTAAATGTTTTATCAGCGTGGAAGTTGCGCGTGTGCTAAGAATAGAAATGTGGAAGGATGGTCTGTTCGTGGCATTGCATTGCTCAAGTGGTGCTGCTGCTGCTGCTGGCGGCTCTAGCAAGCAAGTAAACAAACCAACCTCCTCCTGCGCATCAGTCCTGCTGGATCAGCCATTATGGTGGCTGTCTTGCACATCCAAAAGTTGATGCTGAAGTGACTGTTGTTAGTTATTTGTTGGTGAATTGCTCTCGGTTGGGGTTTCAAGGATTTCCATATCATTATATTGGCAGCACAGTTGAATGAAAAGGTCTGGCCTAGTAACGTGAGGGTTTATTGTCGCAGGGTTAGTTATTAGCTTCTGTATACAAAGTGTAATTTATTCTGACAATACAAACTGCAATATGATACTTCGTCTATTTAAGGGTTAATTACTTTTGAATTAAAGTTTTTGAATCCTTGGAATATAATTTATGTTTACATTACACTGTCATGAAGTAACTAGCGGTGACAGACAGGGGGGTTATAGTGTGTTTAATTGCTATATGTGAACTGCAATTCTCAGTTTACTTCTGGGCAATAAACAGACATTTTACATCACTTCTAACAGTTTTTTTCTTCCTCATACCTTAATTAAAATGAGTGGTTTTAAAATAGGACTTTTGTTTTCTTAACATTTAAATTTAAAGCTAAATGGATGATAAATGGTTTTAACACTTTTGGATAATATCACATTCCTAAATATAATTACTAGTTGAGTGGCTATTTGAATTTATTCTGCAAAAATAAATCTTTAAGATCTACTTTAGTTAAAGTAAACTTCTTATGACAAGGACATTTATTGTCGAAGTTCAGCTGTAGATATCTAGTAAACTATTAGCCAGTATTAACCATATAGTAGTTTGTTTTGCAGGTACTTGCTTCTTACTGTAACTTTGTTCATAGGGCTGCTTGAATTCAGCAACCATAGTTGGTGCATATTTTGTATATATTAAAAAAACTCTTACCTGCCTACAAACAAGTAGCATAAAAATGAACAATCTAAACTTTTAACAAACAAAGTGCTTTGCTTTTTATTTTTACAGACTTTTGTGTAGCTCCACATGCATAATACAGTTTAGGGCAGTCAGGATTGAAGTAAGAAAGTGTGAATACAAAAGAAGAAAGTTCCTTTTGACTTTTTTAAAAGTATATTCATTACGGATATTCTGTTTGTAGGATATTCTGTTTGTTTTCCTGCTGGGAGTTTTAAATTGACCCCAATATCTTTAATTGGATTTGGCTGTTAATTATAGAATGTGTATGTGTGCTGGTTGGATAAGGCAAACATGGAAATTCAAATAAAAGATTCAAGGAAAACTTCACAGAGCTAAATGTTTTTCTTTGAGAGGTGTATATATATCTTTGGTTAGTCCAATTTCTCTCTCTAATGTAAATGCATAACATATTTGCAGATTTTTACACAGACTAGTAGTAATCTTTTGTTGTAGTTGGTTTCTTCCCTGGTTCATCTCTGTTCATTATAACTAGGTTGGTATTAATGTTAACTTGAGTAGATTTTACTAACTTTTATATAGCTGTATGGAAAGTTAGTATCTCAGTGTTTTAGTATATAATTTAGTTTGACACAAAACCAAATTAAGAAATCACGAATGTTTTGTTGCAATTGCTACATTTTGTCTGTAGGAAGCCGGTAGTCTCTCAGCAGGTTTTGATTCATTTTGTTTTAACTGGACCTATGATAGAAACTCTAGTTCCTCCTAGAAAAAGTTATATTGCTTTTGAAACTGAAACAAATTTTATTGTGAAAATGGACTGTATTAAGGTTAACATGAAAACTTCTCTAGAGTTGAACTGTTTATAATTTATAATTTAAACTTCTGTGAGCAGGTTTATGAGAAACTATATATTGATTTATGAAAGCAATTTCAAACTGAGTGCTTCTGTAGTTGTTACTTTTAAAAAAACAAAATGAAACATGCCCCCACCACCAGAGAAATAGTGCCTTCAAAATGCCTAGAAAATGTCTATCAGGAAATAGTTTGCAAAGTGCTCTCTCATTTCTTGGGTGCGAGTCTTAATGATTTAAATGGGTAAATAGCTAATAATACCTCCTGTTCCCAACAAACATTATAAATAGTTTTTAAGTAACTTTTTAAAATGTTTCATTTTTAGAAGATATTGTTATGATACCAGTACACTAACACAGTGATTCCCGCTGCATTAGTGTATAACTTGGAAGCCTTGTTTACTTTGTGCCATGATTAGCATAACGAAAATATCGGTTGTTGTAATCTAGTTTGACTGTTTCCCATCCATGATGCAAACTCAAAGTGCACAGTTAAAGTACAGTTCTGTTTTGCAATGCAGAAGGGACCTAACATCTCTTGCAATCATCCAAGGCTTTAACGTGCTTCTAAAAACTATTACTAAACTTAAAACCAAACCAAAGCAACTCACTAAAAACGTGGGACAATGGAAACATCCTGTAACTGTGTTGGATGAGAACTGTGTGGTAACAAAGTCTTAAAACATAGATTCTAAATTAGCTGATATTCTGTGAAAGTGTAACAAATGATACTGCAGTTGCACTTTTGAGGGTGTTCGTGTAAGCATGTTAGTGTATACTAAAACTCAAGATTAGTTTTTCCTCGGACTAAATGAAACATTCTATCTAAAACAATTGTGGGGTTTTTTTTTGTTTGTTTTTTTTGGGGTAAAGAAGACTTGTAAAGTGAAATAATAGATTCATAAAATGACTGAGCAGGCTTAAATATTAAAATTTCATATAGTTAAAATCTCCATATGAAATATACATTCCCTTCATTGTTTTAGATATTCCATTATGTTTTATTTTGGAACATTCCTGGCTTAATTTTGTTTACTGTTTACAATTCTTTTAAAATGTTTGGATTACTTTTTGTTATCACTGGAGAATGTGTTAATTCATGTAGAGTATGTATTTTAAATAAAAAAATAAGGGAATTTATGTTGTTCAGATAATCTTTCTAATTAAGAAGTGTGTTTAAACAAAACTTTTGTCTCAACTAACACATTTTCCTTTTGATCTGTACTACACACATTCACAGCATCACACGTTTTCATTGATAAAGTTTTGACATCAGTCACTTCTTTTGTAACAGATTGATGTGATAAACACAAGATTGTGACTGCACTTAAAGTAATGGGCAAAAAGATAAATTAGGTGGTGGTGGTGAGTTATTTAGGTGTCAAAATCTAATAAAAGCAAGAAAACAGAAAACTGCTGGCAAAATGTTATAACTTCTTATATACTGTGAAAACCTCCTTTCAGTGCTCGCTGATTGCATTCTGTGGAATAGTTTTAAGAGGTGATTAAAGGAATCTCTCTTCTGAAGAGAAAATATGAGAGTAGTTTTAAACTTGAGCAAACACTAAATATATAACAAGAAAGAAAATAAAAATACTACATAATTATGACAGCATACTGACTCAGCATAACAGCCTGGTTTCATGGACCTCAACTAGCATTTCAGTATTTTTGCTGTAGTTGAAGTTTTAAGGTATGGAAATGGATTACAAGCAGGTTCTGTTGAGCAAACTCATTGGTCCCTGTAGCTAATAATTAGTAGGTGCACCACAAAGCTGAGGAGAAGTTAAAAATCTTAAGAACAGGGGTTGGATATTGTTAAAAAGAAACTACAGTGAGAAAAGAGTATACCAGTTTCAGCACTTACACTAAATTTTGAATATTTTAAGCTCAATTACTTTTCAGTTTCTTAGTACCATTAACACATGTTTCTGTTTAGAATAGATAGTGGTTTATTTTATTTAAGTACAGTCTTCCCATTTATTTTTCATGTATCCCCTTTTATTTTAATGGTCAGGTCAGCATGCTCAGAAATTTATATTTTATCACTTTTGGGGAGGCACATTAAACACACACATTATAGACATTAAAACATATCAACACACGCAAATAGATCATATGCAAAGAAATAAACAGTATATTCACCATTTCAACAAAATGTACCTTTAATCCATCTTGAATACAAGCTGCTTAAAATTATGGGGGGGGACGTGTGCAAACCAAGTAGGCACACGTGCATCCATAACCACACATTATAGGGATATGTGTGTAACCTCACTGAGTTTGCACACTGCATGTTAGGAGGAAATACTGTAGTTGAAAAAGGGGTGTGTGTGCAGAGAGCTTCTCCAGGGCCCAGGAAGCGGGGGTCCAGAACTCCTCCCACCCCAGGGCTGCAGCAGGGACAGTGAGCTCCACCTGTACCAGGGCCCCAGTGGGGGATGCAGTGCTCCATTGGCCCTGGGGTGGCTGTGGAAGGGGGAGAGCAAACTCCTCCAGTCCTGGGTCCCCAGCAAGGGGCACAGAACTCCTCCTGCTCCTGGGCTGTGGTGGCGAGAGTGAAAGAGCTCCTCTCTTCCAGTCCTGGAGAAGGTCTGCTTTCCCCGCCGCAGCCCCAGGGCGGCAGAGTTCTTGGATCTCCCGCTGATTATTGGGGAGACCCGTGCCACCATAGGCGCCGACTCCGTGGGTGCTCCAGCACGGGAGCACCCACGGAGAAAAATTGGTGGGTGCTCTGCACCCACCGGCAACTCCCCGCCCGCCCCGGACCCGCGGGAAACTTACCGGGCACCGGGAGCCGTTGCGGGGGCCCCGCCCCCGACGCTGGGCAACATGGCGTCGGGGGCGGGGCCCCGCAACATCACCCGGCGTCGGGGCCGGAAGTCGCCCCCTATGCGTGCCACTGCTTCTTCCCAAACCTTGCGCATGCCCCTGTTCAGGGTTAGAAATTGTGTCTGAAAACAAGTACTCACACTCCTGTGTTTTTTGACTTGGTGACCATAGTAACTAGATTTACAGAGCAGTACAGGAATTTGAAAACTTACACACTCAATGTGCAGCAGCAGTTAAAAAAGCAAACAGAATGTTGGGAATCATTAAGAAAGGGATAGATAATATGACAGAAAATATATTGCCTCTATATAAATCAATGGTACGCCCACATCTTGAATGCTGCATGCAGATGTGGTCTCCCCATCTCAAAAAAGGTATACTGGAATTGGAAAGGGTTCAGAAAAGGGCAACAAAAACGATTAGGTGTATAGAACGGCTTCCGTATGAGGAGAGATTAATAAGACTGGGCTTTTCATCTTGGAAAAGAGACGACTAAAGGGGGATATGATTGAGGTCTATAAAATCATGACTGCTATAGAGAAAGTAAATAAGGAAGTGTTATTTACTCCTCATAACACAAGGACTAGGGGCCACCAAATGAAATTAATAGGCAGCAGATTTAAAACAAACAAAAGGAAGTATTTCTTCACACAATGCGCAGTCAACCTGTGGAACTCTGCCAGAGGATATTGTGAAGGCCAAGACTATAACAGGGTTCAAAAAAGAACTAGATAAGTTCATGGAGAGTAGGTCCATCAATCGCTTTTAGCCAGGCTGGGCAGGGATGGTGTCCCTAGCCTCTTTTTTGTCAGAAGCTGGGAATGAGCGACAGGGAATGGATCACTTGATGATTACCTGTTCTGTTTTCCCTCTGGGGCACCTGGCATTGGCCACTGTTGGAAGACAGGTTACTGGGCTAGATGGACCTTTGATCTGACCCAGTATGGCTGTTCTTATGTACTGAGGCCCCAGTCCTGTAGGCCCATGTATCGGCATAACTTTACTGTTAGGTTCGAGGGAGGCTACGGCCTACCCAGAGTGCTCTGCAAGAACGAGGCCCACACACACTGTGCGTTATTGGCTTTATTGAAGGCTAAATGACACACCCGCAACAGGGACTCCTGGTGTTGCTTTCACGGAGGCGGGGAACCCAGAGCACTGAAGCTCGGCCTGGTATGGAGTCCAAAGGCGGGGCTGAACCCACACAGCTATATAGAAAACACTAGAAACAGCTCATACATATGTAAATAGGGGCGTTCCACAGGCCGTGTCCGCCCCTTGGCAACAAGCCATACAAAGCGATACAAACCAGTTCAAAGGTTATAACTGGCATACTGTGCCCTATAATGACCAGCCACCGAGAAAGCGCAGCTACCCTAGCTAGGCCGTAACATAATCTTCCGCGGTTCCCTACATTTACTATATATATTTTAACTTTAATTGGACTATGTACTCATGTAGGTGAAGTTACCTGTATGCACCATTATTTGTAGCACTGAGGCAAACCACCTGATCCAGGTCCACTGAAATCAATGAAGGTCTTTCCATTAACTTCGGTTGGTGCTGTATATTTTGCTAATATTGTGCCTCTATTTTCTTAATTGTAGTGTTCTCGAAGCATTTCCTGGTTTATTTTTGCAAATAAATGTAATGAAACTAGAATTATTATTTTTTTAATGCAGGACACATATACTTATGGGTGCATATGGAGCAGATCTGGGAATCACAATAACCCATTTATCTTTCTCAGTGTACCTCTTTCCCCAGTGTAAGAGTGAGACACTACTGTCTTTCCATGCACCGCTTTATAGCTTTAAGTAAATCCTTTTTTTAGCCATGAGATAAAGCTTTTTAAAAATAGCTCAATACCAATATTCCGAAATAGTTTATGGCTTTTGCTACAAATTTTAAATGAAAAGAAATATATGTATATATGATGCTTATTACTAAAGAGTCTAAATTTGTTAGGTTAATTTTATAAACTGCAGAAGATGGAAGATGGGAAGGAATTTAAGGATTAATGTAAGTGTCTTAAGTTGTACGTATTAAAAGATCGACATTTTATAGTGATATGTGCTAGCTTATATTACTCTTATTTCCTTAGTCCTGTGTAATCAATTTTTTATTAGCTTCAGAAATGAATCAATCAGTAATATCCCTCTTCCTGGTCCCTTTTGTTGAGTAATGGTGGTGTTTAAACCATTTAACCCCGTGGAGACTGTGCAGACCACAATGAGAGAGGTAATCTATTCTGCAAATGTTTAGTTTCAACCAAAGTTCTGGATCACTTGCACTTTAAAAAACAAAAAAACCCCAAAACACCTTAATCCACTCAGTCCTATGCTTTTTCTGAATCTCTCTCTATATTGTACTGATTGAGTCTTTCATTAGATATGTACACTAAATTAAATAGCTACATCCTGTGCCACCGTGTACTCTGCATCATGGCCTTTCTTGTTCTAGCTAATTATGATGGACAACATCTCTAGTTGTTTTGATGAGAATGCTAAATGATAGTGGACGCACGCAACTTATAATTTAATATTTTTGATATGAAGAAGATACGGACTTTGGTTTGGTTTTGGTATCTCTCATTCTGAGTTAGTTGAATGATGGAAGAATTTGGAGATTTTGAGGGCATCATTAAACTCATAAAAGAGGCTATTATTACAGGGCCACATTCATTACTATAGCGAGGCTGCCTGGCCCTGGAGCCTTAGTTCCTTTCATAATTTTAATGGCCTGTTCAATTGTCTCAATTTTTATAAGAGGTACCATCACCTTTCTAGATTTGCATGGTTTTGTTGCTATACTTTCATTACTGTAGAGTTTTAATTGAAAAAAATATTTGTTCATACTTATTTGACCTTAGTAACTGATGATTTTTCATTTTTAATGACATTGAAAACTTATTTATGAGCACATACTAATATTTGAGCTATATATAGTCACATGTAATATTTGAGCAGTTTGTGGTGCCAGTTAAGATTTTACAGACTTCAATTGTTTTCGTATTTTTTCTCTTCATGATATAACTACAGGGCAGAGTTAAGGTTGTCTAAGTTGCTTAATGGTGCATTTCTTACCTTACCATGTTAGGATTTCTTTTAATTGTAAAGCTAAGCTCTGAATTTTGTGGGCTTGTACTACTTGTTTTGGGGATAATTACTACATCCTTATAATATTTCTTACACTGGTATTATTTATAAGCACTCTCAACCTGAACTCAATATTAGCACAGCTTTTGTGTGTGAATTTTTTTAGTTTTTAAAAATAATTAAAAACAACATGCACAAACACTAAACAAGAAACTCCATGCTACCATGCAATATTTCTAAAGATGGGAAAATATGTAGTATCAACCTTGAATAAAAAAAAAGACTAAAGATTGTTAAGACTTTAAACAACAAAACAACCAGAGCAGTCAGATCATAGCAGCTGGATTAACTGGCTTTACAGATATTTTGCATCATCAGAGAAGAACAGAGCAAGGGAAGTATACTGCTGAATCTAGTCTTTAATTTGCAATTGACTTACTTTCCCTTCACATAGCACTAATCTAACACAGCCCTCTAAACCAGTAAGGGAACCTAGCCTGAATCTCAATATCTCAATGCTTTGAGGGCGCCTCCTACACTTCTGCCTCAGTTCCCCCAGCAGCGTAGTCTTGATGTGCATTGGTGCTTAGGCCTCATTGCCATGGGGAGCATTGATGCCAAAGCTAGCATGCAGCCACTGGTGAGCTCCCAGCTGCAGTATTGTCTAGTTTTGGGCACCACATTTTAAGAAATATGAGGCAAATTGGAGAGAGTCCAGAAGAGAGCAACACAAATGATAAAATATTTAGAAAACCTGACTTCCGAAGAAAGATTTTTAAAAAACTGGGTATGTTTAGTCGTGAGAAAAGAAGATTGAAGGGGAGACCTGATAAGTCTTCAGATACATTGATCACTGTCTTGTTGATAAATCATTCTCCATGTCCACTGAAGATAGGACAAGAAGTATTGGTTTAATCTGAAGTAAGGGAGATTTAGGTTGGATATTTGGAAATTTTTTCCAACTAACAGGATAGTTAAGTGCTGGAATAGGTTACCAAGGCAAGGTGGTGGAATTCTTATCAGTGGAGGTTTTAAACACCAGATTAGACACCTGTCAGGGATGGTCTAGAGATACTTGGTCCTGCCTCAGCATGTGGGGATGGGCTAGATGACCTTTCAAGGTCCCTTCTAGGCCTACATTTCTATGATTAATTGTCCAGCAAGTTTCTTGGCCATCTCTGTTAAAACTCTTGGATGCACATTATCCAGACCTGCTTATTTCTGTTGTTTAACCTTCTCCTGAGTTACTATTGGAATGGAAAATGTTTTTTCATCATCAGATATAATTGTCATTCCCCCCCCCCCAAATACAAAACAGAAATATTTATTGAACACTGTCATAAATATAAAGGGAAAGGGTTAAGAAGCTCTGATACACTACTATAAAATTCTCTTACCTGTAAAGGGTTAAGACTCAGGTAACCTGGCTGGCATCTGACCAATAAGGGGACAAAATACTTTCAAATCTTGGGAGGGGGGAAGGCTTTGTGTGTGGCTCTTTGTCTGAGTCAGAGTGATCTTGGAGACAGAAAGGACCTGCAGAAAAATCAGTCGTCTTCTCACGAAACCTCACTTTTCTAAAGTAAGTTAGTCAGCATTGCGAATAGGTTTTGTTTGTTTTGCTTGGTGAGCTTTCCCTGTGTTAGAGGGAGGGGTTATTCCTGGTTTTTCTGTAACTTTAAGGTTTTGTCCAGGGGGGGAATCCCTCTAAGTTTGGAAATTGAGTACCCTGTAAAATAGTTACCATCCTGATTTTACAGAGATGATTTTTACCTTCTTTGTTTTAATCAAATCCTTCTTTTAAGAAGCTGACTGGTTTCTATGGTTCTAAAACCCCAGGGGTGGGTTTTTAGATCACTGTGTAACCAATTGGTTAGGAGATTATTCTCAAGCTCCCCAGGAAAGGGGGTGTACGGGCTTGAGAGGGTATTTTGGGGGGAAGGAGAACTTCAAGTGGTTCCTTTCCCGGATTCCTGTTTAAACCACTTGATGGTGGCAGCGAAAGAAGCATTTCTCAGGGTGCAGGGAATTTTGTACCTTGGGGGTTTTAACCTAAGCTGATAGAAATAAGCTTAGGGGGTCTTCATGCGGGTCCCCACATCTTTACCCTAGAGTTCAGAGTGGGGAGGGAACCCTGACAAACACTTATGTCTCTTCTGCATTATTATTGACAGTTCTACCATTTTCATTTAATAATGGATCAGTATCTGTGTTAGGATCCTTTTTGTATTATACATTTTAAAAAAAAAATCTCAAAACCAAAACTTCTTATTGTCCTAAGCTCTGTTGGCCATAGATTGATTAGAGAAACAATTTTGTACAATTTCTGGCTTCATTCTCACTCTTATCTGATCAGATGAATATTTATTTATACAAATTGCAACTGCTTCAACAGGAGAGATTGTGAGAGATGTTCCCCAGAATCAGGGCACTCTCCTGAAAGGTGTGGGTTGAAATTCCTGCTCTGAATCAGGCAGAGGGGCGGATTGAACCTGTCTCCCCCACATCCTGCTTGATGCTGTAACCATTAGGCTGAAGTTTATAAGGGGAGCACCACCATCCTTTTTATTGTTTGTGAGAAAGGCCATAGGCACCTAACTTCGAGAGAGTTCACAGGTGTGAATCCTGAGCAGAGGGAGGCACCTCTCTCTGGCCCGGCACGTGGCTCCCTTTGAGGGGTGGGGATTAGACGACATTTGCTATTGGATAGGTTAGGAGGCTCCCTGCTCAGCATGCTGGCTTTTGTGGATCCCATTAAGTGTCTAACTCCCTGTTCATTGTACAGGGAGCCTGGGTTCCTAACGGTGGGCTGTGGATTCTATTATGCAGTAGAGTGCCTAAAATTAGGTTCAGCATTGTAATGTCTACGTCCCTTTTGTGAGTCTCGCCTTGAATCTCTGTCTCTCTGCTCCAAAATTGTGTGAGGGTAGGAGCTTATGTTTTTGTGAGAGTACCTGCAGAAGGGGCCAAAATTGTTTTGTTTGCACTTGCAACATTGTCTCCTTTTTCTTCTCCAGATATCTCTTCCTGTTGGGAAAGGGGAGGATGCTGGGATTCCTACCAGGATGCTGTCCCTTTCCTAGGCTCTTGTTTGGTGCTTCCATGTTTTGTAGCAGTCTGCTTATTTGGTGTCTGATAAATTTGAAGCTCCCTAACCTCTCTCATTTCTAGGAGGGAGAAAGAGCACACTCCATCATAACTTTTAGAGGTACCAGACTGCTATAGTGGTCCATGGAAGCTTCTTTGCCCTTCCCAGACTCTATTTTTAAGTTCTCTCTTTGGTGAATAGTTTCAGTGCTTATGTTTGTAGCTGCTCTCAACTTTCCTATGCAGCAGCAAAGTATAATTGACCTGATTCTTGTCAGTTTCACTGGTCTGAGAGTTGTGAATAGTAGTAATGAAAGCTAAAAAGACACTGGTCAGTTTTCATTCATCATCGGCTTGAGAAAGCTCTGGCACCAGAGGCTCTAGCACTGTCTGTGTGGTCCATTCTTAAGACAGCACTGCATCAGTTGACACTTAATTCATGTTTGCAAGTATGTCTTGGCAGTCAGAAGGGCTAGAAACTTAATTTAAAAAATGAAATGTTAGATTTTTCATTGTATGTGGAATAGCTGAATGTAACCTCTTAAAACTGATTTCATAGCATCCCAAAGCAGAGAGGGGAAATGTTGTGATCATTGGTTCTGAAGTTGAATCTTTTTTTTAATATGATTTAAAAATTATTTACCTTGATGGAGTTAAATGTTGAACTTACATTGTCAAATGTATCAAAGAATAGGTTCCTTTGTGTGCGTATGATATATCATGTGCATGATTTGCTATTACCGCACTGGAGGAGGTTGTCTGTAAAAGTTCTTGTTGGAGGGAGAAACAACCCAATCCATTCCTGTATATTTTCCAGCACTAGAAGAATATGAGGTAAATCCTTCCTTTTCAGGGTGCAGTTGGCTCGCAAGAGGTCTTTAACTATAGTTCTTTTATGCACCGAGTTTGCTTGCTTGTTAGATAAACTTACTTTCTAGGATGCTAGCTACTATGGTACTGTCATCACGATTTAAAATTGCCAGTATTCATTATGTTTTGAGTATCATTGACAATATATACACAGAAATGTTTGGGTTATATCTGGTATGGCTAAAGTTAATATTTGTCATTGAAGTTTCTTCTTGCTGCAAGCCATCTTACCTTCATGACTTTCAAATATTTTTGTATGCCATTGCAATGTTTTGTGAATATGGGGAAATTGTATTTTAAAACATGCCCCTAGATCAGCAAGCACATTCCCTATCATCTTTCATTTAAAATAATTATTCTAGGAAAGACTCCTTAAGAAATATGATATAAATATAGTACTTTTGCTTTTTCTAACTGTAAATTAAAACAAGCAAAAAATCGTAGTTTTTTGGGGTCTGGGAAAACTTTAATGTCCTAGGAAGAAAATATTTTTTCACCTAAATATTGCCCTGTTATACTCATTATTTTATATTCAATATACTTCCTAATATATTGTCTTGTTGCCAGGACCACACACCTTTTCAAGCTCAAACTATCGCTTTCCTTCAGTGTGATAAAATAAACTGTCATCCCACTCAGAATATTTAAAATTGAAGTTTAGTCAACCCTTAGTCCTTGTCAGTGTTGGTAGAATTATGGTTTCCCGTCCCAAACACTGTAAAAAGCCTTTTTTCCTCACCTCTTGCTATAAGACAGACCTACAAAAATGGGAAAATGACTGTACTGGGAACAGTGAAAGTGACTATAGGTGACTATGCCCATCTGATCCTCTCAGTATCCAGCTACTCTGGAACTTCAAATGTGTTGGAGAACATCAGAGTTGTTGACTGACCAAATTACAGAGTTGTTTGGGAACAAAGTTAAGGTCCTGTCTGTCCTACAAAATGGAACATTATTATTGGGTCTCTTGAAATAGGTGAAGTTCTAGTATAGATGAGGCTCTTACTTGTAAATAACACATTGCATCCTACTTGTCTCTAATGAACTCTGTATGGTCCTAAAAGCCCCCCATTGCATATTAGAGAGAGTGTTTCTGAACAGATACATTTTAAATGAAGTTTCACAATAAGATCATTTTGACGTTCCTGGTCCCGAGTAACTCTTGTAAATCTAATCAGTTAGTGTTTTACAGGGTTAGTTTCAGAGTGAAGTAAAATGTTTTCACAAAGTTTCAACAAAATTTAATGAATGGGGTTTAAAGCTACAAATATCTTTAAATGGTCCCTTTGAAATTTGATGTTGCTGTACATTTATTTTAATTTCTTTAGCTCAATATTAACTTGTTTAGTATCTCCTGTAACTTCACATATAATTATGATTTGTTTGGAGAGTTTACTTTTTGTTAAGCAAAGTTATTAACAATTGTTGTATCCAGGACTAAAGGTTATGGTCAGGGTGGATAAAAAAAAATCGAGTTTTTTGATGATAGGGTTTTTTCCTCAAAAAGCATATCTAAAGATACTTTTAATTAAGATACATTATAGCTCAAAGATATCTCATCATGGAATAGGGATTATTAATTCTATAGTATGAGACAATAATTCATGTAATGTTTAAGAAAAGTTTTGTAAATGAGTTCCAATAGTTCATGGATTAGGGACCCAATCTTATGGGGTTCCAGGGGATTCTGTGTAGGTTATTTAGTTTAATCTTTCTGTCTACTCAGTGGGACTCAGGGCATGGCTACACTTGCAAGTTAGAGCGCACTAAAGCAGCCCCATGCGCTCTAACTCACGTTGAGTGCACACTGGCAAGGCATGTAGAGCGCTCTGACTGTGGCTGGAATGCTCCTGGTAATCCACCTCCGTGAGAGGCATAATGCTTGGTGCGCCCCAGCTGGAGCGCCGCGGCGCCAGTGTGGATGCCTTGGTCTGTTAATGCACTCTGATCAGCCCCCAGAAGTGTCCCACAATGCCTGTTCTAGCCACTCTGGTCATCACTTTGAACTTTACTGCCCTTCCCTCAGGTGACCAACCGTCAGACCCGCCCTTTAAATTCTCTGGGAATTTTGAAAATCCCCTTCCTGTTTGCTCCGCAAAGCGTGGAGTGCTCTCAGCACATCTTTCCAGGTGACCATGCCTCCACGCGCCAGGCAATCCCCAGTATGGAGTAATGACGAGGTGCTGGACCTCATCAGTGTTTGGGGGGAGGAAGCTGTCCAGTCCCAGCTGCGCTCCAGCCATAGGAATTACAATACCTTCAGGCAGATATCAAGGGACGTGATAAAAATAGTTCCCCACCCCACCCCCTTGCCCTTTGTTTCACAAGCAGTTGTGTTTCTTTTCAATAAATGAATTTAAAAAAAAAATAAATGGCTTTTGTGGTTTTGAAAACATTCTTTATTATTGCATTAAGTAAAAGATACTTAGCTCGGGAAAGCAACAGGCAGTGCAAGTCAGTGTAGCAAGCACAGATTCCTACTAACATTGGAACCACTGCACTTCACTCCCATGCAGGGCACCAAACATTACTGGTGGCTTTCAGCCTCAAATTGCTCTCTCACGGCATCCCTAATCCTTGCAGCCCTGCGCTGGGCCCCTCTAATAGCTCTGCTCTCTGGCTGTTCAAATTCAGCCTCCAGGTGTTGAACCTCCGAGTTCCATGCCTGAGTGAATCTTTCACCCTTCCCTTCACAAATGTTATGGAGGGTACAGCACGTGGATATAACTGCGGGGATATTGTCATCAGCCAAGTCCAGCTTCCCATACAGAGAGCACCAGCAGTCCTTTAAACAGCCAAAAGCACACTCCACAGTCATTCTGCACCTACTCGGCCTGTTGTTGAACTGCTCATTGCTGCTGTCAAGGCTCCCTGTGTAGGGTTTCATGATCCACGGCATTAAAAGGTAAGCGGGGTCTCCAAGGATCACCCGGGCATTTCGACTTCCCCTACGGTGATCTTCTGGTCTGGGAAGAAAGTCCCGGCTTGCAGCTTCCTGAAAGAAGCTGTGTTCCGAAAGATGCGTGAGTCATTCACCTTTCCAGACCAGCCTGTGTTAATGTCAATGAAACACCCACGGTGATTCACAAGCGCCTGGAGAACCAGAGAGAAATATCCCCTTCTGATTAACGTACTTGGAGGCTAGGTGGGCTGGTGCCAGAATTGGAATATGCGTCCCATCTATCGCCCCTCCACAGTTAGGGAAACCCATTTGTGCAAAGCCAGCCACAATGTCATGACGTTACCCAGAGTCACGGTTCTTCTGAGCAGGATGCGATTAATGATCATGCAAACTTGCATCAACACAATTCCAACGGTGAACTTTCCCACTCCAAACTGGTTAGTGACCAATCGGTAGCTGTCTGGAGTTGCCAGCTTCCAGATTGCAATAGCCACCCTCTTCTCCACCGTCAGGGCAGCTCTCAATCTCATGTCCTTGCGCCGCAGGGTGGGGGTGAGCTCATTACATAGTCCCATGAAAGTGGCTTTTCTCATCCAAAAGTTCTGCAGCCACTGCTCATCATACCAGACTTGCATGACGATGTGATCCCACCACTCAGTGCTTGTTTCCCGAGCCCAAAAGCGGTATTGCACAGTGGTGAGCATGTCCGTGAATGCCACAAGTAATCTCGTGTCATATGTGTTACGTGAGTCGATATCATCGTTGGACTCGTCACTGTCAGTTTGTAGTTTAAGGAGTAACTCGACTGCCAGATGTGATGTGCTGGTGAGACCCATCAGCATATTCCTCAGCACTTTGGGATCCATTCCCTCAGAACAAAAGGGAAGATGGAGTGCGCAGTACAAAAAAGTTGAATGATGGCGCCAAATGTGGACGGAAGCACAGGGATTGCTGGGATGTGAAGCAATGCATCACGTGGTGTTTGGATAGGACCCAGAATGCCCTGCATCCCCGCCCCTTCCCACAAGCCACAGTGCCAGAATGGGAAGAGGTGTTCTGTGGGATAGCTGCCCAGAATGCATCACTCCCAATGCCTCTGCAAGTGCCGCAAATGTGGCCATGCCAGTGCGCTTGCAGCTGACAGTGTGGACACACTGCAGCACTTTCCCTGCTGCGGTCTCCGAGGGCTGGTTTAACTCACAGCGCTCTACATCTGCAAGTGTAGCCATGACCTCAGTGCTCAGTCTAGAAGGTACCATCAGAGATGCTTAATTTTGTAGATCTCAAGCTGTGGATTTGTCTCTCCAGAGATAACATGCTTGTTAACAGCAAAAATGTTTTAAAATACATAATATATAGAGGTGAGAAATAACAGACCTCAACCCTATTGTCCCTCTGCAAATTTGTGTACACAGAGTCAATCTCTTACCTCTTCCTAACAGTGCAAAGTTTCAGAAAGTTGAATGAATAGAAGTGTGGGGGGAGGGAGAAATAGATCTGGACAAGGAGAAGTCTGGAGATAAATGTGAGAAGGGAGGGACAGGCAGTAGAAACAAAAGTGAAACTGTTTGAGCAGCATATTTCAGAAGTCTTGAGGTCTTTCTGAGTGTAGCCTTCATTGATTTGAGATCTACCATACCATTCTCTCACTAGAAGGGAAAAGCTATAACGGTAGGAGGCTGTAAAAGAGACCCAGTTTGGGAATATTTTAGAGAAGTTCCTCTACCTGTGGGTAAAACAGGCAAGCATGCAAAATGCAAACCATGCAACAGAAAAATGCAAGGCCTGATTGCCCGAATGAAACAACATCACGAGAAGTGTTCCTTTTCAGGAGGAAGCTGCACTGAAGATGATGAAAGGAACATGTCTGAACATGGAGGATCTTCAGGTTGGTCAACTTTTTTATTTCATACTTCTTTCTTAAGGACTGCCTGTCTTCCTTTTGGACTATTCTTGAGTTCTCATGTTTGAGCAAAAAATATAGTTGCTATTCTATGGTACTATCATTTTAGATGCAGTTGTGATAAAAAATAAATAGCTGAAATAGGCAGATCTTCCTTTTACAATTTCACCTTTAAAGTAGTACTGAGTGTCAGTGAATGCAATGGTAATAATAATTAAATAACTGCATTGACTTAATTTGTTTAGGAGAATCCATCCTCAACATACAGGATTCTGAAGACTATCCACCTTCAAGATCACCATAATTTTCAATAGTTTCAGAGTTATCTGCCAGTGATAGTGTTTCAGTCACATCATGTATGTCACATAGCCACAGTATATCACCTGTGGCAAAACAACAACAAAATCTCCCATCATCGAGAAACAACCGTAGATAAGTTTGTGATAAGAACGAGCAGATTACAAAAAAGGGTAATTGAAGAAAAAATTGCCCTGTTTGTTTATGCAACATACTCTCCTTTCCGTATGATTGAGAACCCACACTTCATTAACATGGTTCAGTCATTTAAGACCAGGATACAGTCCACCCAACAGAGCAGATGTCGCAGGGAAATTACTGGATAAAGTGTATGAAAGAAAAATTGAGCAGTGTGCAAAAGGTCTAGAGAAGTGGTTCCCAAACTTTACCAACCCGCGAACCCCTTTCACTAAATGTCAAGTCTCGTGAACCCCCTCCTAAAAATGAACATTTCCAGGGATTTTCTCCTTTATCTGAGTATAAATCAGAAAAGTGCTCTTGGAAATATAACATTGTTTTTTATGACGTGCTTATTACACACTTTGTATTATTATCATGACAGTATCTTTATTACATTATGAAAATGGCAACACTCTTCCAAGATCTCATTTCCGTTGCTTGTATCACGTTGAATAAGCCTGTTATAAAACAAGGCTCCTAGGTTTCATCAAGGAGTATCAGATGTGAAACAGCATGCAGGCATATAAAAAGACAACTCAAATCAAGAATTCCTTCTACACAAACATTCAGGTCTTGAGCAGTCAAGGCAAACCACGCACGTTACAACAAAGCTTAAACTTGTTCTTCATCATAATTTAAAAAACAATACTAGCTGCCTGTTTCATTTTAAAAACAGCAAAAAATATCCACCTTCCTTTGTATTTCTTATGAGGAGTCTTGAAGTTTAAATCTTCTCAGTGGGATAGATATGCTTGCTTTGATCTGCTTAGCTCTTGGAAGTCCAGGGGCTCCAGGCTGCTGGCTCCGTGCTGCCTGGGGTCCCTAGGGACAGCTCTGTCCGCCATTAGGGAATTTTTTCCCGAGAACCCCCTGTAACATTTCGTGAACCCCGAACCCTAGTTTGGGAACCACTGGTCTAGAGGGTGAAATAGTTAACTTGAGTCTTGATGGGTGGAGCAATGTCCACAATGATCCTGTTGTATGTGCTTGTGTGACAACAGAAGAAGGGAATGTCTTCCATACAGAAACAATTGATACATCTGGAAATGCACACACAGCAGAATATTTACAAGAAGTAGCAGTAAAAGCTATAACAAACTGTGGGAAAAAAATTCAAATGGCTAGTGTACAGCTTGGTCGCTGACAATGCTGCAAATGTATCCAAGATGAGAGGAAATTATTTAGAAGAGAGTGAAGAGAGTCCCAAGCTAATAACGGATGGTTGTAGTGCTCATTTGATGAACGTCCTAGGCAAAGCCTTCAGTGTTCCAGAAATAAAGGCTAATGTTGTTGAAATTGCAAAATACTTCCATAACAACCACTTTGCAGCAGCTGCTCTGAAAAAAGTGGGAGGAACCAAGCTAGCTCTCCCACAAAACGTGCGATGGAACTCAGTAGTGGACTGTTTTGAGCACTATATCAAGAACTGGCCTAATCTGATGACAGTTTGTGAATTAAATCGTGAAAAAATAGATGGCACTGTCACAGCCAAAGTTCTCAACATTGGGCTTAAGAGAAATGGTGAACACATGCTGAGTACTCTGAAGCCTATTTCTGTAGCCTTGAACAAAATTGAAGGGAAATAGCTGTTTTATTGCTGACACTGTTGAAATTTGGAAGGAACTGAGTGAGATCTTAAAAAGAGAAATATGCAATGAGAATTAAATTACAAGCATTAAACAAACAAATGGGACAAGCACTATCTCCAGCTCATTTTCTTGCAAATATTCTCAATACTCGATATCAGGGTCAAACCTTAACTGCTGAAGAAAAGAGGGGGCTATGACATGGACATCCAGCAATCATCCCTCCATAATGCCAACTATAATAAACTTCAGAGCTAAGGGTGAACCATTCAAGAAATATGCTTGCTGATGATGTTTTAAAGGAAGTCACACCAGTGAACTGGTGTAAATCACTTAAGCACTTGGATTCAGAGACTGTTGAAGTGATAATCTCACTTTTAACAGCAGTAGCTTCTTCTGCTGGTTTAGAAAGAATATTTTCTTCCTTTGGACTAATTCATTCCAAATTGAGAAATGGTTTGGGACCTGAAAAACCAGGAAAGCTTGTTTTACTTTTCCAGATTATGGACAAGCAGGAAAATGAATGTAAAGATGACTGAGTTAGCTGCAGAAGCCAATATTTTAAGTTTCTCATGTTGACCTGGGTGACAGAGTCGATTTAATTTTTAAAAAATATTTCATTTAACTATTTTAGTTAAAAACAATTTTAACAAAAACAAACCAGATTTTAAAAAATCTTGAATGTTTAACTAAATTAAATTCATATGCCTGTTTTGTTAAAATATTATGTTTGCTGTTGAAGAAAAAAATCCAGAATACTAACATTGTTGTTTTAGTTAAATAAAACAATTTAAATGTCTGGTGATGTTCTTGTCCTAATATAGCATCGCAAGAAAATCCTCCATATATTAATGATTAATCTGTTGAATTGGAGCTAGTTCACTTCCCAGTGACTTCATAAATACCTGCTTCAATTACCTTTGGTAAATGAAATAACCAAACAATCATTCATTTTCTGCTATAGCTGTAAAACTAATCTGAAAAGTTTTCAAAATAAATCACTTTAAAAATGTAGTGTGTACCTTCTAAAAATGAAACCTACATCTATTTCTGACTTGTGAAGAATATGTATTAAGATTATAACAACCAACAAGAATGCATTTTTATGTAGAAATCCATGATTAAATCGAGTCTTCCTGACTAGTGATTTAAATCAAATCTACCCTGGTCAGGGGTCCCATAAACAGTCCAGGTAATTCTTAAGTAATATTGTGATGCTTTGAGGTAATTCAGTCAATTATCTTCTTATCCAGTTAATTTTGTATATTTCAGTTCTGTTGGTTGAAATACTGCAAGGTATTTAGGTGGGGGAGATCCCATAGGCATACACTTTGAGGTTATTGAGATATTTGTTCACTTTATCAGTAAAGAAAGAATATATTACCCATCTGTCGGCATCTGTTTCTAACTAACGCTAACTTAATCAAAATCAATGGAGAAACAGTGGAAGTTTTCAGCATAAATTTTTTTATTCAAACATTCAGGTGACAGAGTGCACACACTAACTATACTTAATGATCATTGTATAGGAAGAGAAGATTACTGCTACATCACCGTATAAAAGCTGATCCCTGAAATTATTATAGAGCAGGGGTGGGCAAACTATGGCCTGCGGGACCCTCCTGCCCTGGGAGGCTCCCTCCAGCCCCTCCCCTGCTGTTCCCCCTTCCCCCGTAGCCTCAGTGTGCCCCGTTGCTGGCACAATGCTCTGGTTGGCAGGGCTGGAAGCTCCTGGGGCAGCGCAGCTGCAGAGCCCAGCTTGACCCGGTGCTCTCTGCTGAGCGGTGGCGGCGGTGTGGCCTGGCTCTAGCCAGGTGGTGCGGCTGTAGCGCTGCCAGCCACCCGCGCTCCAGGCAGCGCAGTAAGGGGGCAGGGAGCAGGGGGGGGTTGGATAGAAGGCAGGGGAGTTCGGGGTGGTGATCAGGGGATGGGGGTGTGGATAGGGGTCAGGGCAGTCAGAGGGTGGGGAACGGGGGTTGAATGGGGGAAGTCAGGAATGAGAGGAGGGATTGGATGGGGCGGTGGGCGACGGGCAGGAGTTCCGGGGACAGTCAGGGGACAGGGAGAAGGGGTGGTTGGATGGGGCAGTCGTCCTGGTGGGGGGCAGTCAGGAAGGGGAGGAGGAGTTGGATGGGGGGGGGCTGGAGTTCTAGGGGCGGTCAGGAGACAGGGAGTGGGGATGTGTGGATGGGGCAGTCATCCCGGGGCGGGGGGCCACTCAGGAAGGAGAGGAGGGGTTGGATGGGGCGGCAGGGGGCAGTCAGGGGACAGGGAGCGGGGGTGGGGGATGGGGCAGGAGTTCTGGGGGGGGGGCATCAGGGAATGGGGGGTTGGATGGGGCAGGAGTCCTGGGCGGGGGGTGGATAGGAGATGGGGGCCGGGCCATGACCCCTCCCCTAATCGGCTCGCCATACAATTTCTGAAACCCCATCCGGCCCTCAGGCCAAAAAGTTTTAATTAATTACTATTACTATTAAAAAACTATTTAATTTATTACTCACACCCACCTACCTACAAAAAATGGAAAATATGTTAAACTTTCAGAAAGGGCGAAAAAATAACTATAAATAACCTATGGTAGGCATGTATATTGCAATTTTAACTTGCTTATATATTGGCTTGGCAGAATTATTTTTATTTTTTATATTTTCAGTGGATAATAATTTATTTTTAAGCATTTTGTTCTGATTAAAAAAAAAATTATTTAAATTTTCACATTTGTGGGAATTGATGGGGGTGGAGTCAGATAGTGGGAAGAGTCAGACAATAATTATTTAATTACAGTAGATGTTGAGCTTTATAACTGTTAAAACACAAATCATCAATATCACATCAAAATATACAAATTAAATATCTTTAAATCAAAAACTAATCAGTTCTCCAGCAGCACTTTTCTTTCTTTGTTTATCTAATAAACTTTGATTATTGATGGAACTATTTATTTTTTTGTTGGTTTATGTGTGTATGGTAAAATTGACTTCTACTGACATTTACTGGTAAAAATCTAACCCTTCCAAGCCTCTGTGTGTGTGTGTGTGTGTGTGTGTGTGTGTGTGTATAAACAATATAAAAACTGAATATCAATATCAAACTGAAAAATTAACAGAAAATCAAAAGCTAACCAGGATGAAACCCTGACGCTCAGTGGAATGATGAGATAGAAAGTCGCTACCAAACAAAGTGTTGCAGATCATTAATGAAAACAAAGACCAAGTAACCTGGGAATGTCAGGAAGATGCTGTCAAAGAAGCTGCAGATAAATAAGTAGGGAAGAAGTTAATAGCCAAGAAAAACCTATGGATAACAGATGAAATCATTGTTCTGATGGATGAAAGAAGGAAAGTAAAAGCACAAAGATGGATAACAGAAAAAGGGGAATATGGAAGACTAAATAAAATGATGAAAAATAAATGCAGATTAATAATGTCTGAGAAATAAAAAAAAACCTGAATAATTGGATAAAGAGAACGAAGTGAGATGTATCAAAATATAACTATTTTCAGTTGCAGAAGTTAATTACATAGAGAAGTTAGATGTTTTCAAGTCACAAGGGCCCGACGAAATACATTCTAGAATACTCAAGGAGGTGACTGAGGAGATTTCTGAGCTGTCAGCGATTATCTTAGAAAAGTCATGGAAGACGGGATACTTCCAGAGGACTGGATAATGGCAAATATAGTGCCCATCTATAAAAAGGGGAATAAGGATAAACCAGGGAATTACGAACCAATTAACTTCTGTACCCAGAAAGATGATTGCTTAATTATTTGCTCCATTAATTTGAAAACACCTAGAAGATAAGGTCATAAGTAACAGTCAGCATGGATTTGTCAAGAACAAATCATGTCAAACCAACCTAATAGCTTTCTTTGACAGGGTAACTTGCCTTGTTGATAGGAGGGAAGTGGTAGCTGTGGTATATCTTGACTTTAGTAAGGCTTTTGATAGTATCTCACATGATCTCTTCATAAACAAACTAGGGAAATACAACCTAGATGGAGCTACTATAAGGTGGGTGCATAACTGGTTGGAAAACCATTCCCAGAGAGTAGTTATCAGTGATACCCAGTCAAGCTGGTAGGGCATATTGAATAGGGTCCCACAGGAATCAGTTCTGGGTCCGGTTCTGTTCAATGTCTTCATCAGTGATTTAGATAATGGCATATAGAGTACTCTTATAAAGTACTGTTGCATCTGAAGAAGTGGGTATTCACCCACGAAAGCTTATGCTCCAATACGTCTGTTAGTCTATAAGGTGCCACAGGACTCTCTGTTGCTTCTACAGATCCAGACTAACATGGCTACCCCTCTGATACTTATAAAGTTTGCGGATGATACCAAGCTGGGAGGGGTTGCAAGTGCTTTGGAGGATAGGATTAAAATTCAAAATGATCTGGACAAACTGGAGAATGGTCTGAAGTAAATAGGATGAAATTCAATAAGGACAAATGCAAAGTACTCCACTTAGGAAGGAACAATCTGTTGCACCCATACAAAATGGGAAATGACTGCCCAGGAAGGAATAGTGCAGAAAGGAATCTGAGGGTCATAGGGATCACAAGCTAAATATAAGTCAACAGTGTAACACTGTTGCAAAAAATCAAACATCATTCCGAGATGTATTAGCAGGAGTGTTGTAAGCAAGACATGAGAACTAATTCTTCCACTCTACTCCGCACTGATTAGGCCTCAAATGGAGTATTATGTCCTGTTCTGGGTGCCACATTTCAGGAAAGATGTGGACAAATTGGAGAAAGTTCAGAGAAGAGCAACAAAAATGGTCTAGAAAAATATTGGGTTTGTTTAGTCTGGAGAAGAAAAGACTGGGGGTGGGGAGTACATAAGTTTTCAAGTACCTAAGAGATTGTTACGAGGAGGAGGGAGAATAATTATTATTCCTAACCTCTGAGGATAGGACAAGAAGCAATGGTCTTAAATTGTAGTAAGGACGGTTTAGGTTGGACATTAGGAAAAACTTGCTGACTATTAGGGTGGCTAAGCACTGGAATAAATAGTCTAGTGAGGTTGTGGAATCTCCCTCATTGGAGATTTTAAAGAGCAGGTTAGATAAACACCTGTATAGAATACTTAGGGCTGGTCTACACTAGCCCCGAAATTCGAACTAAGATACGCAACTTCAGCTATGTGAATAACGTAGCTGAAGTCAAACTACCTTAGTTCGAATGAAAAGGTACTTACCCGGGATCCACACGCGACGCTCAGGCTCCCCCGTCGACTCTGCCTACTCCGTTTGTCGAGCTGGATTACCAGCGTCGACGGGGGAGCACTTCCTGGTTCGATTTATCGTGTCTAGACAAGACGCGATAAATCGAACCCAGAACATCGATCCGACGCCTCCGACGCGACGGGTAAGTGTAGACCTACCCTTAGTCCTGCCATGAGTTCAGGGGACTGAACTAGATGACCTATCAAGGTCCCTTTCAGTCCTATGATTCTATTAAATTTGTGTTTTATTGATCTCAAAAGGTATTTGACAGAATCTACCTCTACAAATTGCTCAACATATTTAGAGCTGTAGGGATTGATGTATACAAACTCTGAGTAATAAAACATATTGGAATCAGAAGGCAATTATAGTGGGAGATGCAAATGAAAATTGAGTAGAGATTGAGAAGAGTGTGAGACAGGGTTGTATATGTCAGTGACTTTATTCAACATCCAGTGAGTGCTTGATTAAATTAATAGAAGAAATAGAGGAAGATTTAAGAAATGGAAAATAGGTTAATAACATTTGCTGTGCGAATGACACGGTGCTGTTGGCTGATTCAGAAGGTAGTCATTTGAAGTTAGTAGAGATTATAGATGAATATGGCGAAGAATATGGTCTAGAGTTGAATGTAACAAGTCAAAAATTATGGTGGTATGCAAGGATCCTGGGAAGACATGCAAGATTCCAGTGAATGACAGCCATACAGCAAGTGAGAAATTATCATTACAGAAGATGGGAGCTTGGATCCTGAAGTCAGCACTAGAATAGCAAGAGCGAAAGAGACATTCTGGAACAATAAACATTTGATGAGAAGGGACACAAATCTCAGGGCTAAATTCTGACTGTTAAAAACTTACATATGATCTGTGTTAAATTACGACTATGAAATGTGGACATTCAAACAATAAACTACAGTCCTTCAAATTATGTGGTTATAAAAGAATTCTGAAAATATTGATAAGCCATGTAACCAATGAAAAAAGTATTGGAGATAGAAACTCAGCAAATACTAGTCAGAGATCTTAAGAAAAGAGAGGTTTGATTTGCAGGGCACATTTTTTAAGGAGTTCAGTGGGTGATGCATGTTTGCAGGCCCTGAAAGGGAAAGTTGATGGCTGAACAAAAAGAGGAAAAAGATCTTTTTGTATGGTATCCTGGGTGGATCAAAAGGACTTTTGGCTCACAAAGAGATGAGCAGGGGGTTGTACAGAATAGGCTGCCATGGTTGCAAACTTCTAGTAATGGAGATGTCGTATGAGAAGATGTGTTACATATATATTACTGTGACTATTATTTATTGTAGTAATAATAATGGCTTCTCAGTCTTCTTAAAGAAGTCTCCTGTGAGAGTGAAACTGGAATCAGAGTTTTCCTAAAAAAATATTGTTTTTGTATGTACAAGGTTATGTGTTAATAGTTTTCTCTCAGACAGTGGTAATTTTAAAATTCTAATCTGAATTGCACAAATTAAAACTCTCATGAGCCATGTACAAAAACATAAAATAACCTAGGAAAATCACTAATAAACTTTGTTTAATAAGGTTAACGCTGCAGAAATACAAAACTATATATCTTCTTCATCACACTAAATAATACCCAAAATGAAACCTTAACGCTTAAAGATATGAACATTTAAGAAAAACATCTAAAAGCCTTGAGTCAGCTGATGAGGATCTGTTGTCTTGACCTTAAAGAAAATTCTTACAATTAAATAAAGCCATCCATAAGAGTGCAAACAAACCAAACAAAATCTTTCTGTTTTAGGTTTTTTTCTAGAGTATATGGGATCCAGTGCTTTTGTGTATATACGGTTAGATTTAAGCACAAGTGTAAGAGTTTGCAGGATTTGGGCCTTATAGTTTATAGCAATGATTGTAGTATCTGAACAAAATAAAATTAAAAAACAAAAATCCACCTGTATATTTCTGAAAAACAATGCATGAAAAGACATAAAATGTTAAACTAAATACACTTGATATTTATATGTTATGTCATAAATTGATATATACGGAATATATTTGTTGTTGTGACAGATTTTATTTTTTACAGCACAATATCCATCCAAACATAACCTTTCCTCCAGCATCTATACAAAGGAAATAAAAATCAAATAATAAATAATATGCAACTGTATATGTAAGTTATTTACAGTGGTATAATTTTGAACCAAACATTGGAAGGGACAAATTGCTGGTTGAACAGACAATATTGTCCCCCTTCACTTTCCCACCTGGCTCTGAGTAGCAATGCAATGTACAGTTCTATCACACATTTACATTCTCTGGGTTATATACAAAGTGTGAGTGACGATAATGTTTTATAAAACAAAAATATATAAACAAAGAGTGTATCTCTTCCCTCCCCCCGCCAGAGTCTTTGTCTCCTGCATGCATGTTTCTTCACCATCAGAGAAGTTCATTTTCTCTGCACCTGTACTCTTCCCTCCCCCATCCCCCTGATTTAGTCTGGTAATGTGGTGCAGGCTTGTGGAGGGAGGTGTATAGGAGGAAACAGTGTGGCTTCTGACAGCGACACTTCTGGATATAAGGCTCAGTTCTACGCTACCATCTAAAACAGGGGTGGGCAAACTTTTTGGCTTGAGGGCCACATCTGGAAATTGTATGGCGGGCCATGAATGCTCACAAAATTGGGGGTTGGGGTGCAGGAGGGCATGAGGGCTCTGGGGTGTGGCTGGGGGTGAGGAGTTTGGGGTGCAGGAGGGTGTTCCGGGTTGGGATCGAGGGGTTTGGAAGGTGAGAGGGGGACCAGGGCTGGGGCCAGGCGGTTGGGGTGGGGGGTGGGGGGGGCAGGTTCCGGGTGGCGCTTACCTCGAGTAGCTCCCAGAAACAGCGGATGTCCTGTGAGCAGGGCACTCTGCCCTGTGAGCAGGTGCCACCCCTGCAGTTCCCATTGGCTGCGGTTTCCGGCCAATGGGAGTTGCAGGGGTGGTGTTTGGGGTGGGGGTAGTGTGCGAAGCCTCCTGGCTGCCCCAATGCATAGGAGCCGGAGTGGGGATGTGCCACTGCTTCCGGGACCCGTGCGGAGTGGGGCAAGACCCCAACCCCGGTCCCCGGCTGGAGTGCCGGAGAGGGGCAAGCTCCAGACCCCGCTTCCGGCAGGAGCTTGAGGGCCAGATTAAAATGTCTGGAGGGCCGGACGTGGCCCCCAGGCTGTAGTTTGCCCACCTCTGATCAAAAAATTGGGTTGATAGT
Source organism: Chelydra serpentina (assembly GCA_037349315.1). Taxonomy (NCBI): domain Eukaryota; kingdom Metazoa; phylum Chordata; order Testudines; family Chelydridae; genus Chelydra; species Chelydra serpentina. The sequence goes on from JBAIAC010000001.1 coordinate 43,663,448, forward strand.
TGTGGGAAGATATGTACTTCTGCATGCCCTAAAATTATACCTTTTTTGACTAATGCCAACTCTTAAGAGGCTTTCTATCTGTTTGTATGCTTTATTTTTACAGAAGAGGGGTTTTGTAGACAATACAATTCTGTCAATTACTTTACTCAAAGTCAAAACTTTGAAATGTTTTTAGGGTTTGGACTGGGTAGGATATGGAAATATTTCTATAATCTTATTTGTTAAAATCACAAATCAGTTAAAAGCAGACTTCAGCAATCATGGAAAAATAACCTCTCATTTATAATCCCTAACTGGCTTCAGACTGAAATAATTATTTAAATAACTTTTCTTCTAATGTATATCCATGGTATACTATCTCTTGCTGTTTTTCATGAGTGCTGTACATCTAGCACTTTATTTTTAATAAATGAAAAACAGAAAATAAGAGCACTGAAAGTTTAAAAATAAAATCACTTATGAATTACCTGGACATTGATAACCTCTAAAAACAGGGAAAGGTGGTGTAGTTCCAACCATTGACAGTCTCTTTTAATTGCATTCCAAACATGGACAGAACTCTCTAGTCTACAGTTGGTGTAGGTGATAATAGTTTATTTAACATTGTTTGCAACAACTGTATTTTAGTTGAAAGTTCTGTTTGCTGTTGAAACTTGCCATAAGACCAGAGAAGTACTTTCTTTATAGTGCTATTCAAAAATTGTTCTAACAGGCAGTTTTTTTTAATATGGGTCAATCAGTGGGAGACATTTGTAAAGACTTAGCTGTTAGAATTTAACTCTTTTCATTCCTTTTCTAATACTTCCAGGCTGATTCCTCAGTTGAGATTGGGAAGGGCAGCAGAAGAGAAGCCAAACATTCAAGCTGATAACTCAACAGAACTTTTCTCTGAATTGGGGGCTCAGAGTGGAGCCATCATGAGCGATGTTACCATTGTGAAAGAAGGCTGGGTTCAGAAGAGGGGTAAGTTCCAAATATAAACAGAAAATTCTTCTAAAGTGTAGCATGCTATCGATAATGATATTGTGCAGCTGGGAATATGAAAAGACTAATACTTTGCTGTAATGTTCTTTTCCAGTTAATAGCAAGTATCCTCTCTCTTTTAATGCGACAGTCCAGACTACATTGGCACTGACACCTTGATTATGCAAACAGTTAGGCATGTGCATAGTAGAATATATGTGAGGAGTCCTGCAAAAGTCAATGGGACTATTTGCATGAAGTCAAGCATGCGCCTAACTATATTGCTGAACTGGGGCTCATGTGCATAAAGTTACAAACATTTTCCAAAACAAAGAGCCATTTTGTATTAATTGAATTAAATTTAGCCTTTGGGTTGACTGTTTATAATCTGTCATTGAGTGATGTAACAGATTGAGGAATTTTAGTGGTTTCATCTTTGATTTAGAGCTGTGCCATTTGCATTGTTAAGAAACATTTTCTTTTATAAAGTTTACTTTTTAACTTTTGCTGATCTGGGAACAAATATCTCTGTCTTGGAGGCCAGTTTAAAAATTATTTACTTAATACTAAAATGTATCCATAGCAAGATTGGGCATTTAGTTGATTGGTAGTGCATGTGAAAACAATGCCTTCAAAAATGTTTAGACTGAGAGATGTGCTTCTGTTTAATTTAATCTCACTAACTTTTGTTTTACAAATTAAATTCAGCACACGTATCGGTTAAAGTATAACTGACCGTTTAAAGCTGATACTTAGTTTTTTCTGTCTGATCCTTTAAAAAGTAATTATAACATAATTGGTAGCTGTTAGCAGTTACAAACTTCATTTTGTAAGTAGCCCAAAGGAGTCAGTTTAGGAGAGGATGGCCTGATTTGTCCAAAGCTTAACTTTTCCATCACAAAAATGCTTTTCTGCTCCCATGCTGAATATGTTGTTAAAGATCTTTACTGTGTTGTGTACATGGGTACTAATGTATGTATGTATGTACGTGGCGAGGTTGAGTAGGATGGGAACTAATTCATGCTTGGGGATATTTAGATCAGTCCCAAGTTTTTAGCTATTTGTAGTACCAAAGTGTGTAGTTTTAAAAATGTTTCCTAAGCTTTGACTTTGGCGTCTTTGCTCTTTGCCACAGTTTACACAAATCTATGGCAGCTTCCAGTTAAAATCAGTGTTTAAAGCCCTAAATTCTTTTATCTCACTTGGAAGAAAATACACATTAGAGTAGGGGTTCCCAGACTTCATTGTACCACAACCCCTTCTGACAACAAAAATTATTACACGACCCCAGAAGTGGGGACCGAAGCCTGAGCCCTCCCAAGCCCCTCTGCCCCGGATGGTAGGGCCAAAGCCCAAGCCCATCTGCCCAGTGGAAGGGGAGGACAAAGTTGAAGCCCAATGGCTTCACCCCCGGGCAGGGGGCCTGTAACCTGAGACTTGCTGCCCAGGGTTGAAGCCTTGGGGCTTCAGCTTCGGGCAGTGGGGCTCGGGCTTTGGCTTCAGCCTGAGGCCCCAACAAGTCTAAGCCACTTTGGGGTCCTGACCCACAGTTTGAGAACCACTGCATTAGAGTCAAGTGATAGTAAAGAAGACACATAAGTAGTGTTGCTCCATGACTTCCTTTTTAATTACTATAGTAAGGTTTCTTAAAAACATTTTTCCTATTATTTTTATATTGTGAGTATTTTCTTATTTACAACAGATTTAATGACTGTATATCTGGCAAAACTACAGCAAAGAGAAAGCACAACTAAAAAAAGTAATAAGACGTAAAAGTACCTGAAGAACAGTAAAATAATTTGCTGATAACAGAAACAGTTTTGGCTTCTATTTTTTATAATACCTTTAGGTTACCCTAGCAGTGGTTTTCAAGAACAAGACCTTTTATCTTAAGAGTTTCCAAATGAACATCCTTTTGTTTAAATTGTCTTAAGGAATTAATTGTCTTAAGGAATCAAAATAAGAATTTGTTTATCCAGTATGAATATGAAACTCAACAGCTTATGCTCACAGTCCACCAGTTTGTATAAGTAGCGGGGACTACAAAATAAGAATATCTGAATTGGTGCTGGAAGAACTTGGGGAGCTGACATTGGTACAATCAGAAAGATACCTCTTTCTGTCTGGTTAGGAATACTAGCTTGATTGGGCGCTCTTGTATTTCAGTGTCAGCTTTTTGATAGTCTAATTATACGTATATCAGAGGAGTAACTTCCCTTTATTGATGGTGTCTCACTTTTTAAAATATATTTTGACCAAGAGGCAACAATGGATAAAGTATATAGCTAGGCTAATTAAAAAGTTGTAAACTGAATGAGTATTTTTGTATCTGACTCCTTCATATAGTTCTATTTCAAAATAAGAGGATTTGCTATAAATTGCTTTCCTCCAGACACTTACTGATCAACTTTACTTGAAGTGGGAAACTCTAGAAATGTTGGATAGCCGTATCACATATTGTCACCTTTGTAATACTTTGAAACAAGATTTCCATGATATATACTGCTATATTTTGGGCATGCCTTTAACTAGACACAGCTCTAAATGAGACTCATCTCTTCTTCCTGCAAGAAGGTTGTCTGGATCATGGGGTGACTGGCTCCACAATGTAGTTAAATCCACGAATACTGTGTGCTGAATAACCTTTTAATTTTAGCAATGAGATAGCTTGTTTAAATAGCATGGCGTGCAGAGACAATGACTGTCATTTGGCATAGTGACTTCATATTTTTATTAAATGTCACTGAAACCAGGAAAAGCTGAAAAAAAATCATAAACCTCTTATACAGTGGTTCTCAAACTTTTTTTTTCATGGACCACTTGAAAATTGTGGAGGGTCTCGATGGACCACTTAATGATCTTTCCAAATGTTGTTTGTACCATTAGCGAACTGTTGTAAAGCGCTTTGGATAAAAGCGCTATATAAAAAAAGTAATTAATGTTTTTTTGTTCTACAAATAAAAGCACACAACTCATATTTTAATATCAGCAGTCTTAGCTTTCTAATGTGATGGATATGCCCGCTCTTCCCTGCCACGGCAGCCCCCGAGCTAGGGCTGGGAAGGAGGGGGGTATGTCCCCCGCCACAGAGCTGAGGCTGGAAAGAAGGGCTGTCTCTCCCCAGCAGCAGCAGCCCTGGAGCTGGGGAAAGTCACCTCTTTCTCTGGCCGCTGCAGCCCTGCACGTTCCAGATTATTCTCACCCCACTGCCCCCTCCCACCTATCCTCTGTTTCTCCCACCTACCCCCAATTTCACCTTACATGTGAAGGGTCCAGGCACCTAATTAGTGGAGCCACTTGTGCGTGGCTCCATTCATTAGGTGGGTGGCCCTTCATTCTTCCATGTGCGGCCGTCCAGGCGCGCACCTTAGAGGGAACTATCCGCGGACCACCTGAATGGAGCTCGGACCACTGTTTGAGAACCTCTGCTCTTATAGAAACTGTATTCTGGAATGTATAATATGTACTACAGGTAAAGAAGTGGTAAACTGAATCTTGTCTAACTAGGCATATTTTCAGGTCTGGAACACACAAGATAATTTGTTTGGTTCTCACAGTAATTAATACTTTGAATTCTGAATTTCCCTCCTGTGGGTTGCTTAATGTAGATATTTACCTTTTTGTTTTGATAATTTTATTCATATAATGACTTTAAAGATAAATTACTACGTGCTTTGGAGGAATGAAATTGACAACCTCATTGACTGTTCATTATGTAGCAGGAAGCCTCCGCCATAATTTTATGCAGTCTCATTGAGTCTGTAAATGCATGGTATGTTTCTTATTGACTGTTGGGGTCAGAAAAGGACTAGGATATAAAAAATGAAATTTAATATTTTACTGAGTATTTAAGAATCTGAAATCAGCAAACAAATTTATTTCTGGTGATATTATTTGAAGCAAGGCCTCTTTAATTGGCATTTTTCTGTTAATTTGGTTAATATTTCTTTCCTCTTTTGTAAATAAAGACATTTTGATGGCCTGTGTTGTTTTTCTTCATTTTGATTATTTTGGAACAATGTGTGACGTTTTCTGTGCTTGTTTATAGACAGCATAGATAGTGATGCCTATAGTTAGGTGGTCCAGTGCTTTCCATTATGAGACTCTGCTTTCAGTTGCTTGTAACTTCAGCAAACTTCAACCATTTGGGCTGAAATTTTCCATGCTGAGTGTTTGTCTCACTTAGAAATTTTTTTTTTGAATATTTCAGTAAAAATGGTTTATCTCTTCTCAGAAGAAGGTTAGGGAAAAATATGTTGTAGTCCTGGCTTGACATGAGTACCTCATGGGTGAGGCTTCATTTCTTGGGAGACAAGATTAGCGAGGTAAATGGATCAGCAGGCTTGAAGCAGAATGTCTGTGCTTATTAAGAGAGGTATATAGCGAATAAGCTAACACAGAACGTTAACGTAAGGGGGAACATCCTGGGAATCATTTACAATGGACAAGATAAGCCTGAAACGAAAGATGAAGTAAAGCTTAAGTCATACATGGACAGTATGTAGACAGAGCATGCTGTACAGAGTTTGATTCCTGCAAAGTAACCACGCCAGTCCCAAAACGTGTAATGCAATGGATAAAAAATATTATGTAATTTATAAATGTATATAAAGGAGGTTTCTGTGTAACTTTGGATGTTTGGTACGCCCTGTACCCATCCAATACTCCTTGAGTCTGATCAACAGCATAGCTTTGCTGTATGCCAAATAAAAATCTGTGAGACAAAATCGGGAGTTGAACTGAGTTCTCAGGAAGTTCAGTGCAAAGAGGCCTTGGAGGGCATCTCAACATAATGCTGCTGTGAACGTATAGCTTTACTGTCAAAGGCCGTACCCAGCAGTTTAGCAATGGCATTGGAAGGGTTTAAGCGTGAGAAGGTTTCCAGGCACAGAAAGAGTGAGTTAAATCTAAAAAAATGGAAGAGGTCTCGGGGAAATCTCAACATATGTTGTTCTGCCCACATTAATTTTTTTATAGCCATTTAATTGAGAAGCTGTACTGTCTACATTCTTTGGAGCAAGGTCTCAAATGTTGGGAAGAGGTCACCCTTGTGTCAGAGATGTGCCTTTTGCCATTTCTGTGACAATTCACCCAAATTAAGCCAAGTTATGAGCCAATAAAATTGCAGTTTACACGTGCTCAGCAGATACTTTGATGAATTTTGAGAGTTATATTCTCCAAAGAGAATGTACTGAAAATGCTTCATCCCAGGTCTTCGGGGTCTGAGCAGGACTTTTCCTGTAATTGCTCGCCCAGTTGCCAAAAACTGGAACTATGAGTAGGGAGACACTTTCTTCTCTGCCTTTAATGCTTCCTGTGTTAGTGCCCATGCAATGAGGAGGAGAAAGAGGAAACAGCCTGATTCTAATGTAGAGAAAATGAGGAGCTGGGATGAGGAACTAAGTGGTGATGGGGAGACTGGGGATGGGGGGGTGGGGAAGAGACTGGGATGTGGAAAACTGGGACTGAGTGGGGCTGACAAGGCATATGGGGCCTGGGCATGGAGCTGTGGTAGGGAATGTTACAACTGTGGACATGGAGCTGAAGGACGGGGAGGAACTGGGACAAGAACAGTAATAAGATGGACCGGTTGGGGTAGAAAGGTCTGTGTAACCACTAGATATACTCCTCTCAGAAAGTGGAATAGAATCCAGTGCTGATTCTTCACGTTTTTCTGCAGCCAGCAAACAGGTGTGAAACCCACTGACATAATGTGTGCCTCATCTTCCTGTAATGACTGCATGTCACAGAATTTCAGCCTGGACAGGAGCCAGTCTTGCAGAGATGAGAGAACTTCCATATCCCTGATGGATTTCAGCCCTGGTTGTAGAAAATCCCTTCTAATGTGGGGGCAGAATTGATGGGTGCCTGGGGAGACGGAATTGATTTGGGAGTTAAGGGGCAGAATTGTTTGCTGGGCAGAGATATTGGCAGGTGTGGAGGTGAGAGCTCCGGGAGTAGAGGCCACTATCAGTTATTCTGTTTGTTCAAGTAGCAGAGGTCTTGTTGTGGATCTAGAAGGTTGTCTTCGAGTAGTGTCACTATGGGTGCTCCATGTCATGTGCGCATGCACCTCTTGAGCTTTGATAGGAGATTTTCTGTTAGTGTTCCACGCGCACACTATACAACCTCGTGCTGTGCTTCAAGGTGTAGAGGGTTTCACAAGTAAACTGCCCTCAATTCTCTACTTCCTTGTCCTGAGATGAAGCTCTAGCTTGTCTGCCTTCTGCATGTCTCAGCATATTTTGTAGTTGTTTGCTCAGCTTAGTGTTTATAGTGAAGGCTGCGAGTTTGTCATGGAAGGCACCAATTCCATGACTTTCCATGACTTCTGCAGTGGCCAGTGCGCCTGGTTCAGGGGCAGCTCAGGCAGAACCTGCGCCAGGCGCACCGGCCTCTGCTGGGGCAGTCTTGGGCCCCCGCACATGCCCCCCTCCCAGCAGCAGAGTTTGGGTGTGGGAGGGGGTAAGGCGGGCTCTGGATGATGCTTACCTGGTGGTGCTCCCTGGAAGTGGCGACATCCCCCTCGCTCAGTTCCTAGGCGGAGGCATGGCCAGGCAGCTCTGTGTGCTGCCTCTACCTGCAGGAACCGCCCCCGCGGCTCCCATTGGCTGTGGTTTCCAAAGAGGCTACCCATCAAACCTCTATTTCATCTTTGCCTCCAGATGAGGCAATCATGCATGCCTCCACTGTTGAAAGCTGACAATTTTTGTCAATTCCAGGACCTTGTAAAGAGGATGGCAGACACCCTCCAGATGTTGCTAGAGCAGGTTAGACTAATCTCACAAGCTCCTGGACATTTTGCACTTGGCAACACACACCCAGGTTGCTCTACCCACTAATGAAGCACTCCTGGATCCAGCAAAGACTGTGTAGCAAATTCTTGCCATCGTATTGCCAACTTGTAAATAGGCTGTTAAGAAAAATTATGTCCCCACCAGGAACTTAGAATTTTTGTGTTCTCACTTCCCATCTAATTTCCTGGTGATGGATGCTGTAAATGAGTGGGGTAAACAGCATTACTCCAGGTTTCCTCCTTATGAAAAGGATCAGAAAAGATTGGACCTTTTTGGATGAAAGACCTACTTATCTATGTCCCTTCAATTTTGGGTCACAAACTATGAGGTGATCATGGCCAAGTATGACTACACAAATTATAATACCTATATTAAACATTTTCCACAGGAGCATAGAGAAAACTTCCAGGCCATCATTAAATAGGGTCAGTTATTATCCAGAACCTCTCTCCTAGTGTCCTTGGTTGCCACAGACACTGCTGTTAGATCCATCCTCATCGCATTTGTCATATGCAGGTCATTCCCAGGGCATTGTCAGGCTTCCCAAGAGAGGTTCAAAATACAGTTGAGGACTTCCCATTTGATGGTCAGAAGCTCTTCCGAGAATTACGGATGAGTCCCTGCACATGCTGACTCCAGGGCTATATTGAGGTCTTTGGGTATACACACCCTACAAACAAGATTAGATTTTTAGTAAGTCTCGGATTGCTCAGAGACCATGCCTGGCTCAGTTATCTGGTTTTGACAGAACCACTGAATCCACTAGAAAAAGACAGAGATCCCAGAGAAAAAGAGGTTCCCATCTTCGTTCAGCCAGTACCCAGTCATAATCAAAACAGCAATTTTGGCACTGTGGTCGAGGACTTGATGACTCCCTCACCTCTAATTTGCAACCATTTGCCCACCTCCCTGCTTTTAGAGACTGCCTTTCCCATTTCCAACAGGTCTGGCAGTGTATAACAACAGACAAGTGGGTAATGGAGGTTATAACATAGGGCTACATCATGCACTTTATGCCCCTCATGCCTTTTCAGGGACCCCTCTCACAAGACTATACTTAGTGAAGAAGTACGAGCCCTCCTTTGTTTAGTAGGAATAGAACCAGTCCCATTTCCTCATGGGAGGAAAGTTCTACTCAAAGTATTTTCTCATACCAAAGAAGAACAAAGGGTGGAGGCTGATCTTAGATCTAAGACAACTGAACAAATTTGTAAATGCCCAGAAGTTCTGGATGGTGACTCTGGCAGCGGTACTGCCTTCTCTAATGACAGGAGATTGGTTTTTGGCCCTCGATCTACAGGATGCCTGTTTCCATGTAGTGATACATCCTGCACACATGTGATATCTGCACTTCACCATTGGCCAAGATGATTTTCAATACCGAGTACTTCCCTTCGGCCTCTCTTTGGCCCCAATGGTATAGTCTAAGGTTTTAGCGGCAGTGACTGCTTACTTTCTGCAGAAGTAGTCTTAGGCTACATCTACACTACCCGCCCTATTCGGCGGGTAGCTATCGATGTTCTGGGATCGATTTATTGCGTCTCATCTAGACGCGATAAATCGATCCCAGAGCCGCTCCCCGTCGACACTGGAACTCCAGCTCGTCGAGCGGAGGAAGCGCTGTCGACGGGGGAGCCTGCCTGCTGCGGTGTGGACCGGGGTAAGTACCTTTTGAAATCGATCTAAGATATTCGACTTCAGCTACGTTATTCACGTAGCTGAAGTTGCGTATCTTAGATCGATTCCCCCCCACCCTAGTGTGGACCAGCCCTTAGTCTTCCATATCTCAGTGACTCAAGGGCCAGTCCTACAAAGAAGTAATAACTTCCATCCAGACAGTTCTCTCCCTCTTCCCAGAGTTGGGTCTACAGCTGAACATAAAAAAAGTCCAAGTTAGCCCCTGTATAGAGAATGCAATTTATAGGGGGGATATTTGGATTTTTTTTGGCAGCCAGGGCCTTCCTTCCCACAGGCAGATTCATAATTTTGTTGAATCTAGTCAGGACAATTCATGGAAGCCCCTTCACCACAGTAAGGAACTGTTTGCAGCTCCTGGATTATATAGGAGCTTGCACCTTTGTGACTGAGCATGCAAGATTACACCTCCACCGCTTTTCAGGGCTGGTTCAGGAGGACCTGTTTCTTAACCGGAGATGGCTTGGACAAACAGGTTACAGTTCCCCTCTAGGTGAAGAAGTCCCTGGGTTGGTGGAAAGATCAACACAATGTCTGCCTACGTGTCCCTTTCATCTGCCCAGCTCCAAAAATAACTGGGACAATGGATGCATCACTGTTAAAGTGGGAAGCACACCTGTACACGCTCACACAACTCAGGGCAGATGATCACTTCAGGAAAGTAGTCTTCATATCAACCTGCTGGAACTCAGGGTAGTCAAAAATACTTGCCTTCAGTTCCTGCCCCTTATCAAGAGCAAATCAGCCAGAATCATTACTGACCATATGGCTTGCATGTTCTAGATCAACAAACAGGGCGGAGCATGATCCCCTTTTGTGTGCACTGAAGATATAAATGTATGGAACTGGTTATATAGACCATCAGATTCAGACCTCAGCTGTTTACCTTATGGGAGTCCAGAATGTCCGCAGCCGATAGGCTCAGGAGTTGCTTCTCCCAGGACTCTGAATGACTGTTGGACTCTCAAATCCTTCATGGGATATGCCAGAGGTGAGGGCTTCCATAGGTGGACCTATTTGTCACTTCTAGCAACAGAAAATGCTCCTTACTCTGCCTAAGAGGTTGAGTAGGTCATCTCTCTCTGACACCTTTCTACTTCCTTGCACAAGGGACCTGTTCTACGAATTCCCTCCAACACCTCTAATTCTAAGAGTGATGAACAAGATCAGGCAGGGCAGGACCAGGATTATTCTCATAGTACTGACCTCACCAAGGCAAGCAGGGTATCCTTACCTGCTTTACTTGTGTGTCCAATTGGTGCTCAAGCTTTCGACAGTCACTCATCTTCTCTCCAAGTATGTGGATCGTGTTCTTCACCCCAACATGGGATCCTCCGTCTCCAAGTGGGGTTCCTAGATGGTTCATGGGATTAGAATCCACCGGCTCAACAGGACTACAACAAGTATTACTAAACAGTAAAAGGGAGTTAACTCAAATTGCTTATTTTAGAGATGGAAGAGATTCAGCCACCGGTGTTGCCATCACTGCCTTGTGCATGAATCTTTTCTGCTCTCAGCCAGCTTGGATTATCTGATGGATTTAAAAAAATTGGGTTATCAGTTAGCTTGATTAAGGTTCATCTGGCTGTGAAAACAGCTTTTCATTCCTCTTCTGTTTTTGCGCATACTATGCCCTTGAGATTTATTAAGGGTCTGGGGACTCTCTACTCCAGGTTAAGGATCCTATTCTGCCTTGGGAACTCAGCTTGGTACTTAGATATATTATGGGACTCCATTTGAACTTGTGGCTACCTGCTCCTAGCTTCACTTTTCTATGAAGACGCCCTTTCTAGTAGCTATCATGTCACCCCACAGGGTTGGAGAAGTTGGAGACTTGATGGCAAACACCTCCTGCCCCCATTTACAATATTTTCAAGAACGTGGTCTCCCTATGTCCAGGTGCTGTCAGATTTCCATCTTAACCAGCCTGTTCATCTATGGGTATTTTTTCCTAAACCACATAAATCTCATTGGAAAATTTCCCTTCATATGTTAGATATACGACCGGCACTAGCCTTTTATCTGGAGAGGACACAGCAATTTTGGAAATTACCTAGACTTTTGCCTCCATCTCATAAATATAGAATCCACAATCTCTTCACAGAGACTGTTGAGATGGATCTCTGGGGGTATTATTGCTTGCTATGGTTCATTTGATGTGTTGTCTCCCCAGTCGATTATAGCACACTCTATCAGATCATAAGCAACTTTTACAGCATTACTCAAAAACACTCCAGTGCCTGAGTTATGCTACATGGGCTTCAGTGCAAACCTTTTCTAAACTCTGTGTGACTTGATTCACACGGTTAGATCTAATGCTGTGCTTGTTTTTTCTGTACTGTCTTCAGTCTTGGACTTGATTTAGAAGCTCCCTTCTCCCTGTGGGGATACTGCTCAGAATTCACCAGAAGTGAACACCCATAGGAACACTACTTGAAGAACAAAAGTTTACTCAGGTTGTAACTTGTTCTTTGAGATGTATATCCTTCTGGGTGCTCCACTACCTACCCTCTTTTCCTTGTACTTTGGACTGTTCTTGTTGAACATTAGATAAAGAAGGTACTGAGGGAGGTTCATCCATGCAGACTTAAATATCCTCGGAGTGTGGCACGAGGTGGTATAGAGCACATGTGTGGGCCGAAAAGACGCATGAAAAATCTCTGATTGGGGGCTCAAGAGGCACATGTGAACCTGAACTGGAGCACCTATAGGGACAGACATCTTGAAGAATCAGTTATTGCACAAGGCGAGTAACCTTTTCTTTTTAACTCGGCTGATGTGAGGGTATATGGTTCCACATGATAAAAATTTTTGTTTTTTCAGTTTGATTTTTTTTTTAAATCTAGGAAATTGCATACAAAAAACTATATTAAGACTTTTAAGTTTGTAAAATCAAGCAGTCAAAAGTTAGAAATGCCAGAATTAAGGTTATTAAATTATGGACTAGCCTGTTAGTGCAGATCTGCATGATCTACTGTAAATGAACTCTCATTTTGGCACTGCGAGTAGATAATGCTTATGAAAATATAAATACTTATTTTTTTCCTGATCAGAAACATGGAGACAAAAAGCAAGAGGGGAGAAGTGCATTCCAAGGGGCAGCGAAGCCTAAGAAGCTCCACAGAGCCCGGTGGGGCATCTGAGTCCCACAAAGTGGGAGCTGAGCCCGAGGAGCTCTGTGAGGCATCCAAGACCCTCCAAAAAGGAGACAACCCAAGCAGAGCATGCATGATTCTATTTTGAACATTTGGAGAATCTAGTGTGAGTGGCATCTCACTTTTGCAACTTAAGTATGCTTTCTGATCAGCCAAGAGGGTGATTGGAAAGGTACTCCAGAGAACAAAAAAGGAAAACCTGCCAATTCTGTATGTGAAGGAGAGCACTAACAATATACCTCTGAAGGATGTTTGAAGATAGGTCATATATTTTGGTTGCTCTTTTTCAAGGCCCCGAGAAGAGACTGATTGCATCTAATGAGTCTGTGTTTCTTGGCTCAGGAGATTATAGCTTTTATCTGGTTTTGTTCCTCAAGCGCTCTCTTTATATTTTGGGACTGTGAGAGCATATGCTTGTTCTCTGCAACTGTGTAACACGGTCACACTGGAATAACCACTTAGTTTCTCCAGACATTGTGGAATTCATCTCAGATGGAAAGTTTTGAAAATTTCAGTCAAATTAAAGCAGCTTCCCAAACTTTTGAAAGATCAGTCCCCATTCAAGAAAACGAAACGAGTTGTGCCTTTTCTCCCTTCCCAGTTCTGCCATGTGTTGCTGAAGGTTTACCCATCTTCATTTATATGTCGTCTGCACTTTTGAAAATGCTGATTTAAAGGAAACTACCTGACAATTGTGGTGGTAGGTACTGCAGTTGAATTCTGAGTAACCTGGGTTGGTCCAAAGAGATTTATGGAGAATAGAAACTGTTCTCTAAACACTCCTGGTCTAATCCAGATACTCAACATACTGAATAACTTATATTAAGTGCTGCATATTCTCTCTAACCTATTATGAGGTTTAGCCTCTCTCTCAAAGTAGTGTCACTTCACAAATAAACCCAATGTTGCAAACTCTTGGAAACTTATTGCAAATGATGTGGCCTTTGCTGTGGGAAGTCACTTGATGAAAAACTTCAGTCTTCCCATGACTTGGAAAGCCAGATGAGTGAGAACCTCTGCCCCACAATGCTCTGTAATTTAGAGAAAGAGCACTAAACTGGAAGCATAGAAACTGAGTTCTAGTCCTTCCTCTTCTGTTGACTGCTTCTAATATCTGTGTGTTCCTCATAACCCTTATTATGAGTCAAGGCCACATACTGGTACCTTGGGAAGTAACTTACATCCATCCATTTTAAGATAAGATCATGAGAGTTGTCAGAAGGTCACTAGTCAGAGCTGGGAATAGAAACCAGGTTTCTAATACAACTCTCACCTGCTTGACCCCCACAGCTTTTCAGAAGGAACTTGCTAAATTGGTACTTTTGTAATTCATACTAAGTGTGGTTCTGTCACTCTCTAGTGGCTAGACCACAACCAGAAGTTTATTATTCAACTGCTGCCTCCATGCTATGATTTCTGGTCCTTCAGCTCAATGGGTTCCAGGTTCATTTCCTGCAGACTATGCAATCAGGGTGTGTATTACATTTTCCGGCGCTGTCTGTAACTCAGAGACAGTTTAATCACAGAGTCAGGAATAGAAACCAAGATTCCTCATGCCTTATGTTCCAGTGCTGTTTGACAACTACCTGTGTAAGCCACTGATAATGTGTGTTGTCTCCCTGCATGGGTGATCTGGAAACAGGATAACAACTTTCTTTCCCTCCATCATTTACTCCTGTACCTGAAATGGAAGTGGTTTGGACTAGATATGAAGTTTCTGGATTCAAGCCCTGATCCTGGAATAATTTTTGAAATGATTTTATATTGCAAAATACTTTAGAAATGATTTGGATAATGTGTTAATATTTTATGATTGCCATTTTTTAGTGTTTGTGTTTTGGTTACTCTAAACTGTCCTTTTAAGTGGCAGACTGAGGGCTTGCCTACACAGACGTTTTTTGCACCAAATTAACTATATCAGCTAAAAAACCAGCACATTTAAACAGGCACAATCACTAGTGTGGGTGCAAATATAAAAGTGTGTGGTATAGTCTGTGTTCAGATAAATTTACCTGAAAGTTAGCTAGCTCAAGTATTAGCTTGACCCTTTCTGTACCCTCTTATAGTCACAATAACTGGTTAATTGCAACTTAATTTTTTCAGATATAACCCAGTCACAAGATTTTATTTAATTAAAGTATATGGAAAATTTTAAGAGTTTCTTTTATCCCATTATTAAAAGATATTTGGGACAAAAACAAAACAAAAAACCCTATCACAGATGCTAAATTTCCATTTTTTTAGAATCTGTTTTTTAATTAATTTTAACCCATAAAGGAAATCTGTTAGCTAGTTTAAGTTATCAGAAAATTCATTCTATCGCCAAGGAGTAAGTGTGTCAAGTTTGAGGAGGATGCACTGTATTTTTCATACATAACAAGGAGGTTGAATTAATGTTTCAAGTGCAAAACAGAACATAGCAATGAAGTGTCGATGTAGTCTTTAATCAATTAATAAACCTCGTTAGTGCCACTAGATTTCAGTGTGCTGAATTTTCTTAAATAGAAAAGGTTTTTTATTTTAAATTTCTGAAACCAGTAACTTCGTCTGATATGATCAATAAAATCCAAACTTTAAAATGATAAATTTCATGATTTTTTAAAAAAATTCTATCCATCCCAATGAGACTCCTTACAAACTAGATTTGAAAGTGTGCATATGTATATATTTAGTTTGAAACTGAGATATTAGGTTGTCCAGTTACCCAAGAGCGTAAAGTCAAAATTTCTTTGACTGAGTTTTAGTGTTAACCTTTCAAGAGGCATGTTGGCTATAAGAGCCAAGCTGACTTTTTTCCATTCAAAGTGATGTGCCAGGCAGTTCTGTATTTTTGGTATGGCATTCTCTCCATGTTTTTACTATGCATTTTTTACTACTTCTGTCTGTTTGTGTAGGTCATATTTTACCATAGTATCTGAGCACCTAATGATATTCAATGTATTTATCCGCACAACACCCTTGTGAGGTAGGGAAGTACTGTTATGCCCATTTTGTAGATAGTCTCCCTGTGCCTCAGTTTACTGTGATTTACCCAAGATGTCACAGACAGTCTGTGGTGGGGCTTGAATCTAGATTTTCTAAGTTTTAGGTTAGTGCCCTAACCACTGGATCATCCTTCCTCTACTTGGTCTCTTCATTTTGAATCAAAGTTGTGCTTACTCTTTTGAGTTAAGTGGCTCAGTTCTTTGCTCTCCTTACTTTATCTTGATTATATCTTTGTGGTTTCATTATTGGAGAGTGCTTAATTTCTCATTTACAATTTTTTGAATATAATAATTAGGGCTGTTAATCACGATTAATCTCATGATTAAAATAATAGTGATTAATCACATGAGTAATCGCACTGTTAAACAACAATAGAATACCATTTATTTAAATATTTTGGATGTTTTCTATGTTTTCAAATATATTGATTTCAATTATTTTTGATTACAGGTATTTGCACTGTAAAAAAACAAAATAAATAGTATTTTTCATTTCACCTAATACAAATACTGTAGTGCAATCTCTTGATCATGAAAGTTGAACTTACAAATGTAGAATTATGTACAAAAAAACCTGCCTTCAAAAATAAAACAATGTAAAATTTTAGAACCTGCAAGTCCACTCAGTCCTACTTCTTGTTCAGCCAGTTGCTCAGACAAACAAGTTTGTTTACATTTGCAGGAGATAATGCTGCCTGCATCTTGTTTACAGTGTCACCCGAAACTGAGAACAGGTGTTTGAATGGCACTCAGCCAGGCACTGTTGTAGCTGGTACAAGATATTTATGTGTCAGATGCGCTAAAGATTCATATGTCCCTTCATGCTTCAGCCACCATTCCAGAGGACATGCATCCTTGCTGATGACGGGTTCTGCTTGATAACAGTCCAAAGCAGTGTGGACCGACGTATGTTCATTTTAATTATCTGAGTCAGATGTCACCAGCAGAAGGTTGATTTTCTTTTTTGGTGGTTCGAGTTCTGTAGTTTTCACATCGGAGTGTTGCTCTTTTAAGACTTCTGAAAGCATGCTCCTCCACACTTTGTCCCTCTCAGATTGTGGAAGGCACTTCAGATTCTTAAACCTTGGGTAGAGTGCTGTAGCTATCTTTAGAAATCTCACATTGGTAGCTTCTTTACGTTTTGTGAAATCTGCACTGAAATTGTTCTTAAAATGAACAACATGTGCTGGGTCAGCATAGGAGACTGCTATAACTTGAAATATATGGCAGAATGTGGATAAAACAGAGCAGGGGACATACAGTTCTCCCCCAAGGAGTTCAGTCATAAATCTAATTAATTCATTATTTTTTAACGAGTGTTAACAGCATGGAAGCATGTCCTTTGGAATGATGGCTGAAGCATGAAGGGGCATACAAATGTTTAACATATCTGGCATGTGAATACCTTGCAATGTCAGCTACAAAAGTGCCATGCAAGGGCCTGTTCTCGTTTTCTGGTGACATTGTAAATAAGAGGGCAGCATTATCTCCTGTAAATGTAAACAAACTTGTTTGTCTTAGCAATTGGCTGAACAAGAAGTAGGACTTAGTGTACTTGCAGGCTTTGAAGTTTTACATTGCTTTGTTTTTGAGTGCAGTTATATAACCAAAAAAAATCTACATTTGTAAGTTGCACTTTCACGACAAAGAGATTGCACTACAGTATTTGCATGAGGTGAATTGAAAAATAGTATTTCTTTTGTTTATCATTTTTATTGTGCAAACATTTGTAATACAAATAATATATACTTTGACTTCAATTACAACACAGAATACAATATATATGAAAATGTAAAAAAAATCCAAAATATTTAATTAATTTCAATTGGTATTCTATTGTTTAACAGTGTGATTAAAACGGTAATATTAACTAAAAAAAATTATCACGATTAATCACGTGAGTTAACTGCAATTAATCGACAGCCCTAATAATAATGTCTTTCCTTGAAGTGTGTGCGATCTTGAGGGCAACAATGCCTTTGTGTTTTCGCTAGCAGAATTCATTTTTTTGTATATTCTTATCACTTGAAAAATCCTTAAGCTTTTTGCTTACTAGGAGTGAAGATTTACCTTCATTGTTTTATTTTTTTCTGAGGGCAGGATTTCAAGATATATCCTTGCTTATAATTTAACAAAACCAACATGGGATGAATGATGGATACCCTTTCATACTTCCTTGGAGCCTGGAGAAGTTTTCTTGTAATGAGAGAGTTATTTTGTAATATGTGTATTGTAAGGATACTGTTTTCCCCACCCTCTTTTTCTTCCTTTACATTAAAAAAGAGAGTCTGTCACAATGCCATAGCACTACAATGCTAGATATTCTTAAATAATGGTCTTCTGGAAGACAAAGTGTTTAGTATTTCTAACAATGAGAGCTTATGGGATAGAAATTAATATTGAATAACTGTTAATTTATCCAGTGATCAATTCACTGTTGCAAAGGCCACTGATTCTGAGATTAATACTAACAGTTTTAAAATTTAAACAAGCAGTTTATATGCCATAAGATTTAGAGTTTATAACTCTGTGGAAAAACTTCCTGTTGTAGTATCTACTGTCAAAGACGAATTATTGGAATAAACCCATTGATTCAAAATATTAATTGAATTTGTTATCTCAAATACATCTTGTTTACTGCCTTCTCAGTGTTCTGTATTTTCCCTATGAAACATGAAAAAGTATTGAGCAATTTGTTAGGCAAGTCTTTGAAATTATGCAAAGGCCAAAGAGATGTGAATTTTGGAAATGTACGTTAAAGACCTACTTTGTTTGGGGAGGGGGTGTCTTTGAAAAAAATAGTTTCAGAAGTTATGCTACTAATTGACTGTTGTTCACAACCTGTCAGATATCTTGTTTGCACATTGTCTGAATTATTTGAGTAGATTAACACACCTCTAACAAAGAGAAATTTAAATAGACTATCTTGAACATCTGTTACAAAAGTAGAAACAAAATTCGTCTAATTGTCTCAGCTAATAGTACTTAATTCTGAGTGTCTCCTGATAAACAAGTTGAAACAAAACAAACTAATTTTTTTATTCTAATCTGTGTTTAATAGTAAAAATTATTAAGTAGTGGTAGAGTTGCTATATGTAAATGATCAGAGAAGACCGTAATAAGGCAGACGAGTAAAGAGAGAATACAGTACGATATTAACAGCAGCAATGCCTAACTCTTACAGTGTTTTTCATCTCTAAATCTCAAAGTGCTTACAATGGAGGTATCACCCCCAATTTACAGAGGAGGAAATGGAGGCATGGGGTGGAGGGAAGTGACTTGACAAAAGTAATAAAACAAGTCAAGGGCAGAGCCTGGAATAGAACCCAGGTCTCTTGATTTCCAGTCCAGCACCTCTTCCCTCTCTATATTAGCCCTGGTCTACACTCGGGGAGAGGATCGACCTAAGATACGCAACTTCAGCTACTAGAATAGCGTAGCTGAAGTCGCAGTATCTTAGGTCGACTTACCTCACGTCCTCATGACACGGAGTTGACTGCTGCCGCTCCCCTGTCGACTCAGCTTCCGCCTCTCGCCACGGTGGAGTACAGGAGTTGATGACAGTGATCGGGGATTGATTTATTGTGTCTACACTAGACATGATAAATCAATCCCCGATAGATCGATCACTACCCACCTATCCGGCGGGTAGTATAGACGTACCCTTAGTCCCACCATCAACACTTGATAAATACTGCAGAAACACTGCACAAACTACTATTCTGAATAAAACCCACCTCTTTGCTTTGTTGGAGTTTGCACTTCCTTTTGTGTGTTTATGAATATTCAGGTAAGCAAGGGTTTTCTTGCAAAAGTGTTTGTGGAAGGTAAAACCATTATACCTAATTCCATGAATAAGTATTTGTGAAAGTATGCACAACAGAGGTATTCATATAGCTATTTTGAAGGTTGAGGGGTTGGAAGTGGAGGGGACTTGAGCCTTGGAACAATTGCCTCCAGAATTATAAGGCTTCCAGAGGTGTATGCTGTGCTGTATACTACCGGTTTGTCTACAGTAGAGACGTATCTTGAGTTGGAAATTATTGTTCTCTCTAGCTCACCTTCAGTTCAAACACAAAAGTCCCTTATATGTTTGTGTGCGTGTAGCAGAAGTTGGAATAGCTACCCAAGTAGTGCGCGATATATACATGCCCCAATAACTTGTTTTTATTCATCAGTCCAGATGGATTTACCAAGGCCTGCATCCCAGTGGAGTGAGTAATATACTTCTGTGTTGATTCAGAAACTATCAATGATTGTGAGTCAGATTATGGGCACAAACGTTTCCCATGTCTGGCTCTGTCACAGTTTTGGTTCCCAGCTGCTCAGAGCCTGCAGTAAAACAGTGTCATTGGCTATTTAAACCTCATGTGGGTGCAGCAGTGTATTTATTGCCTGACCAACATCCATCATCACAGTAGCCACAGTGGACCTGCCAACCGCAGACTGGTTGTTCACAGATCTGTAATGCTTGGGAGATAGCCATCCTCTAAAGGGTAGTAGCCACATGCTTCTGGACTGGTACTGTCATTCCCTTTGTCTCATGTTTTAGCACAGCTACAAGAATGTGGTTTTTCTCACCATGGAAATGAGTGCATTAATATGCAAACTAGATACCATTACCTTAGGTTTGAATAGAGACTGGGAATGGCTTGGTCATTACGTTAATTGAATCTATTTCCCCTAGTTTAATATCCTAGTTAAATACCCTTAACACCTTTGTGTCAACTGTCCGTAATGGGCCATCTTGATTATCACTTCAAAAGTTTCTTTCCCCTGCTGATAACAGTTCCTTTCAATTAATTAGCCTTTTACAGTAGGTATGGTTACTTCCACCTTTTCATGTTTCTCTGAACGTATAAATATCCTCCTACTGTATGTTCCATTCTATGCATCCGACGAAGCAGATTGTAGTCCACGAAAGCTTATGCTGAAATAAATTTGTTAGTCTCTAAGGTGCCACAAGTATTCCTTTTCTTATTTTCTTTTTGCTCACAATGAGACAGACATCCACTAAGGATTCATGCCATGACACCACACTAGTAGAGAATACATGTTTCTCAGAAACTTGAATAGAACAGGGATTTTTGAGACTCATCATTCCTGTCAGCAAATTTGTATATGCAGAATGTGTATCTTATCTCCCTCTAGTGACTGCCCCGGATAGGAGATGACAACCTACTACATTTTCATCAATGATCTAGAAGTATATATAAAATTACTGCTTATAAAATTTGTGCACACTAAGATTGGTAGAATAGTAAATAACTAAGGATCGGGAAGTCATACAGAGCAATCTGGATTGCTTGGTGAGCTGAGTACCTGGAAACAAAACAGATTTTAACACAGCCAAATGCAAAGTTATATGTCTAGAAACTGGCCATGCTTACAGAATGGGGGACTGTATCCTGGAAATAAGAGGACATAGAAGACAAACAACATGAACTTCCAGTGTGATGCTAATGCAATTCTTATATATATAAACAAAGGAGTAGTGCAAAGGACTAGGGAGATGATTTTGCCTCTGTATAGTTGTGACGGGGCAGGCTGGCCCCGCACTGGTATTGAGAGGGTTAACCCTTCCCTGCTGGCAGAGGAAGTCACGCCCCTGAGGCTCTGCTGGGCATGCTCCAACAGGGAGCCAAGTATAAAAGCCTGCAGAGCTGCTCAGTCAGGGCTGGCGGCTGAGGGAGGAGGAAGCCCAGCGGAAGCTCCAGCCCAGGAGCAGCAGTACCTCGTTCAGGAGGGAACTGAGAGACCGGGAAGTGGGACCAGAGACTGGCAGCTGTCAGAACCCCAGGGAGCGTTGGGGGCTGAAGAATCTGAAGACCCTGAGGCCCCAGGGACTGCTACATCCGGAGAAGGGGTAGGAAGTGACCCAGGGAAGGGAAGGGAGTGGTATCTCCCACCACTCTAAGGGCAGCATGTTGCGGTAGGATTCCCCGCTGACCCGGGGAGGATCACGCTGTTAAAGACAGGGCCCTGGGTTGGAGCCCGGTGGAGGCAGGTGGGCCCCGGGCTCCCCTACCGGGGGTCTCTGAACCCCAGTCTCCATCAGTGTGGAGACGTAGTTCACCAACCCCCCTCGTACCTCGAAGGAGATAGATGGACTCCGGCCGCTAGGCCATGCTATCCCCCGGGGAGGGGATTTAGAAGGACTTTGACCATTAGGCCATACGGCCCTGACTACCGGGGAGGTAGTCGAACTGCCATAAGAGCAGGGAGGCAGGGTTAACCTCGTCCCTCCCTGGAAACAAAGGGGTGACGAAGTGCAAAGCCCGCCACAAGAGTATTGGTGGAACTGATACTGGAATATTGTGTGCGGTTCTGGTGTCCACATTTTAAAAAAGAAGTTGAAAAGTTGGAGGGAGTACAGAAAAGAACCACAAAAATGTTTTGAGGTCTAGAGGAAATGACTGAAAGTGAGAGATCTAAAAAACTAAATCTGTTTAGTTTATAAAAAACAAGATTGAAAGGTGAATTGATTACAGTTTCTGGGAGAAAATACTGAGTTATATAAAGGGGTCTTTAATCTAGTGGAGAAAGGCATAACACAAACCAGTGGCTTGGAGCTAGACAATTCAAATTGGAAATAAGGCACAAAATTTTAAGTGTGGATGATTTAACCCCTACCAAGGGAAGTGGTGAATTTTCCATTTCTTGATGTCTTCATATCAAACCTGAATGTGTGTCTAGAAGTTATGCTATAGCCAAACACAAGTTATTGAGCTCAATACAGCGGTAATTGCCTTATAGTGATACATTGAACTCTGAGTCCATCTAGCTTAAAGAAGGGAAGGTTAAGGGGTCACTTGATTACAGTCTATAAGTACCTACATGGGGAACAAGAATTTAATAATTGGCTCTTCAGTCTAGGAGAGGAAGGTATAATGTGATCTAACGCATGGAACTTAAAGCTGAACAAATTCAGACTGGAAAAAAGGCAAACATTTTTAGCAGTGAGAGAAATTAACCGTTGGAACAGTTTACTAAGAGTCATGGTGAATTCTCTATCACTGATCATTTTAAAATCGAGATTGGATGTTTTTTCTGAAAGATATGCTCTGGGAATGATTTTGGGGGAGTTCTGTAGTCAGTGTTATACAAGAGGTCAGACTGGACGCTCTGAGTCCCCAGAAGAGGTGGTCAAAGAGGAGGAGGAGATTTCGGACCAGGAGATGACACCGGCAGCCAATTTCCTGTTCTCTTCCCCTGATGAAACCATCGTGCCCTCATCTCCCAATTACTTGAAGCAATTTCAGGACCTTTTTAAGAGGGTGGAGGACTCATTGGACATTTTAATGGAGGAAATGCCAGTATTGCAACATAAACTATTTGATATCTTACAGACCTCGGCCTCCTCCAAAATTGCCCTACCAATGAATGACGCAGTCATGGAACTGGCAAAATCAATTTGGCAGACCCTGGGAATAATTCCACCTATGTGCAATTTCACCTGACCAAAAAATACTGTGTGCCTGTGAAGGGAACGGAGTTCCTTTTCTCACACCCCGCACCAAAGTCTTTGATCGTGAACGCAGAAAATGAACAGGTAGGCAACAACATCCCAAAACAACACCATACGATAGAGACTGGAAGAGACTAAATCTCTTCGGTCATAAGACCTACTCCTCGGTGATGTTACACCTCAGGATCGCCAACTACGAGGTATTATTTGCCAAATACGACTGCACAAACTATTCAGAATTGTCAAATTTTATTAAACTCACTTCGGAAGAGAAGAGAACAGTTTAGGGCCATCATTTCTGAAGGACATCATCTCACTAGAACAGCATTGCAGGCTGCACTGGACGCTGCGGTCACCGCAGCGTGGTCTATAGCCACACAGTAGTTATGACGTATGCATCCTGGCTACATCCCTCTGGGTTCAACAGTAATAATCATGATGGTCGCTTCACTACTAGGTTGAGGAGCACATCTGAACTCTCCTACTATCCAGGGCCATTGGTCTCTATCAGAATCCCTCCTACATATGAACCTACTGGAACTATACACCGTTCACAATGCATGCTCCCATTTCCTGCCTACAATCAAGAACAAAACCATAAAGATCCTGATAGGAAATATCACATGCATGTTCTATATCAACTGGCAAGGGGGGGCATGTTCATACTGCCTATGGACAGAAACCAGGCTACTCTGGAACTGGAGCATCAGTCACAATATCAACATCTCAGCCTCCTACCTGCCAGGATGTCAAAGCACCACTGCAGATGCACTAAGCAGAAAATATTCCCCGTATCACAAGTGGGAATTAGACCCACGAGTATTACAAAACATATTCAAACACTGGGGGTTCCCAACTATAGACTTCTTTGCAACGACACAGAATGGCAACTGTTCTCAGTTCTGATCCAGAGCAGGATTGGGTTCTTGCTTCCTGGGTAATGGTTTTATCATGAAATGGGACACACCTCTCCTATATGCCTTCCCTGACAGACATGTTCCAGTCCACAGTCTCCATCTGAGAGCCTCAAGTCCAACCCAAGGACAACAGTATGTTCATGTGTACAGCCGTTGGGGCACTTAGCCTTGTACATGTATGTGACTCAGCCTTCTGGATTTTACCTCAGAGGTCTGCAGGCCTGGCTTCACTTGATACATTGCCCAAGCAGGTATTTGCTAGACATTCTGATTTTTATGTGCCTGCACAATTGCTTCAGTCCCTGAATTGGTGATTAGACCCTCAGAATGTATGAAGTGGGGTTCCTTACCACCAGAACCAGCTACAACTCTGGTAACAAATGTGTCCACCAATGATTAGCGGGACTGTCTGGGTCAACCTCACACTCAAGGATTGTGGATGCCTCATCAAGTTGTGTGTCATATAAATGTGCTGGAACTTTGAGCTGTTTGCCAGGCAAGTGAGACGTTGGTTACCACTATTGGGGGCAGGTGGTTCAAGTTCTCATCGACAACAACACTGCTGTGTTTTATCTGAGCAAGCAGGTGGGGGCAAGGTCATCTCAGCCATGCAAAGAAGTGATCTACTTGTGGAATTTTTGTATAAAGAACAGTGTCTTGCCAAATGCTTTTCACCTTCCACAAGTGAGGAACAATAATATAGATCCCATCAGCAGGAACGTCATCGATCATCACAAGTGGTCAATAGAGGGACATTCTGTAGCAGATCTTCCATCAATGGTGATATACTTGATGATAAATCTCTTTGTAACCAACCCGAGTGTGGTGGGGCAACTGCCCCACCCTATGAGAGACAGGGCTAAGGTGGGCGAGAGTGGCTGCGCAGACTGGTAGCCAATCAGGGAGGGCCTGTGGGAGAGCCAATCAGGGCCATCCTCAGCCTTGTATAAAGGCTGCCCAGGAGAGGAGCAGTGAGTCTCTCCCAGAACTTCAGGAGGGAAGGTCTGTCTCCTGAGGGAAGGAGACCAGCACCTGGGACAGTGCAGTGCTGGGCAGGCTCAGGGGAGCATAGGAGAGCTCCAGCCTGTTACCTGCCAGGCTGCGGGCCATAACCAGAAGGGCCTAGAGGGTGCAAAGGGGTCAGAGGGGAAGTGGCCCAGGGAGAGTGGACAGACGAGGGGAGAGAAGGAGGGCAGAGAAGCTAGAAGCTGCTGCTAGAGCTTCTAGCTTCTCTGGGTTAGGACCCAGAGTAGTGGGTGGGCCTGGGTCCCCCCCCTCCCCCCTTGTCTTGCATCTCACCATGGGAAGTGGCCAGATGAGACTGCACCATACCCCTGATGGAAGGGGTTAGACTTTGGGTTGCGGTTGGCCCCTGCGGCAAGGATGGGCTGAAGTCTGCTGTTAATCTCCCTCCTCCCCCCCCCCCCCCGGAAGGGGGCGAGTGTGGACTCGGGGGCACTGCCAGAGGGCAGTGTCCTGAAGAGGATGCCGCCGAGCAGGGAGCAACGCGGGTCCAGGCGCCGGCAAGGAAGAGATGGATGGGACATCACCAGCGGAGAGAGCTCTGCACTGGACTGAGATAATTCCCTGACGTACCAGCAGGAGGCTCTGTGGTGGTGAGTCCCAACCCCGTCACACTGAGCAACAAATGCAGGAGATTCTGTTCCGGGGAGGTCACAACCAGGGTTCCCTGACAGATGCCTTTTTCTTCCTTGGCTGAATAATTGCCTCCAGTCCTTCTGATTCCAAGGATGATCAGGTTAGATACAAAAAGATAAGGCAGCCTGAATACTCCATTGTAGTTGCCTGGCCAGTGAAGAGCTGGTACATGGATCTACATCACCTCTCAATTTGACCACCCGTTACTCTATCTGTGGATGAGGATTTGTTGTCTCAAAACCAAGACAAATCATTGCACCCTATTATTCCTGGGGGAATTCTGTGCCAAAAAATTAAAAATTCTGTGCACAGTATTTTAAAACGCTGCATATTTTATTTGTCAAAATAACACTACATAATCATGCCAGTTTAAATTATTTTGGCTATACAGACAACAACAAAATTTCCCCAGGAGCAGAGAGTTAAAGAAATGTCTACAATAACCCAGTTCCTGTTTTTTCTTTACCCTCCCCCCCCTCCCTCCCAAGAGCCCAGCTGGGGCCAGACACCCACATCTCCTACACCCCCCCCCCCCAGCCCAGCCACGGGCATCTTCCTGGTCCAGACACCTGCACCCCTTGTCCTCCAGAGCCCATGGATCCAAAGAGAGGAACAGCCTGATGTTGGGTCCTGGGCTTGTATGAAATTTCCTGCACTCCGCCTCCTTCCTTCAGGGCATGTGGGGAACTGCAGCTGCTGGGAACCCTCCAGCTCCTCCTCCTCCTCCTCCTCCCACTTCTGGTAGTGTCTTCGATTTGTGAGCTGGGGAGCTGCTCGGTCCAGTAGCCCCCAGTAGTGGCCAGCAGCTCTGCAGTCCATTTCTGGGGGGGAGAAAAGAAAATTCTGCACAGAACATTAATTCTGTGCAAAGTCTGCATTTTGCAGTGGTGAAGAATTCCCCCAGGAGTAACCCCATCCTACAATCTCTCTTCACCTCACGGCATGGGTGATTTCATTTGAGCAATGAGGAGTCTGCTCCTGAGGTATCCAGACAAGTTTGGTGAACAGCTGAAAGGATCCACTAAAGCCATGTACAAAGCAAAATGAAAATAGTTTTCAGTCTGGGTAGAATCACCAGTAATCACCAGATAGCACAGACATTAGCCATATGCTGGACTACCTAATGCATCTGAAATACTGTCAGTTCAGTGAAAGTCCATTTAACATCCATTTAGTCATTTGTTAAAGCAGTGACATGGTCCAGACATGATTCTATTACTCAAGCTTCCTGAGACACTGCTATCTTCGGCAAGCTATTGTTGCAGTCTCACTTTAAGTTTGATGTTCCACTGCCTGAAAAAGGAAACTGTTAGTCAGTCATCTATAGAGGAATTTGTATGTGCAATCACTCCAAGGAGAGAAAAATTGTTGCTTATCCATTCTTTGATATGTATTGTGCACATAAACATTCCATGACTCTTCCAGCTTCCCTGCTACTTAGGGATTTAGCTAACTGATGGTGCAAAGGGCCAAAGAAGGAGGGAGCAGCAATGCCCCTTTATATCTTTGGCTGTGTGTGTGCGCAGATGAATGGTGGTGCATGCACTGCTTGCTGGTATGGCTGGCAAAAGTCTCTGACTCAAGTGCATTGACTGCACATACATACAATTCCTCTGTAGGTGTATGTGCAGTGCATCCTGAAGAATAACAGTTACTGTACTGGTAAGAAACTTTTTCTTGCAGTAAAAACTGGATGATCTTCACTTCTCTTTCTTGTTCAGTTCTTTTATGTTATGAGTAATTATCATTCCTTTGGATTTAGTGCAGTGTGGAATAGATTTACTTTGGGACTGGAAATTGTGTGTGTTTGAAATACATAAAAAAGTCTCCCTTGAAATCAAGGACACCAATTATAAATTGCGTAAATTCAAGTAAGTGAAGTGGAAACTCATTTTTGTGTTACACTTCTTTTTCAGGTTAGATATTAACTAGTTGGTTTTTCACCTGGATCACCTGGATTGATCGGACTTCAGCTGTCATTAAGACTGCGCTGATCACAACCCGTCTGCCATTCTTCTCGCACTCTTGCCTTTCTTCTCCACGTTCGTCCGAAACATTTAACAATGTCATCTTCCCATCTTCTTGGAGGCTGACCGGGGGGTCTTTTCTGTTCTCGCAGGTACCACTCAGCAATGATTGCGGTCCACCTGTTATCCGTGAGCCGTGCTGTGTGGCCCGCCCATCGCATCTTGTTATGTTTGCTTTCCACAACAATATCTTTCACACCGCTGCGTTCTCTGATGATTTCATTTGGTATACGATCCAGAAGGGAGATTCCCAACATAGCTCGTTCCATTGCCCTTTCAGCTACCAACAGCCGTTGCTCTTCTCTCTTGGTCGGTGCCCACGTTTCACTGCCATACAGCATGGCTGGCAGCACTGCTGAATTGAAAATATTTTTACATGTGGTCTTGTCAATTTTTCCTTTGAGGACGTCCTTGATGGAATTAAATGCACACCATCCTGCCCGAATCCTTCGCGAGAGTTCTCCGTTCAGGTCTTGGCGCATATTAACTTCTTGGCCCAAATATATGTACTGTTCCACTTCTTCGATGTCTTCTCCTGTTACCGTTATTCGGGCTTTCCGTAAGACGTCTGATCGCATATATTTCGTTTTGCAGTGGTTCATTTTCAGGCCGACCTGACTACTTTTCTTGTCGAGTCTTCGTAGCATGCTCTGCAGTTGGTTGGTGCTTTCGGCAATTAGTACAATGTCGTCTGCAAATCTGAGATGAGATAATCTCTCTTCGTTTATGTTGACACCACTCCTCCAATTGATCTTGTTCATAACCATTTCGAGGCAGGCGGTGAATAATTTCGGTGAAATTGTATCTCCTTGCTTTACGCCTTTCTCGATTGGGATGCGGAGGGGAGTTTCAAGGAGAGTAATGTCTGTTGTACATCCAGTATTCGCTTCCTTCAACAAACTAATGTACTGCTTGTTAATGCCCTGCTCTGCGAGCGCCTTTAACATTGCGTTAAACTCAACGCTATCGAAGGCCTTTTCATAGTCGACAAAAGCAATGCACAGCGGGAGTTTGTATTCCCTCGCTCTTTCTAGGAGCTGGCTAAGGGTAAATATATGGTCGATTGTACTGAAATTTCTTCGAAACCCTGCCTGCTTTCTCGGCTGTTGTTCATCCAGACTCTGCGAAAGTCGATTCGTTATCACCTTTGTGAAGAGCTTGTAGATGTGAGAGAGCAGGCATATAGGCCTTAAGATTTTCTCGATCACCCTTCTTGTGCAGCAAGATGGTATTCGACTCCTTCCAGCTTGATGGTATTTTTCCTTCTTCAAGCTATCGACTGAATCTTAAAGCAAGGGCCTTCCAAAGTTTTTCGCCTCCTGCATAAATCATTTCTGACGTTATTCCATCTTTGCCTGGAGCTTTTCCCTTCTTCATCTGTGTAGTGCGCTTCGGACTTCGCTGACGATTATTGGGGGGACGCGTTCTTCTGACTCTTCGAGGGTTGGGAGGGGGACGTTGATTCTTGATTTGAACAGTTCTGTATAGAAGTCCTTGCAGACCTCCTCCATCCCTGCTCTGTCGATTACGGTTTCTCCTTGTTCTTCAATGCTGTTACGCTCAATCTATACTGCGTCAATTCCCGCTTGCATGTCCTGAGGCTCTTGTGTGATTCAGCTGTTTTAAGGAGCTTTTCTTTCCGGAAGTTCTCGAAGTCATCCTTCAGTTTTCGCCGTATAAGCTTGCACAGAATGGAGTACTCGAGGTTGTTATCCGAGCTCCTTTTCATGTTTCTCCGCTTCTCCAACAAGCTTTTAGTTTCAATCGAGATTCTTCCCTTCGCCTTCTTCAGCTTTTTAATTTCAGCTGCTTTTATGCAACATCTCAACTTGTCATCAAAGATACTATAGTCCTCATCACACTTTTCCATCTGGCTCCAGTCAAACCCAGAAATCGCTTTTTTCAGCTTTGCTTTATCGAATGTCTTCGGCTGCTGTTTCCTGTTTGCCATCTGTAACGCCTTCTTTTCCACCGCTTCATCGAAAATCTACTTCGCTCTAAGCAGGCGATGGTCACTGCCGGTGTTGAATGGCTGCGCCACAGAGACGTCTTGAACAATGCGCTTTTTATTGACTAAAATATAGTCGATTTCATTCTTACTCTTCGCGTTTGGTGCGATCCATGTCCACCTTCTTGAGATCTTCTTTTTGTACCAGGTGTTTGCCATGTACAGTTCTTTCATTTCTGCCATCGCTACCAGCCTCTCTTCTCTTTCATTCCTTTCGCCGCTGCCGTATCTCCCTATGAACTTTTCGCCAGCTTTCCCTCGCCCGACCTTGGCGTTGAAATCTCCCATCGTGACAGTGTAAGTGGACTTTTGCGCGAGAGCTCTTTCAAGCTCTCAGTAGAATTCTTCCACTTCTTCGTCCTCACTTGCACTTGTGGGAGCGTAGGCCTGGATGACCTTGAGGGTAGCTTTTAACTCCATCTGAAGATGCAGCACACCGATACGTGATGATGATAGCTGGCATGATATGACTTTCGAAGACCAATCTTTATTGATGATAAATCCAACTTCTCCAACATTTCTAGCGCCATCTCCCTTTCCGAGCCTCACAGCACTTCCATCCTTCCAGTTGACTTCCAACTCCTTCTTTCGTCGGGTTTCGCAGACACCGAGAATATCGCATTTTATCCTTTTCTTCTCCTCCATCAGATGGTTTAAAGTTTCCTCCTTTGCCAGTGACCTACAATTGTAAGTACACACAGCGAGGATTGTCCTTTCCATGTTGGCTTAGCACCTGACATTTTTTAGCAACCTCTTGTCGCTCAATTTCCGCTCCGCCACCGTAGAACATGCATTTACTCGTGTTGTTTTAGCTGTTAACTTCAAGCCGTCCCACTGGCTAGGTGGGCAGGCATGCGTACCTCCTCAAGCTTAGCTAGCCTTCAACCTCTAAGGAGTTGTGCTCTTTCCTCTGAGAGAGCAACCCTCCTCCCTGGATTGGATAGTCCGACACCTTTGTAGCATGGTAAAACCTACCAGGGCATACGCCCCGCTACCATAGCTGTCAGACTGCCAGGGTCACCGCTGCACCACGTTGAGGTGCTGAGGTAGGATTTTGCAGCAGTTGGTTTTTACTTTTAATAAACTATGGTGTCACATTCACTGCTAGAAAATGTTTTCTGAATAAATGCTTTTGTTTTTGATGTGCACTGGTTAAATGCTAAAATATACAATTATCACATGCTCTGAGTTGCACTCAGCAACTTGAAAGGAGTAGTCATGCATTGTTACATTGTGCTCAAAGAGAACAATAATAGGATGATAATTAAAAATATTGGCTTATTTTAAATGGGTGGAAAAATAAAAGCACATTTTAAAGAAGCAGGATTTTAAGAGCTCAGCTTGATTGTTTTAGACAAAGTTTTAATGTAAGGAAAACTTAACGTACAGAGCTTCACCTGAAAAATACTGGATTCTGGTCATAAAGTTGGTGATTGCGCTTTAAATTAATTTTATATTTGGTAAGCTTCCTCGTTGTGTCTTTCAGCATTTTGAGTAAATGCCCACAGAAGACTCACACTAGTCAGTCTCCTACCTAAAAGTTCTGACTACCCCCAGGTGGGTTCATTTTACCAAACATTGACTGAAAATTATTACACAGTTGAACTAATGTTACCAGTAAATTAGGATTAATGGGTTGACCAAAGAGAGTGGAATCAACCAGAATCCTTAATTTGTTGGTTATAGATGTCCAACTGCCACGAATCAGGTTGTGTAGGTCAACATACTGTAGTTACGTTGAGATTTTGCCAGATCTTTAACTAAATTATTCCTGCACTAAAATGGGAGTGCTGCTAGCTTCACGTTTCTGTTCTGCAATACTGTTTTTTGTCCATTCTGGTTTGTCCTTGCCCTTGACCTGATTTTCCTCCTTTTTACCTGGTATAAGGTAGGGGTTGAGAATTGGCAGTGTGGTTAAAATAATCATTCCTATTTAGCTCTTCCACTTGGGCATGTTACTCAGTTTCTCCCTGGAACTATTGCCGTCTATCATATGGAATAATCATTTGGAATGCAAAGTCCAACCAGACAACCTTCTTTGTACTCTCCTTTAATGGCTTGTCCAGTGTTAGCACAACAAATATTGCATTTACCACTGTAGCTCAGCCTTGGATGACTTTCTAAAACATTGAGACAGAAGATAGAAGTGTGGAAGCAGTTGAACTAATTGTGAATTGCTTTGATCGTCAGTTGTCTGTCTCTTCATTTGATGGATTTTGATATCCTGGATGACATACGTTTTCCTAATATAGTGAATTTTGTTTGGCAGAAAACACTATCATAGTGGTTAGTTTTTTGACATCAAAATCCTACTATGTTGCAACAATTTCTTTTCTCCTGACTTGTGTAAGTGGTCTCAGGTTTTTGGAAGGAAAAGATCCTAGTTGCTATGATTTTTGTCTCTCTTGGCTCTTGTTGTCCTTAAAATTTTAAGAATTGTATGTATTTCCTTTACCTCACCAACCTAAAGGAATCTAGTATCTCTCCCTTTGTTGGATCATACATGGTATTAATTTTCAGTAGTTCAGGTATGAGATTTACCATTGCACTCCAAAATAAGTCTCATCCACAGGCATACATAAGATACTTATCTTCTTGCTGAAGTCTTGGTTCTTAAAATCCTACTTTCTTCTCACTCAGCGTAGGCTTGTCTTAGGTATCTCTCATAGAAACTAGAAATTTCCCATTAGCAATTTCAGAATTTGAAGCAATAGTTTGTAGATTGCACTCTGTAGCCATTCAGTTATATAAACTGTGAAAGTAAATTAAAACTTTTCCAGAATTCAGTTTACACTATTGCTTGAACTGAGATTAAATTGGAACCTGTAGTTTCCAGAGCCTGAAAAAACCCACTGAGATTTTATTTCTGAAGGGGGGGAAAAATGGAAAAAGGTGAGGGGCTGAAGAGGGAGATCTGCTGCCAAAATGTCAGCCTGTTGCCTGCTCCTAGACAGAGGAAAAACTGGAGAAGTCCATAACTTGTGTTGATCTTCTAATCAAATAATTACCAAACAATACCAAATCTGGTAAGTGTTTTTCTTGCTGTAAGGACTGGTCTCTGCTTTATACCTGATGATATCTTTCAAAGGAAGACCTATCAAGAAGGACTTATATTATCCTTACAAGGTAGGAATATCTGCACCAGTACGAGAATTAATAATTTTCTTTGTCTAGGTCCCTGAAAAAATATTAATATTAAATATTAGATTTTTAAAATCTTCTATGTTTTCCTTTAAAAAAATATAAGATCAACAAGAAGCTGCCTTTTTTCTAGGGAGATTTAAATTATTGGGTGAAATCCCTTGAAGGAGGTTCTAAGGGATGAGTTCAGCTTGCTTTCTCTTCCTTCTGGGATGAAATACTGCAAGAGTTATAGGAGGTAGATAGTTCTCTCTTTGTTTTGTCAGGATAGTTCTATGCAGCATTTCTTTTAGCTGCTTAGTTTATCTGGAACCATGGAACTTTGGCAAGAAATGGATCAATTCATATCCTTCTTTAACATCTCAAACACACATGGTGAATCTGCTGGTCCAGAATTCCATAAAACAAGAGGTGAATGTTTATTTTATCCTCTTTTCTTCTTGGCTGTTACCACTTCAAACAGGTGGTTTAGAAATATACCTCTATACTAAAGCATTTAGAAAGTGTTTCCCTTCTCACCTTGTTCGCAGAGAGGATGGAAATGTATAATTTCAGAGAGTCAAGGGCATCAGTCATAGATTCATAGATTCTAGGGCTGGAAGGGACCTTGAGAGGTCATCGAGTCCAGCCCCCTGCCCTCATGGCAGGACCAATTACTGTCTAGACCATCCCTGATAGACATTTATCTAACCTACTCTTAAATATCTCCAGAGATGGAGATTCCACAACCTCCCTGGGCAGTTTATTCCAGTGTTTAACCACCCTGACAGTTAGGAACTTTTTCCTAATGTCCAACCTAAACCTCCTTTGCTGCAGTTTAAGCCCATTGCTTCTTGTTCTATCCTCAGATGCTAAGATGAACAAGTTTTCTCCCTCCTCCTTATGACACCCTTTTAGATACCTGAAGACCGCTATCATGTCCCCTCTCAGTCTTCTCTTTTCCAAACTAAGCAAACCCAATTCCTTCAGCCTTCCTTCATAGGTCATGTTCTCTAGACCCTTAATCATTCTTGTTGCTCTTCTCTGGACCCTCTCCAATTTCTCCACATCTTTCTTGAAATGCGGTGCCCAGAACTGGACACAATACTCCAGTTGAGGCCTAACCAGCGCAGAGTAGAGCGGAAGAATGACTTCTCGTGTCTTGCTCACCACACACCTGTTAATGCAGCCCAGAATCAAGTTTGCTTTTTTTGCAACAGCATCACACTGTTGACTCATATTTAGCTTGTGGTCCACTATAACCCCTAGATCCCTTTCTGCCGTACTCCTTCCTAGACAGTCTCCTCCCATTCTGTATGTGTGAAACTGATTGTTCCTACCTAAGTGGAGCACTTTGCATTTGTCCTTATTAAACGTCATCCTGTTTACCTCTGACCATTTCTCCAATTTGTCCAGATCATTTTGAATGATGACTCTATCCTCCAAAGCAGTTGCAATCCCTCCCAGTTTGGTATCATCTGCAAACTTAATAAGCGTACTTTCTATGCCAATATCCAAGTCATTGATGAAGATATTGAACAGAGCCGGTCCCAAAACAGACCCTTGCGGAACCCCACTCGTTATACCTTTCCAGCAGGATTGGGAACCATTAATAACTACTCTCTGAGTACGGTTATCCAGCCAGTTGTGCACCCACCTTATAGTAGCCCCATCTAAGTTGTATTTCCCTAGTTTATTGATAAGAATATCGTGCGAGACCGTATCAAATGCCTTACTAAAGTCTAGGTATACCACATCCACCGCTTCTCCCTTATCCACAAGACTAAGCTATCAGATTGGTTTGACATGATTTGTTCTTTACAAATCCATGCTGGTTATTCCCTGTCACCTTACCACCTTCCAAGTGTTTGCAGATGATTTCCTTAATTACTTGCTCCATTATTTTCCCTGGCACAGAAGTTAAACTAACTGGTCTGTAGTTTCCTGGGTTGTTTTTATTTCCCTTTTTATAGATGGGCACTATATTTGCCCTTTTCCAGTCTTCTGGAATCTCTCCTGTCTCCCATGATTTACCAAAGATAATAGCTAGGGGCTCAGATACCTCCTCTATTAGCTCCTTGAGTATTCTAGGATGCATTTCATCAGGTCCTGGTGACTTGCAGGCATCTAACTTATCTAAGTGATTTTTAACTGGTTCTTTTTTTATTTTATCTTCTTATGTCATCACCTCTAAATTTTATTCTTGGTACATGCTTTTTTATCACAGCATGTATTTTAAAGAAAGAATGAGAGAAAAATCAGCCACCAGAGACTCTTAAACTATGTTAGAGATCTAGTCTCTGAAAATTATTTACCTCTGCCCTCAGGAGATGTTGGTAAAACTGTTAATATGAATAACATTTTTGGAATGGAAGAGTGCAGGTGCAAAACGGGCAACCAAATCTTTTTGGGTGATTTCTTCACTTCGTATAAAGCACCAGAATATTTTTAGATTAAAATTATAAAAAAAGAAAGGTATCCATTACTTTGATGATAAATACTACAACCAAAAATGAGCTATCTTTTAAAATATTCATAACACTATCCTAAGAATTTTAATTATGTATAAACTTTTTATATTAACTCTGGGAAGATCTAATACAGTTGTTTTTCTGTCTCTGCTTGAATGCAGTACAGCTGCTTTTTGATGTCATTAGCTATTTAAATGGAATAGAAAGTGGGAGAGGAAGAGGACTAAAAAGACTTTTTTTTTTTTTTTTAAAGAAAAAAGCTGATAGTGTCTTCAGTAAGCAAATTATTTTGTTTTCCCTTTTGATTAGGATATGAAATAACAAGTGAAGTCTGATTGCTACAAAGGAAATTACATCTGGAGAATTTAACTGGGGCAGTTTGGGAACTTTTTAGTCGAGTGTTTCATAGTGCTCCACTATTTAGGAGAACACAAGGATGACTCTAGCAAAACTTTCCTCTAGATGTTTGTGGAAACATCACTATCTATCTTGTCTTCAAATGGAATAATACAACTTCTGGATAGTTTATTTATGTTCCTTAAGGGCATAATGTTGTAGACCACAAACGCTACTTGTTAATGCTCATCAAATGCACCTGACAACCCAGATTCAATAGTAACAGCAGTATATCTGATGAAGCTTGAGAACGACGAGACTCCCTGTTTGCCTGTGAAGGATGGCGGTACATGCACAAGCGGATACAATGCTCAGTGTTCACTGAACAAATTGGAATTTTGTTGGCGAACCCTAGTTGGCCCACTCTAAAGAGAATGTAATCTATATGTTTGCAGAAAGTAAGCAGTTTTTACCAAAAACAGAGATTTTAACTTGTCACCATGGTATTACCATGGTAATATCCATGATATTATGAACTACTGTTTTTAGTTATTAATGAAGCAGTCAGTTTCTGTAATCTGGGTGCTGAACCAAGCACCCTGATTTTGGTTTTAATTTAATTTTAAAGTGAACTAATTTGAGAACACTTTTTTAGTGTATTAAAGTCAAATAGCAGATAACAGAGAGTCTGAGTGAAAGATGATCTGCTGAAATACAACACTATACTATTGGAACATGTATACATTATGAAGAAAACTCATTGAGCTAGAAGGTTAACAAATATCAGGGGAGTGAAAGGTCTTGTTAAATCTCTTTTAGTCAGAAGTGCATTAGCAATTGTAGACAGCATTAGGTTAGTTCCCATACTGGTGAAATGTAGAGCGGCCAGATGGAGTTCTTTATATATGTAAATTTATGAACAACTATTATATGGATTATGTGTGGACTATAAATATGGCTTACTGGCATTAGAGGGCTTGATCTGATGCTCAATATTTTCTAAGTTTTTCTCATGGTGAGGTTTTTTTCATATCTGAATTATGGCTGTATTTTCCCTCATGGATTGTGTTTCTTGTTATGTTTGAATTGTTTTTTGTATTTAGTTTTTCAAAATGAACATTTATTAGATATACTTGGTTTCTTTACATTTGGGAATAAGAATATAATACAAAACATTATGAAGTGATTGCTTCACATTTTGCAGTAATTGGAATGTAATATTTTGTATGATCACCTGTCTAATAAGAAACATATGATCTAAGAAATGAATATATTTTTAAAATGAATTGTTGAAAACATTAAAATTTCCAGGAAGTATTATGTACTTGAGCATATATTTTGAGGTAGCAATAAAAGTGTGGATCACAAAGACAATATTCTTTACTTACCTGATGTGGGAGTTGATCTGTGCAGGAGACCCATTTACCTGTGTGAAGGCTTATTGATTGCAGAAATGGAAACTAGATTGTGGTTTTGGTTTTTATTTCTGGTGACCATATGAATGACAGAAAGGAACTTGAAATGATTTTTACATGCAGTTAGAACTCCCATGGAAAAACATTATAAATATCTAAACCAACTGTCCAGTTTTCCTGTAAATCTTTCCTCCAGGTCCTCCTACAGAAATCAGACTGTTAATAATTACGTGAGGGGCAGGTGGAAATAGTTGGCACTTAATATATTTAAAATTAGCAGAAAATTTTGCAGTTGTATATATGTGTACACATTGTACATATGTGATTGTATCCATAAACCTCATTCTTCATGTCACTTGTCTTCGTACTCTTAGACTATGTCTGCACTTGTGACTGTACACGGTTACATGTGCATTGTTGTGCCATAACCCCTCCTATTGTCCACATCTGAATCCCTGAAGCAAACTCCTAAAGGAGAGTGCACAGCATGAAAGCTAGCACTCAGAAGGGGTGTGGGTATTGTGGCAGAGCTCCGTCCTTGTCCCTGTGGGTCCCGCACTTCCAGGCAATTTATGCTAGCCTCAGAGGCTCACTGCGACCCTTCACATAGGCCTTTTCTCTCTAGGGACAGGGTTACAGTCTACTGAGCCCTTTTCATCATAAGCCAGCAAGGAGGTTGGTGGGAGAACTCCCATAGTCTCTGTTGTCCCTACCGGCTTATTCCAGAACAGTTTAGCCTCCTGTCCTGACAGGGGCCTGTCTTCCCCTCCCAGGAATTAGAGTCGGGTGTTCACATTAGCTTAATGGCCTCACCTGACTCTTTGCAGGCTAATTGGAGTCATGTGTCCACTCTAGCCTGGAGCAGCTCCTGCTCTGCTCAGTCAGGGAACAGAAAACTGCTTATTCAGTGGCCAGTATATCTACCTTCTACTACTCTGCTGTACCCAACTGGTCTGGGCCTATCACAGTATGTACATGCCTCCTCTATTTTCATGGCCCCATAACTTTTCTGTAGTGCAGCGTGGATGGGGTAAAGGGCCTGTACCAGGTCACAGGTATCTATAGTCCTCCAAGGCTATTTCCACAATGCATTGATCCCTTTGCTGCCTGATCCTTATCCAAAGGTATAAAGGTCCCTGGCCCCCTGTTGCCAGTGGTAGTAATGACCTGTGCTGAGCACTTCAGATCAGTTCTTCTGTAAATGCTATTGATCAGCACAGCGATCATGGATCATGTTCCAAGAGCTGCTGCCCAGTCTCTGAAGCACACTTGGGTGCTGATCAATCTGTAAGTACACTGTCCTCCATGACTTGGTCTGCAGCAGCAAGAATATACACCAGTACCAGGACATTTTATGGAAGTTGGAGGAGGTGGGCATTCACTGGACTATATCCCAGAGCCGGGAGCATATGAAGTATCTCAGGCTTCTGTACTAGAGGGTGAAGGATGCCAATATTCTCTCTGGGAGGGTACCTAGCACATGCCCATGCTATGAGGAGGTGGACTGAGTGCTCCTAAGGGCTGCGAGTATGGAGCCTGAAAAGCCTCTCGATCCCCTCCTCAACCCTGCTGGGCTTGTATGACCAAATGCCAGTCAGGGGCAGGGTGAGGAGGCTACATGGACCTCAAAGGAAGCCCCAGGAGAGCCAGAGGAAAAGGCATATGTGATTCTACATCTCTGCTGGACAGACCCAGTTGAGGAAGCTCCTCCTCAAGGAGCCTGAGAAGGACTCCAAGCTGCTGCAGGAACTAGAACCTGAGGCTGATGAATCATAATAGCTTCCCTCCACGTTAATGTCCTCTCTTGCTCCAGTAATACAGGCCTGAAGTTGGTGCACCTCTGTGCCTCCCATTCCCCCACTCTATCCTGACATGGTCCCCAAGCAGGACATTACTGAAAACTAGTGATTTTACTGAAATCCCATGAACCTTGTAAAGTATTTAGAGGAAGCTATAACTCATCGCAAATTACCTGTCCGTATGCCCTTGTGTCTGGGCATTTCTTGACCAGCACTCTGGCAGTGATAGTCCTGGGATGTGTAAATGGAGGGAGGGCGGGATTGGTTCTGAAAGGGCCTGTTTGGTGAAAGAACAATTTTTGATATGGTTATGCAAAGATCCAAACAGCCTCCCCCCTTATCTCCTCTGCTTTTCCTTCCCTATATGAATGAGAGCCACATGGAAGTGGGGCAGGGGTGGTTGGTTTCTTGTGTGCAGGCTTACCTAGGTCCAGGAAAGGGAATCGTTTGGTTGTCCGAGGAATGTGACCATTTCCAGTGTTTATTACTGTTCCCAGTTCCTGATGTTTGTCTTCTCCCTGTGCTGAGCCACTACGGAAAAGTGTGTGTGGGTGAAGCATCTGCTACAGCAGTTGCACAAATACATTTCCATGTCCCATAGAAGTGGAGAGGTGACTGGCTTGTGGTGTTCATCCAAAAGTTCAGGGAAGCAAATACACCGGTGATGTGACTGTTTCCCTGTGCCTTTCAGTGCAGTTCGCTGGACATAGGGTCTGGACTTTTTGATGATGCAATGGAATTTAGGGGGTGGGTGGATGTTTTCTGTGATTCTTCCATGGGAGCTCCATCTGCTAGCTAAGAATACAGTCAGCTTCCTCTTGACTTGCCTCCCAAGCCTGTACATAAAATTTAGCACATTTTTGGTCTAGCAGAAATTCAAGCTTGTTCTTCAGGTTTAACAGCAGGGCAAATGTGTTTAGTCCAGCTGCGTAGCTCACTGAAACCCTCCACTCAGCAATGTGTGGATGGGTGACCATTAGCAGAAACATCTCCCTGGCATAGGTGGTTGGGTGTCCTCCAGAGGACTGAAAAAGCCTCCTCTCATTTCCATTCTAGTACCTTGAACATAGCTGTGTTATCCAAATGATGGCCTGCTGTTAAAGAAGAAATATGTAACTACTAACGTATGTCATCCCTGAAAGGAACTGAACTCCACTCCAAACTGGTCCTTTGATGCATTGTAAACAGTGCAACATTTTAATAACAGTACTGCAGGTATCTTAACATTTTTTACTCTTACCTCCTTCCTCATAAGTTTTAAGTTTTCTGAAGGAAGGGGGCTGTAACAGTAGCATTCCTGAGATGGTTAAAAAGTATCCATATTGTCGCCTTCAGCAACACAGTTATGATGTGGGGGGACTTCGTAGGCTCCTTCAAAGGAGAAGTGAAATATAATGCTAGCCTTGCCTTTGAGTTGCCAGGACATTTCAGTGCTCACAGGGAAACCATTCTGCTGGTAGGACAGGAGTGGCACTGCAGACATAGCAGAGACCGACAGAGAGGGCCCTGAAGAGCTTTCATGTTGACATTGACCGAAAGAATCAGGAGCAGTTCTAGTTCCTTTAGGGCAAGGGACAATCAGGGTCTTAGGCAGGAGGAGGAAATTATGAGCCGGGTCATGGAGTGGTACTATGCATTCATGCAGTCACTGGTACAACTGGTGGCAGAACACTTTCAGGGCCTGCTTGCCACCATTGCCTCTGCTCTTCTGCAGGAACAGGCAGCAGCCCTTCTTCCTCCTCTTCTCCTGCTCCTACAGCTGCTGCTGAGGTGATAAATCCCCTCCCACTCCCTGTGCTGAGGAGGAACAAGCTGAATGCACAGTACAACATTATTCGCTGGCACCTGAAACGCCTTTCAGGGGAACCCCCCAGAGCATGCAGGAGGGGAACGATGAGCTTGATCCTATCTCTATAGCGCAGACAGGGTTCATCCCCCAAACAGGAGACATCCCTGTTTGTCGCATCCCCCCCACCCACCCTATGTTCTTCAGCTGTTTTTACTCCCACCCCAGGTAAGACAAGGGAAGGGAAAGACAAGGAGATATGTCCACCGACAGTAATGTTCGCCTACTTCTCAGGGAATTTGACTGGGATTTTTGTTCATCTATTACTCTTATAAACCATTTTAGCTCTATATTCAGTGTATGTCTGTTTGGGATGGGTCAGCAGGATTCACAGCCCCTGACTGTGATTTCTGCAAATGTGCAGTGCCAAAGAAATGCAATGAATGTCTCTTGCACTCCACCTTACCCAGCCATGAAGTTCATACTATATATAAAAAAGTATTCATGGCAGTGAAGTAGTAAGCTGTGAAATAACTGTTGTGACAAAGTTCCTCCTCTACCTTGGTGAGTCCTGCGCTTATTGGCGGATTTTGATCGCCTCAGAGATCATCCCCTCTGGAAGAACCCACAGTCAAATTCCTCCTGTGTCTGATCAGGAGTTGGGAGGTTTGGGGGGAACCCAGGCCCGCCCTCTACTCCGGGTTCCAGCCCAGGGCCCTGTGGATTGCAGTTGTCTATAGGGTTTCCTTTAACAGCTGCGTGACAGCTACAACTCCCTGGGCTACTTCCCCACGGCCTCCTCCCAACACCTTCTTTATGCTTACTGCAGGACCTTCCTCCTGATGGTCTGCTGATGCTTGTACTCCTCAGTCCTTCAACTCTTCTCCCTCTCAACTCCTTGTGTGCCTCTTGCTCCCAGCTCCTGAAGGGAGCTCCTTTTTAAACCCAGGTGCCCTAATTAGCCTGCCTGCCTTAAATTGGTTCCAGAAAGTTCTTGCTTGTTCTAGTGCAGCCCCTGCTTTGGTCACTCAGGGAACAGAAAACTATTCATCCAATGGCCAGTATATTTGCCTTCTATCAGACTTCTGTAGGAGGGAGGGCAGGAGGAGGGAGGGCAGGGCCTGAAGTGCCTATGCACTCAGGTCCATGTTTTCCGCCTCCAGGCCCTGCAGAGACTCCTTTATGGTGCAGGTAGTCCAGCGTGGAGCATACTGGCGCACGCCTTCCTGCACCGCTTCCGAGGGCTCCGATATGACCGGCAGCTCCTTTATCTCCATCCGAGAGGTCTTCCGCGAGACCTCTCCGGGCTGCCAATCTTCTACCAGGACCTCCTCCAGACCTGGAAACTGTTCTCAGCGACCAAGTCCGTGGTGGCCACCAAGGGGGCGGATCTCCTCGCGGAGCCCCTGCTACACAACCCCCAGCTACGTGTGCAGGTGGCGGAGTCCCCCTCGGTGCGCCAGAGGTTGGTCCTGGCAGAAGTCACCAGAGTCGGAGATCTCCTGGACTACGACCGGGGAGACTGGCTGGATCCCCTGATGCTTGCTCAGCGCATGGGGCTCCCCAGACCTCGTACTCCCCGGCGCGTACTTCAGGAGGTGAAGGCCGTTTTGCTGCCCGCTGCTTGGGTTTACCTCGACTGGGTCCTGCGAGAGGGCACGCCCCGCCCTCCCTCCCTCCACCCCTGGCCCTCCGGACCTTCTTATCGGGCCCCTGCCCCGTGGCCCCAACCAGCCCCCTCGTTCCTTCACCGCGAGCCGGCTGCACGAACTGCAGCCGGTCCGCTTCCAGACCGCGCCAAGGAAACATCTTTACACGCTCGTGCTCCACACCCTTCATCTCCTCACCCTCACGTCCTGCCCCGATACGAAATGGCGGGACCTCCTGCCACCTCTAGAGGGCGAGAAGCCCTGGTGGGCCAGCCTTTACTCCTCCTTAGTCCCAAGGCCCGCCGGGGATGTCAGTTGGAGGCTCCTTAATGGAGCCATGAGCACGGGCGTGTACTTGGCGCGGTTCACCCCTATCCCCGACACCTGCCCCTTTTGCGGCAAGAGGGAGACCCTGGCGCACATTTATCTGGAGTGCGCCAGGCTGCAGCCCCTGTTCCGGCTCCTCTTAGACATTTTGTTGAGGTTTTGGTTGCACTTTTCCCCTCACCTTTTTATTTATGCACTTCCAATCCGCGGCCCCACGAAGTCGCGGGACCTCTTGGTCAACCTCCTCCTGGCTCTAGCTAAACTGGCCATCTACAAAACCAGGGTGAGGAGGTTGGCCGATGGAGGCTCCTGTGACTGGGGGGCCTATTTTCGATCCGCTGTTCGTTCACGCATCTGGGCAGAGTTCCTCTGGGCAGCGTCCACTGGCTCCCTTGACGCCTTTGAGGAGCAGTGGGCGCAGTCCGGGGTTCTCTGCTCGGTGTCTCCATCTGGTTCACTTCATTTGACCCTTTGACCGCACTCCCGTTCCTGTTTTTTCATTTTTTGTCCCCTGGAATCACTTGGTATCCAGGTCCTGTGGATCCTTCCCCTTAGGCTGGAGGGGGGGATCCTTTAGCAGTGGGCGGGCTTTGCCTGCCCACTTCCCGGATCCCAATAGGATCAGACTTCTGTACCCCACTTGTCTGGGTCTGTCACACTGTCCAAAGCACCAAAATGAAAAACAGAAGAATTTAATGTCTTTATGGCCTTGTTAATGACTTAAATGACAATACAGACAAAGGAAACAAAAGTAAATTAACAGTGAAGATATCCAACACTGAAGAGTGCTTTTGTGACCCCTCCTCTCCCACCAGATAGTCACCTCTTGCAACCAGGGGAGTACTCGTGCATAGCACTAGATAAATTCTGTGAGCAAGTGTTAGAAAACATTATGAAGAAGGAAGCTCCTCTCAGAACCTTACAGAACTATTTTTAAATTACTTTAACAATGCTTAAGTGCTCCCCATAAAGAACCCTGAAACAGAACTGTTAATGTTTAACAAAAAAGTTGCTGAGCGATGGCATTTAAGTGCGTATATGCTCTCTGCAGCACAAAACCACAGCCAAAGGTGTTCACCTTGCGGGGTATCACTCAATTGTCTGGTTTCAGTTAGCATATTAATGTTGGTTGAAAGGGATTGAAAGCCACCAGAGAGATGTTGCAACGCAAATATGTGGCAGTGGTCTATTGAACTTCTTAAGTAGCACCATAGCGTCACAATAGTGTTTCTTGGTACAGTCCCAAGTGACCTTTTGGCTCCACACAAATCCATAGTGTGAAAATAAATAACATAATGAATTTCCCTTGCTGGCTGGGAACCAGGAGCAGTGTGCACATGGGTGGAATCCAGCTGCCTTTATCTGCTTTGAAAACTGATCTGTCCCGTGCCCACTTGCTCGGGAAGTATTCCCCTTTAGCCTCACATACGTTGTGGAAAGCACAGCACTCCATGATAGTGTGAAGCATGTTGGCTACATGGGCATCCAGACGTGCCTGCAGGCATCATCAAAGCCATACTTCAGCACCATTCTGCAGCTACTCAATCTACAGTTGAATTCCCTTTTTCTTGGGTTGGTAATGGGTTGGGTCTGGCTTCATAGACCACATTAGGAGCGAATACACGGGGTCTCCCAAAATAAATGATGGCACAGAAATGCCATACACAACCACATAATTTCTGGGAAATAAAGTCCTTTCTTTGTCCCCTTGCAGTACAGTTCTAACCTTCTGAACACCCTGGTGTCATGAACCTTTCCTGTGTTTCCAACGTTTGTGTTCGTGAACCAACCCCTATGGTCCACTAAACCTTGAAGAATGAGTGAATAGTAACCTAGTCACTATTGGGTGACCTTCAGTGGTCACTTAGGGTATGGTTACACTTGCAGATGTACAGCACTGTGAGTTAACCCAGCCTTCAGAGACTGCAGCAGGGAAAGTGCTGCAGTGTGTCCACATTGTTAGCTGCAAGTGTACTGGTGTGGCCACATTTGCGGCACTTGTAGTGGCATTGGGAGCGGTGCATTATGGGCAGCTATCCCACAGAGCACCTCTTCCCATTCTGGCACTATGGCTTCTGGGAAGGGGGAAGAGGGGCGCGGGGCATTATGGGTCCTATCCCAATGTCTCGTGTGGCATTGCTTCGCATCC
Organism: Chelydra serpentina; assembly: GCA_037349315.1. NCBI lineage: Eukaryota > Metazoa > Chordata > Testudines > Chelydridae > Chelydra > Chelydra serpentina. The sequence goes on from JBAIAC010000001.1 coordinate 43,708,173, forward strand.
CAGCAATCCCTGTGCTTCCATCCACTTTTGGCGCCATCTTTCAACGTTTTTTGTACTGCGTGCTCTGTCTTCCCTTTCAGTCGGTGGGAATGGATCTCGAACTGCTGAGGAATATGCTGATGGGTCTTGTCAGCACATCACGAATTGCAGTCGAGTTACTCCTTAAGCTACAAACTGACAGTGAGGAGTCCAAGGATGTCGTCGACTCGCATAACGCATATGATGTGAGTTTGCTTGTGCCATTTACAGACATGCTCACCACTGTGCAGTGCCACTTTTGGGCTCGGGAAACAAGCACTGGGTGGTGGGATCACATCGTCATGCAAGTCTGGGATGACGAGCAGTGGCTGCAGAATTTTCGGATGAGAAAAGCCACTTTCATGGGACTGTGATGAGCTCGCCCCCACCCTGCGGTGCAAGGACACGAGATTGAGAGCTGCCCTGACAGTGGAGAAGAGGGTGGCTGTTGCAATCTGGAAGCTGGCAACTCCAGACAGCTGCCGATCGGTTGCTAACCAGTTTGGAGTGGAAAGGTCGACCGTTGGAATCGTGTTGATGCAAGTTTGCACGGCCATTAATCGCATCCTGCTCAGAAGAATCATGACTCTGTGTAACGTGCATGATATTGTGGCTGGCTTTGCACAAATGGGTTTCCCTAATTGCGGAGGGGCGATAGATGGGACGCATATTCCAATTCTGGCACCAGCCCGCCTAGCCTCCGAGTATGTTAATCAGAAGGGGTATTTCTCTCTGGTTCTCCAGGCGCTTGTGTATCACCATGTGTGTTTCATTGACATTAACGCAGGCTGGTCTGGAAAGGTGAATGACTCACGCATCTTTCGGAACACAGCTTCTTTCAGGAAGCTGCAAGCCGGGACTTTCTTCCCAGACCAGAAGATCACCCGTAGGGGAAGTCGAAATGCCCGGGTGATCCTTGGAGACCCTGCTTACCCTTTAATGCTGTGGCTCATGAAACCCTACACAGGGAGTCTTGACAGCAGCAAGGAGCGGTTCAACAACAGGCTGAGTCGGTGCAGAATGACTGTGGAGTGTGCTTTTGGCCGTTTAAAGGGCCGCTGGCACTGTCTGTATGGGAAGCTGGACCTGGCCGATAACAACAACCCCACGGATATATCCGCATGCTGTACCCTCCATAACATTTTGTGATGGGAATGGTGAAAGCTTCACTCAGGCATGGACCTCAGAGGTTCAACACCTGGAGGCTGAATTTGACCAGCCAGAGAGCAGGGCTATTAGAGGGGCCCAGCGCAGGGCTGCAAGGATTAGGGATGCCTTGAAGGAGCAGTTTGAGGCTGAAAGCCACCAGTATTGTTTGGTGCCCTACATGGGAGTGAAGTGCAGTGGTTCCAAAGTTAGTAGGAATCCGTGTTTGCTATGTATTATGCACTGACTTGCAGTGCCTGTTGCTTTCATGGGCGAAAGGTATCTTTTACTTAATGCAATAATAAAGAATGTTTTCAAAGCCAAAAAAATCATTTATTGAAAAGAAACACAACTGCTTGGGAAACAGGGCATGACAGTTCTGTGCTGTGTGGGACGAGGGAAGGGGGTGGGGTAGGGAATGGGACAATCACAGATTTGCGTATGTCCTCTTCTTATACTCAGCCTTCCTGTCTGGAGTGCTGTGTAATGAGTGCTGCACTTCTGGCTGGCTAAAATGTATGGTGATGGGAGTTGAGTGCAGTGGGTAAGGGTCGTAATATGCAGGGCTGGGTGGTGAAGCCATAGGCGTTGGAGGTACTGGTGGCAATAAGAGCCTGGATGTTAGGGAAAGTGGGTTGGAGGTGACATGCGGGCACAAGGGAAAGAATTTTGGGACAAGGGCTGCGGGGGTGAGGGCGGGCGGACGCGGAAGTACTCCACCTGCATTGCTACGAGCGCCTGTATCGAGTCTGCTTGGCGCTCCATAATGCTTAGCAGCCACTCCGTGCTTTGGTGCCGTCGATCTGCATTCTGCTGGTGGACCCTCCTTTCACTCTCCCGCCACTCCTGCGCTTTTTGATTTTCATTAAGGGACTGCTGCATTACTTCATGCAGCATGTACTCTTTGCTTCTACGTGGCTGCTTCCTAATTCTTTGGAGTCTTTCAGCCGGTGATAACAAGGACGGCAGAGATCTCAAGGTTGCACCTGTAAAGCCAAAATGCAACACTGAAGAGAGCCAGCATTGTTCACACCAGACAGAGCAATAATTCAGCCATACTTAAAGTAGAGAAGCACAGTCTACACAATAACAGAAATTGCCCGTCCCAAAGCGAGCGCTCATAACCCACAGGAGCCCCAAAATGGTTAGTAAGCACAGGGGCAAGGGGGATTGATTGTTTCATGGCTGTACTGTCCTTTGGGGTACTGTGCCTTGGGGAGAGCCAACAGCTGCAGGGGACCTCTATACTGAACACTGTCCCCACATTTTCCACAGGACTTCATCCTGGAAGGTATCTCACTGCTGAGGGTGACCTGGGAAGCAAGGGAGTGTCTTCTACTACAATGTGGCTTCTGCCCTGGCCCATATGCAGCTTGCCTGTGTGCAGCAATGGTCCCCCCGCCCCTCACGGCACAATGGCGTGGACATGTTAGCCTTACTGGGACAAGGAGCACAGTATCTCTGCCCAGGAACCAGCGCAAGTGGATTGCCCAGCTTCTGCATGAGACCTTTGAAGAGATCACTGAGGCTGATTACCACGATGTGAGAGAGCACATCAGTGCCCTATTCCGCATCTAGGCATGCGTGCAGCCCTAACCCTCCTCGCCCCAAGAGCCCGCACCGAACAACTTCCTTCCCAAAATAAAAGCCGCTCCTCTGGTGTTTGTCCTTCCCCAAGCACCGTCCGCTGCGACTGACTACCTTCCTCCTGGTTTGAAAACAGCTCTGCAGGCATCTAGGGATGCCAGGCTGTCTCCCTCCTCAGCACCCTCGCTTCCGCTTTCCTCCTCCTCCTCCTGCCTTGTTGAACTGGGCTCTGAAGTGTCCATGGTGGTCTTCGGAGTCCCCCAAGTATTGCGTCCAGCTATTTGTAGAAACGGGAGGTCGAGGGCACGTGTCCTGGCAGATTTTTTTTGCATTTTTCTGCACGGAGGCCATAGAAATATACGGCGCACAGAATTCCATCAGGAGTAGATGTTTATGTGGATTTCTTGTAAGTGTAACCTTAATTCAGAATTTTTGGGGTTTGTAATGTTTGGTTTGGGATAATTATATAATCTCTTTAATGGTTTTTTTACTCTAATGTTGACACGTGTTCTTAATCTTAACTGCATTTTAGTGTAGAATTTATTTTACATGGAGTTAATATAGTTTATAGCAAACAGCTGTTTTGCCCATGGAAGATCTTCTAGTCGTCTTCCTCTGAGTAGAGGGAAGGTACCCCCAGAGGATGCAATATCTGCTCTTTACTTTTCAGTTGACATTACAACATACGAACTAAGATCTTTAAAATTTTCAATATCCTTTGGTTAAAGTTCTGTTTATAATTCTTGTTTGTTTTTGCCTTCAATTGTGCAATAATTCATTTTTGTTGATTTTTGAGCAAATTTTTTTGATTTGAACTTTGAGAAAATCTCAGTATTTACATGACACGCAGATGTGACCAATGTTCCCTCTGTTTTTTCCCATCCATATACGGAATAAATATTATGTGCACCAAGGTATGTGCGGAAGTGCACCACCAGTAGAAACAAAAAAACCTAGATATGATGTATAGATTTTTTAAAAGTTACCATAGGGATAATTACTCCAGCCAGGACAGGTTAGGCACTTTAAAACACACACACTTAAATTTAATTTTTGAGTAAAGAGAAATAAAAATTATGAAATGCATAGACCAGTCAAACACTAAAATAACACACTTTGAAAGAATTAACTTACAGCAAATATATGTGTTTTTGTTTTACCATTTTTCTGTGTGCATTCATTTGAAAGTGTGGTGAATGTCTGTCTGGTTTCAGTCACTCTGACCGAATACACCGCTGTATTCACACCCTACACACAATTGTAATAATCTTTGTACAAAATATGCCTTGTTGAAGTATCATTTGAAAACTAATAACTTGCTGATTAATAATATCATGATAAAATGTGTGTAGCAACATTATATGTTAAATTATAAAAATAAGCTGAAATTAGATCTGAAATGTATTTACCAGACATGTCTGGGTAAACCAGTTTCTGAAAGTCAACGGACAAGCTGATGCCTCTAGCCAGGTGTCATCAAAGTTGGTGGGCAGTCACCTGTCAATTGGCCATTCTTTGGCAGGAAAGGAGGGGGGCAGGAACAAACAGATCTGCATGTTAGTAAACAACAGCATGAAACCTCTTTCACCACCATACTCCTTGTCTACATCCTCACAGTGGGAATGAACATTATCAAGGGCAGGGGTGGGCAAACTATGGCCCACAGGCCATATTCGGCCTGCCAGCTGATTTAATCCATCCCTCAAGCTCCCACTGAGGAGCAGGGCCTGGGGCTTACCCTGCTCCCTGTGCTTGAGCTGGGGAGCGGGGTTGGGGGCCGTTCCATGTACACATGCCGTGGCTCCGTGCAGCTCCCGGAAGTAGCGGCATGTCCCCACTCTGGCTCCTATATGTAGGGGCATCCAGGGGGCTCCACATGCTGCCCCTGCCCCAAGCGCTGCCCCCGCAGCTCCCATTGGCTGCAGTGCCTGCAGATGGGGAAGCATACACAGCCGCTTGGCCACGTCTCCGCGTGGGAGCTGGAGTGGGGACATGCTGCTGCTTCCGGGAGCTGCTTCAGGTGAGCACCACCCAGAGCCTGCACCCCTGAGCCCCTCCCATGCCCCATCCCCCTGCCCCAGCCCTGATCCCCCTCCCAGCCTCTGAACCCCTCAATCCCAGCCTGGAGCACCCTCCTTCACACCAAACCCCTCACCCTCAGTCCCACCCCAGAGCCCACACCTCCAGCCAGAGTCCTCACCCCCCTCCACACCCCTGCCCCAGCCCAGAGCTCCCTCACGCACCCTGAACTCCTCATTTCTGGCCCCACCCCGGAGCCCTCACCCTGCATCCCCAACCAGAGCCCTCACTCCCTCCTGCACCCCAACCCCAATTTTGTAAGCATTCATGGCCCCCCATACAATTTCCATACCCAGATGTGTCCTTTGGGACAAAAAGTTTGCCCACCCCTGATCTAGGGATATCCTTTGAAAATACTTTTGCCTGAGGGCAGACTGCATTATAAAAGTGGGGGGCAAAACACCCCAAACTTTTTTTCCCCTATCCATCTCTCTCTTTCACCTAAGAAGACAAAAGAAACAGCCTTTGGACTTTGGGAGTAGATCCTGTCTGGAGAACTTGATCAGCAATGTCACTGGAACCATGTGATAAGGGATTTCACATTGAACCAAGTCTAGTTTAAGTTTTAGTACTAGGCTTCTCTGATTAGGGGTCCTAGAAAGGTAGCCAGCCAGTCAGGCAGCAGTACAGACAGCTGCAGCGGCACAGGAACCAGCAAACAGAGCTGTAAACAGGGGAGTTTGAGTGGGAGTTGGGGGGAAGACTAGGAGAACCAGGCAGAGGAACAGACAGGCTAGTGAAGGGAGTGCGTGGTGTTCTGGCAGTGTTGTGGTGCTCGCTGGGGGTTTGTTTTGCTGTGGGTGGTGGTGTTTTGGTTTGGTTGCGTGTCCCGGACTAACAGGACTTAGGTGGAAAGGCTATGGCATATACAGAGGCAGCAGTGGTTGTGACCCAAGCAGTGGAGGACACAATGAAGATGACTGGATGTGGAAGCTGTGGTATGTACATGATCTTGGAGGGGGGTACTTGAAAAGAGTTTCATCTGCCTGAAGTGCCGCCTGATAGAGCTGATGGAAGAAAAGATTCGAGGATTGGAGATGCAGGTGGAACAACAACAATATCTAAACAAAAATAGATGTGTGACTAGGGTTTTTTATTTCAAAAGGGCTAACTTAAAAAAATTAAGGAAATTAGTTAGGGAAGTGGATTGGATTGAAGAACTAGTGGATCTAAAGGTGGAGAAGGCCTGGAATTACTTCAAGTCAAAGTTGCAGAAATTATCAGAAGCCTGCATCCCAAGAAAGGGGAAAAAATTCATAGCCAGGAGTTGTAGACCAAGCTGGATGAGCAAGCATCTCAGAGAGGTGATTAAGAAAAAGCAGAAAGCCTACAAGGAGTGGAAGATGGGAGGGATCAACAAGGAAAGCTACCTTATTGAGGTCATAACATGTAGGGATAAAGTCAGAAAGGCTAAAAGCCATGTAGAGTTGGACCTTGCAAAGGGAATTAAAACCAATAGTAAAAGGTTCTATAGCCATATAAATAAGAAGAAAACAAAGAAAGAAGAAATGGGATCGCTAAACACTGAGGATGGAGTAGAGGTTAAGGATAATCTAGGCATAGCTCAATATCTAAACAAATACTTTGCCTCAGTCTTTAATGAGGCTAATGAGGAGCTCAGGGATAATGGCAGGATGACAAATGGGAATGAGGATATGAGGTAGATATTGCCACATCCGAGGTAGAAGCCAAACTCGAACAGCTTAATGGGAGTAAATCAGGGGGCCCAGATAATCTTCATCCAAGAATATTAAAGGAACTGGCGCATGAAATTGCAAGCCCATTAGCAAGAATTTTTAATGAATCTGTAAACTCAGGGGTTGTACCATATGACTGGAGAATTGCTAACATAGTTCCTATTTTTAAGAAAGGGAAAAAAAAGTGATCCGGGTAACTACAGGCCTGTTAGTTTGACATCTGTAGTATGCAAGGCCTTTGAAAAATTTTTGAAGGAGAAAGTAGTTAAGGACATTCAGGTCAATGGTAATTGGGACAAAATACAACATGGTTTTACAAAAGGTAGATCGTGCCAAACCAACCTGATCTCCTACTTTGAGAAGGTAACAGATTTTTTAGAAGATCTGGATGACCTTGTAAACTGGAGTAATGGTAATAGGATGAAATTTAATAGTGAAAAGTGCAAGGTCATGCATTTAGGGATTAATAACAAGAATTTTAGTTATAAGCTGGGGACGCATCAGTTGGAAGTAACAGAGGAGGAGAAGGACCGCGGAGTATTGGTTGATCACAGGATGACTATGAGCCGCCAATGTGATATGGCAGTGAAAAAAGCTAATGCGGTCTTGGGATGTATCAGGTGAGGTATTTTCAGTAGAGATAAGGAGGTGTTCGTACCGTTATACAAGACACTGGTGAGACCTCATCTGGAGTACTGTGTGCAGTTCTGGTCTCCCATGTTTAAGAAGGACGAATTCAAACTGGAACAGGTACAGCGAAGGGCTACTAGGATGATCTGAGGAATGGAAAACCTGTCTTATGAAAGGAGACTCAGAGTCTCCTTGGCTTGTTTAGCCTAACCAGAAGAGGGCTGAGGGAAGATATGATTGCTCTCTTTAAATATATCGGAGGGATAAATACCAGGGAGGGAGAGGAATTATTTAAGCTCAGTACCAATGTGGACACAAGAACAAATGGATATAAATTGGCCATCAGGAAGTTTAGACTTGAAATTAGATGAAGGTTTCTAGCCACCAGAGGAGTGAAGTTCTGGAACAGCCTTCCAAGGGGAGCAGTGGGAGCAAAAGACCTATCTGGCTTCAAGATTAAGCTTGATAAATTTATGAAGGGGATGGTATGATGGGATAGCCTAATTTTGGCAATTAATTGTTCTTTGACTATTAGCGGTAAATATGCCCAATGGCCTGTCATGGGATGTTAGATGGGGTGGGATCTGAGTTACTACAGAGAATTCTTTCCTGGGTGTCTGGCTGATGAGTCCTGCCCACATGCTCAGGGTTTAGCTGATCACCATATTTGGGATTGGGAAGGAATTTTCCTCCAGAGCAGATTGACAGAGGCCCTGGGATTTTTCCGTCTTCCTCTGCAGCATGCAGCACGGGTCACTTCTCTGCACCTTGAAGTCTTTAAACCGTGATTTGAGGAATTCTATAGCTCTGACATAGGTTAGGGGTTTATTTACATGAGTGAGTGGGTGGGTGAGATTCTGTGGCCTGCGTTGTGCAGGAGGTCAGACTAGACGATCATAATGGTCCCTTCTGACCTTAAAGTCTGAGTCTGAGTATTTCTCTTGTAACTTTTATCTGCTTGTAGTTAAATAAACTTGTTTTATTCTTTAATCAAAACTAATTCAGTATTGTCAACTGTATTTAGGATAGTGAACTGTTGTATATTGATCCCCTTAGCAGGGCAACTGATCTAATGTATCTGGATTGTCTAGGAGAAGACTGGGCAGTGCAGAACACACATTTTGGAGGAAAATCTGAGACTGGGAGTGTGTTGGGATCATCCTGCAAGTGGTAACCAATGCTGGTAGAAGGTAGAGTGTAACTGATGTGTGACTGGCAGGCTGCAGCTATACACGCATGTTCAAGGTGTGAGCTGCATGCTGGAAGGCTCTTTGTGAGCGGCCCAGGTGGGAGCTACAGCAGGAAAGCATTGTGAGGCACTCAGGTTTTCAGGGCAGGGGTGACACAGCCTCTCATTGGTCTGGATTGCATCTTGGAATGTCATACCCACATTGTTGTTATTGGGGCATTTAGTGCACTGAATGAGGTACATCACATGTTGCGATAACAACAGATGCAAAACATTTATAGATATCTCCACTGCTTCAATGACCATCATACCTTTTCAGGATCCATAGGTCCTACACCTGCCTATCGCAACATATGGTATACATCTCAATAACAGCTATGTGGGTGAAACCAGGCAATCACTATGCGCTTGAATGAACTCACACTGGAAAACAAGACACCTTTAAAAGATGAATCTGGGAGCGTAAATTCACAATTTTGCTGAACACTAAAAATCATGAACTGAATAGAGACACTGGATTTATAGCTTTTTACAACAGTCTATAGCCCACTAACCCCTTCCTCGCCAGCTGCCTTTATTTTAATTTTTCCGCTTTTTTCCATTCCCCCTCTATGACTGGAGAGGTGTTAACAGGCCGCTTCACCTTGGCTATTCCTGCAAATGTGTTAACTACTTAGGCTAAACAATCTGTTCCACCTTGAGACTCTGATGGACTGGTATATACTAGGAGCTTACATCAGTATAGCTGTGTGTCTAGGGGGTGTGAAAAATCCACACCCCTTCAGAGACGTAGCTATACCAACCTAACCCCTTGCGTAGACAGCATTAAGTTGATGGAAGAATTCTCCCATCAATGTAACTACTACTTCTTGGGGAGGTGGGTTATCTATTCCAACAGGAGAAGCCCTCCTGTCATACGTAGTGTCTACAGTGAAGTGTTACAGCAGTGTAGCTGCTCTGCTGTAATGGGATATGTCTTTTCCAGAGCTGTGTACGTTCAAAAGCTTGTGTGTCACCAACAGAAATTGTTCCAATAAAAGATATTTCCTCATGCACTCTTATGCATAAGCAATTATAGATTTTCATTATGTTTTGAATTAAAATAAAAATTAGTGTTCCTGTTGTTCTGAGCTTACTGATTTATTGGATATGTTTTATATATTTTTTTTGGAGCTGAGCAGGGTGGATTTTAATTTAAATCACTAGTCAGGAAGACTCAATTTAATCATGGATTTCTACATAAAAGTGAATTTTTGTTGGTTGTTATAACCTTAATATATAGTCTTCACAACTCAGATATAGATGTAGGTTTCATTTTTTAGAAGGTACACACTATACATTTTTAAAGTGATTTATTTTGAAAACTTTTCAGATTAGTTTTACAGCTATATCAGAAAATGAATGATTGTTTGGTTATTTCATTTACCAAAGGTAATTAATTGAAGCAGATATTTATGAAGTCATTGGGAGGTGAACTATCTCCAATTCAACAGGTTAATCATTAATATTTGGAGGATTTTCTTGCCATGCTATATTAGGACAAGAATATCACCAGACAGACATTTAAATTGTTTTTTTTTTTAATTAAAATAACATTATGTATTCTGGATTTTTTTCTTCAACAGCAAACATAGAATATTTTAGCAAAACAAGCATATGAATTTTTGAATTTAGTTAAACATTCAAGTTTTTTAAAATCTGGTTTGTTTTTGTTAAAATTGTTTTTAACTAAAATAGTTAAATGAAATATTTAAAAAAAAATTAAATCGACTGTGTCAGTCAGGTCAACATGAGAAACTTAAAATATTGGCTTCTGCAGCTAACTCAGTCGCCTTCACCTTCATTTTCCTGTTTGTTCATAATCTGGAAAAGAAAAACAAGCTTTCCTGGTTTTTCAGGTACCAAGTGGTTTCTCAATTTGGAATGAATTAGTCCAAAGGAAGAAAATATTCTTCTATACCGGCAGAAGAAGCTACTGCTGTTAAAAGTGAGATTATCACTTCAACTGCCTCTGATTCCAAGTGCTTAAGTGACTTCCACCAGTTCACTGGTGTGACTTCCTTTAAAACATCATCAGCAAACATATTTCTTGAATGTCCACCCTTAGCTCTGAAGTTTATTATAGTTGGCATTATGGAGGGATGATTGCTGGATGTCCATGTCATAGCCCCCTCTTTTCTTCAGCAGTTAAGGTTTGACCCTGGCACCGAGTATTGAGAATATTTGCAAGAAAATGAGCTGGAGATAGTGCTTGTCCCATTTGGTTTTTTTTAATGCTTGTAATTTAACTCTCATTGCATATTTCTCTTTTTAAGATCTCACTCAGTTCCTTCCAAATTTCAACAGTGTCAGCAATAAAACAGCTATTTCCCTTCAATTTTGTTCAAGGCTACAGAAATAGGCTTCAGGGTACTCAGCATGTGTTCACCATTTCTCTTAAGCCCAATGTTGAGAACTTTGGCTGTGACAGTGCCATCTATTTTTTCACAATTTAGTTCGCAAACTGTCACCAGGTTAGGCCAATTCTTGATATAGTTCTCAAAACAGTCCACTACTGAGTTCCATCGCACGTTTTGTGGGAGAGCTAGCTTGGTTCCTTCCACTTTTATCAGAGCAGCTGCTGCAAAGTGGTTGTTATGGAAGTATTTTGCAATTTCAACAACATTAGCCTTTATTTCTGGAACACTGACGTCTTTGGCTAGGAGGTGCATCAAATGAGCACTGCAACCGTATGTTATTAGCTTGGGACTCTCTTGACTCTCTGGCCGCCCTTCCTGCAGCCCCCATTGGCCTGGAGTGGTGGACTGTGGCCAGTGGGAGCCGCGATCGGCTGAACCTGTGGATGCAGCAGGTACACAAACCTGCCCGGCCCGCCAGGGGCTTTCCCTGAACAAGCGGAGGACCGGCTTTGAGAACCACTGTTCTAGACTGAGCACTGAGTCCCATTGGGTAGATAGAAAGATTAACCTAAATAATCTATAGAGAAGCCCCTGGAATGTCATAAGATTGGGTCCCTAATCCATGAACTACTGGAATGTATTTACAAAACTTTTCTTAAGCGTTACATGACTATATTGTCTCATACTATAGAATTAGAATGTATAATCCCTATTCCATGATGAGATACATTATAGCTCAAAGATATCTTTATCTTTAGATAGGTTTTTTCTCAAAAAGCATTTTATCAAAAAAAAATCCAATTTAAATTTTAAAAAAATCTGTTTTTTTTTTTTTTTTTAATAATTGATTTTTATCCACCCTGGAGCTGAGAAATGTTTTGAACTACATTTTTTTCAGGTTTGTTACAAATAACATAATGGAAAATACAATAGTGTGCTCATGACTAATATTTAGTAGGTGGGACAGTACTGTGCTACCATTGCTGTATAAATCAACATTTTTCATTTCCCACTTAACTTACTTTTTTTCAGACTGCTGTTCTAAGTTTTTGTGTTGCATTTTATTGGTTCCAAATTATTGTAGGCAATAGATCCATATACCACCCCATTTATTACCCTGGTGAGGTGGAATTTCAATCTTTTCCGTTCCTTGAATGAAAAGAAACTGGCAGTTGGAAGTTGACATTGTTGGGTCTCCTTAAGATCAAATGATTCACTGGAGGATCCTAGATTGCCATTAAGCTTCTGAATCTTATGTGTGAGGTGTGTAATCACACTGTGTGGTCATATTAGAATTCATTCCTTTGGGAGAGAATTCCAGGTGTAAGGGACTTTTCTTTTTGTCATGTATAAAAGTGATCACTCTTTTTTGAGTTTTTTGTATTTGAAAAATATAATATAAATCTAATTATATATAAAAAAATAAAATATACTTATGCAAAAAAGGAACATCTGACTTCTCAATGTTATTCAATGATAGTAATTAAAAGGTTAACTGAAAGCTTTGAATTTTTAAATGTTTGTAACAGCTAGTAATCTGACTTACTGCAGACATTTTTGTCAAAGTTGAAAAAGTTAGAGCTAATTAATTTCTTGGGAGACATATGATGAAATTGTAGGTGTGATAACATATTTGAGTAACATATGGTCGTTATGGGGCACCTTTCTAATGACTGAGCACCAAGTTAAATATAGACTTCCCATTTTTCACTTGTTCTAATAGCAATTTAACTACTCTTATTTTCCATTGTATGTAGAATTTAATTCCTTGTATTTTAATGGAAATACGAAAAAGTAAATATTTGTATGCTGTAATATTGCCATGCCTAGATAAGATTTGCCATGATTTTTCTGAAACACGTAGTTCAGCTTTCCTTGTCAAACATCTAATTCTACTCTGAGTAGACTAGAGCATTAATTAAAATCAATTGTATTTTGACCTTTTAAGTAAAACTTGATATTTGCTACTGAGTGTTTAGCTGTATTTTCTCTATAATAGGAATGACGATTCCTTTGGGAGATGCGGGGAAAATGCACATTGCTCCCCTCAATTTAAACAATATATTAAAACTTCATAAATTACTTTTATAAGATTATGTATTTAATAAAAACTAGGCTAGAAATAATATTGGACTAAATTCTTAGTCCCCAAAATTGTAGTAAATTGTGTTTGTACATTGATCTGCGTTGAGGTGGTAGGTAGGTGATATTCTTTTTACCTCAATCTGGAGCCAGTATGCAGATAGGCTGCTCATCCATCCATTCTGTAGTTGCTATTGCAGCCAGTGGGATTAGTGACCAGGCTGATTCTAGGAGCAGGCAATCTGGGTGTTTGGGCATCAACTCCAGATGGCAGTGTAATGTTATGCTACTTGGTTTGAGTTGTTTTGCTCTGTGATTGTCTGGCCTCTTCTTGTTTGTAGCGTAGTTGTACCAGGGTAAGTGCAGGGACACCAAAAATGTCTTCTGCTCTGCTGGCAACATACTTAAGGTCGTGTCTGATGTGCCCTCTGCAGAATCTTATGCAGCATGGGGAGTTAGGACAGTTTACCTATGTAGTCCACAGACACGCCAGTTATGCTGCAGGCCCAGGCAGCCACAGATCCAACCTCTGCTCAAAAGTAGTGTTCTGAATGTGCTGTGAGTATAGATAAGGCTACATTTATGTGTCAGAGTTCATGGAAACCATGGAATCTGGAATCATGGAATTCCAGAGACCCCCCTGACATTCTCTGCTTCATCCCCAGGGGCTGCAGGACTCATCCAGCGGGGCCCTGGTAGGGTTCCAGTGACAGGCGACAGCAGGGACAGGGGGCCCCCTGCAAGGTTCCGGCGACAGGTGACAGACTCCTGAGGGTAGGGTGACCAGACAGCAAATGTGAAAAATTGGGACAGGGGTTGGGGGGTAATAGGAGCCTATATAAGAAAATCCGGACTGCACCTATAAAATCCGGACTGCACCTATAAAATCGTACCTGAGGGGGGGCACTCCTTGGGGTTCCAGCGATGGGCAACAGCCTCATGCGGGGGAAGGGGGATGCCTCAGGCAAGCTGCTGAGAATGTCCCATTTTCTCTTTGGGAAATGTGGTCCCCCTGCAGCTTCCAGCTGCCATGGGTGGAGGGGGAACCCCACAGCTCCCAGTTACCATAGTGGTGGGGGAAACCTAAGAGCCGCAGAAGCAAAAGTCACAGACAGGTCACGGCTTCCATGAATTTTTGCTTGCCTGTGACTTTTGCTAAAAATAACCATGACAAAATCTTAGCTTTAAGTATAGAATACCCCTGCCTGAACTTCAGTAGCTTGCTTCCCCAACTCCAGAATTGTGATGATTCTGCTGTACTTCAGGAATTGTGAAACAAGGGCAGGAGGTATAGAAAGGTGGTATTTGAACAGAGGGAACTGTTTTCTATCATAATAAAAGGGTAACTGTTAAATGTCTGACCTAATTTAAAATTGTTGTAATTTGGAGTTAATGTCAAAAATTAAATGAAACAAAAAAGCCATTCTTTCCATTTTTCTAAAAAGCTGGCTGTATTGCTGCAGGGCCAGTGACTAAAGGGAGCTCACAATGAGTGCTAAGTTGATACATTGGTACACAAACAAGGAAGCAAACAAAAATGTGTTTTACACAATAATGAGAAAAGGAAGAGTGGGAGAAAGTACTTAATACCATTGCTTCCTTTTGAGAGGAAAAGGAAGGTGAAGGACTTGCAGTAAATAGGACAAGGAATAATTAGGGTATTGGATTCTATGGTGAGCTGGACCTAAATTTTGCTGCAAATTGACTTATTAATGAAATTTCAGTGTCATAAATGGAGAAGTATTAAATATTTTTATTAATTATAAAAATGAGCAATTAACTTCATTTTAATTTTCAAGACGAGACCACTTTTTGATTGATTTCTCATTGATTTCATATATGAATGCTAGGATATCACAGAACTTAACATTGACAGTACTTTAAAATTGCATTGTAGAAGTCTGGCTGCAGTGTGGTAGGCCGAGGGCCAAGAGCTGAAGGGTTGGTATGTTGTGAGTAGAAGGAGTAATGACTGTTTTCTCACTTGAGTGGTGGGAATGAGTCTAGGCTTTTCTTACGTGGGAAAGAGAATCAATCTGGGGTGTTAGAGAGAGAAAAGACAATCATACTACTACATGGGAGAGGGAAGTGGAGCATTTGACAGGTAGAAGGGAATTATGAGGTTTTGTAACTACATGATTAGTGGAGATATAAAATATGCTAAAATAGATGTTGGGAGTGCTGGTTTCATCAAGACAGAGGTGTTAGTATATTCTCTGCCATCGTAGGTTTGCTTTCTTACATAGTTGAATCTTTTCTTTCCTTTGTTCTTCTCCCCTTAACATATCTTAACAAGTCTTAAAATGTTCCTTGCTTTGTGTGTGTGTAGTCTCCCATATGACACTTTCTTCTTCCTGGGATTCCTGTTAGATTCCTTGATCCAAGCAAGTATTCAAATCTCCACCAATGAAATACTAATGTGTTACACTGTTTGTTTTGCTCCCTTTAGAAGCTTTTGGGTAGTTTTTTATGACTTATTCTGAGGAATGAATAGCAACAAGTGTATTTTTTTTAAATGAGTGGTAAGTTTTCTATAGCCCTGTTTCTCAGACAACCCCTCTCCCCCCAACAATGCAGAGTGTTGATCTGAGTGAGCGTTCCATTGCCTTTTGGGGAGTGTTGTTGAAGTGTTAAGGACATAAGCACAGACAAAGTATAAATAATTTAAAATCTAGAATCACTTTTACTTGTTTTTTCATTAAACCATTCTAAATTTTGTTTTATCTAGATACAAACAAATCATACGGAGTGAGCATAATCATAGACAAGGGAAGTAGGTTTTGCAGAAATGGATGCTAATTTTGATCCAACAAGGAGATTTGTTATTACAGCTATGTAATTATCTTGCACTACAATACTATCGTTTATCTGCATTCTTGGGTTAAGACCAAAAATCTTTTCTCTCATTTTTTGTTTAGATTATTTTGTCTTTCCATATCATAAATTAATTAAGTACCTGTTGACACTACATGTGGAGGGATAGGAGGGATGGTTAACATAGCTATTTAAAATCCAATACACTTGATAGACTGCACATGTGAACCATTTGTCTGGTTTTTTTAGCTTTGTTGCTTAGAACTAGGTGTGTATAATTTTTGGAGGTTTTGCATCTGAAATATCAGCAATAGTACACTTATCTTACTATGCATAAATAGTAGTGGCAGATGTGATGAGGTCAGTACTCTGACTATTCACATATATCTGCTTATTTATTCTCAAAAATCCCTTAAGTCCCGAAGGGACTGGTGATCAGGGAGGAGGGTGTGAGAGTGTGTGTATGTTAAAAGTCTAATTAAAAAAAAAGAAAAAAAATGCATTTTATGGCACATGATGAACTCTCGCATCTAAGCATTTTTGGATGCTTTCATAGCCATCTGTGGAGGGTGGATCATTGATTATGCATCAGCCAGATAAAAGAGATCATTTTGACACATTCTTTCCTTCCCCAAATATCTTACTGCTCCAAAACTGCCTGTTAAGTTGATCAAACGATGAAAATAGTAGTTTGAGGGGGCAATAGAAAGTGTATATTATATAGAAAACACACTGTGTAAACATTGTTTCTGGTGACTATGTACATTATTATTTGTTGACCATATACATCACAGAAGGGAACCGTGTTTCATACATCTAATTAAAAAACACCACATAAAAAGTAGGATACTGTATGTAAAGTTTTCCTTCAGCATCTAAAGTTTTTAAAATAATTTCGACATAATATTTTTAAGGTTTGATGTTCAGTGTATGTAATTTAGTCTTCATATATTAGGAAAGTCTAGCAAAAAATGTTGCCATATACCCAAATTATTCATTTACTAAGCACATTTACTCAGTTCATTGGTTTCAGAAGTTAAAGTATAGGAGTAATAGCAAATTGTAAGTAAGGCCACTAAGTGCATGTAACCCATTCACTCGTGCAATAAATGTGCAAAGACAGCGACAGATTATTTAAAAAAACAAACAAACAAACAAACCTGCAAAACAAAGCAAACCCTCACAGCTCTCCTATAATTAGGAATGATGATAAAGCTTAAGACAGTCAATTCTAAATTTTTTCAGTTGCTCATAATTTTGTCAGAAATGTTAATTTTATAGCTGAAACTCCATTTGCTTCGTCCCAGCTGAACAATACATTTTAATTTTTTAAAATAAAAACAGGTTAGCTATTTTAAAATTAATAGAAAACAAAAATACCGTAAACCCCAAATTTATTTTACTTTGTTTTATTTTCTAAATAAGATCTTGCAGCTTGCAGTATTGAAATAATTCCAAACATCCAAATGTTAAAACATGGAACTTGGCACATGGTTGTTTTTCATTGAAGAATAATCGATTTCCTATGTTTGAAAAAAACTGATTAATGTGTTTGCAAGTTCTGTATCACACATGTCCAGAACATAAATTAGCTTTTATATTCTACTGTTGTGTGTGCTGCATTCTACAGCAGCAGATGCAGTCTTTGAAAAAAATGTAGAATTGTAGTAAATCAGTAAATATTGATTTACCTGAATATTTCCACATTGTGGAAGATAATCTGATGTATTACAGATGGTGCATGTGCTGATACAATAACTGTTGTGTCTGCAAAATGCTTGGTTACTGATTCTAGTAGTGAGCACTTGTATTATAATTGCTGTTGTGATTTCTTTTGTGGGAGTGACTTATACATAAATAAATAAAACATTTTAATATGACACTTCTCCAACAATCAGTGAATATTCAAAACCAGAAACACAAACTAAAAACAATGTAAATAGTAATACAAAATGGGAAATTCAGTATCAGAGCTGTCATTTTGTAAAAGTAAAGTCCTAACGCTGCTTCTAGGGCATATGCACAAAAGTCTTTTATTACATGACCACATATGATTTTTTAAATACAGAGTATTTATGCATGTTTTGAATAGTGTGTATTAAATGCAGTCTGGGGACACACACTGAATAAGGAGGCTAAAAATAAATATTGAATAACTACCCATTCACTGAATGAGGGACCGTTCCTATGGTAAAGATAGTATGTGATCAGTTAATTACACACAAGGGGGGCAGGTTAAGGTTGCATAGACAACCTTAACTGTGCCATTTCCTAACTTTTGAGTGCTTGATTTTGCAACCTCAAGTGTTTTAATGTAGGTTTTTTAGATGTAGTCTCCTAATTTTTTTTAAAAAAAATCTATCATGTGGAACCATATCAATCCACAGCATGGATCAGCAACAGGGTTTGGACCTATATATCCACAACATAGACATCTACCACTTGAGCTGAGAACTGGTAGCAGTAGAAGGCTGTTAGCTTCTGTGTGGGGATAATACACACACATTTTGCCAATGGATTTCACAGCTGTTTGCTGACAGTGGAAGAATGTAAAGACTTGAGAACTCCTGGGCTCAATTCCAGGTTCTAGAGGAGAGTGTATTTTAGTGGTAATAGACCGTTTTGGTCCTGTTCTCCCAAAATGTCTCTGTCCCCCTCTGCCTTATCCTTCAGCCCAAATCCTGTCCCCCTCTCCTCTTCACTCCTCTCCCATTACCTGCCTCTTGCTCGAGTCCCCCTTTACTCCTATCCACCTCCCTCCCCTCCGCACTCCTACTTTCCACCTCCTCTGTTGCTGTCTACCTCCCGGTTCCGGTTCTTGCCCATTTCCTCCTCTGTACCTTTCGATGTCCCTCCCCATATCCTCTGGTTCTTACCTCTGTCCTCTTATGCTCTTTTGAATCTCTCCATTCCATCATCTTTGTCTTCTGTACCTATCCACCAGGGGTCCCATTTGGGATTTCAGTAGAGAGGCAACTTTCAGTGGGGCTCCAGGGCTGTAATATGTTGGAATTTTTTTGAAGGTCAAATTACAAAAAGCAGATTATTTTGGGAGCATTTGTTGTGATTTTCCTATGCTCCCCGGCAGTGCCCCATACCTCTTTACTCATCCCCAAATTAGCTGGCAGCACTCCCTACCCAGCATTGTCCCCCACCTGGCAGCATCCTCCCACCCCCATACTTTCCCCAACCCCACTTGCAGTGCTCTCCCCCATTGTGCTGCCCCCAAATCACCTGGCAGCACGCCCACTAAGCAGCTCTCCCTCCCTTCAATCACATGTCCATGGCCTGTGTCTGTAGTGAGAGATGGTGGGGTGCGGGGGTTTCTCTGTTCCATGTCCTACTCCCTTGAGGTGTCCTGCTTCCTGCTTACCCTGAGTTGGTGCTCCCTGCTACAGGTTCACAGGCTTTGGCAGGAGATGTTCTCTCCAAATCAGAGCTGTGGTGACTGACCACACCTCAGGCCAATCATGGCTGTCATGTGAGGGTGGGGCTCTGAAGCAAGCCTGAGGTCTGTTGGGAGCACCAACTGCAGCCTGTCCTCTATGCTCAGGTTGGCAGACATGTAGCTCACTTGCAATCCAGGGAAGCTGCACTATAGCTCAGCTTTCAGCTTGGCTCCTGCTTCCCTCCCCCTTTGCACCTATATACCTACCAGGCCCTCTCCCCCCTCTGCCTCTGCTGCCCCCTGCCTTCCAGCTCTTGCAATCTTGTTCCCCCGCCTTATTCCTCACTCCTCTGAATGCTAGCCAGGCTGCTTGCGCTCCTTCTCTATGCTGCCTGGGCACCAGAGGAGGTGGTGGGTGGGTTTTAATAGCAGAAGAGAAACACTCTCTTTGCTGTCAGTTCCTGTGCCTGGCACCACAGCAGCCTGACTGTCAGTAAATGCAATAGCAGGAAAAGTCCTGTTCAGCCCCAACATCTCAGGAATAGAGCATACTCAGTGTCAATGAAATCTTTGGAGTTTTCTTGCCAACTTGTTCAAGTGTTTACTGGGCTCTTGCAAAGTGAGATGTTTTGGGAGTTTTATAACTTGGCCAAATTTGGGTGGATTTTCAGTAGGATGACAAAAGGCAAGTGTATGACACCAGAGTGACTCCCCTTGCAGATTTCGTTTCAAAGCATGGCGTCACTAGAGATTTTCAACAAAGATGTCACAAAATTTTTTTAACATGGGCGAAACCATGCATCTTTTCCTAATCTCATTCTCAAAAATGGTTGATCTTTTTTAGCTGAGATTTTCCTTAAAACATTCAACCTGAGGCAAACACCTGGCACAGAAAATTTCAGTCAAAACGCTTAAAGTCTGGCTAAATTTTATAAGCAACTGAAAGGGTCTTATAATGCAAAGTGGTCAACAACCTTAATTATAAGTGGTACTACCAACATGGCCTATAAAAATATGTGCATTGGTCATCATGTCTCATTCCCTTAGTCACTTTTCAAAATGCACCTGAGAAGTTTGTAGTAAATATATATGAGAGCTAATAATATATAATTTAAGACCTTATCATAATGTGCATGTCCAAGAGGTAAAATTAAAATGGCACATGCACCCTTAATGCAGGTATTTCCTGATTCTTTGAGTTTTTAACACAGTGATAAGATTGCACAATTAGTGTGTTTTAATGGACGTTTAATGGACGTTCAAAAGCTTTCTTAAAATATAGGTAAAGTATTCTATAATCTAGAATAATTTGGTTTGGCACTACCAGGATGCCCTGTTACATGCAAGGTGTACACTCTGAGTGAGGCAAAGGCTCCTGGGATTACTGTTGTCTCATTAAGTGCTTGATTCAACTTCCACTAAAATAATTGGAAAAACTTTCATTATTTTCAAAGAAAGTTAGATCAGACTGTGAGGGTGCACCTTGCTTAATGAGGTGATGTGCTTCAATCAATGCTTCCTGTAGAAGATTGCTTTGAATGAGGCAGGACTGCTCTTCAGTACTCTTGTTTTCTCATACAGAAATTAAAGGAAAAAAGAGAATTGAGTTTGGACAACAATTAAAAGTAAAGAAAATTATTTTGATTTACTGTCTTGGTTATGAAAAATTAGGTTTAGTGTGCGTGGAAATTAGATCTAAGATTAAAATGCATTTTATATAAGCATTATATTCATATTCACTTTTCAGCATGTGTAACAGACAACACAACACAACCCTCTCAACAGCCTTTTCATTCTTAAATACTATGAAGGCAATCTGATTGTTGCATTTACACAGAGAAACCCAAATGAAATTAAATCTCCATAGTTATGTTCCCTTTCCCTTCTGGACTAAAATTGATGTACTAAATCTTAAAATTAAACTGTTAGATACAGTTCTAGAAAATATTATGTAACCTGTGTTGAACAAAGAAACTAGGCAGTGGCTACTGTTTGGTTCTGGTACTTGACGACATATCAGAATTCCTGTTGTTGTTTTGTTAATAGGGGGGAGGGATAATTTGCTAATAAATTCTCTCTTAGCAACTTATTAATAAAAAGGGATCATTTTGAGAGATGAGAAAGATGGGATGATAATATAGTGAGATTCAACTTTTAAAAAATTCAGGCAAATACATCTGGAGAGAAATTATATAAAATGGACATACTAAATTGGAGGAAGAAACGAGGGAAGCGGTAATGCTGAAGGAGATCTATGATTGGTGATGGACAACAGATTAGACATGGTTTGCAATGGAATAAGCCTGCAAAAAATGCAAATGCAGTTTTGGGTTGCATAAGTAAAATAACCTGATTAAGCAAGTGGATAAAATTCCTGACTCTTTGTTGCTTTGATCCATCTGTGCCTGGAACATTGTGTTCACTGTGCCCCCTTCGCCCCAGCACCTGCACCCCTCTCCTGCACCCACCTGGGGAAACTGACCTAGAGTTATGGAGTTTATGCTGTCATTGATCCTCTCCCTCCCTCACAGTTCCCTCGGGGCGGGAGTGGGGGTGCGGAGGATGACGTGCCAAGCAGAGATATGCTGTGGCTCAGCCCTGGCAAAAATTAAACATTGGCTGGCTGGCTGGCTGCAGAGCACTTTCGCCTCCCTCCTGTGACCATGTGGGGAAATTGACCTGGCATTATGGAGCGCTTGTCATTGCTCCCCCCCCTCACAGCCTCCCATAGAAGGATGACCTTCCAAGCTGAGAGGTGCCAAGCCCCCATAAAAATTAAGCACTGTAGCCCTGAGATAGTATTCCCCTAGCATGCTTCCAAAGAGAGAACAGTGGCTGATGCAAAGAAACTGGGATTGCTGAGCTCTGTGTGATGACTTCATAAATTACAAGCTAAATGGGCAGCAGACTTCTTTATTTTATAGTTCTGTGTGTGATTTTGAGCATTAATGACTTGACCTTTATTATTTTTAATGTAAAAAGCTATTTGTTCTGATGCCTCTTGTATAAGTTTGATGTTCAGAATAACAATAATAATAATAGTGTGCGCATTTATAAAGCTATATAGCTTTCTTATACAGTACACGCACACAGACGCTCCTCCTGAGAGGCACTCCGAGATAGCATGTGTGGTATTTAGATGTTGCTTGTTGTTATTATTAGAACTGGGAGCACTGGCTGTTGGGAGTCTGAAAGGACAGGAAACAGGAAGGGGGGGGGAGGAGTTGAGAGGCTGGGAGAGCTACAGAGGGTGCAGCAGCAGTTTTGTAAAGAGGTTTCCACTTTGAAGATAAAGTCCTGTTGAAGCTTGTTAGTACGTTGCCTGGTTGTTACAATAAGCATGCCGCTGCGGGTGTGGATGCGGATACAGATAAGACGGAGTGTGTATTGTGGGTTGGATACAAGGTGATTCTTGCGGATGCGGATTGGATGCGGGTCTACATTTTTGCATCCGTGTAGGACTCTAGCTCTAATTACATTGGAATTGTCCCATGCAAAAGTTGTTCAGTTTTGGTCATACTTGTAAGTGACCCTCCCTTGGCCACAACTAGAGTTGGTTAGAAATTTTCATCAAAACGTTTTTCAATGGAAAAATGCTGCTGTTGTCAGAATTGAAACATTTGAGAAAATGTCAAGTTTAGTGAACATTCAAGCAGGGGAAAAATGGAAATTACAAAGTTTTCATATTGGAAAACTTTATTTTGGGGGATTTTGAAATTTCATTTCAAATTTTAGTTTTTCCTTTTATATCATTTATTATTTTTACATTATTAGCTAACATGTCCATAGTAGCACTGTGTTACTGCTGCTGACATCATAATGTGACATCATAGTTGAAATGTTCTACTTTTTAGTATATTTTTCAATTAAGAGCAGCTGTTTAGTACCGATTGAAATATTTTATCGTTTGTTTTAGATCAAAGTGTCTCTTTTTTTGTGTTGTTAGTTTGACACAGTGCATATTATAGAATCATAGAAATGTAGGGCTGTAAGGGGCTTCAAGAAGCCAAGTCCAGCCCTATTCAATGAGGCAGGACCAAGTAAAGCTAGACCATCCCTGACAGTTGTGTGTCCATCCTGTTCTAGAAAACCTCCAATGATTGGGTTTCTACAACTTCCATTGGAAGCCTAGTTGCACTGATTTCTGCTGAAATGTTATGAAATAATGAAATAAATATAAAAATGAAAAATAAATAAATTGAAAATGAAATTTCAGAATTTTGAAACCGTTTCCAAAACCAATTTTTTTTCAGAACTTAAGATTTTCAGGAAATTTTGACAATATTCATTTTCATTTCAAATTGAACCCAAACCAGATTTCAAAATGTGAACAGGAAATTCTGACTTTTGAGCAGCTCTAGCCATGACTAGCCATCATAGTAGTGCAAAACTTGACTGAGCTAATTAGTATTTTAGATAATCTACATCTGACTGACTTTTAAAAAAGTATAATTTCTAAGTTTTTTTTTCTGTATTCCCTCTTGGTCATTCTTTGCTGGTTGAACTTGAGTGTTGAGCTTCTTGTATCTATTGGTAACTCTATGAAAATTAATATTACTTGTCTGTGTTGGTTCTGTGGGTAGAGGGTTATTTTTACAAATGATATCTGTCATGTTAGTAAAGAGATTCAGTGTAAAATTTGGGAGCATTATTTTTTACAGTGTAAAGTGGCATTGAATTCAGTAGTAAAACCATTCCAGTTATAAAACTTCAGGTCCAGGTTTCTCACAAAACAATATTCTCAAGGGTCACTCACTTTATTTTTACCGTGCACTTTTTCCCCCAGCAACTAATGCATATAAATGCTATGCAGAATCTTAATACAAATTGCCAGAAAACACATCTCATTCCTTTAAGTTGATCGTTCCAAAGTGAAAAAAAGTTTAGGAAAATATATTTTGTAGTAAGAATTATGCATTTGAGAAGCCATTTTGAAATACTTCTCCCTTTCCCCCCAAGAATTGTTTAAGATCTTAAATTTAATTAAGGTGTTGCTATAATAGCTGGGTGGATATGGGAAAAATAGTTGTGTAGGGGTTCCCCTCCTCTCAATGGAAGCATAGTTCAGTACAAAACTTTACTACTGGCTGACATCCCAGAGACCCTTTTGATGATTGTTTCTAAACTCACCATGGCAACTTGCAGTTGTCCCTTTACTATGTTGTAGTACTTGCTTTTCTACTACAAAGAATTCTTCAGAGGTAAAACAGTTTTTCTTCATTCTAAAAATATTAATTAAGTTTTCTAATGCCTTTTAAGAGGTCATCTCTATTATTTTTCAGTCATTTTAAGGGTTCTTTTCCCTCCAATATGTGATTAATTTTATTGTTATTAATGATAAAAATGCTGCCAGGTGCGGCGTGATTTCCCTTTATAAAACCTGTGTTGACTCTTCCTCAACATACCGTGTTCACCTATGTGTCTGATAATTCTGTTCTTTACTATAGTTTTCCATCAGTTTTCTTGGTACTAAAGTTAATTGCTAATCTTTTCCATTATTTAGAGGGAAAAACTGTCCTTAAAAGGTATCGGAAGCTGTGTTAGAATGTATCTTCACCTTAACCAGACTAACTGTAAGGAAGAATCAAGAGAGTGCACAGGAAATTGGAACCAGAAGTGTCACATCTTTGTGGGGTGGAGTTCTGAAATCAGGGTGTCTTTAAGTATGGGGGCATCTGAACCTTCAGTGTTGTGCCAAGAGGTGCTGGGCATCTGGACAGTTGGTTCCAACACTCTGAGGGGGATTCCAGATAGATCTGCAGAGTGAGTATGTTCCTATGGACCCAGAGATTGGGGCAGTGGGTGGACTCTGTTTAGGTTCCAGGAGCTTGAAACACCCTAGGGATCCAGAACATAGAGACTTGGATACCTCTCAGAGCAGTTCTACTTAAAGGCCAGGACGGTACACTCGTTAGCATCTGTGACAAGAGGGAGAAAGGTTCAGTTATCTTCATTGCCCCCAGAAAGGATTGTGCTCCGACAACTATGGCCATTTGACTGCTCATATTTCCAAAATTGATTGGCCTACAAATTCTCTAATTTTTTTTGGTCTTGATAGGAAATGCCTTTCAGTGTGTTATCTTGAAGTGGGGATTGGTGTTGGTTTAATGGGAAATTACAAAACTATATTATAAGCAGCTTTATAATATAAATGTCATGGAGGCAGGAAAAGGGTTAACTAGGGGTGTGTTTGAGCAGTAATATAAATAAAAGGTGCAAGATGACTGGGGAGTGAGACTGGAGGCAGAAGAAGGAAGTGTTCTCACTCCCTGTCTAGGAAGCATAGAGATACTGGAATGCCCTGTCTGTGTGGGAAAGTTTTTCAACATAAGGTTGTGATCTGTTGTTTTTTCTGCCCTATAGACAGGTATAATTTAATTGAAAGAGTGCATCTAAACTGCTTTGTCTAAAATGGCGTACGCGACTTCTTTTGTGAATCATAACATCTACACAGCACTATCCTTTTTTTGAAATAAGTGCACACCATTTTGGGTAGGTATCCCAGTGGGCAATGTTCCATTGCTAGCTCAATACATATTATGGATTATTTATTATGATGGATTTGGTGTATGTACCAAAACCTGCTGCAGTTCTGGGATTTAGGGTCAAACTCACATGATTCCTTCCATAATATCCCATAATTCATCTGGTTTTCTCTAGTCAGTTCCATTTTCACACTGTTTCAGTTTCCAAAAAGTTTTCATGCTGCTGTTTGACAGCATTTGTGATCCTGACCACTGCTAATATGAACAGAGTATTCCATGTGGATTGGCAATCTCACAGGCAGGGGTGACCTTGAAGGAGATGGAAGATTACCCGCTACCATAATCACCAGGATGCTGTGTGGATTCTGGAGAAGGAGGATGATGAAACCTGGCAAGTTACTTGTGCATGATATTTTCCTGGACCTGCTTCACACAGAGGAATACCTCTTCAGTGCCTGATAGGGTGACCATATGTCCCGATTTTATAGGGACAGTCCCGATTTTTGGGTCTTTTTCTTATATGGGCTCCTATTATCCCCCCACCCCCGATTTTTCACATTTGCTGTCTGGTCACCCTAGTGCCTGACCAACCACCATTGACTGGTAGGACAGGATATTGCTGCAGACATGGGCTGACCAGCAGTAGTTGCAGAATTTCAGGATATGGAAGATCAGTTTACTGGAAATCGGTGTAGAGCTCACCCTGGAGCTGCATCACTGGCACACCATCCTGAGTCCCCTTCAACAAGGAGATGTGGCCATCACCATTTGGAAGATGGCCACACCTGATTGCTACCTTTTTTTTTAATAGCTAGTCAGTTGTATGTTGTGAAGGAGGTGCTCTTGCTATTGAGAGGGTGCTGCTGCCACTGGTCATAAAGCTTGGCAGTATACAGGAAGCTGAATGCTTGAGGTTCCCAAATTGTATAGGGGCCATTGATGGTTTCTGCATTTCTGTAATTTATCTCCCCCACCCACCCCACCTCGGTGTTCATGAACAAAAAGGATTATTCCTCTGTGGATTATCCCTTTTTGGCCTGAGGGCCACATCGGGGAATATAAATTGTATGGCGGCCCATGAATGCTCACAAAATTGGGAAGGGGTGCGGGTTCCGGCTTGGGGTGTGGGCTCTGGAGTGGGACTGGGGATGAGATGTTTGGGGTGCAGGAGGATGCCCTGTGCTGGGATTTGAGGGATTTGGAGAGCGGGAGGGGGATCAGGGCTGGGGCAGGGGGTTGGGGCATGGGGAGAGGCTCAGGGGTGCGGGTCCTGAATGGCGCTTTCTCAAGCGGCTCCTGGAAGCAGTGGCATGTCCCTTCTCTGCCTCCTAGGCATGGAGCGGCCCCCGACCCTCAGAGCGGGGCCGCGCCGTGGCTTCTGGGAGCCCCGGGGTGCGGGCTTGCGCATCCCTGCTTATGGTCATGCAAGTCCTTATTGATCACTGATGAATCTGTGATATTAATGTGGGGTAGTCTAGATTGGTCTGTGATGTCAGGATCTTTAGAAACTTCCCCCCCCCCCCCTCCCCATTTTATGAAAAATGGAACTTTTGCTCCCAAAGTCACTATGGTCAATAATGTTTTGGTTCCAGCTGTTCTGGGAGATCCAACTTTACCTCTTCTTCCCTGCCTTGATGATGCTTTTACTGGACACTTGGATAGGAAAAAAAGCTGTTTAATTATACCCTGATTAGCTGCAGAATAACTTTGGAGTGTGGATTTGGAAAACTGAAAGGAAGATGGTAATATATCTTGACAAGGTTTGGAGCCTTTTGAAAGAGATCTTCCTTGTGATGTAGGTGATGTTTTGCAGAACATCTGTGCGAGCAAGGTAGAGATCCTCACTATTTGATTTGATACACAAGACAATGCAAACTTAAAACCAACTAAAATGGTGCAAAAATAGTCAAACTGCAAAGTGACCACATTTGTATAGGTAGAGTCACCAAAATGTGTAGGTGGGATTGCAACTATTCTCCTTGCCTTGAGGGATGGAATGGTGTAGGAACTATCTGTCCCTTGCAGTTTGGGGAGTAAAGGGTGTGCTCCCGGTGGTGATTCAGAAAATCTCAGCATCAGTGTCTCATCACAGGAAAGGCCCATTAATGTTTCTTTCACTGTAAGGGCTAGTCTACACTTACCCGCAGCGTCGGAGGCGTCGGATCGATCTTCTGGGTTCGATTTATCGCGTCTTGTCTAGACGCGATAAATCAAACCAGGAAGTGCTCCCCCGTCGACGCCGGTAATCCTGCTCTGCGAATGGAGCAGGCGGAGTTGATGGGGGAGCTGCACGCCGCCGTGTGGACCAGGGGTAAGTACTTTAAAGTCTGAAATAAGATACTTCGACTTCAGCTGCGTTATTCACGTAGCTGAAGTTGCGTATCTTACTTCGAACTTGTGGGCTAGTGTAGACCAGCCCTAAGTGACATAACAGCACTCACAGCCTCTTCTGCATTAAAGGGATTTCTAATCCATGCCTCTGTTTTCTGATCCTTTTCAAGGAAGTACTCCAGAAACTGCAGTTTAAGGCTTTTCAGGTGACTGATGATAATGGGTTGCAACTCACGTTTTGGCAAGGCATTTTCATCCAAAAAGTCATCCAGCAAACAAAATGCTTCAAAACTGCCACTGTCTATGTGAGCATACCACAAAGAAAATTTCTTGATCCAACTTTCTATTTTCTCAGTGAGAGAAAAGACTGAAGCATCTTGTACTTGAAGTGAGGTATTCAAAACATTGAGATGTTTAAAAATGTCTGCCAGGTAAGCTAGCAAAGCAAGCAGTTGGTATCTGCAAACGTTTCGGCCAGTGGGGAATTTTTCTCTGAAAGAAAAATTCTCACTTCCTCTCTGAGCTCAAACAAACGATTAAGAACCTTTCCCCAAGACAATTTTACTCCTGGTGGAATTCTGTGCCTTTGTGCATGTGCAGAATTTATGACCCCTGCAGATTTCTTTGCTTTCCTGCATAAAAATGACTTTTTGATGGGGAAGCCACAAGAATGGTCATGCGACCATCCCCAGCAGTATGTTTCGGATGTCCAGGGCAGCTGGCAGAGAGGTAAATCACTGTGGGGCAGGAGGTGGAACTGGGGAACACCTGGCTGGTGGCTCCTACCCTGTACTGGGCTCAGCTGCTAGTCCAGGCTGGTCTGAGGAAGACTGGACTTCCTCTTCCCCTGCATGGCATCCGGGCTGGGTGCAAACTCCTTCCCCTCCACCACCCCCTTGCTTCCTGCACCCATAGCTCCTCAGCTGCAGGTGGAGGGATCCCTGTACAGGGAGCTGCTCCTCCATCTGTCCAATCCCCCATGCATCCAGACCCTGTCATACCCAGACCCCTGCCGAGCCTCACCCAGACCCTCCCGTATTTAGAAACCCCCTGATGAGCCCCACTCCTCCTGCACCTAGACCACCCCGATGAGCCACCTGCATCCCCACCCCACTGAGCTCCAACCAGTTGCACCTGGGTCCTCGCCCCACTCCCCCACACCCAGACCCCCTGCCGAGCTCTATCCCTGCCACACCCAAACCCTCCCGCTGAGCCTGAACCACTTTCACCTGGACCCCCCTGCAGAGTCCCATTACCATTGCACCCAGAACCCCCAAACTGTGCATCCAGAACCCCCCCATGCATCCAGATCCCACACTGAGCTGCCCGCACCCAGATTGCCCCTCACAGAACCCTCTTAACCCACACCTGGATCCCTCCACACTTGGATCCTGCCTTGTTGAGCCTGCCTGTGCACACCTGGTGCACCTGGCACGAAGGGGCATTGTGTCAGGGTTGGGTGCAGCCTCACCGCTGTGTCTGTGTCTCAGGGGATGGGGTGAGCTGCACAGTGATCTCCCACCAATGTGCGGCCAGTGGCCTGTGCTCCTCAATGCCATGCTGGAGCCTCCACATTTATTTGACAAATAAAATTTGCAGAATTTGAAAATATTGTGTGCATAATTTTATTTTATTTTTGGCGCAGAATTTTTAATTTTTTGGCACAGAATGCCCTCAGGAGTAGAACTTCTGTGTAGTAAAGTAACTGATGGTGCTCAGTTCCCATCTCATCACACAAAACTCCAAACAGACGTACACTTGTTGTGCTACTCTTGATGAAGTTGACTATGCGAACAGCTTCATCGAGAACTTGTTTTAGAACAGGTGGCATTTTTTTTGCAACTAGGGCTTGCCTGTGTATAATACAGTGAGTCCAAACTACTCGGGTGACTAGCCTGCTGTTTTTTCCAGTCATTGCACGACCACCGTCACTGCAAATTCCTACACAGTGCTGACATTCCAAGCCAGAATAGGAGGCAAAAGCATCCAAAAGTGAAAAGAGCTGTTCCCCTGTAGCACGTCATGGTAATGGTCTGCCAAACAAAAATTTCTCTTGGAGTTTTTTGTCATACTCAAATTTTACATATGTCCATATCTGAGCAGCACCCGACACATTTGTTGTTTCATCAAGCTGAATGAAAAAAAGGGGACTTTGCTTGATTT
The DNA here is from genome assembly GCA_037349315.1 of Chelydra serpentina. Taxonomy (NCBI): domain Eukaryota; kingdom Metazoa; phylum Chordata; order Testudines; family Chelydridae; genus Chelydra; species Chelydra serpentina. The sequence continues at coordinate 43,738,181 of JBAIAC010000001.1, forward strand.
TGGCAATCACTTGTTCAGTCATGTCATTTGCCATAATGTGAATGCACCTGGCAATAGTATCGTTAGAGACAGGAATCGAATCAAGTTGAGTCACTGCACCTTGCCCTACTATAATCGAAAACACTTTCTTGGCACATGGTAGAAAAAAAGTCAAGTGGTTTTGTTTGAAGAGAACTGTGCCATGTCTGCAAGTGCTGCAACATTTTAGACGGTTTTACGTTCTCCTTTGCCAGAATTTCGCCACATATCACACACACTGTGGCCGTGGATCTTCTTGAAAACCAGTCCATATAAATCCATATTCCAAATACTTTGGGTCATATTTGCAGTTTCTTGGCTTTTAACTGCTGTTTGAATCCTCATCCGCCCTTCTTTTGCTGCAAGTGGCAATTGTGACTCCTCTTGAGTATCCTCTTTTCCTTCACATTTTTTCAGAAAATGGTCCATTGTTAAAATTACTTCTACAGCAGCTTTTCAAAATGGTTTCAACAGAATATGCGCTGAGATAGGCTGCCAACTAAACACAGGTGCCTGAGTACAGGAAGTACCTCAGTACAGGAACTGGTGTAGGGGGCCTGAAGCGGGTGGAAAGCAGGGCAATTGCAGGACTGCAGGCACAGGGGGTGATGCCAAACTAAACTGCTTGGGCTTGAAGTCCTGCTCAGGGGGCCTTAGGCGTAGGCTTCAACCCCGAGGCCTCTGCTGAGCTGTGGGCTGGGTCTTCAGCTGCCTCTGGATATGCGGGCTGGCTGGGGCTTCAGCCCTCAGCTCCTCTTGAAGGTTTGCCAGACACTCAGCTACTGATAACTTCTTTCTCGGTAGGCCATTCCATGCCAGGTGCTAGCAGAACAGAGAATCCATACAAATATTTACTGTACTAATATTAGCCACCTTGCTAACCATTATAAAATGTTACTTCTCTCCAAATCTTCACAATCTTAGAATTCCATTAGTTTACACTGTTCCTAGTCTGGGGTGCACTTGGAGATGGTAACATTTTTTTAAAGTTTTATTTTACCTTGAATGGGCTACCCTTTAAATTACCTCTGTAAAATATTTTGGGGGAGGGAGAGTGTGGAATTCCCAAGGGATAGAGTAGTAATTTCATGTAATTTCAGGCTGTCCTTGAAGGATATATCCATGAGGCCTGTCCCCAAGATGCAGAGAGGGGGCCTGTTCAGAAAGACAGAGAGACAATCAGAAAGATGCACAGCATTGTGGGTTGCTAGGATGGTGCTCCTGAACAGTTGCTGGAATGGAAAGAAAATGCTACCTATGTGGATGGCCCTAGGAAGACACAATATTGTGTATCTTTCTTGAACTAATCTTGATTTTTTGCCTGAAATTTTCATTTATAATACTGGTTGATCATCACAAAGAGCACTGCAAAATAAATTGAATTTTGCAGCTCTTATGCATGCCCTGTAACATTTTTAATAATGCAAAATACTGCAACAAATGAGTGCTCGGTGAACAGTTTAGATGCCTTTTTTTACCCCTGCAACCTCAAATCCCTTATAGTATATGCAACATAAAATGCCATGCGATTTCCAGCAGATCGAGGGACGTGATTATTCCCCTCTATTCGGCACTGGTGAGGCCTCATTTGGAGTACTGTGTCCAGTTTTGGGCCCCACACTACAAAAAGGATGTGGATAAATTGGAAAGAGTCCAACGGAGGGCAACAAAAATGATTAGGGGGCTGGAGCACATGACTTATGAGGAGAGGCTGAAGGAACTGGGATTGTTTAGCCTGCAGAAGAGAAGAGTGAGGGGGGATTTGATAGCTGCTTTCAACTACCTAAAAGGGGGTTCCAAAGAGGATGGATCTAGACTGTTCTCAGTGGTAGAAGATGACAGAACAAGGAGTAATGGTCTCAAGTTGCAGAGGGGGAGGTTTAGGTTGGATATTAGGAAAAACTTTTTCACTAGTAGGGTGGTGAAGCACTGGAATGGGTTACCTAGGGAGGTGGTGGAATCTCCTTCCTTAGAGGTTTTTAAGGTCAGGCTTGACAAAGCCCTGGCTGGGATGATCTAGTTAGGGTTGGTCCTGCTTTGAGCAGGGGGTTGGACTAGATGACCTCCTGAGGTCCCTTCCAACCCTGAGATTCTATGATTCTATGAAAGAAACCCTGTAACCTCAAGTGGCCAAGTTAGTACTTTTAACTTTACATGTATGGGAATTTTAGAATCTGAACAGGTTCAGGGCAATGACCAAATTGTGATCTTATGTGCATAATCTATTGATATATTTCTTATCTTTTTGTTACGATAAAATTGATTCAGTTGCAGTGTATTTGCCTTTGATTTTTTCCCCCCTGCTCAATGACTGCCATCTTGTGCAGTGTTGTGTGGGTTGGGGAGGCAGTTGAGGGATATGGATAAGGAACATCAAGCAGTATGGGGAGGGGCGGTGAGGAATAATTCATTTTGCTTTGTTGGCATGGGATTAAATGTTTTGGGAGGAAAAAGGGCTTTTAGACCATTAATTTTCTGGCTTGGGTGAAGATGAGCAAGTGGAGGACTAAGTATGTGGCTCAGGGAGAGATGCTTTTGCTCTCCACTTTAGCAATGTCTACCAGACATGGGAGCATACAGCTGGTACTTGAAAGAAAAGTTTCCAGATTCTTCTAAATAGCACATAATACTTAGTGGATGAGATCCCCTCTGCAGTATGGTCACTCTGATTTGAGGGGAGAGGTCTGTTTCCAACTGGATCTCTTTCTGGCTGTAAAGTGTTCTGAAGAGATTATTATTAATGTATATGCATTGCGGTAGCACCTAGGAGTACTTGTCATGGATCAGGACCCCATTGTGCTAGGCACAAACACAGAGTAAAAAGATCTTGGTTGTCCTGGTCAGGTTTCCAAAGATTCCTGCTTTATTGAAGGCTGTGGCCAAACTAGCCAACATATATCATGGTTCTGTGGGGGCAAAAAATCCAGTCCAGCACCTCGAAATATTCACAAGTACTGGGAACATTATTGGAAGTCTTGTTTTTGTCTTTTGCGTTCTTGTAATTTGCTGCAATTCATTGGTAGAGGGGGAACATCCGGTCAAGGTGACCTCCCAGCACTGGAGAGCACATAGATAATCTGACAGACCAACTGATAGAGCCCTGTGTGAATACCAAGTTTGTATCCACGTCCGATGCACAATTCACAAAAATGGTCTGCAGATATCCGTGGATTCGCAGGGCTCTACCAATTGACATGTGAAGCAGTACAGTATGGGATAGCATTGGGAGGAGTACCTGATGTGGTGTAGCTAACTCAAAATGGGAATGATGTAAATTTATAGTGGAATAGCTCGTTCTGAAATAGTTATATTCCTTCCATAGTGGATTAGATATAGTGGGATAAGACACAAGATAAATTGAAAAACATTCTTTGTGTGGAACAGAAGACCTGCGGGATATGGAAGGGACAAAACAGATTCAGGGGACAGGAGGAATATAAAGCACGGAACGGGGTTCAAGGAAATGGGTGAGCTAATTTAATAACTTACTGAAATCAACTATTAACTTAAAAAGTGACACCGTTTTACAGGAGAATGAGATGTATCCATTTCTTAGGCCAGGTCTACACTAGAAACTTCTGCTGGTATAGTAATATTAGTTAGGGGTGTACTTTTTTTATGACGTTTTATGTTAGCAGAAACCCTAGTATGGACACACTTATGCTCGTGTAAAACCACTTTTGCCAGTGTAACTCATTTGACTTGGGGAACTGGTATAAAATATATTAACAAAAGCTTTTTTTTTTTGGCTCATATAAGCTTCATCCACACTAGGAGGGTTTTCCAGGATAGTTATATTGGCAAACCTTGTCTAGTGTACACCTGGCCTTGGTTTCAACAGTTCTTCTTAAATACTTTATTCATGTTTAGTTTGTGTATATATCTGAAAACAATCTTACTTTAAAATGTCAAGGATATTTCAGCAGTGAGTTACTCCAACACATTCTAATAGCTGCTCTATAGTAAACAGAATTGGGTGAATGTCACAACAAACGTTAATGAATAACCACACACATTTTAAATGAATTAATTGAGCTACAGTATATAAAACAAGATTGAGCGCCTCTGCCCCCCCAAAACACACAGCTCTTATAGAATATCATGGTTGGAAGGGACCTTAGGAGGTCATCTAGTCCAACCCCCCTGCTCAAAGCAGGACCAATCCCCAATTTTTGCCCCAAATCCCTAAATGGCCCCCTCAAGGATTGAACTCACAACCCTGGGTTTAGCAGGCCAATGCTCAACCACTGAGCTATCCCTCCTCTCTTTGTCTCATCTCTTGTAATTCTATATGCTACATAAAGACTGATACAAAATAAAGGCATAATTCCACTTAAGAATTCATTACAAATTTCATCTTGATATTGTACTCTTTCTACATGTCAATTGAAAATCTGCATCAAAAGGAAAATTATGTAAGTGAGGAAAGCAGAGCATCCTCTCTCTTTCATGTCAATGGAAGGTATTCTTGTAAGGAGTGCAGAATAGAACATTTGAGTTTAGATTTCCCAGGCTGATTTTTGAAAGGAATTATACCCTAAAGAAGCAGCTGCTAATCTCTCTCAAAGGTCCTTAAAATAGACATTTAAACAGTAGCTTCATTGATTGGAAAATTGTATAACTTTGCAATTTCAGTTATGTAGTTTCAGAATAAATTGACCCACTCTGCCTAGGAGAATATACTTGCACAAACATAAAGAGAATGAGTTAGTTAATTGGCACTAAGTAAATCATAAACAAAAATAAAATAGTAGGTAATAAGTTGATACTATGTATAACATGTAGAAATTGATGTTTCTGTCCAAAAGTAGAAGTTATTTCAAAAGTTAGAATTGAGGGATCATATATCAAATTGTTGTCATTTTCAGACTTCTGTTGAAAATGCCTGAAAAAGGAATTTTAAGCAGCCCAGCATTGCTGAACAAACAAACTGTTGGAAAAGTAATTTGGTCTGTTTCATAATGAATTCTTAAAATATTTGATCCCCCCTCCTATAATATATGAAATAGAAGTAGTAGTGGTTGTAGATACTTGACTGAGTGCAAGTGGTGGCCTTAGTATAAAAACATATGGGAAATAGGACAGATCCCTTATATCAGTATTAATAGTCTGTACCTTTTTCAAGGATGCTGTCTGTATTTTATTTTATGTATGTATGTATGTATGTTAGAGTTTTGGAAACATCTATTGTGTGTTCTCTATATTTCTAGTACTTAAAAAGAGATTGTTCTCATCTCCACCTCTCCAGTAGGGGGTGAAATCTTCATTTATAATTCAGGATATTATTTTAAGAAACCAAAACAGAAATAAAATTTGAAGAATTTGTTTCTACTATTTACATATCATGTAATGAAGATTTTACACCAGGTGCTGTTTTTCCTCACTGTCATACTTTTAAGGAAGAGAATGCATTCTGGTCTGCATTTCCCAATCTAAGCTTATGAAAGTAGTCGAGACAGTTTGACCTCAGATAGACCTTTTAGTCTCGCGTTTGTCAGATGACAGGGACAGCACTCTTAATTGGCATTCAAATCACAGATAGCCACTGGGCTTAATGCATAACCAAGTACTGCTTTAGGATTTAGACAAAGCCACACTGGCAAAACATCCCAGTTGTCAGGGTAGCTGACTGTTTCCTAAAGAACTATTACATAATGGAGAGACTGAGTAGCGCTTTAGGAAACCATTTTTTTGAAGTAAAAGTTTTTTTTAAAAAGCCTCTAATTTATGAAAAGAAACCTTTTTTTCCCCCTGATGAGCTCATTCATTGTTTCCTGGTTCTTTTTAACTTCTCAAGGTCATAAATGTAGTTTGCTATTTTATGTGATGACTACAGATGTAATCTGAAACTATAGCTGTTTTATGGCTAGAGGGAAAGGGACAGAAAGTATATATATAAAGTGTTTTGGAATCTTAACATTGACAGATGTTTACTGCTTTTGTTAGAGGTCAGCTTTTTGTATTTCAGCTGTTTTGTTGTCTTAAATTAAGACAGTAGGGATAAGATGGAAATCAGCTGTTCAATTAAAATGATAAATTACAAAAATTAAGAAAAATCCAACACTTTCCCCTTTAGCTATTACTAACAATGCCTTAGAAATCAAAAATTCAAATTTTGCTTTAAAATCTTATTTGTAATTTTCCAGTTTTACAACCCTTCTCCGCGTGCTAGTTCCCATGCAGATTGCGAGGGTTTGACACTTCCTGGTACTTTCTGTTCTCAGGCAGCACCAGGGTGACATCAAGCTCATGCACTGCCCTGAAAGCCACATAAGAACAGGATGTAAGGAGGAGAGCAACTGTTTCGCTCTGAGTTAGAGAAGTGAATGTGAGTACCACAAAGGCTGCTTAAAAGATTTGTTGTACTTCAGTTACAGCGGAACAGGGGACTCTAATCTCCATTACAATGCATTTTCTTTGCTCTGGATATTCTGGCATAAGCAATTTAATTTAATCATCCTTAGTGGTAAATGTATTAGATTGTTTAATTGTATCATATCCTTGTTTAACAAAGCATTTTAAAAAGTGTATTTTGTGATTTAAATATTCTTGTGTACTACACTCCCCTTCTTCTCTCCCCACTCCCCCGAAATACTTCCAGCCACTAGTCATTGCGAAGGTTAAGATTTTGTCATTGTTATTACTAGTAAAAGTCACACACAGGTCACGGGCAATAAACAAAAATTCATGGAAGCCCAGGACCTGTCCTTGACTTGTATTAAAAATAATGGTGGCAAAATGGGTTGATGGGGGAATGAGAACCCAAGCCCTGCTGCGGGAGGGGGCAGTGGGATGAGAGGGTAGGAAGGGGGAAGGGTCTTGCACCTGTGCTGCGGTGGCTGACAAATTTGTGGTCCCCCCTGGCGCTCAAGGCAGCTCTGAACTGCAGGGCCAGCAGCTAGGAGCCCCCGGATCCCTCCGGCGTCCCTGGTGGCTGGGATCTCCGGGATCCCCTTGCCGGCTGACAGCTTAAACCCTGCCGCCCGGGGGCCGAAGCAGAAAATGTCATGGAGGTCTTTGGAAGTCACGGAATCTGTGACCTCCGTGACATAATCTTAGCCTTAGTCATTGCTATCTGTAAAACAAACCACTAGATTGGTTTCACCCAGACTGCTCAAGACTCTTCAAAGAGTATTCATGAACATAGGATGGCTCTCTCCAGGCACATTATTTTTTGTAGGGGAGGGGAAGAAGGAAAATATGGGGCACCTCTTGCAAGATACGAGTTTTGAGGTACCCTTGCTGTAAGGTGCACATACTCCCATCCACCAGATACAGGATTTTAGGGGAGCTGCAGATTTGGAAAGAAGTATCTCTTCAGTTCTAAAATTCCCCTGTCTTCCTGGGGGAAAATCCTATAGGTGACAGCAGTCAGGCCTAGATCATTCCTGTATTATGTCGCTGTAAGTCATGTTAATAGAAAAATGTATAATGGCCTTTAGAACGTAGGTCTGGTATATTTATTTTACCTGTGCTGTGGCCTCCACAGCCATCCCAACTTATCCTTTTAAAAAACACATATTTCATCAGAGCACAACAAAAAATTTTAAAAATCTAAATAGGATTTTCATGGGAGAGGGATTCTAAATGCATCTTGTTTTTAACAACAATAAAATTTGCATTGACAGACTCTGTAAAATAGTAATCAGTCTTATGTTAAATTTATGTTAATTTCTTTTTGCCTTGAGGCCCCTGGCTTCTTCATTTCCTTTGGTTAGTTTTTCATTGTCTGGTTTATTTTAAACTTCATCTGTTTCAATACATTTTGCTGGGAATGCTTTCATACTGATCTTGCAAGACTTAGGCATGTGTTTATGCACGGTAAGTAGTCCCATTGTAGCCAACTGAAGCATATGTATAGGTCTTTGTAGATCTTAACTGCCTTGTAATTATTTAACAATTTTCTCAAAGTATCTGATGTTTCTTTACTGGTGTACTGCAAAGAAACTTTTTGGCTGTACACTTTTGTGCTCCTCCTTACCTTTATTTCCAACACAAAAAGATTTGTGGGTTTTGTGTTAGTTTTTTTTTTTTTTTAAAAAGCATTAGGAATACCATGATCTAACTTTTTTTTGTTTTGTTTTGTTTTGCTGCTGCTGCTGCAGGACTCTGAAGAGCGGGAGGTGGTGCTCATATATGAATAAACTGCAGAAAAGTTGAAGCTCATGTTTCAGGCCAATGTAATATCATCTTCCCAATCATTCCACTCCAGTTTTCTAGAGTCCTTCAGCAAAAAAGAGGGGCAGCAGGTCCTGACATTTCTAATGGAAAGAAACAAGAAAAACGTTTTTTTTTGTGAGAGTTTGTGTGGGAACTTTTATAATGTATGAAGCAGTAAAGGGAGAATCTCTTTTTTTCCTTTGCAATTCACTATTAAACATCTCAACTCATGCATTTTACAATGAAGTAACTGAGATAGAGAAGTTGTGACTCAGTCAGGAATACAACCCTGGAGGAGTCCTCCTACCTCTTGAAAAATACTCCTTTCCACCGAACATTGAGATCTTAAGGTATCATAGGCAACCACTTCCTAACTTTTTAAAGTACTTGACTTTGCAACCTCAGTAATGTTCTTTTGATGTAGTTTTTTGTGTCTAATTTCTTTGCTTTAAAAAAAAGAAAACTGAAAAACAAAAACTCATGTTGACACTCAGCAGAGTCATCAACAAGGTTCAATGCTTTAGATTGATCTATGAACCTCTACCAGTTGAGCTAATGGAGTAACTGAGATCAGTAGTAGATTTTCATCCTCTGTGTGGATCAGCACTAGAGGACAATGAGAGAGACACTTGTCCAGTGAATTACATAGCAAAGGAATGGTGAGACTCAGGAATCTTGGATTTTATTTCAGGCTGTGGAGGGTAGTGTTCTCTAGAGGGTACAGACAGTTCTGCCCATTCCCTCGAAGCTTTACCTCTTCAGGCCAGTCCCCTCCAGTCTTTTTCTGTCCTGGTCCTGTCTCTTCTCCACTCTGTCTCCTTGTCCCAGTTCCGAGCTACACTCCTCAGGTTTCTCATCTGAGTCCCCTTGCACAGACAGTCCTAGTCTCCCTCCTGGTCTTGCTGTCCAAGTCCCTATCTCTGCAACTGGTCCCAGTTCCCCCCCTCCTGGTTCCTTGTCTGATCTATCTCTCCTCTTTCTCCCATTGACTCCTAGTCTTAGTCTTCCTCTTGGGGCTGCTCATCCAACCACAGCCTCTCCTCCTACTAATCCCCTCCTCCCCACCCAAAAAAACAACCTCAACCCTGTTCTTTGGCTCCTTTGCCCCAGTCTTTTTGCCCAGCCAGTCTTATTTCTCCCCCTTGCAATCGAGGTCCTTAATCAGATCAATCTCCTTCCCCCCACTCTTGTCTTGCTAACCACTAGGTTAAAATGGTGTGCAGTGTTTCTAAGACAGAAAACAAAAGGAGGTGACAGATTTGCAAATCTTGGCTAGGAAGGAAGATCAGCTTTAGGCAGCTCATTTCTGTCATTGTTTAGGCCTCAGGCGACCAAAGGAATGATGATCTGAGAATTTTGCAATTTTTTTCCCCAGAAGAAGAGGTGAAAAGCATAATTAGAGACATTAGTTTCCTTATCCAGACAGTCTGTCTCCCCTTCCCTTGTCCAATCTCAATGTCCTGCTCAACCCCAAGCAAACTGATTCCCAGTCACCTCTTTTCACCCTTGCCCCTAGTTCCAGTCTCCTTGCCCAGACAGTTTCAGTATATCTTTCCCTGGCCCCACAAGTCCCAGTCTCATCAGATTCATCCCACTCCTTTCTCTCCCACCAGGTCTGGTTACTGCCCCCGCTGCATTTGAATCCGACTGCTTCCTCCTCCACACTGCTTTGGTACAAGCGAGAAGGGTTTGTTTGGTTATTGAGCGCACAAGAGAGAATCTCCTTGCTCTTGGTTCTAGCACATGGACTCACTCTAACCTGGAGCTGCCATTACAGGAAAAGTTAGGCTTCGCCCCTGTTGTTCTGGTACATGCTCAGTTGCTCTGTGGGGATAGTGCATGTAGTCCAGTCAGCATTAGGAGCTGTGAGAGGGTTGAGCATGCTCAGTGAGGACAAAGTTCAGAGATTTTAGCTGTTAAGATCAGCTAGTCTCTACTGAGCATGTGTGAACTGCAGTCTTCAAAGACTGAGATGGGTGAACTTGAGTGCCTGGTATTAAGTGAGGATATTGATCTAACAGGCATCACAGAAACTTGGTGGAATGATCATAATGGGACTAAATACCCAGTAATACCAGGGTACTAAATATATAGGAATGATAGAGTAGGTCGTGCTGGTAGGGGAGTGGCACTATATGTGAAAGAAAGCATGGAGTCAAATACAGTAAAATCTATAGCAGTAGGAATATACAATTGACCGCTTGACCAGGCTAGTGCTTGTGAAATGCTCCGGGAGATTAGAGAGGCTATAAGAATAGAAAATTCAAAAATAATGGTTCCTATATTGACTGGGTACATGTCGCCTCAGGACAGGATGCTGAGATAAAGTTTTTAGACACCATTAATGACTGCTTCTTGGAACAGCAATTCCTGGAACCCATAGGGAGAGGCAATTCTTGATTTTGTCCTAAGTGAAGCACAGGCTCTGGTCCAAGAAGTGAATATAGCTTAATTGCTTGGTAATAATGACCATAATGTAATTAAGTTTAACATTGTTGTGGGAGGGGAAAATACCAGAGAAGCCCACCACAGTAACATTTAATTTCAGAAAGGGGAGCTACACAAAAATGAGAAAGCTAGTTCAACGGAAATTAAAAGGTACAGTCACAAGAGTGAAATGCCGGCAAGCTGCATTGACACTTTTTAAAACACTGAAAAAAATTGCCTAGGGAGATTATGGAATCTCCCTTATTGGAGATTTTTAAGAGCAGGTTAGACAAACACCTGTCAGGGATGGTCTAGATAACACTTAGTCCTGCAAGGAGTGCAGGGGCCTGGGCTAGATGACCTCTTGAGGTTCCTTCCAGTCCTATGATTCTATGAAAACCCCCATAAAATAGAGAGTCAAACTAAATATATACTACTAATTAAAACAACATAGTAAGAGCACCAAAAAAGTGCCACCAAGCTAAACAACAGAGTAAAAGAAGTGGTTAGAGGCAAAAAGGCATCTTTTAAAAATGGAAAGTCAAATCCTATTAAGGAAAATAGAAAGGAGCGTAAACTCCGGCAAGTCATGTGTAAAAGTATAGTTAGGGGAAAGAAGAAAATAAAATAAAATTGAAGAGCAACTAACAAAAGACATACAGTACTAACAGTAATTTTTTTGTTAAATACATCAGAAGTAGAAAACCTCCCAAAAAATCAATGGGGCCACTGGATTATCGAGGTGCTAAAGGAACACTGAAGGAAGACAAGGCTATTGTGGAGAAGTTAAATGAATTCTTTGCTTCTGTCTTCACTGCAGAGGATGTGAGGGAGATTCCCACACCTGAGCTGTTCTTTTTAGGTGACACATCTGAAGATTTAGGAACAAATTGATTAATTAAACAATAATAAGTAACCAGGACCAGATGGTATTCACCCAAGAGTTCTGAAGGAACTCAGATGTGAAATTGCAGAATTACTGTGGTATTTAACCTATTGCTTAAATCAGCTTCTGTTCAGATGACTGGAGGATAGCTAATTTGACACCAATTTTTAAAAAAGGTTCCAGAGGTGATCCTTGCAATTACAGGCCAGTAAGCCTAACTTCAGTACCCAGCAAATGGTTTGAAACTATAGCAAAGAACAGAATTACTAGACACAAAATGAACACAGTTTGTTGAAGAGTCATCACTGCTTTTGTAAAGGGTGCCTCATCAATCTATTAGAATTCTTTGAGGGGGTCAACAAACATATGAACAAGAGTGATCCTGTGCATATAGTGTACTTGGACTTAAGAAAACCTTTGACAAGGTTTGTCACCAAAGGCTCTTGAGCGAAGTATGCAGTCATGGGATAAAAGAGAAGTTCCTCTCATAGATCAGTAACAGTTTAAAAGACAGGAAACAAACGGTAGGGCTAAGTGGTCAGGTTTCATAATGAAGAGAGATAAATAGTGGTGTCACTCAAGGATCTGTACTAGGACAAATGCTGTTCAACAGGTTAATAAATGACCCTGAAAAAAGGTAAGAAGTGAGGCTGGAAAATTTGCAGAGGATTCAAAATTATTCAAGATAGTTAAGTCCAAAGCAGACTGTGAAGAGTTACAAAGGGATCTCACAAAAGTGAGTGAGCAACAAAATGGCTGATGAAATTAATTGTTGATAAATGCGAAGTAATGCACGTTGGAACACATAATCCCAAGTATACATACAAAATGATGGGGTCTAAATTAGATACCACTCGAGAAAGAGATTTTGGAGTCGTAGATCTCTGAAAACATCTGCTCAAAGTGCAGCAGTGTTCAAAAAAGCTAACAACATTAGCTTTCCAATCATTAGGAAAGGGATAGATAATAAGACAGAAAATATCTTAAGGCCCCTATATTAATCCAAGATACACTCACAATTTGATTACTGCATCCAGTTTTGGTCACCCTGTATCAAAAAAGATATATTAGTATTGGAAAAGGTACAGAGAAGGGCAACAAATATGATTAGGGGTATGAAACAGCTTCCATATGAAGAGAAATTAAAAAAAAAACTGGGACTTTTCAGCTTGGAAAAGAGATGACTAGGAGCTGATATGATAGAGGACTATACAATCATGGTGTGGAGAAACTGAATAAGAAAATGTTATTTACCCCTTCACATAACACATGAATCAGGAGTCAGCCAATAAAATTAATAGGCAGTAGGTTTCAAACAAACATATAAGGAAGTACTCCATACAATGCACAGTCAACCTGTGGAACTCGTTACCAGGGGAGGTTATGAAGGCCAAAAGTATAACTGGGTTCAAGAAAGAATTAGATAAATTCATGGAGGATAGGTCCAACAATGGCTAATAGGCAAGATGGTCCAGGGATGCAACCCCATGCTCTCATTGTCCTAATTGCCAGAAGCTGAGAGTGGATGACGGGATGGATTAATTGATAATTGCCCTGTTCTGTTCGTTTGCTCTTGAAGCATCTGGCATTGGCCATGGTCAGAACACAGGATACTTGGTTAGATGGACCTTTGGTTTAACCCAGTGTGGCCGTTCTTATGATTTATAACTTGGTCAGATTTGGTGGATTTTCATGATAATGGCAAAAGGCACACCCTGACAAATTTCAGGTCCCTTCTCCAAAGTATGGAGGCTGTTCAGAGAAAAGATTGCGAGAATTTCATATGGGGAAAAATATATATTTTCCCTAGTCTCTTTTTCAAGAATGGCTGAACAATATTCACTGAAATTTCAATGATGATTTAATAATATTTAGCCTAGGCAGATACCCCTCATGGAAATTTTCAGCCAAAATTAAGTTTGGTGAAGTTATAAGCAACTGAAAAGAGGGTCTTATAATAGGAAGTGTCAGGTAACCTTAATAATAGATGCTGCTACCAGCCCTGGCTATAATTATTAGTGCTTTTTAAATTTGACTTTGTGGAGAAGAGCACAATAGATATTCAGTTGTTCCTGTTGAACTAACCCACACAAATGCACCACAAACATCTTTGAAACTATTAATTGAGTAAGAGTCCTGAAAACAAACAGCTGTGTAAATATAAAGAGGAGAGGTGAAAAACAGGAATGGTGTGCCATCTCGACGTGTTATTTAATAATTAAAAGAATGATGGGTGGGCATGCACACACTATAGATCCACCAAACAAAAAGAGGCACATACAGATTCCAACTAAAACTAACCAAAAGAGAGATTTAAAAAAAATGTTATTCATATACTCCATATATTGATAATGGTGGCTGTCAATAAAATTCTTACTACTCTCCCTGTTGAAGGAAAAGGCCCAGGCAGCGACCATCGAATTGTGGAAGTAAATGTGTGGATATGCACATGGTGTTGGTGAGAGGGCTCTGGCTTCTTCGACAATGGGCAGATAGTCAGGAAAGAGGATTGCTGTGCTGGGGTGGGCTTCATCTATCAAATATTGGGAAGAACATCTTTGGACATCTGGCTAACCTAAGCTTTAAACTAGGTCCTATGGGGGATGGTAACAAAAATCCAGCCAAGCACATCTATGCTCAAGTAATGAAGACAAGGGAAAGGGGCTAATTTCTGGAGCAGGGACTAGAAATCAAAACTATATTACAATAGCAAGAAGAAAAGCAATAGGGCAGTCTGCAAAATACCTCTAGTGCCTGCATACAAATTCAAGGAGTATGGGGAATAAGCAGGATGAACTGGAAGTCATGGCATATGAAGAAAATTATGACTTAATTGACATTACACATACTTGGTGGGACAACTTCCATGATTGGAGTACCAGCATTGAGAGCTATAGCTTGTTCTGAAAGGATAGGTATGGGAAAAAAAGAGTAGGTGTTGCACTGGTTGTCAAGAATGTGTACACTTGCTCCGATGTCCAAGAGGGAAGTCAGTGACAGATCTACTGAGAATCTCTGGGTGAGGATAAAAAGGGAAAAGAACAGTAGTGATGTAAGGGTGGAGGTCTATTATACACCACCAGATCAGGAAGAGGAAATGGATGAGACATTCTACAAGCAGGTAACAAGATTAGCTAACACACATGAACTAGTGTTAATAGGGGATTTTAACTTTCCTGATCTCTGCTGGAAGACTATTATAACAAAACATAATATGTCCTGCAAATTCTTAGCATGTGTAGGGGATGACTTTCTGATTCAGAAAGTTGAGAAACAACTCCAGGGGATCTTCCATTTTGGATCTGGTTTTGACCAACAGGGATGAATTAGTTGTGAACCTGAAGGTTATTGGGAACTTGGGAGGGAAGTGATCATGATCTGATAGAATTAAAGATCCTATGGAAAAGAAGGCATGAGAAAAAGCAAAACAAGGACACTGGACTTCAGAAAGGCAGATTTCAACGAACTCAGAGAAATAGTAGGCAAGGTCCCATGGAAAGACCAATTTGGAAGAAAAGAAGTTGAAGGGAGCTGGCAAAGATGCAATACTAGAGGGTCAACAGCAAGCTATTTCAACACAGAGGAAAGATAAGTAGAGCCACAGGAAACAATGTGGCTGCACAAGGAGCTTTTTAGCTATCTAAAAATCAAAAGGGATACATAAAGGAAATGGAAGGAGGGGCATGTCACTAAGAAAGTATACATGAGAATAGTGCAAGTGTGTAGGGACAAAATCAGTAAAGCCAAAGCAAAGAATTAGTTTTATAGCTGGCAAGGAATGTTAGAGACAACAAGAAGGGGTTCTTCAATTATGTTAGACAAAAAAGATAGATCAAGAATGGTGTGGGTCTGCCGCTCAATAGAGAAAGGTGATCTGGTAACGGAAGATGATAGGAAGGCAGAGCTGCACAATGCCTACTTTGCTTCAGTCTTCTCTCAAAAAATAACGTGACCAGAAAACTAGCATTTACCATAGACAATAAAGGGGAGGGGATGCGGATTGGGATAAGTAAAGAACACATCAGAGATCTTCTGACCAATTTGAATGAATTCAAGTCAGTGGGGTCTGATGCTGTTCACCCGAGAGTACTGAAGGAATTAGCTGAAGAAATCTTGGAGACACTGGCAATAATATTTGCAAACTCATGAATGACTGGAGAGGTCCTGGAAGACTAGAGAAGGGCTAATGTAAGGCCTGTCTTTAAAAGGGGAAAAAGGAGGAGCTGGGGAACTATAGACCAGTCAGCATGACTTTGATACTAGGAACGCTATGAGAGTGATATATAAAACATTCTTTTTTTTAAAAAACGGAGATTATGCCAGTCTCCTAGAACTGGAAGGACCTTTCAAGGTCATCAAGTCCAGTCCCCTGCCTTTACTAGCAGGACCAAGTACTGTCCCCTGACAGATTTTTGCCCCAGATCCCTAAGTGGCCCCCTCAAGGACTGAACTCACAACCCTGGGTTTAGCAGGCCAATGCTCAAACCACTGAGCTATTCCTCCCCCCGATTCAGTTTGCAAATACCTGGAGGATGAAGAGGTAATCACTAGCAGCCACCCTGGATTTACCAAGAACAAATCATGCCAAACCAGCTTGATTTCCTTCTTTGGCAGGGTAACTAGTTTGGGGGATAGGGAGAATGAGGTGGACATAATATACCTGGACTTCAGCAATGCTTTTGACATAGTCCCACATGACATTCTGTTAAGTAAACGAGAGATGCGGGCTTAGCAGAACTACCATTAAGTGGTTACATAATTGGTTAAAAAACCGCAAAGAGTAACTATTGGAATGATGTCAGATTGGAGGGAGGTCTCAAGTCAGGTTCCACAAGCATTTCTTCTGGTCCAGTGTTGTTTAACATCCTTATTAACGACCTGGATGTAGGAATAGAGAGCATATTGATCACATTTGCAGATGACACTAAGCTGGGGAGTGGGGGGAAGAGGGAGGGTTGCCAGCACTTTGGAGGATAGAGCTAAAATTTAGAGGGATCTTGTTAAATTGGAGAACTGGGCTATACACAACAAAATGAAATTCAACAAAGACAAATGTAAGGTGCTACACTTAGGGAAGAAAAACCAAATACAGAATGGGGGATAAATGGCTTGGCAGCAATACTGCTGAGAAACATCTGGGAGTAGTGGTGAATCACAACCTCAACAAGAATCAACAATTTGATTGCTGTTGCCAAAAAAAAAAGGCAACTGCAATTTTAGGTTGCATTAATAGTCATGGGAAGTGATAGTACCGCTGTACTTGGTGCTGGGTAGGCCTCAGCTGGTCACCAATCTATAGAAAGGATGTAGAGAAACTGGAAAGGATCCAGAGGCGAGTGACAAAGATGATCAAAGGGACGGACTGTAAGCCACATGAGTAAAGGATGAAGGAACTTGGGTATGTTATGGTTGGAAAAGAGGAGATTAAATGGGAGACATGATACTGGTCTTCAAATACTTGAAATGCTGCCATAAAAAAGGAGAGCAGTTGTTCTCTCTTGCCCTAGAAGGCAGGATATGAGGCAATGTCAAACTACAGCATAACAGATTTAGATTAAATCTAAAAAAAACCTTCCTAACTGTAAGAATAGTGGAACAGACTGCCTAGGGAGGTTGTGGAAGCTCCTTCACTGGAGGTTTTCTAAAGGAGGCTGGATAGCCCTCTTGTCTCGGATGATTTCGACACAACAAATCCTGCATCTTGGCAGTGGGTTAGAGTAGATCAGTGGTTCTCAATTAGGGGTACGCATACCCCTGAGGGTCCGCAGAGGTCTTCCAAGGGATACCTCAACTCATCTAGGTATTTGCCTAGTTTTACAACAGGCTACATAAAAAGCACTAGCGAAGTCAGTACAAACTAAAATTTCAAACAGTGACTTATTTTTACTACTCTATAAACTGAAATGTAAGTACAGGAGACCTCCGCTATACTGCGCACCACTAAGTGCGAATTCAGTATTAGCACGGGAGCGCGCATGGATCCCAAAATAAATTGTTTACATTGGGATCCATGGCAATGCCCCCCACTGCGTTAACGTTGTCCCCACGTTAACGCAGTACCGCGCATGGCTCCCAAACCCCATGTTCTAGCGGGGGTGTGGTGTACAGTATTTATATTCCAATTGACTTATTTTATAATTATATGGTAAAATGAGAGAGTAAGCAGTTTTTCAGTAATAGTGTGCTGTGACACTTTTGTATTTTTATGTCTGATTTTTTGTAAGCAAGTAGTTTTTAAGTGAGGTGAAACTTGTGGGTACACAAGACAAATCAGACTCTGGAAAGGGGTACAGTTGTTTGGAAAGATTGAGAGCCACTGGAGCAGATGACTCTTATGGTTCCTTCTAACCCTATGATTCTATGATTCTTCTACCCATTGTCTGATAATACTAGGTGTGAGGCACTTTTTATTTAAAAAAAATGCTTTGTCTTTTCATTTCCAGGGCAGATTAATGGTGATATAAAAAGAAACCCTGACCACCAAAAGTTTACTATGTTTATAGTATTATCATTTTGCAGTTGTCCTTGTTTTCCTATTCATGACAATAAATGTTGTACTTGTGACCGAACACTGATAGGCAAGTTAAACGATTTCATGCAAAGCATCTTGTTACTACTGGTAATGCTTTAATGGTAAGTATGAACTTGCTGAGGATGGTAGTCTCAAAACAAGGGTTTGGAACCTTGGTTTTACTTTGAGATTACAGATTGCAGCCAGCACAATACTGAACAGGTAGGGGTAGGGGGAGGAACAAAGTGCAGGAAAACAGCTAATTATAGTAATTGCAGCTGGTTTCAAAGTACTTCTAACAGTTTGTGCATAATGCTTACTTGAAAGCATCAAATCGGTGCTAGTTGTGAAATAGAACACCTGTTTGTTGTTGAGCATGTGTTTATGCAGATGATTGTTGTTGTCAAAGCACCTTGATGTAGAGTAGTCCTGTTTACATTTACATTCTCCCCAAAGGATTAACAGTGTTCTCTCAATAAATTTGCAGTCTATTCTCCTCTCAAAGGCTGCTGTTTGGAGGGTGGTGTGAACGAGGCAACAAGTGCTTGCTAATCACTTGAATATACATAATTAGCGACAGTCTGGTGCACCGGAGTCTTTGTACAACCATAACAATACTGATTGGCAGTAGCAGATAACAATAGTTATGGCATGATGCTATTTGTTGAATATTTGAAGGTGTTTTTTCTTTTATATTTTCAGTGGATATTTTGAGTTAATTATGCTCATACTCTGGAAATCTTTCTTATCTACTACATTGTGTTAATGTCCAATGTGTTAAAGATGGGTCACATGATTTGATTTAATCCAAAGAATAAGATCTTGCAATCTTTGGTAAAGCACTACCAGCTTTTGAGGCTTAGTTGGATTCACTTTGTTACTTAATTATTGTATATTATTACATGACTCTGGGCAGAAATACCAAAATGGCATGCTAAAAGGCATTTAAATTTTTTTTTTGGACTAGTAGGCAGAACGTTCTACTGGAGTTCTGCAGAGATCAGATCTAAACCCAATACTATTTAACATTTGTATAAATGATCTGGATGTAAATATAAAATCTCTTCTGGCCTTAAAAGTCTATGAATTAGTGAATAAATCTTCCAAAGTGTCCTGTCTAATTTTGCATACTGAAAAGGTTCAGAATAGTAACCAAACTTGGATATTTATCAGAATCTGAACTGAATTTCTGAACGTTTAGCTTTTTGTCTAGGAGTTAATCAAAATAATATCTTTTGAATGAAACATTAAAAATCAAGGTTCCATTTGTCCTTCACCTTTAATAAGTCATGGCATTAAAAATGTTAAATATTATTAAAGTAACACAGTATCAATTTAAAGTCTTAGAGCCCTGACATTTCCTAGGTTATTATCCAATCCTTTGCATTGAGTTCAGCATTCTACAGTCTTTATACCCTCAACACTCTGCCTCCCATATACTCCATACATTATTTGGATGGACAATTTGGTCTTTCCTCCAAACCCAGGCTTTTAAAGGAAGGTACAGTGTCTGCACGCCCCACTTTTCTTGCTGGATATGTTCTATGGATCACCAAGTGCTGTGTTAGCACCTGTGCAACCACCGAGTTGCCGGAAGAGAGGCTGAATGAGGACATCAGGCAGATCATTTTAAATTGTGTTGTCTTTAGTTCATCTCCTCTTATATTCATATGGCTTGTGTCAAGATCAGAAGAGTGTAATGTGGGCCTTGCTGGAAGCAGGAGACTGTGGATGAGAAGCCTGGGCAGCAGGAGGAGAAATGGAGGAAGTGTTTGTTTACTACTTTTAAAAAATGGGGCTGGGATCTTATGTCCCTTGCCAATATCAAACCACCCTGCCCTCAGGGGAGAAACTGTAGGACACTTCAGGATCCCTAATTCTAGCAAGTCATGACGGGATACACATTCAACTTTTCTTCAGAGCTTACTTATGAAAATTTATACATATTCTGTGGGATATATGTTTTATCCACATTCTTTTATATTGAAAAATCAATCTAATTTTCAGTGATATAACCATGCCATTGATTTTTTGTATGTATGACAACTGCTATGAATTTTGGTCCTTTTTAGATACCTTTTGGAGAGCACCACTGCATATTTGAGCTTTTTCTGTAATACCTATTTTACCTAAATTTCATATCAGTGCATTTCCACCAGTGGTAGCAATAGTGGGTGGGAGCGCTGATGGAGAGAGGCTGCTGGCCAGAGCCGTAACTAGGAATTTCTGCGCCCTAGGCAGGGATGCAGAAATTCCTAGGGGCTTACCCTCCGCCAAATTACCACTGAAGCCGCGGGACCGGAGGACCTCCCGCAGGCAAGTGGAAGCGGCTTTGGCAGCAATTCGGCGGAGGGTATTTTTAGCAGCCGCCGAAGCCACTTCCGCCTACCTGCGGGAGGTCCTCCGGCATCTTTGCAGAAGGCCCCTCTGCCGAATTGCTGCTGAAGCCGCGGGACCTCCTGCAGGCAAGCGGAAGCGGCTTTGGCGGCTGCTATTAATACCCTCCGCCAAAGCCGCTTGCCTGCAGGAGGTCCTCCGGTCCCGTGGCTTCGGCAGCAATTCGGCGGAGGGGGCCTTCTGCAAAGACGCCAGAGGACCTCCCGCAGGTAAGCAGAAGCGGCTTCAGCGGCGGGGGAAGAGGGGACGCCCCTGGCAGCAGGCTTTTACGCCCCTGCCAGCAGTACGCCCCGAGGCGAGTGCCTCAATGGCCTCGCCCTAGTTACGTCCCTACTGCTAGTGACTGTTGGCATTTTAGCAACCATGATGTCCAGCTCTTCTCCAAGCAGGACTAGATGTGAGGGTGGTTAAAACACAGATGGTCATCCTACAGTAGTGCTCTCACCATTGTTCCCACCAGTGACTCTGTGCCAGTTATAGCAATAGAGGGAAATTAAACTAATAGTAATAGATTCCTTGTTTAACTGTTACTCGTAACTGAAAAATATTTTATTGTGTGTTTAAAAGGTTTTTTTTACTTTCCTGTCTGTTGTATTCCATTTAACTACTGTGAGTTTCTTAGCACTGCCATTAACAATTTAGCACATGATTATCTTGTCATTGTTAATGTGTGAAATTAGTAGTACATATTTTTTAATCAAGATATTTACTTAGTCACACAAGATTATGTTTTTATAATGTAAAATTCTAAAAATATTTTTATAAACATAAGGGAACCGGTAAGATTTAATTAAAAATAACAGAGCTCATCAAGTTATGGGTTGTGATCTTGGCAAGAGTGAGTTTGCTTTGTTCTTATGCCTGAGTGATGTAACAAGAAAAGAGATCCTAATTTTTTCCAGTATTTAAAATAACCCATGTTAGGCATCACCGTCTGACTTTTAAACAATACAATATATCTAAAAATATGGGTAGACCATTCTTGGTTTTTAGCTCTTTGCACTGTGAGATGAGTACCAGTGACCATTTGAATCTAATAGTACAGGTTGCCTAAGAAAAGTAGATGATGGTAGTAAAGGAACAAATAACAGAAATTTCAGTGCCCAGACAGAGAAAATAGTTCCTATAATAATTAGCTGAAGGTTTGTTTTTTAAAATAAACTCAGTACGTCTTCAACTCTCAATATCCTTCACTTGTATATCAGAACTTGCAAGTCTAATATGCTCGATGCATAATCTCTTCTATTATAAAATAGAATTAACATGAAAGTTTATCCTGCAATGTATTTAAGAGATGCCAGAAGACTGGTGATAACTTTACAGTGAAAAATCAAATAAATGTACAGTAACTCCTCGCTTAATGTTGTAGTTATGTTCCTGAAAAATGCGACTTTATGTGAAACGATGATAAGCGAATCCAGTTTCCCCATAAGAATTAATGTAAATAGGGGGGAGTTGGGTTCCAGGGAAATTTTTTTTGCCAGACAAAAGACATTATATACATATACAGTATAAGTTTTAAACAAACAGTTTAATATTGTGCACAGCAATGAATGATTGTGAAGCTTGGTTGAAGTGGTGGAGTAAGAGGGTGGAATATTTCCCAGGGAATGCCTTGCTGCTAAATGATAAACTAGCACTCGGCTGAGCCCTCAAGGGTTAATACGCTGTTGTTAATGTAGCCTCACATTCTACAAGGCAGCATGTACTAAGGCAGGAGGGAGGAAACACAATAGATGCAGGGCAGTAGCTGCAAACACTTTCCTGTAAAAACTGAACATGATGATAAATCCACGCTATCCAGCTGGAGCGCACCGCTCCCTCCTCCTGACAGCAATGCATGGCTGCACAGGTGCTGACTTTCCAAAGTGCTGGGGGGTGCATGCATGAGTGAGAGAGAGAGACGTGCATTGCCCCTTTAAGTACGCTGACCCTTTTTGAGTACGTTGCCCTTTTAAGCAGATCAGCTAGTTCAGACAGGAAGCAACAGTTTCTTGCAAGCTCCCCCGTTCTGTCCCCAAGCCCTGTGGCTGTCCCCTCCTCCACTTTGTGGAGGGTGGGGTACAGAGCCGGGGCAGGAGCAGGAGGACATCCTGACATCAGCATCCCTCTCCCCCCCCCCGCTCCCGCAGCAAGCAGAAAGCTCCCAGGAGCAGCTCCAAGGCAGAGGGCAGGTCAGGAGCAGCACAGCAGTGGGGGGAGGGCCACCTGAACTGCTGTTGGGCAGCTGCCGAGCCACATAGCTTACAGGGAATTTGGGGGAGCTGATGCAGGGTGGGGGGGGGCTGTCAGCCCCCCAAAACCTCTGGTTCTAATCCCCATGAGGGAGGCGCTGCTCTTCCAGAGAATCCTGCAAGCAGTGGACAAAGCAGGCAGCTGCCAAACGACTTTATAAGGGAGCATTGCGCAACCTTAAACAACCATGTTCCCTAATTGATCAGCAACGAAACAACGTTAACCGGCACAACGTTAAGTGAGGAGTTACTGTATTATGAATGAATGAAAACTTCAAGTAGTATGATGAAATAAAAAATTTGCAATAATGAGAATCCTGCAACTCAAGTCATATGTGGAATAGAGGCACAGAACTGGCTTGTAGTTCTACCTAGATGAAAATTTCCAATTCTTTTCAAGTTCCAACGTATATTTTTGTCCACCAAAAATCCAGCAAGAAGCAGGAAGGATAAGCAAAGTTATTTCTAGTTTGTTCCTCAGGAGTATTTGATTCTACTAAATGTTGGTCTGCTTCATTAATGAAGGACTATGTACAATGCATATAAAACTATTGTAGAGTTCCATACTATCAGGTGGTAGTTGAAAGACAAAAATTAGTTAAAGGATGTCCAAGTGAGACCAGCTATTCCAATGGAATACTCTCCTGTGTACTTCAGTTTGAAGGGATGGGAAGCACTTGGCTTGGCAGTAGTAACTGATGGAAAGGAAGTGGTTGTTACTGCTCTCATCTGGAGATAGTTTCAGACTAGTTTTTCTGCATTTTCACCACAAGCTTAAAAATGGCTCATCGAGATGCAGTTGGGCATGGTGACTATCCTTTCACATATAAATAGACCAAAGAGCAAGGAACCACATTTTATATTTCTCTGTGTCATACACAGTCTTGGTAGAGCTCCCCTTGACTGCACACTCACCAGACTGCTTTATCACACACTGGGAACATGTGCTCTGAAACTTCCCTGTGTCTCAGTAGACTGCAGCATTCTCTCCTTGGCTTCTCTGGCATACTTCCTTGGTACAGATTCTTTGTTATTCCTTCATGCAAATACAGCAGCTAATACCAATGGTCCTAGGCCTCCAGAACCAATGTGCACCCCACCCTCCCTGTCTCCCCAGTGACTTCATCACATTCTTTCCCAGAGTTCCAATCTTGTGGGCTTTCTAGATATACAAGTTACCTCTTCAAGGACATGTGAAGGTTGAAAGCAAACAGACACACAGACTTTGTAATAGTTTCCAAAACCAGTGTCTTTCTTTACTTTAGGTATCAGTGAAGACATACAGATCCAGACAAAAAAATAATAAAACCTTACACACATCTCCTTGCTTCAGTTTCCTCACAAATCTGGAGCATTTTCTGGGCTTATGTCAGACTTCTTTGAGGAATATGGGATCCCTCCTCCTGCACATGGCTTCTCTTCAGAATCATGGAGTCTCTCTCTCTCTCTCTTCCCCCCTCCCTCCCTTTGCTGGTCCCACAGTTATAAAGTGCTTCCCCCACTATGAAATCCTGCCCCTCTCTCTTGCCAAAGCTGTGCGTCTGTGATTCTCCCTGATTCACCCAGTCTCTGCGCTTTTAAAGGCTAGCGTCAACAAATTGTTTATTTGTCCTCCTGTTTTTTTCACTTTTCAAACCCCAACTCCTGCAAAGAAGTTGGAGAAAACTGGTTTTTCCTAGGATGCAATTGCTCTTTTGTCTTCCGTAGGTAAGAACTATTCAGGAGCTGATAGTCCAGTAATTGGCTTATTCATGCATAGATGGTCAACATTGCCCCCTCCATTTTCTTAGCACAGGGAGTATGAGGCAGAATCCAGTAAAAGATAATCATAAGACAAACGGATAGAAACAATTCATAAAATCAAACTGGAATTCATAAGTTGTGCATAGATTCCCCAAATTGTCATGTTCTGCTTATACCATCGACAATAGATAAATGTAACCATCCTGCTTGTCACTCACATAGCCAGAACACTCATAGGGGACATATGCGGATCCCCAGTGTGTCTGGGAGAGTGGGAAATCAACACTGAATTCTTTGAATACATTTGTCATCATTGGAGGAAGCTGCAAATAGATAATGATGGCTACGAAGCCCAACAGGAGAGTAGGCAGTTATTTCAGCTGGTGCAGGGATATGAGTTCCAGCAGTTCAGATGCCCTAGCAGTTGAATAGAACTCCACATGGGGCCTACCTTTTTGACCCTGGACCAAGATAAACAGAATCTCTTGGGATGTCCATTCTCTTCTTCATCTCAGATTGGCCAAAGTGGACCTGGTACTTGGAACGAATAAACATGTTAATAGAATATCTGAGCGACCCCCTAACAAGAGGTGATCTATTGGTATGAGACCCAGTTGCCATTAAAATACAGTTCACTTTAAGATTTTACAGTACACTTGTAGAACAGGCAGTTTCCCAGAAAAAAGGCCTTTTGGTAAAAGTTATTCCAAACATGATGATGATGTGCTCTTCCTGAAAACATTTTATATCCATGTAAGATACTAGGATTTGGAGGATACTTTCTCACTGGTGGGATGGAGGAGATTGGAACTTATGTCTTCTCCATGGCTGAGGTACTGAAATTCTTTCAAAATTACTTTAACATGCAAATGAGCACCAGCACCATAAAGGTGGATTCGTGAGCAGTATCCGCCTTGAGACGACACAGCAACAGTTTACCTCTTGGAGTTGCTGCCGCTGTGCTAGATTTAATACCTAGGTTGTCAGTATACAGACCACGACGTGCTTCCTTCGGTTTCTAAATCTGATATCAAGTTTGCTCACTGCGTCTTTATGTGAACTAGAAGAAAATCCCTTAGATAATTGATTTATTCTGGTTCTTAGGTCATAGAATCATAGAATCTCAGGGTTGGAAGGGACCTCAGGAGGTCATCTAGTCCAACCCCCTGCTCAAAGCAGGACCAACCCTAACTAAATCATCCCAGCCAGGGCTTTGTCAAGCCTGACCTTAAAAACCTCTAAGGAAGGAGATTCCACCACCTCCCTAGGTAACCCATTCCAGCTCTTCACCACCCTACTAGTGAAAAAGTTTTTCCTAATATCCAACCTAAACCTCCCCCTCTGCAACTTGAGACCATTACTCCTTGTTCTGTCATCTGGTACTACTGAGAACAGTCTAGATCCATCCTCTTGGGAACCCCCTTTCAGGTAGTTGAAAGCAGCTATCAAATCCCCCCTCATTCTTCTCTTCTGCAGGCTAAACAATCCCAGTTCCCTCAGCCTCTCCTCATAAGTCATGTGCTCCATCCCCCTAATCATTTTTGCTGCCCTCCACTGAACTCTTTCTACTTTATCCACATCCTTAGAATCATAGAATATTAGGGTTGGAAGGGACCTTAGGAGGTCATCTAGTCCAATCCCCTGCTCAAAGCAGGACCAATCCCCAATTTTTGCCCCAGATCCCCAAATGGCCCCCTCAAGGATTGAACTCACAACCCTGGGTTTAGCAGGCCAATGCTCAAACCACTGAGCTATCCCTCCCGCCCTTCTTGTAGTGTGGGGCCCAAAACTGGACACAGTACTCCAAATGAGGCCTCACCAGTGCTGAATAGAGGGGAATGATCATGTCCCTCGATCTGCTGGAAATGCCCCTACTTATACAACCCAAAATGCCGTTAGCCTTCTTGGCAACAAGGGCACACTGTTGACTCATATTCAGCTTTTCGTCCACTGTAACCCCTAGGTCCTTTTCTGCAGAACTGCTGTCCAGCCATTCGGTCCCTAGTCTGTAGCAGTGCATGGGATTCTTCCGTCTTAAGTGCAGGACTCTGCACTTGTCCTTGTTGAACCTCATCATATTTCTTTTGGCCCAATCCTCTAATTTGTCTAGGTCCCTCTGTATCCTATCCCTACCCTCCAGCGTATCAACCACTCCTTCCAGTTTAGTGTCATCTGCAAACTTGCTAAGGGTGCAGTCCACACCATCCTCCAGATCGTTAATGAAGATATTGAACAAAACTGGCCCCAGCACTGACCCTTGGGGCACTCCACTTGATACCGGCTGCCAACTAGACATGGAGCCATTGATCACTACTCGTTGAGCCCGACCATCTAGCCAGTTTTCTATCTACCTAACAGTCCATTCATCCAGCCCATACTTCTTTAACTTGCTAGCAAGAATACTGTGGGAGACTGTATCAAAAGCTTTGCTAAAGTCAAGAAATAGCACATCCACTGCTTTCCCCTCAACCACAGAGCCAGTTATCTCATCATAGAAGGCAATTAGGTTAGTCAGGCATGACTTGCCCTTGGTGAATCCATGTTGACTGTTCCTGATCACTTTCCTTTCCTTTAAGTGGTTCCGAATAAAAGTTCTGAAGTTCCCTCAGCCTCTCCTCATAAGTCATGTGCCTCAGCCCCCTTATCATTTTCGTTGCCCTTCACTGGAATCTCTCCAATTTGTCCACATCCTTTCTGTGGTGGGGCCCCAAAACTGGACGCAGTACTCCAGATGTGGCCTCACCAGTGCCGAATAGAGGGGGATAATCACTCATAACCAGCTTCTCATTCACTGTAATCCCCAGGTCCTTTTCTGCAGAATTGCCGCTTAGCCAGTCGGTCACCAGCCTGTAGCAGTGCATGGGATTCTTCCGTCCTAAGTGCAGGACTCTGCACTTGTCCTTGTTGAACTTTATCAGATTTCTTTTAGCCCAGTCATCCAATTTGTCTAGGTCATTCTGGACCCTATCCCTACCCTCCAGCGTATCTACCTCCCCCGCCCCCCGAGAATTTACTGAGGGTGCAATCCATTCCATCATCCAGATCATTAATGAAGATGTTGAACAAAAGTGGCCCCAGGATAGACCCCTGGGGCACTCTGCTTGATACCGGCTGCCAACTAGACAAGGAGCTGTTGATTGCTACCTATTGAGCCCGACGATCTAGCCAGCTTTCTATTCACCTTATAGTCCATTCATCCAATCCATACTTTTTTAACTTGCTGGCAAGAATACTGTGGGAGACTGTATCAAAAGCTTTGCGAAAGTCAAGATATATCATGTCCACTGCTTTCCCCATATCCGCAGAGCCAGTTATCTCATCATAGAAGGCAATTAGGTTAGTCAGGCATGACTTGCCCTTGGTGAATCCATGTTGACTGTTCCTGATCACCTTCCTCTCCTCCAAGTGCTTCAAAATGGATTCCTTGAGGACCTACTCCATGATTTTTCCAGGGACTGAGGTGAGACTGACTGGCCTGTAGTTCCCCGGATCTTCCTTCTTCCCTTTTTAAAAGATGGGCACTACATTTGCCTTTTTCCAATCGTCCAGGACCTCCCACGGGTGCCACGAGTTTTCAAAGATAATGGCCAATGACTCTGCAATCACATCAGCCACCTCCCTCAGCACCCTTGGATGCGTTAGGTCCGACCCCATGGACTTGTGCATGTCCAGCTTTTCTAAATAATCCTTAACCTGTTCTTTCACCACTGAGGGCTGCTCACCTCCTCCCCATACTGTGCTGCCCAGTGCAGCAGTCTGGGAGCTGACCTTGTCTGTGAAGACCAAGGCAAAAAAAGACATTTGAGTACTTCAGCTTTTTCCACATAATTTGTCACTAGGTTGCCTCCCCCATTCAGTAAGGGTCCCACACTTTCCCTGACCACTACCTTGTTGCTAACATACCTGTAGAAATCCTTCTTGTTACCCTTCACATCCTTTGTTAGCTGCAACTCCAATTGTGCTTCCGCTTTCCTGATTACACTCCTGCATGCTCAAGCAATATTTTTATACTCCTCCCTAGTCATCTGTCCAAGTTTCCACTTCTTGTAAGCTTTCTTTTTGTGTTTAAGCTCACTGAAGATTTCTCTGTTAAGCCAAGCTGGCCGCCTGCCATATTTGCTATTCTTTCTGCATATCGGGATGGTTTGTTCCTACGCCCTGAATAAGGTTTCTTTAAAATACAGCCAGCTCTTCTGGACTCCTTTCCCATCCTTTCTCATCAGCATAGTTAGAAAACCAGGAGAGAGGTGCAAGCCCTGTTCTTTGAAGATCTACATTTGATTTTTTTTTCTTCACTAAAATAATCATTTTTGGGAAGGTTCCATATTTTGTGGCAGAGATAACATGTTTTTGACTGAATTAAGATTATAGAATTGGTTTTTTTAATTCCAGGTCTAGAAACTTCAAGAAATTAGGGGCTACTTTCTATAAGTTTAGGAGAGTGATACCAATCACTTAAAGGAGTTTGGGATTTCAGGGCCATGGAATGCCATTTAGGCTGCATGATGGCCCTTGAAGAGGGAAAAATGAAGCTGCACTGCTTCTAAATTCATTCTTTCCAAATGGATAAAAGTTCTAGTCAGGGAATCTTGTTTCACTTCAGGCAGAGAAGACTCAGGTGCTTTGAAAGTACACTACTCTGGAAATAATAGTAAATAGTGTTATGAGCTGAAAAGATGAATGGTCATTTTTGGAGACCAGTTAAGGCAGCCACCTGGATCATGCATCGCTTACTGTTTATGTTCTCTTAACACTACAGATTAATGTTTAGGAGTGCTGCAAGCACCTCTGAGGTGCTGATCCCTTCTTGCTGTACAGCACTGCACTGCTTTAGAAGGCCCCTAGCATCTGGATTGGTATAAGAAGAAAAAAGTGTAATTTTCCCTGATTTTATCCCCAGATGTAAATTACGGAAGTCTAACTGCCCACACGACTGGGGGGAATGCAGAGACTTTAAACCACCTTTAAGTCCCCCTGCAAATCTGTGCCTGAGTACATTTTAGTTGGACCTGGAGGACTTAGGCCATTATTGTTAAGATTTCTTGGTATCTTTTAAATATCAACAACCTAATAAACCTAATAAGTATTAGGCTTTCCTGGTATTCTGCTCCAGAAAATTCAGACAGTAGTGTTCAGATGATTTACAAAGAACTTTCATAGGTAGACACATAGTGAAAATATTATTCAATAATTGGTATTTTTCCTTGAAGTTAAAAGGTTTAATTTGAGAATGCAACTAGTATGTAGAAATTCATTTCCCTCCACTCATCTTGTAGTGCTGTGCTGGTGTTTTTGTCACCAGTTTTTAGTGTTCTGAGGAAATTATCATTTGGAGGTTATTAAAAGCAATCAGAAAATATGGATGTTTCATTGAGGTTCTGTAAGCATTGTTGTTCATGCTTTTACTAGACTGTAAGCATAATCTAGATCCTATACAAATATATATATATATTCATTATAGAAGATGATATTTAGTTTTCATTTAATTTAGACCAGTGTCGCTATTTTTTGTTTGTTTTTTGTTAAAGGAAGTTGCACCCATGATTCTCAGAAGCATTCTGAAACTCGATCAGGTGGAAAGAATACATGGCTACTTTTAATAAATATTTTAATTAAAACAGACATTTCCGAACCTTCAGCAGACCATGGCCTGTTCAGATGCGACAGCTTTTGTGACACCCCTGGTACAGAATTACTCAAGGATTCTAAAATCAGTTCTTCTTCGAGAGATGTCCCTGTGAGTGCTCTACTTGAGGTCAAGGTGCGTCCCAGCGCCTTTGATCGGCGATTTCTACTGCAGTACCCCTACGGGCTGCGCACGCGCCATGCCTACCTCACAAGCTGTCAGTGTTTGAATAGTGCGTGCACAGCCCGGGCTCCTCAGTTCCTTCTCTACCGTCCCGGCTAGAGTTCAGCAGTACTCTTTGAGATTAGCTAGTTACTTGGTTTCTCAGTTAACCCTTACTCCTCCCCTGCCTTATCATTCGGCACCTGGAGTCACTGCAATGCCTCAGTTTTTACATCCAGGAGACTTACCCCTCAATCTCCAC
The DNA here is from genome assembly GCA_037349315.1 of Chelydra serpentina. Taxonomy (NCBI): domain Eukaryota; kingdom Metazoa; phylum Chordata; order Testudines; family Chelydridae; genus Chelydra; species Chelydra serpentina. The sequence goes on from JBAIAC010000001.1 coordinate 43,768,607, forward strand.
TACTCGGCACTGATCTATCATCGGGTCCTTCAGCACCCTATCTGCAGTACTCCCCTACTGCTCCAAGCCTCTTAAGTGGAGAGGAGGAGGAGGACGATGACCATATGTTTTCCTCACAATATTCCTCCCAGGTTCGCTTACCTACATGTGGGAGATTCACTGTACCACGCTCCTCCTATCTTAGTGGCTACCCACACTGGTATGGCAACCCCTGGATGGGACCACCCCCCCCCCCCACACCCTTTCCTGGGCAACGGCCACACTGGGGTCCATGGAACTACACCACGGCACAATCGAGCGTTCACTGTGCTGACCATAGAAAAGCTGTCAGGCGCTGCCTGATGCTTTCTTACACGGATAGACAGATAAGACCTGAAGTAGCCGCTCCGCCTGCACAGGACGTCACTCCCCATCCTACAGCGATACCACCACAGGAGGCCACGGTGCCCCCACCACCTCCCACTACCGATGAGCTCATTCACTTTCAGGAATTATTTAAAAGGGTAGCCGATGAACTCAAGATTACCCTGGAGGAGGTACCAGAAACCCACCACGAACTCACTGACATATTACAAGCTACCACCTCATCCAAAATAGCCCTACCAATTAATGGGGCAATCATGGAATCAGCTAAAATTATCTGGCAGACCCCAGCCACGATAACCCCCACTAGCAAGAGACTGGACCGCAAATATTTTGTCCCATCGAAGGGTTCGGAGTTTGTATTTACTCACCCATCACCTAATTCGCTAGTGGTCGAGGCGGCCAACCAGAAAAATAAGCACCAGCCTTTCCGATTTACCCCGTCTGACAAGGAGAACAAGAGACTGGACTCCTTTGGGTGCAAAGTGTATTCATCTTCCACTTTGCAATTTTGAGTAGCGAATTATGGGGCGCTCTTAGTAAAATATGACCACAAAAATTATGCTAAAGTAATGCAATTTATTGATGATGTGTCAGAGGACAAACAACAACAATTCAAAGCGGTGGTGTCTGAGGGCCAATTGATCTCCTGCACAGCTCTTCAAGCTGCTCTCGATGCTGCGGATGCAGCTGCCAGATCCACGGCCACAGCCATCGTCATGTGGCGTGCCTCATGGTTTACTTCTTCTTCCTTTCCCAAGGAGATACAGAGCACTCTTGAGAATCTTCCCTTCGATGGAGACAAGTTCTTCACCTCTACAACCAATGAGTTCATCCATTCCATGAAAGAATCACGTGCCACACTCAGATCTTTAGGCATCTAGCCACCTGCCCCAAAAAAGAGGCAGTACAGGTATCAGCCATACCAACGGCCACGCTACCATGCTTTTGCACAAAATCAACATTTCAGACAATATGATACGCAGCAACAACAGTGCCGTAGACCCAGAACCCAACGACGTCGCCCTCCACAAATGATGGCGACCACCCTCTTGAGCGTCAATTTCAACCATCCTTTTCTTTGGACACCGTCTGCACCCGTTCCTTGCCAACTGGGAAGCTATCTCTACGGGGTCATTATCAACAATGATGCAGAACCATGTTGGCATCTTTTCTTTGAGGTATAGCTGAACTTAACAACTCTAATTAAAATGACTATTTTTGTTGTTTCAAAACAACGGTCATTTTTGGCTAAACATACAAATGCAAGAGATGCCGTACTAGATATGACCAGTGGCCAACCTAGTCTGCTACAATGGCCAGTATCAGATTGTTCAGAAGAAAGTGAAAGAAATCCTGTTAGTGGACACTTAATTAACCTGCCCATAAGGGAAGTTTCTTCCTAAGGCTATGTTTACACTACAAATTACTTGGATATAACTTACGTCGCTGAAGGGTGTGAATAATCCACACCTGTGAGTGATGCAAGTCATACCAATTTAAGCGCTGGTGTGGACAGCACTATGTTGGCGGGAGAGCTTTTCATGCCGATATAGCTGCTGCCTCTCGGAGAAGGAGGAGTTACTAAGCCAACAGAAGAACTCTGTACCTTTGGCTTTGAGCATCTTCACCAGAAGCTCTATAGCAGTATAGCTGCATTAGTGCCACTGTAGCTACTGTATTGTAGACGTAGCCTAAGCTGTGACAAAGTGGGTTAGGTAATATCTTTTATTGCAGCATTTCTCAAACTGGGATCCCCGGATCCCTGGGGGTCTGTGAGGATATTCCAGGGGGTGTGCGGGCCCACTGATCAACTCCTTCCCCTCCCTCCCAGAGACTCCTGTACACCATGGAACAACTGTTCCCAGGTGTGCAGGAGGCTCTGAGAGGGAGGGGGAGGAGCGAGGATGGGGCTCACTGGGGGGAGGGGCCGGAATCATATCCAGGACCTCCCGTCCCGCTGATCCACTCCTCTCCCTCCCTCCCTCAATTCCCCTCTCCCTCCCAGCGCCTTCTGCACTCTGGGGAACAGCTATTTCCTGACGTGCAGGAGGTGCTGGGAGGGAGGGGGATGAGGGGGGACAGGGGTGCTTGAGGGGAGAGTGTGTAAAGAGGCGGGGAAGAGGAGGGGCAGGTGTGGGGCAGGAAGAAGTGGGGTGGGGGTGGGGCCTTGGGGGAAGGGGTGAAGTGGGGGCAGGGCCTGGGGCTGAGTGGGGAGTTTGGGGGTCCACAGCAACATTTTAAATCAAAATTGGGTCCTCGGGTTACTGAAGTTTGAGAACCGCTGTTTTATTGGATCAGTTTCTGTTAGTGAGAGAGACAAGCTTTTAAGCTACACAGAGCACTTCTTCAGATCTGGGAATGGTACTCAGAGTGTCACAGGTAAGTACAAGATCAAACAGATAGTGTAAGGTAAGGAATTAGCACATGTTCTAAAGGACCATTCAAGGTGAAGTGGCCCGTTAACATGCTGTAGTCATAGGACAAAAAGGGGGGCTAGTTGGTTGCTGATTGTTGTAATAAGTCATAAATCCAGTGTCTTTATTAAGAACATCATTTTTAGGGTCCTAACCTTTAGTGTCATAATTATTCCTTTTGATGTGCATTACTTTGCATTTCTCCACCTTAGATTTCATCTGCTATCTTTCTGCCCATTTTATTAACTTGTTCGGGCCCTCTGAAATTCTTCATATTCTAGACAAACATAAATAGTTTTTCCACCTCACATTTTTCTGGGTCATTCATGTATTTATTAAGCAAAACTGTTCCTAATATAGAATCTTGTGGCACCCCATATTGAAAATTGACTACATAATACTATTCTGTTTCCTTTCTTTCAGCTAGTTCCTAATCCATCTCATTCCACGGCACTTTACCTCTCTTCCCCTCTCCTTCCCTCCCCCCGAACTACCAAGTTTCCTTATTAACTCTTACTGAAAGCTTTTAGTAAGTTCAAATAAATAGTCAGCTAATTGTTTTTTTAATTCATTATTTTGTCGAGGCACTCAAAGAATTCCAATAGTTAAGATAGGCATGTTATTCAGAAGCAGTGCTGGTTTGTCTGTCTCATGTAGATTAATCTAATATGCTTTCTAATTCTGTTTATAATTATAGCTTTGAACAGTTTTCCTGGTATTGAAGTAAGAATCACTGGCCTGCAATTCCCTGAATCACCATTAGCCTCTTTTTTAATCATAAGTATGAAATTTGCCACCCTCTAATCCGACAGTGGAAGGTGATTTTAATAAAAGATTGCATATTTTTGTTTGTTCAACCACTTCGTTCTTAAATGTCTTTAGAAATCTTATCTACATACTATCTGTGTTTATCGCTTTGTTCCAGTATTTCATCTTTTGACACCATGGTCACTGACAGTACCTTGTCTTTGTTACCTGAAAAGTGATGGTTCACAGTAGGTTTCTCCTCACTATCTTCTCCAATGAAGACTGGTGCAAATAAATCATTTAGTTTCTCTACAATACCCTAATTCTCAGTTGCAGCCTTTATGTCCTGGTGTCTAGCAGATGGACTGATTCTCTCATGTTGTTCGCCTTAATTTATTTTTGTTTATATGTGTTTGGATATTTGTTCCTCAAAAATCTGTTTTAGCCCTCCAAATTTCTACCTTACATTTTGCATGCCTTGGTTTATGTTCCTTTCCAGGTTTGGATTTCCATTTTCTGAAAGATACTGTTTGACTTGAATAATTTCTGAACCTTGCCATTCAACCATAGTTTATTTTTTAAAATAATTCGGATATTCCTTCTTCCTTTTTTGTTCAGCTGTGTGCATATCTTCTGTGACTCTGTTATGGTACAGTATGCTTTAATATCATCCAGGTAGAAAATAAGGGTTTTAATTTCCTCACCTTTTCTTAGGGTCCCTTTAACTGGTTTCTTTCTTTTTTAAATTGCCCTTTCTTAAGCTTAATGTCACCGTGGAAGTTTTTGGTACAGTTCCTCCCCTGAGGATGGTTAAACTTAATTATTTTGTGGTTATTTTTATCTAGTGGCTGAATTATACTGGTTTCTTGAATCAACTTCTTTGTGTAGCATAGGATTATAATGAGACTAGCCTCCCCTCATGTGTTCTAGAACCAGCTGTTTCAGGAAGCAATATATGGAAGTGTCAAGAAATTACTTCTCTAAACTTTGTCATATTTTGATATTTGACTAGCTTGAATTGAAGATAAAAACTTGAAGTGGACACTACTCCATTTGGGGTGGGTGGGGGAGGCAGTTGTTTTGCAGTGTACTAGATTGGTATGCTAGGCCAGTATATTGAGCCCAGGCAGTTTTGTTGCTAATTACACACAACTTCTCTGGAGTATCGGATATTCAGATCCATTTTATGAATATGGTAGCGAGAATAACAACTGTAAAACAAAGCACTGTGCATGTAAGTGACTGTTAGCGTGTATTTCAGAAGGGATAAATGCTCACCATATGGTACAATTACTGTGTCCAAGTTTTCAAATTAGCTTCTCTCATCCTCCTTATTACTGTCTTTAAAAAGAGAGGGGAAAAAAACCCAACATGATTTATCTACTCTGCAGCAGAACTCTTGACGCAAAACAGCAGCCCAGTTCTGTCCAGTTTTTTTTCCTTAGCATAATAGAGGCTGTCGGACTTTTTTATACTAATTACTGTGTGAGCCTCAGATGAACCCCCTTCAATTCACAGGGCTTTGTTAAGGGAGGAGCTGTCAATGTGTCTGCCCGTTTGCAGCTGTGCTGTGGCTTTAGCTTGCTTAACATTATGCTGCTTTTTAGACTTGACAGAAGGGATTTTTTTTTTATTAAGGCAAAGCAGCCTTGTAGCGAAATGGTTTAAGCAGCTGCATTGTGGGGAAGCACAAAGAAGTTATTATTGTGTCTGTTTAGGGGGGGTAGGCTGGAGGGGGGAGATATTCGGCTGCTGTTGATGCCGATTGTTGACTTGCCATCTGCCAGATAGGGAGAAGAAAAAAATGACAGCTCCAGCAGGGTGTTCAAGAGGTTGTTTGGAGAGACGCATAAACATGTGCAGATGTCGAACTGAATAATGGCAAGAACTTGAGACGGTTTATGATGCTGCTGTTGTGTGTGCATATACAGAATGAGTGTATTTGGAGGTTTGGTTAGGGGGAGGGTACATACTAATTATCATTTTCCCCCACCTCCTCCTTTAGTTTTGTTAATTAGTTCAGGAGTTTAATATTTCCCCTTCCTCCATTGTTGTTTTATAAAAGGAACCTTTCTGAGAGAGAAATTAAGTTTTCTTTGCTGTTTGTAAGTTTTTGGTAAATTTAGTACTTATGGAAATAGAGTAATAAAATTATTTTGATCCCAAGAAATGTGTAGACAGGCGCTGTGTAAGCTCTCTCATGTAGAAGTATCTCAAGAGTGATATGTTGCACACCTTTGCTATCGCAACTTGGGCCTTTCCTGTGCAGAAAATGCCAGCTAAAAATTGTCTACAATTATATAAAACTAGACAAACAATAAGGGTTAGTCTTAGATTAGCAGACTAATTTTCTCTTGCAACTTGATCACATTTTGAATGCTTCTCCAGTGGTGAAAGGCTGGTGCGCTCCTGAAGAGCATCAGCTAACTTCCTTTCATATTTTTCTATGTATTGACACTTGCAATAAACCAGATTTTAAACCACTGGCTTTAATCATACTTTCTCCCCTCCCCCCTAATATCCCCTTTTGGGAAGCGGGGGGGGAGGGGGCGCTTCTTTTGTTTGTTATGATTTTCCAGGTTCACTTGAAAGAAGTAAAACGTATGAAAAATTTTGACAGGAAAAGGGGTACAGACATATGGAGAAGGACTAAAGCTGTCCCAAAAGGGTTATGTGTAAATGTAATCTTTTCCTATTTGTCAGGTGATCTCTTACTTTAGATTATGGAAGTGGAAAGTTAAATCCACAGACTTTCCCCTCTTAAATATTAAGAATAAGTTTAGAAACACAAGGTGGGTGAGGTAATAACTTTTATTGGATCTTATTCTTTTGCTGAGAGACACAAGCTTTTGAGCTTATGCAGAACTCTTCTTCGGGTCTATGTAAGCTTCAAAGCTTGTCTCTCTCAGCAGCAGAAGTTAGTCCAATAAAAGTCATACCTGACACACCTTTTCTCGCTAATATATTTGGACCAACACAGCTACAACTACACTGCATAGGAGAGTTAAGTTTTACTGTTCTGGTAATTGAGTTATTTTGATAGGATAAAGATATTGCCTTAAGAATGGTAAATGGAAATAGTAGTTTGAAGTGCTCCATGGCTGTTTCCATGTACTTCAGACTTCTTTTCTAACCTTTTACCATCAGGGTATAACACAGATTTTTGGTTAGTCACTGAATGACTTGAATATTATGTGAATGAGCTTAGCCGAAATCATCTTCTCTGTCTTCATAGGAAAAAAGAAAGATGCCAGTCTTAAATCTGGTAAAGACATTTTTTTCAAGATTACTGATCTAAGAAAACAAACTGATGAGAGCATTTAATGTCTTATTTTTTAGTCTTTGGAGACAGCATTTCAATCTTCTTGGCATAATTTGGAATTATTATTTTAGTTGGAGTTTAATTGAGAATTCAGGTGTGACTGCCTCTCACCAAGTAGTGCTTTCTACATCTGTGTCCTGGCAGAGGTCAGTAGTTTTGCAAATGGTGAGTCACCTTCTTTTTGTTAGCTGGGTTGGCATTTCTTCTTAATGGGATTTATTCCATGTTCTTCTGTGTTCTATAGTGCCAGAAAAATCATGGTTGTTCAAACTGGTCTTCCATCTAATCGGTTGGTGCAGGCATATCTGAGGGCAGAATTTTGCACTAAAACCTTGTGGTATGCAAGTATATAATTATGGAATTTGTGAGAACAGACATAGGAAGTGGAGAGTAAACTAGGCTTATTACTGAATTGGAATGTAAATTTGCTGATCTCAAGAGAAACAGAAATATAATCGGGGTGATCTAGATATTACAATTATAGACAATAAAGACCAGGTTGCTTTAGGCAGCAGTACGTTATTCTTTCTCCATCAAGAATTTCAATAATAAAAACAGTTTATTTTAAAATATATATTTCAAGGTATATTTCCTTGAGACTGTTAGCAGGGGAGTTGATTCAAAGACCTGCTTTTTTTCATCTGAAATGAGTTGAAAGATGTATATCTACACTCCCATATTGATAATTAGTCACAAATTGTGCTGGATAAGATTATGAACTTGCTTTTAAAAATGCAGGCCACAATTATGAAGAGTTAGAGACATCCTGGCTAAATTCAGAACTGACCTTTTTCTATGTCCAGTTTGAGCTATCAGGAAGAAAATCTTGTCACTTTAAACATTTACTGTTATAAGATCAGGACCCAAATTTGTACCTGAAACTGTAAACACGTTTGCAAGTGAGTAATTTCACACCTGTGAGTAGTTCCATTGAATTTGATTGGGCTACATGTCATCTGAAGTGTTCAAGAGTGAAGGGGGAATAAGAGTAATGTTTAAATTGGCAAGATAATCTTGTGCATGCTCGTGTTGAGGATATGCATTAGGTAACCTGTGTGTGCAAATCCTTGACTTGCAATGGCACATCAGTAGTTTTGTGAGAGTACGTTAGGTGCACATTTAAGCAGATGCATTTTTAAAAACTGAGTCCAGACCTGCTAAGTTAGAGACTGATATTGCAGTGGTATAGGGCAATCTCTGGCTTGTTGAATATTTATTCTTAATATTTTCCCATATTTTTATATTTAAAAACATTATTGAGAGTTTAATGCAGCAGGAAGGAAAGAGTTGAACGATGACTAGAATCCATAATAGTACTAAATTTACAGGTGATGGGACAGAGATTAAGTCAGTAATTTAAAATGGGGAAGACATTTGTTTAGAATTAGCAAAAAGATCAGCAAGGGAATTCATTGGATATGGTACTTGGCTAAAGGGTTTTTGCCTTTTTGTTACAAGCATTCTGAGAACAAGAATTGCCATTAAGTAATTTTCTTTTTTAAAAAGTCAATTAAAATACTAGGACACAAAGGTATATAAGGCCCCAAGAATTGCTATATTGGATCAGACTCAGAGTTAGGCTTGGAAGTATTAGATTTTTATTGGTAAATGTTTCTTTTACCACACGAACAGATGAAAACATATTTCCATGGATAATAATTGAAAATTACACATAGGCAAAATAAAGAAATAGTTTACTAGGGTTTAATTTAAGGATATTTACTTTGTATATTTTGACATGATGTTGACTGTTTTAATGGTTATAAAGCTTTAACTTTTTGAATCTCACCATTCGCTGTCATATCATTATTTGTTTGCAGTATTGTTGTAGTTGTGTTGGTCCCAGGATATCAGAAAGACAAGGTAGGTGAGATAATATATTTTATTGGTCTAACTTCTGTTGATGGAAGGTACAAACTTTTGAGCTACACAGAGTTCTTCAGGTCTGGGGACGCTCTGCTTCCTTCCCCACTCTGCTTCTTCATAACTGTCTACTGTTACCTTGGTTGCTTCTCCTTGCTTCTTCTCCTGTAGAACGGCAACATGGGGCTTTGTGCATACCTTTATAGATGTTAGGCCTTAGTACAATCTTCTTCAGCAGGTGCATCTTTAGGTACAGTGGTCCTGCAGTCTGTGCTGCAGCGTGGTTCCTAGGGTTGTCAGGTGTCTGGTTTTCAACCAGAAAGTTGGGTGGAAAAGGGGACCCGACAGTGTCTGGTCACCGCGGGCTGGGGGTAAGGAGGGAGAGGAGTGGCAGCCTGTTGCCCAGCTCTGAAGAGGCAGCTCTTAAGGTAGCACGCATGCACCGGCTTGGGCGGCCCCTTTGAGGAGCACGGTTTACGGTGGAGGACAGTGTGTGGGGGCCTATGGTAAGTGGGGTAAGGAGCTCCCAGCAGGCAGGGAACAAAAACAAAAAACCTCCCGCTGGAGAAGGATCTCTGAGGAAGGAAAAAAAATGAAGCCCTGATATCGGGACAAATGGCGTCCTGACCATGCATTGGTCGGGACGCGGGACAAAGGAGGAAAAATCAGGACAGTCCCAATTTTATCGGGATGTCTGGTCACTCTAGGCAGCTCTGAGGTAGAAAGGGCTCGAGTGGGTGGGGAAGGGGTCTCCTGGGCAGGCAGTGCAAAGGGAGGTGGGAGGCTACTGTGCAGGATGGCCACATCCTATCTCACCAGCAGGGCTGCCTGGCTGCTTGCATGCGGCCACAGCATTCTTCTGACCTGTGCCCCCAGGCAGCCTGCTGGAGTTGAGGTTTGTATGTCCCTTAGCTGATCATGCTGGAATTGCCCATGGTTTAGAAAGGTGCTGGTGGGACCAGACTCTGCTTGTTAGGCCTCCGCTTAAAGCAAAGAGGTCAAATTCAGACCTGTGATAAGAAGAGGGCCTGAGATTGTTAACACCTAGGGATGGATATTCTGTTAATGCCAGGCCTGAATTTATTTCTCTGTGATTCTTACGTTGCAGTTCAAGTGTGGAGGGATGTACATTAAAGCAGCAGAGGGGTTGGCAGACTTCGTAATGAGGAGTCAGGGAAAGCCGTGATTGATGGGGAATAGGGGAGAGGAGTGAGGAGGGGGTGGGGAGTTGGGGGCAGGGATGGGGCCTCAGGGGAAGAGGAGAGGTGGGCAGGGAGGGGGCTCTGATTTTCAGAAATTAGAACGTTGGCAACCCTAGTGGTTCTTTGCACTATCTTCCTCAATGAGTAGTGCTTGTGAGACACCCACATAGAATACACATAGAAAGCATTGATCAAAGAAAGAAAGATTACTTTACAAAAACGAGTTCTTCAAAATGTGTGGTCCCTATTTGTATACCACCACCCACCCTCCTCCTCCTCTGCTTCAGATCCTTTCCTAAGGTGACTTGTGTTAGAGAAGGAACCGGAGAGGCGGTTGGCCTGTGATGCCCCTTATGCCCTTGATCCAAAGCAAGTGGAGATGCAGGCGCAGACCCATGCACACTGCTAATGAAAAATCTTCCATTCTCAGGCATACAGAGTGCACGCTCACCCACAATGGTATACATACAGGGACCACACGTCTCAAAGAACTCCAATTACTGTAAGGTAAATAGCCTTTCTTTATTGTTTTGAAGACCGTTCGACTGGCGTGGCAGTCTACAAAAGAGCTTGGAAAATTTACCAGTTTTCTACCAGTTGGAGGATTAATCATTCTAGCTAAAATAGAGCAAGAGGCTCAAGAAACCCAGGCAAGGCAAAGGTTTAAAGTAATGACCATAGGGAATAAGAAGCCATTTGGCTCCTATCTTACTCTGGCTGGCCATAGGGGGTGGAATGTCCTGGCGAAGCAGGATCCTACCCCTGCTTACGCTCCCCCTTTCATTTCAAAGATGTCTGGCATCCTGCAGATCCTATATAGTCTCCTACCAGATAAACTGGGGGTGGGGGGCATTCTAGCTAAAGGTATGTACAAAAGATGAGGGTATGGGGACCCCATTAGCGAGGTCCAGGAACAGTGCCCCTGGTAAGAAGCCCAGCTCCCCAACTCACCTCCAGCTGCTGAGAAATGTGCTGTGACTTCAACTAGAGTGCTGTTACTGGATTTTCCTGGGTGATTCAGTCAACCCCTTAATTTTGATCTCTGTCCATGTCCTGTTTGAAAGAAGATGATTTCTGCCTTTTCGTCTCTTTTGTGCCTTCTGGTTGCTGCAAGGGGGAGGAAGGTCTCTCACAAGGTTCTTGACAGTTTCTGCCCATAGGGTTCTGAACAGTAGTAGTAAAACTGATCAGTCTTGTTAATTACACTGTGATGGTACTTTGTTAAGATGGGAGGAACATTAGGTGGTCTGGAACTGTCTGTAGCCTCAGAAAGAGAACATTCCCTCTGTTTACATTCAGTTCTCATTTATCTTCACTCCCAGGCTAGAAACTTCTTAAAGAAGGCTGAAGTACTGCATAAATTGATGGCATATATCCTCTTCACACTTAATAAGGAAAACTTCCCACTTGCCACTGGTGAATAGACAATTGAATTTTTCAAGTCTTAATATAGATGTACTCAAAATGTCATTTAGCATTAGCAATGGCTTCTTGGAAGCATGCATTTTTATTTAAATATGGGCTGCCTTACTATATAAAAGAGAGAGGATAGGATCTAAGCATTTATTGCCAAAATTTGGCTCTCCTTAAAGTAAATTTGTGTGCGTGCATCTATAATACTCTATTATATTAAACAGCATACACTTGATACTAAGGGAAGATATACTTTTCATTTCTTTTAATCTCAATTTTTTTTACAGTTGCTTCAGATTACGTTGCAATTTCCATATGTTATGAAATCACAAAAGGCAAATATTTAATAAAAACCATTGTACATTTAATAACTGTCATCTTAGGTAAAAAGTCACTTCTGATGCTTCTTATGATGTGTTAGGTAACACTGCCCTCAGAGGGCCAAGGTAAGTAAATTCAATTTAAAAACAAAAAGCAGTATTTTTGATGTCTTGCTTGACCTGGCATCTCTCATGATCTTGCTTCATTTTAATAACTTGTATATTAATATGCTTTAGCCTTGGTTTCTTTTAAGCAGTTTTTGTTTGCCTCATTTTCCCAGTCTTTGCTGTAAGGGTACATTGTTATTTTTGTCCCTCCATTTGTTTATCTGGACATGAGAGAGATTATAGTCTATTTTAAAACAGAAAATGTGTACACTTCTCCCTTTAAAAATAAAAAAAAAATAGTGCAACCGGCTTCCCTTCCCCCTTTCCCGGTACCCTGTCAAACAAATAAAAAATCCCAAATAATCCCTCACCCCACAATGTTCTTTCTTTTAAAACCATTTTGGTAAATTGATCAGGAAATATCTAAGGCAGATTTTTGGTGTTCTTTGCTTGCTGTTTTGTTTTTTTTTAAATCTCACTTGTGTCTGTGTGGCAGCTGTTGCTCCTTTCTGGGAAGCAAGTTATTGAACTCAAAGGCTTCCTTCCGTTGCCTGTCAGCTCTGTATCTTAAAAATGTTTCCTGACATCTCCAGAAGCTCTTTTCATATTCAAAAGTATCAAACTCTGTTAAATAAAATAGGTTAAATTCTCTGTTGCAAAGATGACCAATTTGTCTTAATAATTACTGTGATTCTTCAGCAATAAAATTAGTTGGGTATTTTTGAATTAGTAATTCTCAAAAGGAGTGCTGAATTCTCATTTTCTTACGATTACAAATGGATGTTAATAGTAAAAGGAACCATAAAGTGTTAGGTGAAGTCTGTGTTTGAAGACATAGTTAGAGACCTGAGGTAAATTTAAAGACATAACTGACTTTAAGAGATTCATTTTATGTGCGCATGAGCAAACTGAAGACTCTTGTCTGGTTCCACAGAAATCTCCTCCCACCAGAGCTCTTTAGCAAAGTAGCAAAATGACAAGCATTACATCACTACAACAAACTCCCTATCAGAAAAAAAATCTGAAGGCAAGTCACTGTTGCTATCTGCTTGCCTAAGAAATGGCCGTATAAACCCCCTTTCATTGGTGTTGCACTTAATACATTGGGTAGCAATAACAACCAAAGAATGTCAGGTGAAGAGCAGTTCAGAACTTCATTCTCATGACCCTGTGGGTAAGTGTATGCAGCAAATAACACCCATGGGCTGGGCTGGGTCAGCTCGCAGGGCTTAGGCTGCAAGGCTGTAAAATTGCTGTGTAGACATTTGGGCTCAGGCTGCAGCCCGAACCCTTGGACCCCACGAGGAGGGAGGGTCCCACAGCCTGGGCTCCAGCCTAAGCCTGAATGTCTACACAGCAGTCTTCTATTCCAGTGTTGACGTACTCAATATTATCATATTCCTTGTATAGCTACCTCAACATTTTTTTTTGCCTTTAGCAAAGATCCACACTTTTATTTTCATGTGAATCAGAATTTCTTTTGCCATATCAATTCCCAATTTTGGGGAACGCCCTGGGAAATACTGTTAGAGCAGCAAAGAAGTTGAAGCTGACTCCTAGGTTACAGAATTTTCCTTGTATGTGAAAGTGCCATTATTCTGTAATAGCTTTAAATACTTTGATCAGAGTTAAAAAGATGCATGAATAACTTGGTTTACTTCAGTGCAATGTGTAAAATTATACACCTCTTCCAAGTCTAGTAAGCAGATTCTAGGAGAACATGTTTTTCAATTTAGAAGGGCGTAAAGTTAAGCAAAATAATAATTTAGCTTACATTAACCCAGCAGGAAGCTGGGTACAAACTGAATAATTCTCTATAGGAAAACTACTGCTATTTTAACTACCTCAAAGACTGTACTTCATTAAATTGTCAGGCCATCTTTTCTGCTGGTTAGTCCGTGTGGACTTCTCTTTTCTCACAAAATCCTTTATTCTAATCTTAACACTTGAATATACAAACTTTCAAATGTAAGTCCTTTGCAGTTCTTTTATGTTTAAGGTACTTGGCAAACATATGTTCTATTCTGAAAAGTATATTCTTACTATGACTTCAAATTTAGTATTAGCTTGTTCTTTAGAAATGTAATAGACTTTAAATAATATTTACATATGCACATATTTTTATTGATGAAAAACATACAAACGTAAAGTTGAAATGCTGATAGGTCATTTAGAAGTCAGAGAGTTGGCCTCCTTTCCAAATATCCTGAGATATGTGGTCTGTGAGTGTTTGTTTCTTCTGGTGAGAATTTCGGCTTCATGTGAACACTGATCTCTTTTAAGAAACATAGACTGAAAACTGTTTTTAATCTTAAAACAATTGGATTGTGCAGAAAAGAGCATAATTATTTTTATTAGGGAGCATTTTATAAAGTAAGCAGAGAAAAATGAGAGTATCTTGATAACTATTAAGCTATTTCAGTAATTTAGTGAAAATTTAACCAGTATGTTATTTGTTTTATTCTTCAAATTTCTGAACTGCAAGTGTGGGCATCCATCCATTTTTCTGGGCATGGTATCCATACATTAAAAATTACAATATAAACAAAAAACTGCCCATAAATGTATTTACCTAAACCCACTCCATTTTCAGTAGCCTTTATCCAGACCAGTTTTGCAATGCCCTTTTGATCATTCCAAGAGAAGGCATAGCCTTCAATGTATCTGTATGCAAAAATTATATTAACTTCTTTTTGTGGGGGAAACAACATCCTGAAAAAACAAATTTGGGTATGATTTATCTATAGGAACCAGGCAAAGTTAATGTATTTTAAAGAAAGGCATCCATGATGCAAGAGACGTGAGAAGTTGTGCTGTATTATATATTCTTTTTGGAATAACATGTTCTGCATATGACTATCATTGTGGGCTACTATATTGTAGCTGAAACTTAAGGCAAAACCATGCTGTTTAGCAATAGTTACAGGGCCAGCGCTACCATTAGGTGACCCTGGGCGCCTAGGGCGCCTAGGCGGTCGCCTAGGGCGTCATTTGGGGGGGGTGGCATCTCAGGTTCCTCAGTGGCCGCTGGCGGGAGAGGCTGCCGCCGAAATGCCGCTGAGATCCCCAGCCGCCGAAGTGCCACCGAGAACCCCGACGGCCAAAGAAGCTGCCGCCGAGGACTCCAGCGGCACTTTGGTGGCAGCTTCTTCGGCCGCTGGGGAACTCGGCAGCATTTCGGCGGCAGCCTCTCCTGCCGCCGCCTAGGGTGGCAAAAAAGCTGGTGCTGCCCCTGACTAGTTATTATATATGTATGTAAGCAACATGGGAATTGATTTCAGTGTATTCATGAAACCCTTTAAAGACCCAGATATAGAAGTATTGCAGGAGGTTTTGTTCATAGTAGACAATACATCATTACTGGTTGATCGCTACAGCAGAATTGTGAATTATTTGGATGAAGACATTGTCTTTATTCCTGAAATATCATTGCATAAATCATCGAGATAAAACATTTCTCCAAAATTCATCTTAAAAAGTTTTGAAACCAGTCACTTTTCTGATTTAAAAGTTTTTGATTCAGACCATTTTGATTTATTGGAGAAGATTTGTTTTCCATATTTTAATCTAGTAATGCATGTAAATAGCTTGCATTAGTAATTTTTCAGAAGATAGAAGTTCATTCCACAACACCTTCTGCTTGGCATACTAGTTTCACTATTTTCTTACCCTCACTTCTGTGAAGGAGCAGGCTACCATTTCAATGGTCAGTGAAGTTCTTGAAATTGCATTATGAACAGACTGATGTACTTCTTGTTGATCGATTGTCTCCTTTAATATCACAACTGTATGTGTTAGATTTTGCTTACTTCTCTGGCTGTATCAAGTGCACATTTAGCCAGTTAACAGGGAGATCTTGAGATTGATTTACATTCTTTGTGGAAAAGTTTCAGCACACATCAGTGGAAGAAGGTGGTAATATGATTTAGTGGCTGAGGGCTTGTGATTTACACCAATTCTAGTAAACAGTTCATATGTCTAGTTCATTTTAAACTGCATTTGATTATCTTTTCAAAGCATGCCTTAAATTTAAAAGCAATTTTTAACAGCTCTTTGATCTCAATAAGATTTTACACAGTATATGTACTTTCCTCTATTCGTGTATGTAATTGAACAATTTTCTGAGCCTCTGTTTTATTCCTATACTGCAGTTTGCATTGCGTCTTTGCATGGTAGATAAGTTTTGGGAAGCTAATTTGTAATCAACAATGGTTACAAGAGAGAAGGTTCATTTTTACCTTCTTGGCCCTGGATTTTACCTCAATGTAATAAACAGCGCATGCTGTTTCTTTATTATTCATTTCACTTTGGGAACAGTATCTAGGACGTCAGTGTTTTAAAAATAATATATGTGATCTATGTGTAAGGTTTCGCTTTGCCCACAACTCTGTGTGTATTGTTGAATGAATCTCTGGAGCCATAAGGTGCAATTAATTACAAAAGTGTGACATTTTTTTTCTTTTAAATGAAGAAAATTGTTCAAGCAAATTCTGACACTGTTAATGTTGGGCACGGATACGGCACTGTAACATCTCCTATCAAAGTCTTTATTTTCTTTGGTATTAATGTATATTTTTCTCATATAGGAGAATATATCAAAAATTGGCGGCCAAGATACTTCCTGTTGAAGACAGATGGTTCTTTCATAGGGTATAAGGAGAAGCCCCAAGATGTGGATCTACCATATCCCCTCAACAACTTTTCAGTGGCAAGTAAGTCTCTCTTCAGCATCTGTTATACCTACAGTATTTAAATCACTATACATTTGTTTAATTCTTTGCACATAATTATATATATCTATATACTGTATTAAAATATTTTAGATCCCATGGTAGTGTGTTTATATAAAGAGGGAGGGACATATATTATCACTTGATTTAAAATGTTAACTCTTAGCATATTGATAAATACCTACTACATTGCATTTTATATGTGTAGTTTAGAAATTCACTGTCAAACCTAAAAATTTGATGCTGTAAGTCAAGGTTGTTCCACTGTGGTTGAAGTCAAACTCTAAACAACACCTTTGGAAATACCACCAAAGTGTTATCAAATATTAGGTTTTGAAGCTTTTCTAATGAAAGTTTCTTCATTATCTGTAACCTTTAACTAACAACAACAAATTAGACAAGTGACTGTCATAAGATGTACATTTGTGGGAAAAGGTTACCTATACAAAGACACTCCCACTCTTTTCCTTTCCCTAGTAATATCTATAAAATCATTTGAAAACTCAAAGTAATTAGAAAATTATCCAGACTGTCAAATGGCACAAAATCAAGCTAAAGGATTAGTCTCTTGGATAATCAGGTAATCAGCTCCCCACACGGAGTAATCAGTAGTTCCAAGCAATCAAACAATTTACATGTATTAGCAAGTCTGTGAAGTATGCATCCGGTGGATAAAATGGAGCCATCTTGATTTCCAGTTTTTTATAGAACTTGTTTAAAAGGTAACCTTTTAGATTCAGTTCATCCCCAGAAGGTGGGGATAGTAGAAAGGTGTTTCCAAATGAAGACATATGGCCCATGGTGTTTGACACAAAAATGAAAGTACTTGAGGAACTAAACTGAATAAAGATATTGTGTGGACAAAGGCTGAGATTTTCAAAGGAGCCTAAGGGAGTTAGACCCCAATCCTGTTGCAAGTTAGCTTGAAAAATAATATGATAACTAAGTCTTGTCATTTGTAGATCTATAAGAATTAGAGTTTGGATAGAATTTTCAAAGGAGCATATAGGAGTTAGGCACCCAAATCTTATCAGGCTTTTTTGAAAATCTCATTCATATTCTACACCCTTTGTGAAGGAATGTTCTGCCCTTTTAAGAGACAACCAGAAACTCTCAACCAAAAGAGCCTGGGTATATTTAAGGAGGCTGTCTGCTCAGCCCTAAGGCTTGGCCTGTTTGAACAGAAACAGGAAGCTGAACAGGAGAGGGGGGGACTAAAAGCCATCCAGGTTGCAAGGGTTGATGAACTCTTTCCAGTTCCAGAAGAGTAGCCTGACCAGGCTCAGAGGCCTTGTTTTTGGACTTAAGTTTGGGATCTCTGAACCAGGGTACTGAGTTTAGGGCCTTGAACTATTATTCCAAGTACTTCTTCTATGCTGGTTTATTAAAGGAGACAGTAAGTGAATGTGAACTTACTGACACCCAAAGGCAAGGCACACCTGTAGTACTGCACTTGGGCACAACAGGGCATTTTGAGATGGCCCACACTGTTAACAATTGTACAGATCCACAAATTATAAAGATCAGTTATTGTAATACTTGTCAAGCTATACTGTTAGAAAAGAAAACTGGTATGGTATGATACAATATACAGCCTATTAGTTAACTCACACTAATACAAGGAATTTATATAGATTACAATATATCATATAGCATCTGTAGTTCAGGTAGGAGAGCAGCGAAGAGAGATCCTGTGGCCAAGTTTCAGAAAGAATGGCTATGGGGACATTAGAATGGCTATGGGGACAGAGAGTAGCATTTCATTGTTACATTAAAGACAGGGTCAAGAAATTATATGTTGCAGGAAAAAATGCCTCTTGATATTTGATTTGAAAAGTTAGGGAATCAGCTGCTGCAGGGAGGTTACTTCATGTGGGAGCACTCTGTAAAGGAAACTTCCTGCTACTCTGGAGAGATGAGGATGGTAAATAGAAAGAAGCCTGGTATCAAAGGAACATGGAGAATACCATAGAAGTTCTGTTTGGTAATTGTAGTTGCAGTAGTTCATTTGAGGACCTTGGAACTAGGGTAAAAGACTTTGTGCTGGATTCTGACATACATAAATAACCATTGAAGAGTTCTAAGAACATGGGTGAGGAAAATAAGGTGTTACCTTTTGGACACACTTAGGTTTAGTGTCTTGGATTTCCATTAACATCTAAAGAGTAGAAATTACAGTATTGTGCATGAGAAGAAAGAAGACGTATTGATATTTTGGAGATGTGACATGATGGTGGACAAGCCATGAAGAAAGCCCTGTTATTGTAAAGCCTGTTTTGTGCCTCTCATCAAATGTCAGGGCAGCAATTTATACTTCTTCTATAAGGGGGTGTGACGGGCTGGTATCACAGAAACCACCTTGGAGCTGCCACCTGGTATGCCAAGGCTACTTCTGCCCCTGCTTTCCTGCCTTTTCCAGCTTGGGACTCCAGAATTCTGTCTGTTTTGAGCCAGATTCTGCTGATCCGCTGCAAACCCAGACCCAGATCTGAACCACGTCCACTAACAGCTGTAGGACTGCCTGAAAGCAGCTCAGGAAGTGCCCATGCCTTTGACCTTGGCTACACTTACGAGTTACAGCGCAATAAAACTGTCTGCAGCGCTGTAACTCACTAACTGGCTACACTTGCAAGGCACGTGCAACGGTGTATCTCCTCAGATACAGCGCTGCATGTACTCCACCTCCCCGAGAGGAATAACAGCTGTTGCGAAGTGGGTGGAACGTTGGTCTTTCAGTGTAGCCGAGGAACTCCACAGTTACTGACCTCCGGAAGCTCCCTTTGTTTTGAAACGGCACTTCCGGGTTGGAGTTCAGAGCTCCATTGTTGAGATGCTTTACAAAAAACCAAACACAGCTACTGTTTGCAGGCGGGGGGGGGGGGGGGGGAAGAGGGGGGGGGGGCTCCGTTAGGAATGCCGGCAGCAAAGTTGCCTTGGACAGAGACGGCGGGGGGGTGGGGGTGGGATGAAAAACGGCGGGGGTGAGGGGGGAGGCTCCGTTTCCCCAAGTTCTCTTTTATCTGCTCTTTAAAAACAAACAAAGCCCCTGCTGTTTGCTTTCAGTGATTGAGAGAGAGGCAGGGGATGTGGAGGTGTGGAAATAATGAGCTGACACTCTGTGGAGATTCCAAAAACCCACTCTCTCTCCCAAAATGCTTCCTGTCAAAGTCCCCCTCACCCCCCATTTGAAAAGCACGTTGCAGCCACTTGAATGCCCATAATGCACTGCTCCCAATACAGCTGCAAATGCCTCAAATTTAGCCACCTTACTGCGCTGGCAGCTGCCAGTGTGGACAGGCTGCAGCGCTTTCCCTACTCAGCTGTACGAAGACAGGTTTAACTCTCAGCGCTGTACATCTGCAAGTGTAGCCAAGGCCTTTGACACCCAGGTGCCCAACTCCCAATGGGGTTCAAACCCTGAATAAATCCGTTTTACCCTGTATAAAGCTTATACAGGGTAAACTCATAAATAGTTCACCCTCTATTTAAAAGATAGAAAGATATGCACAGCTGTTTGCCCCCTCCAGGTACTAACACGTACTCCAGGTAACTTAATAAGTAAGAAGTGATTTTAATAAGTACAGAAAGTAGGATTTAAGTGATTCCAAGTAGTAACAGACAGAACAAAGTGAATTACTAAGTAAAATAAAATAAAACACGCAAGTCTATGTCTAATCACACTGAATACAGATAAAAACCTCACCAGTTCCAGCAAACTTCCTTTTACAGGCTATAATCCTCCTAGCCTGGGTCCAGCAATCGCTCACACCCCCTATTGTCTTTGTCCTTTATTCAGTCTCTTTCAGGTATGTCCTTGCTTGTAATAACTAAGGCTGATGACAGGCTGGTGAAGTCAGAATTGCTGGACCTGTTGGCACTCTTTCAGTGCTTTTATTCCTAATATCTTCCAAAATTACCAAAAACACAGCAGTAAATTATTCTATCCGTAACCCTGCACAGTGAATGCTTTCTATCTACAGTATGGTGACTGAAGGGAAATGCTGAGGGAACAGACCCTGCATTTTTCAGTGCAAGGCCCTCATTTCTGACAAGGCTAGGTATATTTACATTGATAAGACTTCAATTCATCATACCTTTTTGTTCATCATATCTTTTCTGTCACAGGACAGAGTATTTAAGTGGTGTTACTTTTCTCAGGATGATTTAGAGGAAACATGGGGGACTGCTTAAAATGGCTTGAAGTTAGCTAAACCTCTCCCCTCTGTCCCACAGCTACAGTATTTAGTTTAAAAATGTAAAGACCGTGGAGACACACATCTAAATCCCTCTGTCACAGTGTTCAGGGTGCAATCCAGACCAGTGAGGGGTTGTCACCTCTTACTCTATAACCTGGAGTGCCCCACATAGCTTTGCTACTGTAACTTCCTGCCTGGAATGTTCAATCAACAACAAGCATGCAGACCACGCCTTGAGTGTACGTGTACACTGGCAGCCCTGGTCCAGCAATTCTGACTTCACCAGCCTGTCATCAGCCTTAGTTATTACAACCAGCAAGCCAAAGTTACAACCCCAGCACACTCCCAGTCCTGAATTTTCTCAAAACCATGTTCTCTTTAATGTCTATTCTTCTCCTTGACAATTAAGAGAAATAATAAGGTTCATTTGTTCCTCCAAAGACACAAAAGCACATCACATCTTATAAACTTAACTGGGGTTTAGTTTCATTTAAACACAGTACTGAGTTGGTTTATATTAACAGTAAAACAAGTTTATTAACAAAAGAAGATAGGCTTTTAAGTGAATTGAAGTATAAGAGAGAAAGTTAGAAAGGGTTATAAGCAAAAAAAAAGTGAAAACATGCATCTAAAAGTCTAAAACTTGACCAAACCCTGTACCTTACTAGATTAAGATGATTTCGCACCAGTCATTCTGTTTCCCACACATGGCTGACTTTCCCTTAGTCGGGACCTTCCATGGAAGTACAAGATGCTGGCTTTCTTTGTCTTTCTAGTTGAAAGATCTTTGCCTAAGCAGGTTTCTCACCTATATTCGATTTCCAGTGATTTCTGCCCACTCTTAGTTAAAGGACCCATTTTTCTCAGCTTCAAAGAGCTCTTGCCTCTTTTTTCTGTCTAATGATGGATGCCAAAGATGTCTTCTGTCTTTTCTTATATTTTCCAAAGTTCAGTTACTTTAGTTCAAGAGACAGGATGACCTCAGGCTGTCTTTTCCCTTCCTGTTGGCTTCCTATCCTCCTGAATGTAAATGGGGCTTCCATTGTTTCGATTCCATCATGTTTAATTTACATAAGAGTCAGATAAATAACTGCCTTCTCTCCTGTTCGGGAGGGAACCTGTTTCTCCCTGTTTTGCCACAGACTTTAAAGCCTAATATCATTAAGTATCCATATTTCCTCATATAGTGTTAATCTGTACATTTCACCATGATATTAATCGCCAGTGTGTCATTAGCTTTCAGAAAAGACCTAACTCTATATACTTTTATAATACAGGAATATTGTATACAATCAGTTGTTTGTTACTTATCAATTGAGGTTCAGCCCCCTTCCCCTTTATAGACCAGTAAACCTTTGCAATATATTCTTTGAAAAGTAAACCCAGATAAATCTCCTTAAAAATAAACTCCTCTCTCCTGCTGGGTGTAGAGGCCATGCTGTCTCCTCCCCCACTTGTTTTCTTGATAGCTTTGTTTACCTGATATGTAAAATTGGACCTTCATTATCTCTGCTTGATGATCAGGCTGGTCAGAGAAGCAAATAATCATTCCTTTATCTAGGGCAGACCTGTTTACCATCTCTTCCTGACATATTTGGATTAAACACACTTTGATAATAATTCCAGCATACATCCATAACTCTTAATACACAACATGTTCGTACTGTACACAAGAATATTGATGTGAAATGAGTTATTAGTTTTCAAATGATACCTCACAAGTTATATTGTGTACAAAGATTATTAGAACCATGTGAAGGCTGCGAATACAAGGGTGCTTAAGGTCACACCCTCTTTTTAAGACTTCAGCAAAGCACTGAAGCACTCTGCCTACACTGCCACCTATGCAATCAGTGTTCCCACCTAAAGCACTGGCAGTGCCGATACTCCCACCCTGATTGGCTCTGCCACCTGCTTTGTCACCATACGACCATCTCTAGAAAACTGAAACTCACAGTCTCAGATACACTTGGGGTGTGTTTACACAGACATAGATGATGGTGCCGACAACATCCCAGTGGATGACATCCCAATCTATGGAATGTCACCAGATGAGACCATTGTGACTTCAGTGGTTTCCTCACCACATCAACAGTTCCAGAAACTGTTGAACAGGATGGTTTTCCCACTCTAACTGGGTGCTGGTGAAACTCCAGTTGAAAATTGGGATCCTTTATTTGACATCCTTCAGTTGAAACCAAAGGATAGTATTTCCTGGCCTATCCATAGGGGGCTGCTTGATCCAGGTAGAGAGAGATCTGGGTCCTTATCGCCAGCAGTCTCTTGCAGGGGCAACAGGATGTACTTGATCCCTACTCAGGACTTTTATTTTTTTAATTCATCTAACATCTTAGTGCTAACTCCCGGGTGCGTACAGCAGCTGTGGAAAAAATCAAAGAGCATGACTACCTCTCAAGTAGACTGTGGACAAAGAGGGATGCAGACTGGAATGAGAAATACCTGTTGTTCTGTATATACAGTTCTTCCCTTTGGCCTTTTGATTGTTCTGGAATGCAGCCACTCCACCGGGATTGAAGCCATACTCATTGCATCACAGTTATGCTGGGTTGGTCATGTGTTGAGGATGGATCATACCAGAATGCCAAAGCAGTTGCTGTATGGCGAACTGAAAGTGGGTAACTGTGCATGAGGTGGTGAGAAGAAATAATTCAAGGACTCCCTGAAGCATGAGTTGAAGTAGTGCAATATTGACGTTAACACCTGGGAGTCATCAGCATAGATAGATCATACTAATGAGCAGCAGGCAATGATGGGGTTACTCAGTTTGAGATTAATTCCCATATGGATCTTGAGGCACAGAGGCTAAGTCGTAAACAGTAGCAGATTCCGTGGGCACAGACTGTAATCCCTTCCTCAATATCAAACTACATGTGCTTTCAATGAGGAAAGGTCTGCCATTTGCAGTTTGGTGGTTTTTGCCCACAATTGTTCTCACAAGATATAATATCTTTATCAACATAATTTTTGATATATGCAGAACAACAACAATTAATTGCACCAAGAGTATTCAACAAAATGCTGGATGTAGCAGCAGCACATCTAAAAAAACCAAAAGGGTACAACTTTGGACAACTGTCTCCTTAAGGCTAGTTCATTTCATTCAGTAGGTCTAATGTGCTAGCTGTTTCACAAGCTAGAGCTGGAAATCAACTAGGAGAAATCATGTCAAATCCAATGTTAAAAGATAACATAAGTGAGACACTGGACTTGACTGTAGGCTCAGCATTCCTTCCAGAGGAACAATTTTTCCACATGCTACAGTTCTGTACACCCGACACAATCAACCTTGCCAAAGGACAGGGTTTTTCATGGGGCTTGTTTGTGACACTCCATACAAGACTCCCCATAAGACCTTTAAAACACTGGCTGGCACAAGTATACACCCCAAACATGGGCAGTCTACAGAGGCATGTGACCATCCTACTAGAGGTGCTACAGAAATTCTCTTGGTTGAAGTAGAGAGAATGCACTAGTAGGAGTACAGTTCAGCCCTCGGCTCCAGACAGTGGTGGTCTCAGCAGTTGCATCCATGGTTGGCTAGGGAGCTCACTTTCAGGAGTCACAAATGCAGGGTTTGTTGAATTTGCAAGAATCCATACTTCATTTTGAAGTCCAGGATCTTTGGGTCATACACTGACGCTAAGATCATTCCTGACCTTTGTCTCAGGGAAAACAGTTCAGATCCTAACCGATAACATTACTGACACGCATTATCTGAACAAACAAGGGAGTGCTTATGTCCCCATATTTTGCCAGAAAGTGATGAAACTCTGATACTGGGGCATCCACCATTACGTACATCCTGTAGCCCTACACTTGCAAAGAGTACAGAGTATCCAGGGAGACTGTTTGAGGATGCTGAAGCAGGGCCAACACAAATGGTCTTTGAATGAGATGATGGCTCAGCATTTGTTCAGCAGGTGAGGAACTCCTGAAATAGGTCTGTTTGTCACTAGGGAGAACACTAAATGCAATCTACTGTGATCCAGAGTGGGCAGGGACAAGGCCTCACCAATACCGTCCTATTGCACTGGTCTAGTAACTTTCCATAAGCACTTCCGCCCATACTCTTAATACTCAGGGTGTACAAAAGATCCAAAGGGACAGGATAAAAGTTCTGTTGATAACACTGGTGTGGCCAGGACAACACTGGTATTACAGCTCCCTTGAGAGCCCTCGTACCACCTACTCCAATCTTTAGACTTCCTATCCCAAGCAGCAGAGAAAATTCTCATCTTAATTTTCCATCCTGGCACTTGGTGGTCTGGATGATAGGCGTCTAATGGGTCCTGACCTTAGTTGCGGTGCAAGAGTAATTGAGATCCTGTCCTATCCAGAAAACCTGCAACACAATAGTGTTATGGACATTTTTATGCTCAACAGTTGGTAAAGGTTTATGGCTGGAGTCTGCCCCCTAGGGGTATGTCTATGCTGAAATAAAAAAAATCCCTGGCACCTAGTCTCAGGGCCCAGGTCAGCTGAATTGGGTTTGTGGGGCTTGGACTGCAGGACTAAAAATAAAAGTGGAAACACTAAGGCTGGAGCCCAGGCTCTGAGACTCATTCCCGTTGTGGGGTCACCGAGCCTGGGCTCCAGCCTGAGCCCAAACATGTACACAACAATTTTATAGCCCCGCGAGCTCGAGTTGGCTGACAAAGCTCTGTAGAAATACTCTGAAGCTCCTGTCTTGAACTATATACTGTACCTAAAGGAGGCTGGCCTCTATTGCATTCTAGAACATACACCAAACTGCTATTTCAGTCTGTCATCAAGGGTTTTTCCACACCACATCAACTAGGTTTCTCAAGGGACAAATCCATGCCTTTCCTTCTGATAAAGAACCTACACCAGTGAGGGATTTAAATGTTGTCCTTGGAAAGTTAATGCCTAATTGGCTATACCTCCTGATTGGTTGAAAGAGTTAGCAGACTGACTCTTAAGCCCAGATGCAGCAGTTCAGCAGTTCAACCATAGCTGTTTTAGCCTGTGCCTGCTTCTTCCCAGCCCTGCCCCTGCCTTGTGTAACTGCCTTGTGTAACCTGGTTCTAATCCTCGGTTCTGACTCCTGATTCCAGCTATGATGCTTGGCTCTGGAATTCTAGCCTTTGACTTTGGTTCTGACCGTAGCTACTGATGCCCGCTCTAACCACTAGACCCCACTGCCCACATCCTGGTCACTGCTCTAACCACCAAGCCTGACACCTGCTCCAACAACTAGACCTGACTGTCCACGTTCTAGTCACTGACAGTCACCTGCATTTGCTTGTGTTATGCTAAAGCAAATGTCCCTTCTATAGGAATTCGGGTCCATTCTACATGAGCCACAGCTTCCTTGGTGGCATATCTATGATAAATACCCATAATGGAGAGCTGCAGAAAGGCACATAAAAGTTCAGTTCATACCCATGTTAAATATTATTCCTCTTGTACCCATCTATACCCTTAAGCCTCTAAACTTTGCCTCTTGTTCAGATGCCATGTTCAAGCAGGGAGTGCTTGCTGTCCTCTACAAGTGGTACAGCTTGCTACCTTCTCTCAAGTGGGAATGCACAGAGGTCCTGGAAGAAGAAAGGAAGGAACTAACTGGTAATTGTTGTTCTTCAGGAGTCTCCTCTGTGCATTCACATTTTCCACTCATCTTCTCTTTTTCAGACTTCTTGTCACACTTTGGGACTCAACGATTTAGGAGAATGAACTGAGATTGGTAGGGACTCTGCTCCCTTTATATATATACTCAGACCTCAGCCATCAACATCACTTGGGAGCATTGTGCACCCCAACAGACACAGTTTTGGTAGAGGTTCCTTGCCTCAACACCAGGGAGCACCATATTCTACATGCGGGGATGCACAGAGACATTTCTCAAAGAACAGCAGTTCATCAGTACGTTTCTTTTGTGGGTTTTTCCTCCAGATTATAATAGTTCCTATTCAGGTCTAGTGTCCATAGCTAACACTTGTATGTTAGGTAAGCTAAAGTACCAATTAATTTACCAGTATTGTAGGGGAAGTAGAGATGGACACTAGGAAAGGACATTTCTACTAGCATAAACTATTTCTCCATTGTATATATTGTGATGGGGCAAGGCCAGAGGGCTATAGGAAAGTGGTAAGGAACCAATATGTTAGCCCCAGGCTAAACAAATCCCTGATACCTTATGGCAGTTGCTCCAGGTTAATCAAGACACCTGGGGCCAATTAAGAACTTCCCAGAAGGCAGGGAGGTTAATTGAGACACCTGCAGCCAATCAGGGGTTGGCTGAAACTAGTTAAAAGCCTCCCAGTGAGTCAGTGAGGGGCGCATGTCAGGAGCTGTGGAAGGAGGTTGCGTGTGAGGAGCTGGGAGCAAGAGGCACTAGGAGCTGAGAGTAAGAGGGCGTACAGCTGGAAGATCCTGTGGTGAGGATAAAGAAGGTGTTGGGAGGAGTCCATGGGGAAGTAGCCCAGGGAGTTGTAGCTGTCGTGCACTTGTTCCAGGAGGCAATCTAAACAGCTGCAATCCACAGGGCCCTGGGCTGGAACCCGGAGTAGAGGGTGGGCCCGGGTTCCCCCCAAAACTCCCAACTCCTGATCAGACACAGGAGGAGTTAACCTGGACTGTGGGTTCTACCAGAGGGGAAGATCTCGGAGGCAAACAAAAAAATCCGCCAATAAGCGCAGGACCCACCGAGGTAGAGGAGGAACTTTGTCACAATATGAACATGGTATTAACTTCACACACACACACACACTCTCTCTCTCTCTTTAGGGGATTTTTTTCATATTAGCATGTGAATGCTAGGTATGCAATTGGTATGGTATCATTTAGCTTTGGCCACACACACACACTTTAGGGGATTTTTTTCATATTAGCATGTGAATGCTAGGTATGCAATTGGTATGGTATCATTTAGCTTTGGAGAGTTGGGTTCCAATCTTGACATGGGTCACCAATTAAAATGGGTTGCTTGGTCTCATCCTTAAAGGTAATGGGCATTTGTCTATCTCATATAACTTCACAAGCTTGGCATACTGTAGTTTTCAATTTCTGCTGAAGGAGGGGCGTATGGCTGAAATGGTTTGAGGATGGCATGTCAGGGTTGAGATACATCAGAAGAGCTGTGGGGACTATATTATATCTGGCTCAGGTTATGGCGCTGAATACCTCAGTTTCATGAGCACTAAATTAACCAAGAAAATTGCCAGATTTATTTGTGTGTTTAATGGAATCTTCTGCTCTCTCCTTTTTTTAAAAAACCTACCTCTAGCATCTGAAACGCCAGTGTTTGCACCCTCCCTTATTGCATGAGAGCATGCAGTGATAAATCATCAGTGGGTGCCAGCACAATACCTCCAGGGAGATCAGAAGTAATGTGGTAATGTGTGGAATATAATTAACCTGTTTGTGTCTGCTATGCAATGACAGAGGTTACTTCTCTTGATCAATAAGTTTTAATGCCTACTCTCTGTACAATAATATTAATCATTACTTTATGTGGTTTCTTTCATATCATGCTATAATCTCAGGAAATTACCTTTTGTGTTCAAGTTTCCCCACTCCATAGCAGAAGTCATCTCTTGCAGCTGCAGCTGGGAGCCTTCTGATCAAGTTAGCAAGAGTTCCAGTGTGTGTGTGTGTGTATACATACATATATACACGCACGTGCACACACACACACACACACACACACACACACACACATATAGCTTAATATGTGGTCAGTACTCTTGTCTGGCCACATCAATAAATTGTGTTGCTGTTTGAACCTTGTGTACATGAAATAATCATGATGACTGTTTAGTGTTCTTTTTAGCTTTTATGGTGAATGAATGTAATTGAGAAGAAAACTGGTGATTAAATGGTTAAAGTTACAAAATTCAGACTAAACTTTTTAATAAAATCTGAACAGATGATCTGCCTTTTTTTTTTTTTTTTTTGAACTGGCAGGTTTCAGGCCCTCTAATTGGCTTCCCAGTTTTACAGAGTAATTACAGCTTCAAGCAAACTTTGTCATCTGTGGTTCAGAATGGTGTAAAGTAAACAGAACATTTTGAAATACAGCTTGTAGTTAGAGTTGCTCAGGAGAGTTTAACTAACCTATCTAATTTAGATAGCAGCATCATTTTATTTGAAAATTGTAATTTACCTAATAATTTGGAACATTTTGTAGCTATAATGAATAAAGTTAACCTTTGGCAATTTACCTAATCTTTTCATTTTAAGGAGGTAAATTCAATAATTCAGAAAGGTCCATTGTATTTTTTAAACTCCTCTTTTATTTCCCCCCCCATCTTATATAAAGGATCAGAAATGGCCTGAAAAGAGACATTTTTTTTCTAAAACTGTATTGCCAATTTCTGTTGTTCATTTAGTATTGTAGTCTTTTGAACATTAGTCTGCACTCAGATGTTGTATCCTGCCTAGTATTAAAAGGTCAGAAAACTCTCATGGTTGATCTTGAATCCTAACTTTACTGAAGGATTTAGGATTAAAATTTGTAATTCTAAATTATAGATGGCTAGCATACAAGAACACAAAGTTGAGTCTGTTTACTGGCTTACTCATCTTTTTGAATGATAATTTAGACTTCCAACTGTTTTGAATTGAGATTCAACCTTCTAATTACATTTGTTTATGTATAGTAGCAAATTTGAAGACATTATGGCGGCTTGTTCTCTTCTCTTGGTAGTGACCCAACTATTGCTTCAGCATCCTGAGCCAGCTCTTGGTAGCCAGCTTCATTTATTCCTCTGTGCTTTGTACTTCATTTTCCAAACTAGTTTTTCTTTGTAAGCGTAATGCAGTTTTTCAGTAACTAGTAGAAAAGAATTGTAATACTCTACATTATAGTACTCGTTCATTCATCTTTACACATATTTTTCATTAGCTGTCAGTGAAAGGAGAGGTCAACAAATGAGCCCTTATTCATTTTCGAATCATAGTAGGAATGTTGCTTACCCAAATAAATGTGCATACAATAGCTTATGAGGTGTGTGGGGATGCCAGTAAACCTCAGTGCTTTCACCTGCTTGAGAAATATGGGTAAAACATCGTTTTTTTAAAGTGTGTCGTTACTCTGCTTTTCTAAAACTGTTTTCCTTTTTTGAAGAAAAGACATTAAATTAACATCTTAAAATTGAGTTTTAAATAAGAGTTCTACATACGTTTGGAGAGTATTAGAACCAGAGCTGGTCAAAATTTCTGAATTTTGATTTTCTAACATTTTTCTTTGAAATTACAAATTTTGACAAATGCACTTTTAATGAAAATTGTTCCAATATTGACCAACTGTAATGAAAATTACTTCCAAACTACTGTTTGCTAATTGCAGAGCCTAGTAAGAAGTCAAAAATGAAATGTATTATTATTGTTGTTAATAAACATTTGTATAGCACCATAGATTATGGCCAGTGCTTTATAAGACATAGAGTGAACGCCAACCCTGCCTGAATAGTAATTTATTATATTAGTATGTGTTTGCAATTGGAGAAAATATCTCTAAATGTATAGAACATGAATGAGTGCTGAGAAAAATGTACAGGAAAAAGATTTATTATTATAAAGGACTTAAAGGCCAAATCTTGAGTCAGTGAGCAACACCAACCAGCATTGAAGTCAATGGAAATTGCACGTGATTATCAGTTCTTGGGATTTTGACCTAAGTCGGGGTGGGCAAACTTTTTGGCCCGAGGACCACATTGGGATTCCAAAACTGTTTGGAGGGCCAGGTAGGAAAGGCTGTGCCTCCCCAAACAGCCAGGCCTCCGCCCCCTATCCGCCCCCTCCCACTTCCTGCCCCCTGACTGCCCCCCTCAGAACTTCCGACCCATCCAACCCCCCTGTTCTTTGTCCCCTGACCGCCCCCTCCCAGGATGCCCTGCCCTTAACTGCCCCCTGGGACCCCACCCCCATCCAACCCCCCCTGCTCCCTGTACCCTGACTGCCCCGACCCCTACCCACATCCCCACCCCTTGACAGGCCGCCCGGGACCCCCACGCCTATTCAACTCCTCCCTGTCCCCTGATTGCCCCCTCCAAACCTCCGCCCCATTCAACTGCTCTCTGTCCCCTGTCTCCTGACTGCCCCCCAGGACCTCCTGCCCCTCATCCAACCCCCCTGTTCCCCGCCCCCTTACCATGCCACTCACAGCACCAGGACTGGCAGCCGCACCGCCCGGCTGGAGCCTGCCGCACCTGAGGCTCGGGGGGAAGTGGGACAACAGAGGAGGGGCCGGGGGCTCAGGGGCTGGGCAGGACGGCTGGCGTACTTTGCCCACCTCTGACCTAAGTCAATAAACTTAACTGAACGTTGACCACGAAATTTGAATAAATATACAACATTTTAAAAAGATGTGTCTCTAAAGTTGTAGAAATGTTTTTGTTGTCTGAAAAAGAGTGTGTGATTACATATTAAAAACTTAATGCTTAGGTGCAAAGGTAAAGAGTTAATTTATATTTCCTGAATTATGAGTCCTTAAGAATGTGATCATTTATGTAATTTCTCTATGGAATTTCTTATTAACTCGTTCTCTGAAATGCCTTATCTATTTTGTCTTGATTTTCAGTTATATATGGGAAAATCTGGATGAATTTACTCCTTCCCTAATAAATTTTGAAGAATTTAACTTAACTCTCTCCTCGCAAAAATTTTCTTGAAAAAGCAAACTTGTAATTACCATTCATTGTATAGGAATACATATTTATGGATATACAGCAAATATAGTTTTGTGAATTAATGTATGTTCATATGGACAATATTGCAAATATTTATTTTATTATGTTTAATGTATTCAGTTTTTTAAAAATACATTGATAGGTGCCTATCTAGTGCTCTGGATAACCGTCTTATACATTTTAAAATTATATCATAAATATATGCACCTCAACTTTCAGCCATCTCAGCAGCTTTAACAAACTGGAAAAAATAGATGGGCTTTACAGTGAACTTGAAAGGTAACAAATATGGCTGTGGCAGAGTTGGGGGAGCAAGCTGCAAAACAGAGGACCACTCACAGAGAATGTCTTGCCAGCAGCTCCCTGTTGTTCATATTGAGGGAGCTGCATCTTGAGCCCCTCTGCTAATCTTAACTGTGTCAGAATACCAGGGGAAAGAAGCCAGTCTCTCCCAGACCATGTAGGGTTTTATATATTAAAACCAACACCTTGAATTCCACCTGGAAGTTTATTAGAAGACTGTGCAGATCATGAAGCACTGGTCTAATGTGCTCTCACTGTGCTACTGCACTTTATAAGCTGTCTGCAACATTCTGTTAGCTTCAGCTTCTGAATGATCCTAAGATGTATCCCATGGAGAGCACACTACAGCAATCTAGTCTTAAAGTGACAATTGCCTGAATAATTGTGGCTTGGTTTCCATTGGAGAGGAAAGATCACATCCATCTTGCCAGGTGCAGATGAGAAAGGGTGCCTTTAGCTACAAGCACTACCTTGGCATCCTTGAGCAGTCCAAAATCTAACACCACCCTCAAATTGCACACCTGTTTTACAAATGGAGATCACTCTCTCTGTATGAGAGACACTGATACAAATTCCATCAACTCTTCTGGCTGTTTCCTCCAGCCCACAAATATTGTCTCAATCTTGCCTGCAACTAACTAGCTTTCATCCATGCCCCAAGTTCAGGTAGGCATTGGGCAATTCATTCCATGGCTTCTTACAAATACTGGATGTGTATATAAACTATGTATAATTTAACTAAACAATTTTATTTGCTGTTCCCATGTTATAATAGCAATACTTATAAGAAAAAAATGTCCTTTATATCTTTCTAGAATGCCAGCTAATGAAAACAGAGCGACCAAAGCCAAATACATTTATTATTAGATGTCTTCAGTGGACAACTGTCATAGAGAGGACATTTCATGTAGATACTCCAGAGGAACGGTGAGGACTGTTGTGTCTTCCAAATTCTTGGGCAGAAGTTTCAGCACATCAACCAATATGGCACAAATCTTGATTTTGATTACTATATAATCTGATTATTTGTGTGCGATTATTTTAGGAATTTATATATTAGCCTGTGTAAAATGTTCCTAGTTCGTATCAAGTATAAGATAAGAACTTTATATAACTGAAGGGAAAGAATGTGCTCAGCTTATCCAAATTTGTGTCATGACATTCTCTGAAGTGTAACATCTTCAGCAACATATACCAAATTTGAAACTCATTTTCTTCTCTCAGTAGCTCTGAATTTCTTTTAATTCCAGTATATCTTTTTTGTCAGATATGCAATATCCTATGACTATATCTTTAGTTATAATTACAATTCCTTGTTAGAGTGGATGTATACACATTTATTTAAGTCTAAGAATAGGAATTAACTCCTCATTCGCAAGACAAGTGTGTAGGAGACATGAGACGAGGTGCCATGTTAGCTGTATTGTGATTCTTGTTATCTCTTAGTGCCCACTTCCAGTTGAGATGAATACCATGGTTTCTCATTATGTTAGAAATTGCATAGCTACTAGATTTCCTTTTGGTGTTGTTAATATTATATTAGTATAGATATATACACACACTTAAATGTAGTTAGATTGTTCTTAAAGCACAGCAGTGCCTTATACTGTGCAAGTCTTGTTTCTTAGTGGCATTCCTTTAAAAAGCCCATCAGGAAACATAGACTGTATAGGGATTGCAGAATACTGTCTATCCTAAACCCTGAGCTATACTTTGACTCATTAAGATATTTAACTTGCTATTAAAGTATTTACAAAATCAAACACATTTAATTATTGTGATATAATCTACCATGCACATACATCCTATGCTGCTGGATCTAGATCATGTACCACTTGCCAGACTATGTAGTGTATGGGAGTAAATTGAAGCAAATTACTTCAATAATTCCTTCATTATGTAGCATAATAACTTTGCAGGTAAAATACTACTACTGTGTGCATTCATTAGAAAACATTTGGTTGCAGAACGGGTCAAGCTTTGTCAGTTTTTATTAATAGGAATTTTGGTTTATTCTTG
Organism: Chelydra serpentina; assembly: GCA_037349315.1. Classification (NCBI taxonomy): domain Eukaryota; kingdom Metazoa; phylum Chordata; order Testudines; family Chelydridae; genus Chelydra; species Chelydra serpentina. The sequence goes on from JBAIAC010000001.1 coordinate 43,802,283, forward strand.
ATAGGGAAGAATGGACAGAAGCCATCCAAGCTGTAGCAGACAGGCTTCAGAGGCAAGAAGAGGAGAGAATGAACTGTAGTCCAACATCACAGATAGACAATATAGGAGAGGAGGAGATGGATGCTTCCACAACCCATCATAAAAGAAAGGTAACAGGATACAGAGATGACTGATAAGATGCTTTGATATGTAAATAGCTTGTGTATAGTTGTGTATTTGTATAGAAGCAATATGCAAAGTCAGTTATTTATAGAAAAGTTTCAGTTTACCAGAAAGCATGGAAGTATACATTTCTTTTATTAAAGCTGAACTCCTCTAATTTCGTTATTTTAATATAACTCACTCTTTGAGCCCACAGTTCACTCCTTCAGGCACCAAATGTTAATGGATATACACACTACTTATTTTTCCAGAGTCTGACTCCTGTGCCAGGGTTTAAAAAATTGTCAACTAATTCATTATACAGTCACATTTTCCCTTTTTTGTTTTTTTGACTCTTCTAGAAATTTGGAAATAGGAGTTGCCCCAAAGGAAAACTATTTGCCTTTCTCATGTGAATAGGCTCATTTAAAGAAATTTATTATTTGCATGAGAAAAGTAAGCAGGATTTGGCTCTTAATGACTTTGGTCTTTCGCAGAAAGCAAAATACCTGTGCTCTAGTTTTTAATAAGGCAAAACCAGGTTCTGCTATGTGAAACCAGGTTCTGCTATGTGCAGCTGTAACAATCTCTTCATCATGCATCATCAGGAAGGTATGAATCCTGAGCTTTTAGCATTGCCGCACAGACTTCTACCAATTATGCTCCAGGACAAACTACATCAGTTAACAGGAAGAGTCCTATGTGAATCAGCCACTAGAGGTGGAGATATAACACAGTGAAGCAGTGAGTTACCTGTACATGATTTAGCACTCTTTTAAAACAGCATGCCCAAAGATATGGCAGGGTCTTTCTGATAGGCAATGTGACTAAACTGAAGGGATTTGGGTCTGCCTGGCTGGAGATCTGACTACGATTTCCAGTTTATGTAACTTCTCAGTGGAATATAAGACACTTCATATAAGTAAGGGTTGTTAACGGTACAGAATTATTAACACAATTTATAAGAAGTGCATTTGGAACTCATGGTCTCCCTGTGTCACCATGCAGTGCATCTTTCCATAGGCCAAAAGGGGTGGGAGGGAGTAGGAGGAAGATTAATTTTTTTTCTGTGTCCTATCGAGAACATGAGCTCTCTGTGAAATCTGAAGTGAGATGCCTGAGATGAGTGCATGTACAGTACTACAGAATGTTGAGGGATTTTGGCAGCAAGTCTAAAGCAAGCTGTACAAAGCTAACCTCAGATGGGAAATGGTGATTTTTGATATCTAATAACTCAGCTGTATCTGAATAGAGTTTTTTGAGGCCAGTAAAGGGCACATCCATGACCCTATGGCTGTTTCCCTGCCAAAATTCAAAGAAGGTTTCAAGAATTTTTTTAAAATGGAAAATGTTAAGTAACCTTAATACAGGGTGTGTTGTCACTTTCCCTGTATGTCCACAGAGTCAGCAGCCAGCAGACCTGAATACTATGATAATGTTAATCATTCAGAATATTTTTTTCTTGCTTCTTTTATTAAAGTCTTTTCTGTAGGAAAAAAGATAATATTCACTGGTTAGAAATCAGTCTAGACGTATGATTTTGTGAAGCTCGTCTAGTTGTTGGTATACTCAGAACCACAATTTATAATCATATAATCCATCTATCCTGTCATTTGTTTTCTATATGGGTTTGTTTAACATCAGGGGTTTGTTGTACAATATGTCCTACACACAGTAGCTTTGTCACTTGATTCTACATCTAAGCCCAATGAATTTTGCTTGTGCCTGCTCCATATGGTACACTTATGAGTAGAAGAACGTAATCAGATTAAGAAACAAATACACAGAAATGAGACTACTCTGCTCTAGAAATGTAGTAAATCGAGTCTGTAAATAAAATGATCTTTAGAGTACATGATTTAATTTTGATAGAAGTGGCTCCATCATCTTCATTCTGGGTACTTCTGTAAATCAAAGGTGGTGCTTCTCATAAAGCACTTTTAAAATCTTAACATATATTGTAGCTATAAAATGCGAATACCATCACTAGAATCCTGAAATATAGTATGTTAGATTAGGATCTGAAGATTTTTTTTTGTTCCTCTCTGCACTTGTTCCTTATGGGCAGGATCTTGCTCTCATTGAAATCAATGGCAAAACTCCTGTTGATTTAAATAGGAACAGAATCAGTCCCTTTATGCACAGAGTATGTTCTTATGAGTTTTTCACAACTGGTTGCAAAGCCTATTCTCTTTCTCATCCTTCAAATAAAACACCAGTAGTGGAGTCAATCAGCTCTATACAACTGAACTGTTCTTGGTTATTTTGGCTTCCAACACCAGAAGCATGGAACCTGCAGCTCTGCTCTCTCCATCTTTCCCTTACCTCATAAATTTGTTCTTCAGGATGCAGAATGAAAACGAAGTAAGGAAAAAAAATAGGACCAGAACACTGGAAAAATAGGAGGTGAGGGGGAGGGACAAGAGAAGAGAACCTCATCTAATGGATGGAAGCCCCTCAAGAGTCTAATTCCCTAAAACCCTCAGGTGAATGGCTACTTGCCCCTTTACCTCATCAAAGTTTTTAGTAGTCCCAGCTCTTTCATTCCTATGTTTGAGAGGTGCGTCTTCAATCTCCCAACATCTACCCATTGTATTCCTTGGCAGGCCTCACTGTGTTACTCTGCACTGTTTGCCATCTCTAAGCCCTTTGGTAAACTCAGGAAGAGAACAGGAAGAGACTTTTGTCTTCACCACTAAGTCTATGACCATGGCCTGCTGTTAAGCCACTACTCAAAATCCTCCAAGGCTATTGCCTTCCTTTGTAATACCTGCTTTGATGCGGCATGTGTGAAAACTAGATCCATGATAGCACTGATTTTAGTTTCATTTGTGGAGATATTAGATTTCAGATTCTTACAATAGGACTGGCTTTCTGACCTTCCCTACATACCTATAAATGTGTTCATTTAGACCAAAGTATTCCCTTATTATCAAATATTGTTTAGTATTTTTTAACTGATGGTGTGCTCGGTGCTGTATGATATAGAAAACGAAAGACAGTCTTACCCTCAAAGAGGTAGTAGGTTAATTTCTGTTGGACCTCAAACCCTCTCCTGTTCAGACACTTTGTGCAGATTCTTAATATCTTCTGCTCATTTCTAGAACTTTCAGTACTCTCCAGATTTCTGTTCTGTCATGAATCTGGTAAGAAACATTTTGACTGGGTTCTTATGTTTGAGAGGATTTTTTAAAATAAAATACTAACCTTACAATTTATGACCCTTTCTGGTTTCCAGTCTTGACAAAGATGATCTCTGAATCTGTTCATTGCAAGAACCATTTTCTCTCAATATATGAAAGAAGCTACTGTTATTCAGCAATAGCGTAATTATCACCACTAAGTAGTAGCTGTATCATGTACTACCTACATGTGGATAAGATTTATAGATTGATGGTAGAAGACTTTTTAATTTAGAAGACAGGCATTCTGTGAGTTCTCCTAAGGGTTTAGATATATTATGATAGCTGTGCAATAACTGAGAAAGGATCCATTTAATTACTTGAACAACTATCCCTCATTTTTAGAACCTAGAGAAATATATTTATGATCAGGATTGGACATTAGAGTTTGGTGATAGCTGGTCACTATATATTTAAAACATTTTTGTTAATATACAGCCTGTTTCTGATTTATGAACTTTCACAGGTGCCTATTCACATGGAAAATATATGTAAAATAATGTTGATTATCTTTTTGAAAGTCTTTATGGAGTTTTAACAATTATTACACATTAAATTTTCTATAAATAAGGATAAAAAAGAAAAAGTAAAGCACAACTGATTTTAAGTCTGAGTTAATAGAAAAACTAATGGAGAGGGAGAAAAGAAAAATCCATGAATTGATGGGTCAGAGATCAACATTAGTATGTCAACATGTTGAAATAGTACCAATGTGGCAATAAATCCATACAGGGTTAATGTACAGTTACATCCATAATTGGAGGAAAAAAATATTTCTAGGAAAGGAATCATGCTAAGCTATGGGTTCTCAAACGTCATTGCTTTGCGACCCCCTTCTGACAAGAAGAATTACTACATGACCCTAGGAGGGGGGACTGAAGCCTGAGCCTGCCCGAGCCCCATCGCCCTGCACGGGGGGCCAAAGCCCGAGCCCCACCGCCCAGGGCAGGGTGGCCAAAGCAGAAGCCCAAGGGCTTAAGCCCCAGGTGGGGGGCCTGTAACCTGAGCCCCAGCACCCGGGCCTCGGGCTTGGACTTCAGGCCCAGGCCCCAGTAAGTCTAATGCTAGCCTTGGTGACCCCATTAAACTTGGGTCGCAACCCACTTTGGGGTCCCGACCCACAGTTTGAGAGCTGCTGTGCTAAGCCTTCACTAAAAATTAAACTGGATAAAGATTTTAATAAGAAAATCCATCATATAAATTTAAAACCGAGTAAAAGAAGCATTCTTGATTAGGTCCTTTTTGAGATGATCTCTACCTGTTAATCCTCTTCCTTCTCTTTTGTTCTAAAAACTTATTTGCATGATCAAATTGTTTAAACCTCTGGAGTTCACCATTATCAACTATCTTTGCTTTAGCTGGAAAGACCTTCACAGCTCTTTGTGCCCCAGCCACTGGCAATTTTTGACTTCTCTTTTTTTATGCCTCTGAGTTTCCTATGCTAAATCAGCAAACATATTTAGTCATTTGCCTATAGCTCTCAGGTTTTGTGCAGTTCCAGGTGTGGCAATTTATACAAATTATTTAATCAAATTTTCAAACAGTTTACCTAAAATCACAAACTTCATCTTTAAACACAGTTGTGTAGATTTAGGCCAGGTAAAAGGCATAGACATTCATGGAAAATGAAACCCTCTATCTACAGGCAGGTTTTTCAACAATAAAGGTGATAGTATTGATGTAATATACTTAGACTTCTTGAAGGCATTTGACTTAGTATTGCATGACATTTTGATTAAAAATCTATGAAGATACAAAATTAACATCTCACTTAAATGAATTAAAAACAGCCTAACTAGGTCTCAAAACATAATTATAAATGGGGGAATCTTTGAGAGTGTGTATTTCTATGGTGTTCCACAGGGATTGGGTCTTGGCCCTATGCTATTTAACATTTTTATCAGTGACCCGGAAGAAAACGTTAAATCATCACTGATAGTTTGCAGATGACACACATTTGGGGAGTGCTAAATAAGGAAGGTGACAAATCATTGATAGAGAACATTCTGGATTGCTTGGGAAGCAGGGCACAAACACACAAATATTTTAATATTGCCAAATGTAAATATATACATCTAGGAACAAAGAATGTAGTCCAAGAAGGATGTTGATAAAGAGGAGAGGTTTCAGAGATGAGCCATAAGAGTGAATAAAGAATTAGAAAAACTGCCTTATAGTGATAGATTCAAGGAGCTCAATCTATGTAGTTTAACAAAAAGAAGGGTAAGGGGTGACTTGATCACAGTCTGTGAGTACCTTCACGGGGAACAGGAATTTGATAATGGACTCTTCAGTCATCAGACAAAGGTACAACATGATCTAGTGGGTGGAAGTTGAAGCTAGGCAAATTCACACTAGAATTAATGGACACATTTTTAACAGTGAAGGTAATTGACCATTGGAACAATTTACCAAGGGTTATGGTGGATTCTCCATTAGTGGAAAACTTTAAATCAAGACTGGACATTTTTCTAAAAAATACGCTCTAGTTCAAACAAGAATTAATTCAGGTAAGTTCTGTCGCCAGTGTTATACAGGAGGTCTTCAGACTAGATTATCACAATGGTCTGCTATGACCTTGATAAATAACACTTCTTTCTAAGGATTACAGGGATGTTTTGTTCTCCATGGTCTACACAGTTCTGAGCATCTCTACTGAATCTACAAAGCATGTAGTAGTGCAAAACATGATAGTATGTTTGTGAAGCAGGAAATGTGATTCACTAAAATAGTCTTATATAGGAGCCACAAAACATACATTAGATGAGAACAAATTTTAAGTACCGCTGGGCTGGATTCAGACTGGAGACCTAAAGCAAGAGGCTGTGTAGCTCATTAGCAATGTCCTGAGGTATTTAGTCATCCTGTAAGTGCTAATTTAAGTGGTGGTCCTGTATCTTTTTATATTTTAGCTTTAAAAATTCTACATTGAGTGTTATAGTTACAAAGCCAAGTACTAGGGAATGCCAGAATTAACTTTGTTGGTGCAACTTTAGTTATGCCCCTTGTGCATAATATGCATTATAAACAGGCTTTAATTACATAATCACATACCGTCTTTTCCCCCATGGATTGTCAGCAAGATTTGAACCCAGGAGCTTCAGAGCCACAACACAGATCTCTGACACTTGAACGAAAGGAGTGAATGATACAGAAGTAGGCTTTTATTTTGAATGTGTATCAGCCCCTAGAGAGGGAAATAACACATGCTTGGCCAGTGGATTACACAACTGTAGGTGAGACAGCAGTGGGATGTTGGATATTGGGATTCCTGGGTTTTGTTTGTGGTTCTGGCAGCAGAGTGTGATCTATTGGTTAGAGACATCACAGTCAAGAATGTAGGTTTTGCAAACTCATTCCAAAAGGCATCATGGCTAAGTGGATGGGTTTTGCATTGCTTTTGTCTTGGAGACCTGGGTTCTTTTTCCACATCTCCCTGAAGTGGCCATGTGCAACATCTCAATTACCTTATTTGTAAACTTGGGGGAATGATAGTTTCCTGTCCCTAGGGTAGGGATATGAGACCTTGGTCAGTAAAGAAGACAGTGCATAGAAATATTAACACCAATCAGTAGAAGAGGTGAGACCGGAACCCATAGTATTCTGGCTCCCAGCTGAGTACACATTACCTGGGACCAAAGGTTATTTTATCTCTCCCTCTCTTCTCTTCCTTCCCCGCAATGTGTGACACTTAGGGCTTGTCTGCACTGGCAATTTACAGTGCTGCAACTTTCTCGCTCAGGGGTGTGAAAAAACACCCCCCCTGAGAGCAGCAAGTTTCAGCACTGTAAAGCGCCAGTGTAGACAGTGCACGAGCACTGGGAGCTGCGCCTCTCGTGGAGGTGGGTTTTTTACAACGCTGGGAGAGCTCTCTCCCAGGGCTGCGCTGCGACCACACAAGCCATGTTAAAGCGCTTCCAGTGTAGACTAGCCCTTAGCAAGCATGTATGTGGAAAAGCATCCTAGTGCATCATTGTCATTTGAGATGGGTGACAGATGGGAGGCCTAGTTTCCCGTACAAGAAATCTTCTTTTTTCCTTCATAAGAGAGGAGTGTGTGTGTGTGTACACACATTGTGCGTGCGCATGCACACAAATGGTCTTTATTAGGTATGAGCAAAAATAACTGGGCATGGAAATGTGTTGAGAGTAGCCAAATTGTTGGAGAATTATCATTAAATCCCATTTCTCTCAAAGCAAATCCAGGAATAAGGAGCACCCTTTCACTGACAAGATCAGATTTAGAGGATTATGTTGTTACTTGCAGCTCCTAAATGCCTTTCTCTGGCTCAGCCCCTGGATTTCTAACAGTTGGTGATTTCTGGGTTCCTTATTTTCCAGATTTTTAATTTTTTTAGAGACACTTTCTTAAACTAGAGTATTTTATATAGTTTTAAATTTGCAGTTTCTATTTTCATGTTTTCAGTCCGTATTCAGTGTTCACAGTATCTTGACACCCTTTATTTGTGCCTTCTATAACTTCAAAACTGTTTTTAGAGAGTTATCAAGAGGCTTCAGGATGGTTCCCTCAGGATAACTAAATCCATCATGTAAAGAAGGAGTGAGCGATGGTAGACTCACCAGATTCATCAGCCTCCTTACCCTGCCTGCTTATATCGATAGATATGAAGGTTTCCAGATCTGTTTGCTGCTAATATTTTGATTTCTTGGAATACATTTTGCAGTAGTTCAGTTAAGTGAAAGAAAATAAAAATGCAAATATAAACACCAGGCTGGTTCTGAAGACAATCAAGCAGTAAACTCTATACCCAAAGACTTAAATAAGCCAATAGCAGGTGCTAAGCTGCAAGGTCTGTTACTGGCATTGTATTGCAGTTAGTGGATTATGTGTGTGTTTAAAAAAAAAATCCCCACCAGTCTAGAGCCAGCCGTAGCCTAGTGTTAAAGGAAGCTTGTGAGTGGCCATATTTCTTCACTCCCTTTGTTCTGTTAGAGTCGATAATCTTTCTTAAACTGTTAGAATCCATGAATTTCAGAGGTAAGACTAATTTGTTCTGCATGTGCTGTTGCTAAGAATAATTACATATGATATATACAATCATTTATTTTATATTATATTATTTGGAGTTTTTTTAGAGAATATAAACTGCAATAATTATATTAATGAATACATTAAAGATGTAGTTGAAGCCTTAAACTAAAATGTTCTTCAGTATTCTGAATTTGATTGTGGAAATCCACTATTTGTATAACTTGGTCTTAACTTCCTGTCAATGGTACTGTTTGGTAGTGGCAGTGCACCAAATGTGCATATATATAGTATCTGCATAGTACAAATCCTATTCTTGATTTTTGATCCATCCAGACAATGAATGATTTTGACTATTTAAAACTACTGGGGAAAGGCACTTTTGGCAAAGTTATTTTGGTCCGAGAGAAGGCAAGTGGAAAATATTATGCGATGAAGATTTTGAAAAAAGAAGTTATTATTGCAAAGGTAAGCTTATATTTTAATATTTTCTCTGCTGAGTATTCCTTTGGGTGGGAAATTCCATATATAACAGGCAAAACACCTGTGGTTTTTGATGATAACTATAAGTTTCTAAAGGGATCTAAGCAGTAGCGTAGCCAGGGTGGGAGTGGAGGTAGCGTCCGCTCCCCCTCTGAGCAGAAGCGGCGCCTTAAAAAGAAGCGGCGTCTTTTTTTAAAGGGGGAGCGGAGCTAAAAAAAGGCACCGCTTCTTTTTAAGGCGCCGCTTCTTGCACTCACCCGGCGGCACTCCAGCTGTTCGGCGGCACTTTGGCGGCGGGTCCTTCACTCGCTCGGGGACTTCGGCGGCGGGTACCACCCAAGACCCGGAGCGAGTGAAGGGACGGGACCCGCCGCCAAAGTCCCGCGCTGAACAGCTGGAGCGCCGCCGGGTGAGTACAAGGGGAGGCGCCTTTTTTTAGCTCCACTCCCCCTGTTCTCTGGACCTGGCTACGCCACTGGATCTAAGTTCTCTTAACATTTGTACTTCATGTGCCTTTTTTCATGGCCTTACCAATTTAATGAACAGAAAGCACTTGGATGCATCCTTGCTGTGGTCGTCTGGATCTATGTTTAGGAAAGTGTCAGACAGATTGAGCAAGTCAGATTTAAATAAAAAGAAAATGTACTGTGGGAAGTACTGTAGGCTTACAGGAAAAGATAATTTAAAAGTAAACGGGGGCTAGGGACACGGAACAGGGGGTGTTGGATAGGCGTTTGAGTCCCAGCAGGCGGGGGTGTGGATAGGGGTCGGGGCAGTCAGGAGACAGGGAGGAGGGGGGTTTGGATGGTGGTGGGATCCTGGGGGGGCAGTTAGGAGTGGGGGGTGGGGTCCCGGGAGGGTTCGGTCAGGGGACAAGGAGCAGGGGGGTTGGATGGGTTGGGAGTTCTGGGGGCAGGCAGGGAGCAGTAAGTGGGAGGGAGCAGGGGCCAGGAAGTTTGGGGAGGCACAGCCTTCCTTACCCGGTCCTCCATACAGTTTCAGAACCCCGATGTGGCCCTCAGGCCAAAATGTTTGCCCACCCCTACTATAGAGTGTAGCTCAAAGAGTTCAAGGCCAAAGGCACCATTAGATTATTTAGTGTGACCTCGTGTGTAACACAGGCCCTTACATTTCACCTAGTTACCTCTGTATTGTGCCCAGTAACTTATTGTGACCTTTGCAATAGTTGGTGGTTTATGAAAACCCCAGCTGCTGGCATCGGATCATTATGTGAGAATTTTATCTTTTATCTTAAAAAAAAAAAAAATAAGTAAATTTCATGTCACGTGGAAAAGTTTAAAAATTTGTCTAAATGCTGCAGTGTCAGGAGGCAAATCCAAAGAACCCCTATCTGATGATTTTTGTTGGCCTGACTCATGATATTTGAATGCCTGGGGTTGGCAAAACTGATAACCATAAAATTCTAATGGGATTTTTCTCATGCATTTTATATATTTTGCTTTTAAAGTATCACTCTATCCATTTTTGCTTTTAAACACAACTGTGGGATGAACTGTGCTATGCCAGAACTTGCAGCCAAGGAGGATGGGGGCTATGGTGGCATTAAACTATCCTTCGTGCCTTCCTTATTTTGGACAGCTCCAAGGGCTAGAGCAGCTCTCAGTGCAATTTAAACAGCCCTGTAGGTGTACAGCGGCTGCTTCAGGTTGTTCTATTGGTGTAAGTGCTCCTCAGAGCAGCCCTACCCCCAACACCTTTGTCTTCAGCGTGGCCCTTATATTAGTGCTTGTGTAGGGGTCCTCAGGAGGCAGTCTTATGGCTATCTTTCTTAGTTCTTGTGCTGAGAGAATCCTCACCTGGCTGCATGCAGGGCCTTTAGAGTCCCTTTATGCCATTTTCTTGCCCTTTTACCCAGTGTAAAGGTGCCATAGTTGGAGTGGCTTTTATATCAGTTAGACAAAACCAATATTTTGGCTTCCCTTGTTCACGGTGATGGCTGCTGCAGTAACACTGAACTTAAAATAAAGTTAAAATACCATTTCTTAACATACTTATTTTTCTATCTCTGTGTAGCAGGTTCTGCTCTCGATTAAACTAGTGAAAATCTAAAGTAATTCTGTTGAGATCAATGAAGTTACTCCGTTTACTTCAGAGAGCAGAAACTTGCCCATTAGGATAGTGCCGGAGACCCAGATTTGATTTTTTTGTTTAGTTTGGTCTCACCCATGCTAACCAAGGAGTTTTAATGTCTGAGGAAGCAACACATTCCTTAGTCTCTGAACTTTGACCTCTCTATATTAGATTACTTTTAATAACGTTGGAGGCAGTGGTGTTCAGTTTTCCATGGCTGACAGGGTGGTAGTGATGATGTGAGGTCCTGCTGAAGTTTAGAATGGGGGATATATTTGGGTCTTCAGAAAAAATATGGTAGATTCTCTTTACCTTCCCACTACATGCAAAAATATGACAGGCTAGTACGCATTGTCGATTGGAACACTAACATCAAGTACGTCCACAGAGACTTATAAATAATGATATCATTTAGCCTCTGGAGTGCAGTGTTTAAATTGACACTTAAGGGCACAAGTTAAAATAAGTTCTTCAGTGTCAACCTAGTCTTCATTTAAGTACATCACATAGTCGATTTACAGCGTGGCATAATATGCACTAGAGAAAACCATGATTGTAACAGTAGGTGTGTTATGGGTCAGGTTTGAGATGTAATGGCAGAGCTGTGTATGGGAAGGTTGTATGGCATCTTCCCAGTTCAATTTTCGTGACAAATCAAACATTGCATTTGTCCAGATCTTGCTTACCAGTATTATTAAATCCTGGGCCAATGAGATCATTGACAGCTTTTAATGCCCTATACCTCATGACCTATTGATGTTATAAACAAAATTTATAAATTTTTGGTAATTGCCAGCCTTTCATTTGTACAAATTTGTTTGCTCCTCAAGCACAGTGAGATATATTGGACCTAAACTTTGCATTTAATTAAATTTGTTTCCCCCCTCCCCCCCTTTAAATTTTGGCATGATTTGTGAGAATCGCTAAAACTATAAACTAAGAGGCACATCATCAACTGGTGCTCCAGTGTCAATTCACGCCATCTAAGGATCTGTCTTTTAGTTTCTTATTTGCTCAATAATTGGGTTTTCAGCAGCATTCCATGTTGGCCTAACTCAGGTTTCATTGAAATCAATGGAAGCAGAATTAGGCCAATGCTTAGTGCTTTTGAAAATCCCATTCTAATGCTCTGTGCTACCTAAAGCAGCTGGGAATCCTAGTTTTCAAATGAAATAAAACATTAACCTCTAAGTCTAAAACTTGTGATGTAACAGCTATGAAAATCCTGCCAGAATTGAACACCAGGAGTGAGGAAGCAAGATCAGAATTAGAATCGCTTGATTTTTATAGTATTGTTACCAAATGTGTCTCAAATGGCATTGTGGGATTCCATGTTTGCTTCTGTGTCAGAAATTCCTTATATTAGGTTCCCATCTCCATATATAGAATACTGATCATTGACATCCAATTGGGGCCGGTTGGTGCTCAGCACTTTTGAAATTCAGGCAGATATCTAAATGACTTAATGCTCCTATTTTTGAAAATCTTTGCTGTTTTGGAATGTGCTCAGTTTACAAGTATAGCAGGTTTTTTTCTAACTTTTAGTCCTGTGAATTTAACCTGCGAAATCAATCCTCAGTCCTCTTTCCCACATCACCACTAATAAAGGTTCTGCAGGCCAAAGTAGGCCCTTGAATAAACCTGCACAGTCCTACTACCTATAATGGGTTTGCATAGATATAACCGATTGGAACTTAAACAATTAAGTCTGTCAGTGGTTCTGTCAGTGTTTTTTGTTCAAGCCGGAATAGAGCCCTCCTTGCATACTCATAGCTGTGTGATCTCTGCAGAGATACCAAGAGTAAAGTGCACTAAAATCTTAGGCCCTGATCCTACAGACACTTAAATATGTGTTTAATTTTGCTTTTGTGTGTGGTTCCATTGACCTAATATGAGTAATGTTGTGCATATGTTTTAAGTATTTGCAGGATGGGGGCCTTATTCAGTAACTAAAAGTAAACATGTATGATGTAGTAAAAACAGACAGCAGATCTGTTGAATCCGAGGGTGCCATTTTACATAGTCACTGTTCAGAGCAGAATTGTAATGTCATTTTAGTTACTTTTGTTATTTGAATGTTAAGTTCTCTACAATGTTTCCGCAGCTCCATAAATCTTAAAGAATAGGTAAATTTTGTACTTCACTGTAGTTTCTTTTCCCCATGAAAATCAAGGGGCATTTGGGAGTCATCCTATTGGTGACAACATAAGTAGTTTGTTTCCACACTGAAAAGGAGGACCTTTCTCCCCCCCCCCCCCATTCCTCCATTCCTAATCATAGTATTATTTGTGCTTCATTTCATCTTCTCCTGAGTGTGGATATGGAAACTGCTTGTGTCCTCAGCAGCAAGGGATTCATATTGTATCTTAGACTTTTTGGGAAAGGAGTCAAAGCAGATGTAAACTTTTATTTAAGATATAAACTTGATGTTAACATTTATTTAAGATTTAGGGAAGTATTGAGATGTTTTATTAAATTAACTGAACAGAAAAAATATGAAAAAGATTTGTAACAAGTTAGGGCCAATCTATGTGCTAAGATTCAAGTGTGAATTGCTGGGGCCAGAAATATTCTTATATATCATCAAATGCTTTCCAGAAAAATAATGATGAAGTGAAGAGAGAGGAATTTTTGTTGTTTTCATGGATACTAAATCTACTTTCAGACAGTAAAAAACGGGGAGTGGAATATTCACATAGCATATGAAGTAGAGTTCTAAAAAGTTACATGACATTGCCCTTTCTAATTCTTTATGGATTTTTTTTGATAAACTTCTAAAAATGTGCTAGAAAATCCTCATAGTTCCTCCGCTAAACTGTTTTAATGCCTTCCTGTAGTATGTGGTTGTATTACATTCACCCAACATTTGAGTGCTATTCATTTTCATACACTGACACCATAAAGTTTTAACCACTAACTTTTTGTTGCTGTTATTTTTAACTTCTTATTTTGACAGTCTTCTTTTCAGTATAATTTATAACTCCTGGCATCTTTGGTTAATTTGTAGCTTAAGAGTATCTTTTCTTCATAGTTTAGACTAATTAATATGCACAGTGCAATAGAATTACATTTTCATTATTTCTATCGCTATTTAAAAAGTATACTTTGAACAAATGCATTTGCTTATTGTTATTGCTGATATTTCTGATTTGCACCAAACTAATCTTCCATTCACTATGATATTCAGCAGTTGCTAGGCAACCCACACAGTAAGTTGCTGACCCTCCTACCCTTTTTAAGATAATGCAGATAGCAGAGGGGTTATTTTAAGGAATTTTCTTTGTGAACTGCAAATCAGACTTATGTGTTATTGAGTTAAATTATTTTAAAACTCTAATTTATTATTTAGAGGTTAGTGGCTAATTATGATAAGTAATAATTAATTGAGTTAATTGTAAAAATTTAGAGAGCCTCTGAAAATTTTAGTTTCTTTCATATTAAGATTGATCTGGGTGTGATATATGCAGTTGCCTCCCAAATTTTATCCATTTGCATTTGATACAAAAATAAATAGTTAATGATTAATAAAAAGTTGTAGACTGTTACATGTGTAATACTAGATGCTTCACATCAGAACTACTATGTAGGACCATAAGTTGTCTGTTTTTAAACCATCAAATCCTTAATAATTTCCTCCTATAAAGAAAGTGGTATAATAGTTCACCCATAGCACTAGAAAAAATAGGGACTCAAATACAGGGTGGGTTAATTAATCTTTTTCCACATTAAGAGCTACGCTTAATTTTCTACCTGTGTTTTTAGAATATATGTGAATGATAGAATTCTTTGAAAAGAAATCGCAATTATCAAAACTGAATGTGCTACCTCATTTTAAGATTTTGTATCTTTGTCTTTCCTGAAGTAGTGAAATTAGACTTATAAATTAAATATAATTTTCATCTCTCAATTCACGTTGAACCCTTTATTATTCAGGATGAAGTGGCTCACACTCTTACAGAAAGCAGAGTATTAAAAAACACTAGACACCCTTTTTTAACGGTAAGTATTGGGAATACAGAATAACTTTTTAAAATGGGTAATTTTTAACCTGAGAGATATACAATTATTGGGAAAAAATTGTAAATAAATACGTTTTAAAACTTTGTATAACTCATGTGAATTAGGGTGGCAAATATCTTGAGTTTATGTTTAACAATATTAGAGTTTTGAAAATTAATTTAAGGTTTGCAGTTTAGGAATACTAATGTATCTAGTTTGATAGAGCTTAAATTATACAAAAGCAAAAAAGTTAGTTGTAAACTTAAAATGTTGCATTTTTTTGTGGATTCTTTTATCCATTAAAATAATAATTGTTAAGTTGTAGAATTTTTTACACATTATCAAGAGACTAATTAGAAGAAAGTGGATTTTAAACGGTTAGAAATTGAAGGCAAGATATTGAAACACATGTTTGTGTCTGGTAAACATAACGTATAATAACAGTAGTTCATACTGTGTGCTGATTAAATGTTTTAAAATACGTAATATGGATAATAAAATGTATTCGCCATTTTTATTATGTATTAACAAAATAAAGGAAATAGAATCACAGATTAAATCCATTTGAGGTTCATTGCATCTTAAGGTTAGTCTACAGTTAAGGAAACTATCTTCCCGATATGAAACTAAGTTAAATCCCTCACTCTCAATTTACCCAAAAATATATTGATGTCAAATTTTCAGAAAATTAAGAAAAACAAATAGTTTTATTCCAGTTTTCTACTGTGTTAAAAAAAACAATGCTTAGTGGGTTGTAACTTTAATCTAGGAGACTATTATAGATTTTTATATCTCATTTTTGAAAATAAGGCTAATTGTAATATGAACCTGATAAACTCTATATAAACTGATTTATAAACCAACCATTTAGAATGCAATAGATATATGGATGGTAAAGGTTTTTTGGATTTATATTAAACTAGATATATTAAAACATTATTATAAAAGTATATCGGGATAAATGAGAACTTCAGAAGTTTTTCAAATTTCAGAGTATAAAGATAGGCAAGAATATGTCTAGCATAGCCCATTTCAGAATCTAGAACATGTGACAGTAGATGCATCATCTCTTAAAGTGCCTTCCATGCTTATGGTGCTGAACAAATATTAGTGATATGATCATTTGCCAGTTGTAAATTTGTTTATTCACTCGAGATAAAAGAAACCCGCACTCGATGTCTGGAAGGTCATTTTCTAAAATGTTAGTGTTTGTAACAAGAAAGATTAAATAAATTGACAAAACTATTATTTAGCATTAAGCAGAAAGTAAATAGAAAACTCCTCATCTTCGGCTTCAAGTCAATCCCGTAACTCTGGTTCTTGAACTCTGCCTTCTTATAGATGAGGTCTTCCCGGAGTTTCCCACGCCAGCCCCTCTTATAGTCCTTCTCAAGCTGGTCAGGAAGTGGTTTTCCCCTTCTGCAGGAATTTTTGAGATTTCAGAAAGTTTTCCTAGTCCCAACTGGGATGACAGGTCAATCCTAAAAATTTTTTTTGAACCAAACATGTGAAAGAAATATTGAATCGGTTCAAAATGTTTCATTTTGATTGTGAACTTTTAAATGTTTAAACTATTTTTACTAAACATTAAATTTTGAAATGAAGTTTCACACTGAAAAAAATTTCACACTGAATAATTGAACTTCTGTTTTGAAAATGCTGAGAATGGGGCACTAACAATTTCAGCTTTGTTTTTTTAAATTCAAACAGGAAATTTGTCAAAACAAAAAAGTTTGGTTTTGATGGAATGGCAGTTTCCAACGAAAAAATTTAGTCAACAAATTTGTAACCAGCTTCTTTTAAGTAAATATAAATAGGGAATATAAACTGAAATTAACTTTGTTTTTTGGGGAATAGACAGTGCCTCTACTACATACGTTAATATAATTTCTTAGTTTCTCCCTTTAAAAAGTACTATTTTTTTCCTTCAAAGTCTTTTATTTATTGATATATATAAAATTTAGATATTCAGTTTCATCATAAACTCTCTATATAGCATAAAGTCCTATTGTGATAACTTGTTGTTCATTTTGCTGTTTTAAAAGCTATTTTATGGAGGCTGAAGCTGACATTATAGCTATACTTGGCAGACCAAGTAGACATTTTGGGCCAAACTGTGCTCAGCTTGCCCAGTAGCGCAAAGGAGCATGTGACGCATATGGGTACAAGGGGTGGGGAGTGGGCAAAGCCTTGGCCTTGCTCCTCAAACCACTGGTCACATAGTTGGTATGTCTGGGAGCTACATGCTGTACCAGGTATAGATCCAGCACAGTTTTCTCCCTTCCCAGAGCAGCCGGGAGAACAGCAGGGCAGTTGACTCCCTTAGCCACAGTCTCCCTCCTGGGCTACTCTAGGGACAGCACAACAACGTGCAGCTCTACTTACTCTAGGTACGTTGTTAAGTCATGATCTATCCTTTCATAATTACATTTAATCTTGCTACACTGCATTTCAAATAATTGGGCCAAATGCATATCTGTAATGGATTTATAGTCAGTAGATTTACACCAGGAATGACTTTGGCCCATCACGAGCCATTCAGACCTTGGAAAGTCAAGATTTTAAATTATATGAATAATAAATGTTGTTAATTTTTAAAAGTTATATATAATTTATGTATTTTTCATTTGGCACTGACAAAATCTTCAGCATTGTACAGTACATTAAAATAAAGACAGTACCTGCTCTGAAGATAAGACAGACAGACATAGGGATCACATTGAAGGTTCCTCCTTGCTCCCCTTCTCCCACAATATTATAATCTTCCTTCTTATGGGTACCGTAGAAAAAGTGGGCTTGGGGTGGTCTTAGAATGAGGAAAGGATGGTGGTGGAAGGTGTGTGGCTAATACCACACATTTGGAAGCAAGAAAGACATTTCATTTCATAGTAGGATTAGAAATGCCAGTAGAAAACTCTGCTTATTTTTAATGGCAACGTAGTAAAAATAAATTATCTTATTAATGTACCCTCTGCTGACAGAGCAAAATGCATAGACTTTTCTTGTCAGTGGCTCTCATAGTAGAGTGCTTCAGATAGAGAAGTAGGCAATGGTGATGATACATTCCAGCAATCAGATTTGTCTGTTTAACAAGATATAATTAAATTTTTGCTACCATTCTAATTACTAGAAATCAGGTTAATATGTGAAGATAATTTTTTTTTGTTTTTTCTTCTCTTTAAGTCTTTGAAATATTCCTTCCAGACAAAGGATCGTTTGTGTTTTGTGATGGAGTATGTTAATGGGGGAGAGGTGAGTCAAAGAAAAAAATTGCATTTACATCGGTTTTGTTGCCATTAGGTAGTATTTTTAAAGATATACTTTGTCCTGAATTTTTCAACTTCCTCAAGGTTCACTGGATTTTTTAAAAATTTGTGTTTGATGGAATTTTCTTAAAATAGGAAACTACCTATAAAAAGTTTAGGGCCAGATTTTCAAAAGTGTGCTTTGATTTTTGAAAATCTAGTTTGTTGTATTTAAAACTAATACATGGTAAAGAAATAAGTTTAGCATTATAGCTAGCAGTCTAGCCATGTGCATGCCTACTGCCTACTAGAGACTCTTCCCTCCTGCAGCCTGTACTCCTCCCTCCAAATTCCATGCAGGTTGCTACATCTTTCCTTTTAACAATTGTAGTTGTGTCTTTTGTACAGGGTTTGACTTGCAGGGGCCAGAGGTTACTAGTGCATAACCCACCTATAGGTATATGGCCTCTATAGCCATCCCATTGCTGCTTGTTAGGCCTCATAATTCTTCAGTTGTACTGGTCTTTGGTATCCTACTTCTTGTTTGTGTTATCACTGTTGGTGGGGCACTTGCTACCATCCTGTTGCTGCCTTTATTCTGTTGGTTGGTGTCCTGTTGGTTCTCTGTATTGCTCATATACCTCATTTCTTCCAACTCTCTTGTGTCAGGCCAGTTGATGGCTAAGGTTCTTCTTGTGTCTTCCTGGGGGTCGCCTTCCTGTCCACCACTACACTGCAGTTGTCTTCAGTTTTGTCTCTGCCACTGTTCTGAATCTGTACCTACCTTATTTGACCTGTGTTCCATTGCAGCTTGAACTGTTACCTAGTGCCATTGCTTTGTGTGGCTGTTTGAAGGTTGGACTGTAGACTTGCTTACCTCTGTGTAGTGGCCTCAGGTCCTTGGCTCTTTTGGGATGTCCACTTAGCTTGGCATTCTCTTAACTTTTTAGTGTACTGTCCTTTGTTCCTCTGCTGGGCTACAGCAGACAGTCCTTCCTGGGAAGCAGAGTCTTGGTTCTCTCATCAGTCTCTGTCCTGGGCTGCTCTCTAGTCCCTGGGAGGGTTTATTGCAATGCTCCAGTGTTGTCAGATAGAAGGATCCCTTCCTGTCTGCTTTGTCTTTGGCAGCAGTCTCTTGGCTTTGACTGCCAACTTGGCGCCGAGTCTCTTTTGTTTGTTTGTTTTTGGATGTATTGTGACCAATTGTCTGAGCATAGTAGGTCAGGCTTGCCATACCTTGCAAAATGAACCTTTAGTTTCCTGATGACACTTCTGGTCTGAGTTTTTTCCAGGTAGTTCACCTCCCAGAAATCGGAGTAGTAACCTACTTTGACCACGTAACTTTTAATAACAGGGATTAACTTTTTCCCAGGGTTGAGCTGGGATTTCGTGAGGCTGTAGTTGCCTTCTGTTCCTTACTTTATTTGTTGTACATCTTGCACTGTTCTGTGTATGCTCTGCTCCGAATTGGGCATTAATTCCTGACTAGTAGATACACTTCCTGGCTCATCTTAACTATGCCTCCTTTTTCAGGTGTGAAGCATGTATCCGTCTCATGCTGTTTGCTCTTAAATCTGGTGGGATTACTGCTCAGTTTCCTTTAAAAAAAAAATCCTGTCTTGCACACACAGCTCAACCCTCACCTGCAAGTACTTGCTCCTTGGCACCTGGCCAGCCTTGCAATATGAACTGTTTTAGTGCCTCTAGCACCCCACCCTATTCAGTGTTTCGTTGGTTTGCCTGGGGCCTCCCATCCGAAGCATGAATGTATTGTAGTGTATTGATAGACTGTCTCCTGTTCCACAAAGCCATAAGTGTTGTGCTCTGAAAGGTATGCCTCACTCTGAATATCTGCTGCCAGTAGTACACACAAAGTATTGTACAAGAAAGTCACATCAGCCTGCTGGAGTCTATAATGTGGTGTTGTCACTTGGGTGCTCTCAGCAATGATTTCATGATGCTTTCTCATAGCTTCTGATCACAGTGCACAACTAAGTTGTGCCCAAAGGTCAACTGTTGAAGTTGCTCCATTCCACATACCACAGCCCATGAATCCTTTTCTATCTTTGCATACCCTCTTTCTGTGTCTGTCAGGGCTCTAACAGCAAATTCTGTGGGCTGCTGACTTTGTTGCTCTTACGTCTCTTTCTGAGACATCACACTGAAGTTCTAGCTGTTCTGCAGGGCTGTAGTACTTCAGGACTAGTGCTTTGCTTATGATTTTATTTACTCTTTCAAATGCTGCTTCTTGAGTCTCTCACTGTTCCCACACTGCATAATTGTGTGTTAACTGTCTCAAGGGCTCATAGACTTATCGGTGTGCACTGAATCTGTGTACAGTTGGCCATTAATATAAATTGCTGGACTTTCTTCACTTCCTTTGGCTAGGGCATTTCCTTAATGTTTGTCAGTTTCTTGGAGACTGGCTAGAGTCCCTCAGAGGTCAACAGATGCCTGACATAAGGGACCTCAGTTCTCCTTATCTTCAGCTTGTATGCATTCAACCCAATATGCCACTCATGGCACGAGTTGCTGCAGCTTGGTATCATGGTCCTGGCTTATCTTTTTTTAGTCATATCCTTCTCTTACAATAAGAATGTCATCAGCTATAGTCTTTATGCCTGGGAGTCTGTCAGATGAGGCCTGGTTCAGTTTACACTGGAACACCTCTGGGGCCAGACAGATACCCAGAGGCATTCATATCCTGCAGTTCCTATCTCCACATGCCAGAACCCATTCTTGATATCACTTTTGCCGTGGATAAATTGAGTAGTGTGTCCTCAGTCATTGGTAATGGGTAGTGACTTCTCAATGCTCTGTTCAGTGGTTTTGGGTCAATGCAGATCCTCTATTTACCTGAAGGTTTTCTCAGCACTAATGGAATTCTGATCCCAACTGTACTGATTTCAGTGAGTGTAATGAGGCCTCTTTGCAGGTTTGCCACTTCCTTCTTCAGTGGCTCCACTACAGCTAATGGAACTTGGCATTTCGGTAGCCTTATGAGCAGCCCATGGGTGTCAGTTTCTGCAGATTGCCCTTTAGGGTCCATCTCCTTGAAATATATTCTCATATTCTGCTAGAATGCTGGACAGGCTCATGTTGACTGTTCTTCCTCCTCTCTCACTTTAAGAATATTCTCCTGTGGTGCATATTTGGCAAATTAGTAGCTGTCATAACTCCATAATCATATGTGAACACTAGATTTTGAATTTGGATTAGGAATTTGTCCTAATGACTAAGGACTTAAAGTGTAAGGGAGGCTCAGGAATATGGTGTAGCGGTGCCAGAGGGAGCAATTCAGAAGTTTAGATCAGAGGGTTAGATACCAGATGAGGAATCCTTCAGTCTTCCTGTTTTTGGTTACATATATAACTTTTTTACAGAAGTTTAAAAAATAGTGTACATATTATATAAAGGTGTTAAGAGATAGCATTTGTTCCAGAAACATAAGAAGGACAGGCAAGACTGTTGGTTTAAGTGTGGTTTAACTAGGCTTCAACTTTAATAAGTGTCAAACCTGGAAATAGATCTGCAAAAAACTTGTCCAGTACAAGGCATCCTTCCTTTGAAATCCATTCCACCCAGGGCCAGATTTCCATTTAGGCACAGTAGGCACGTGCCAAGGGGTGCCTAAAAGTTAAAAGTGGGTTAAAAGTTTTATATTTTACGGAAAACATGATGGTCAGCTGTAGGCAGGGGGGCGCTAAAGATGCTGTGCCTAGGAGTGCATGAGATGTCAATTCGGCCCTGCTTCTACCTGGTGGAGAGCTGCCTGCTGGCAACCCCACCCCCTATTATATCTGGGCCCAGCACTGTTGCTGGGACCCAAATACCATCACATGGTACGAGGCTTAAGGCAGCAGGAAAGGGTTTTTTCCCCTCATTGTACCAGTCTTTCAGAGCCCCAGCCCTATTCCTCACCTTCTTTAGGAGGTGCTTAATCCACTCCTGTCAAGGCTGAATCCCCACTCTGTCACTCCAAGTGCAGAAGGTGGGGGCCCGCAAGGATTCTAAAAATTAATATTTGCCACTCCAGGCTTGTATTAAACTCCCTTAAGCTTCTCTCTGACCTTGGCTTGGTAAACGCTGCCACCACCCAAATGCAAAAGAAAAACCAAACCTTGGACCCAGGAAGGAACATTTGGGAATTCCTCCCTGTGGGGTACCCTCTAGCCCTTTCACCCCCCCTCTGGGGAAGAGCTGAGAAAGAAAACAAAGGAAATTAGCTGTGGGCACCAGCTAATCAAACAGCATATGCACAAACCTCTTAGGACACAGAAATCCAAAGCCTTCTTAAAAAAAATTATTACATTTTATTAAAACAAAAAGAAAATTCATCTGAAACTTAGGCTGTTGCTAGATTGTGAAAGAGCAATTCCAAAAATTAAGCACCCAAAATAGCTTTCTTGGGGGTTTAGCTTAAAGGTTACAAGCAAACAAAAGCATCTGGGGTTAGCATAGAGGAGATCCACAAGCCAAAATAAAGAACAAACCTGATCGCATTTATCTAAATGTTCCCTATCCAAATGATTCCTTCTATGTATGGAAGTTAATTTTTCATACCTGGTTCAAACGTTACATAGCATTCCTGCTTATAGTATTGCTGCTCTGTCCCTGCTTCTCTGGAGAACAACAGACCAAAAAAAAAGTTTTCTTTCCCCCTTTTAAAAAGTTCTAGCCTTCCCATTGGCTCGTTTGGTCAGGTGCCCACTTTTTTTTTCTTTACCTGGGGGACTTTTTAACCCTTTACAGGTAAAGCAAGTAAAGAACAGCTATCCAGAGGGATTTTACACCTAACTGGCTGGCTGGGTGTCTATTAAATGGAGCTACACCCCCGTTCATTTATCAAAACTCCCAATTCCAGTTTATCACGAAATAAGACACCCCCCCTCCCCCCATTGAACAATCACATGCACTCGGCACCTGCCACCAAAAGGCACCAGCAATTGGTGTGGCTGCAGTTTGATGCAATAAATTAGTATCACAACATATAACATACATTGTCTTGTATAGCAGAATGCACTCAGTGATCATCTACTGCCCAAAACGTTAGAAACTCTACTGCAGGAACAACCTTTTACTGGCAGGGGAATATACCATATAATTTAATAGATGTTTCCGATCTTTAATTTTTAATATTTGGCAGTAAAGCTCAGAAATTTGCAGCAATGTAAAGACTATGCTATGTAACTTCTTCTGGAGAATACTCTGAATATGAATATTCATTTCTCAATTTTTATAGTTTCAGTATATTTTCAGATTTAGACTTCAATATAATATTTATTAATTGGTTGTTACCTATGTATTTATACCTCAGTAAAATCAGATTTTAAAACTAACTAGAGGGTTTTCTCAACACTAAAACACTTTTCTGCCATATTTTGCATTTTCTCTCTTTTCTCATAGCTCTTATTTTGATTCAGCAGATAAGGAAGAACCAAGTGGTTTGCTGTATAAGAGAAGGTGATATTAATGTTTCTAGGCAAGACTTAATTGAGAGGAATTACAACTTAACCAGGGGAAAAAACAACTGTATACAGTTGCTGCTTTTATTTTTAAGCTCCTGGTTTTATCCCATTTTCAACCATCTCTACATGTTGTAAATTACAATCCCTGGCTCAGATTGCTTACAATCTAAAACAAAAGTTACTTATTTCCTGAGGTGCAGAATATAGCTTGAGAGAGCATAAAAATTAAAATAGTTATCAAGTAATTCCATTCTTTTTTCAGTGATTAGTCATATGCACGTTGTACTGATGGTGCATATGCGCCCCTCAGCCCTTGTGAGCTGTGCTGAGGGCATATAAGGGTGAAGCGCACTGGCTGCGTGTAACAGGGCAGGACTCACCACCGCAGCGCCTCCTGCTGGCCATCCTGGGAATTAGCACTCGTTTTGTCCTGTGCACTCTCACCTACACTTCTAGGACCCACGTTGCTCCCCGCGCCATGGCATCCTCTTCTGGACACAGCCCTCTGGCTGTGACCCACCCGGTTCTCTCCTCCCTTCCGGGGGATCCAACAACCCTCAGTCCAGCCACTTGCCTCGGTGGCAAACTGCAGTCTCTGGTCCAGCCACTCACCTCAGTGGCAAACTGCAGTCCAGGCACTGGCCACTCCCTTCGGTGGCAAGTGGGAGGGATGGAAGGGGGGACCCGGGCCCACCTGCTACTTTGGGTCCCAGCCCAGGGACCCTAGAGCTGGCAACCACGTATTGCCTCTCCTCCTGTTTTGCCATCTGTTTTCCTAGGCCACTTCCCTGCAGCTCTAGTACCTTCTCTGCCCTGGTATCAGGGCCTCAGTCCAGCAGCCAGCAGGCTGAAGCTCCCTCTTACTTCCCTGACCCTGCCCAGCCCTGCTCTGTTTGTGGGGCTGTCTCTCTCTCAACCCTTCTACAGGGCAGCCAGTCCTCCTCCCTTGGCCTCTGGAGAGAGACTGCCCTTATTCTGCTCATCAGCCCTTTTTATATGGGCCAGCCTATCCCTGATTGGCTGCTCTACGAAGCCTTCTCCCTATTGGCTGTCTCAGTAAGTCCTCTTCTAATTGGGTGGGTTCTGCACAGCCTTCCCAAGACTGCTTTAACCCTTCTTCTGCCTGTGTGGGGCAGCCGCCCCACCACACAGTCATTCAGTGTCTTTGCCTAAAAGCTTGGAGCCAGAGTCCTGACTG
Source organism: Chelydra serpentina (assembly GCA_037349315.1). Classification (NCBI taxonomy): domain Eukaryota; kingdom Metazoa; phylum Chordata; order Testudines; family Chelydridae; genus Chelydra; species Chelydra serpentina. Next base: position 43,827,079 of record JBAIAC010000001.1, read on the forward strand.
TCTGAGAGACTGCCAGCCTTTCTATACTAGTTCTTAGCTTTAATGGTTTTATAGTTTAGTTAGTTAATAGATATAGACATAGTTATCTGACTGTTGTAATAATCGTTAGTATCTTAGATTTTTATTCGTTGTCGGTATGGTGTCATCTGGTTCTCCTGGATTCAAGCACTGCCCCTCATGCTAGAGATTCGCACTTTCCCAGCAAATATGCAGTTTGTAAGTCCTTCAGTTCTTGTGCCAGGAAGGACAGAGAGAGAGGCTTGCCTTCAAGTCTTCCTGATGACTGAGTCCATGAGACCCACTTCTCAACTAGACTTGTTAGGACCCAACCCCTCCCCTCCATAAAGGGACCTTTGGGGCCCAAGAGAGCAAGTGTAGGGTCTCTGACTTAAAGAGCCCTGGTGGTGGTAGCCCAGACCACAAATATAAAGACGGCATCCTCCTCGGATAGACTGCAAGGACCAGGAGCCCCGTAGGTAGGTCACTTACCTAGGCTTCCTTTAAGAGGAATACCTTTCACACCAAAAATCCTCTAATCCTGCGTGGCTTAGTATGGTTTCCACTGAATTTCACTCTCATGCCAATTCCAACTGAATGGCACCGAAGTGCCTGGCACCAAAATCCACTCCTTTCGGAAATACCTCTGCCTAACCCAGGTGCCGTCTGTCTCGATGGCCCCAAAGCCAATCTTCCTGGTACTGGAGCCAAGTCAGCTGGGGCTGCACACTAAGGTTCCCCTCCTTGACCATGACAGACATTGTCATGCCACCCCAAGAAAATCTGGTTCCAGCCCATCTGTTGACGCTACCTCATCTTACAGCACCATAGATCCGCAGCTACATGTGAAATTGCAGTCTTCCTTGGTGTCAACTTTAGCAATGCCGGGGCACCCACTCTATGCACAGGTGTGGCACTGTCAGTCCCTAACACATCAAGGACCACAGCTCGGCCCCTGGAGCTCTGTTTTGAATTATTCTCAGCGTCTTTTAGAGTTGGAGAGTGAGGAAGATCCATACCAGCAGTATCTTTACTCAACATCCTATAGAGAGTCCAGCACTCTTCACAAGAGGAGCTACAGGCAGCCTCAAAACCATGACTCATGGTTCCCTACCCCCTGGTCTCCAGGCTGTTACCTGCCAATGCCCCATGATCCTGCTGAGGATCCTGGTCTGCTCAGAGCAACTTTAGCCAGAGGGAACAAACAGCACTGGCAGAAGGTTATTTCACCCACAGTATTGGCTCTACAGACCTCCCAACCACCCCTCCTGGCTCTGCTCCAATCACAGGTAGAGGAGGAAGAAATGAAAGAACAGGCCTAGAGGGCAACCTCCCAGTCTGGGCAACTCCATCCTCCCTGTCCCCGATGACGCTGTAATGCCACAAATGACCCCAGAGTTGGATGATTGCAAGGGTTTCCAAGACCTGTTACAAAGGGTGGCTGGAGCCCTCCAAATCCCTATTGACGAGGTACAGGAGCAGACACACAAGTTAGTGAACATACTCTAGGCCTCTCAATGGTAAAAATAGCCCTCTCCCTGTCAACAAGGCTATTATGGACCCTGCCAGAACTCTGTGACAGATGTCTGTTTCAGCACCCCTTATCTTTCGTATGGCATATTATAAATACCATGTGCCTCCTAAGGTGTGAAATTCTTTTACATACAGCTTGTGCCATCCTCCCTTGTAGTTACAGTGGCAGATGAAATGGTAAAACAATTCAGGCCCACACCAAAGGAGAACTAGCCAGAGAGACTGATTTATGTGTTTGAAAAGCTTTACTCCTCGGCAAGCCTATAGTTCCATGTGTCCAATTACCAGGCCATATTGGCCAGGTATGAGTTCCACATATGTTAGAGACTGTTTGCCTTTGTAGTAACCTGCCAAATGAGAGTCCTGAGGAATTTATATTGCTAGTCAACAAGGGCCAGCTAGTATCCGGGACAAGTCTGCAAACAGCACTTGATGTGGTGGATAGGCTGCCACATCTATGGCAATGGCAGTCATTATGTGACAGGCATCTTGGCTTCTGGGACTGAGGTTCCCCATAGAAGTCCAAACAAAAGTGGAAGATCTGTCCTTTGAAGGGGCTGAATTATTCAGTTCCAAGATGGATGGGACACTCCATATGTTGAAGGACTCACAAGTCACCTCACGTTCTGTCAGAGAGTACACACCAGCTCCTAAGAGAAGATATATCAAACAGCCTTATACTTCACAGAGACAATTGTGCCATCCTTCTGTCACCAAAGGTTGTTGGGACCACCCAGGAAACATCAGTGCTTCCACAGGAGGAAACCACCCACTGTTTCCTCTCACACCAACCAAGCCTCAGAGTCCTAGAAATACTCGATTTGATGGGATGGTCGAGACATGTCTCGTGTGTGACTCCTGACGTTTCAGTCCTTCCCTTCAGAAACCATTTAGCTCACTCCAGGCACCCTTGGTCTCTTATCACTACCAACCAAAGGGCCATGGAGACACTAACACATGGGTACTCCACCAGATTTCGATGGTGACTACACCCAACTCCCCTTCCCCATCCCTTTACGTGGACCCTTCTTAAGAGAATCGTTTACATCAAGAGATCCTCATGCTCCTCTCTCTGAGTGATAAACTACACAATGCAGGGGGAAAGGCTTTTACAGCAACTATTTCCTTATTCCAAAGAAAAAGGGATCCATCTTTGATCCTTGAATCCTCAACACATTCACAAGTTGAAGTTCAGGGTGGTCACCCTCACATCAGCGATCCTGACCCTGGACTCAGGAGACTGGTTTGCTTCTCTTGACCTTTGGGATGTATCCTTTGACATCTCCATCATTGTGCCTCACAAGAAGTATTTAAGGTTATAGTGCGCCAGGACCACTATCAGTATCGAGTGTTGTCCTTTGCACTCTCCATGATACCAAGTGTATTTACTAAGTTGCTATCAGTTGTGGCAACTTTTCTGAGAAGATGCAACATCAACATGTATCCTTACCTGGGGAATCTCAGCAGGCCTCTGAAGCCTTCTGCACCATAGTCTTTCAGATTTTAGGCCTAAAAGTGAACAAACAGAAATCAACATTAACTCATTGTCAGAGGATTGAATTCATTGGTCCAATCCTAGACTCCTCCACATCCAGGACCTACCTACCTCAGGACAGATTCAAGGAACCTGTCTGCCCTAATTCTCCAATGGGAGGGATACCCATGTACCAATGTAAGGTTGTATCTCCACACTTCTCGGACACATGGCCTTTTACATTTTTGTTACACTGCATGCCAGACTTCACTTCCACTGCTTGCTTGTTTGGTTCAAGCTGGTTTACACATCCTCCAAACATCACCTGAATATGCCTTGTGTTATCCCATCCTTGGTTCTATCTTCATTGAAATGGTGTGAAAAAAACCCAATGAATTCCTGCAGAGGTGTCCCTTTCTGGGTGTCCCTGTCATCCAATACCATGAACACTGACATATCCTTGTTAGGATGGGATACCCACTTGGACAAATTAAAGATACAGGGTATATGGTCCCCACGAGAGAAGAGAATGCACGTCAGTTTCCTATAGCTCAAAGCTGTAGGGAAGGCCTGCCCTAATAGAAGGGCAGTCACTGCAAATCATGTTTGACAACATGACCACCAAGTTTTTATCAACAAAGAGGGTGGAGCCAGATCTCTCCCATTTTGCTAGGAAGCTGTCAGACTCTGGAATTGGTGCATGATACATTGGCTATCCCTGGTGGCAGTACACTTACCTAGACAGCGGAACACTTTTGTGGACAACCCCAGCAGACGCTTCCTCACAAATTATAAGCGGGAGATTAAAGACAAGATACTGGAAGACATTTCATGGACTGGGACAATCTGATGATGGACCTCTTCATTACTCACTATAACAAGAAGATTTTGCTCGAGAGGTAGAATGAGCCCAGGATCCATAGTCGACATGTTCCTGATAACATGATCAGGAGACCTGTTGTATGCTTAGGCCCTAACTCTTCTGATTTTCAGAGTGCTCTTCAAACTCAAATAGGTCTCAGCTAAGCTAATCCTCATAGTTCCAATGTGGTCCAGACAATTTTGATTCAGAGATCTGCTGAACCTATCAGTATCCCAACCCAAAACGTTATCTACTTCCAGATCTCCTAGTTCAAGTAAGTAGTTGAGTACTTGAGGGGTCAAGGAATGTTGTGGTACCACTGATTTTTGATGACACCAGTGGGAAAACCTTGTCCATTTTTCCAGGTAGGTTTGCCTTGTTCATTCTTTTCTGGTGCTTATTAGAATTTCTGTAACTGGAGAGGAGCAGGCCTGCTCTGTCAACAACACCCATTCAGATGGCATGCTGTAAGACAGAGGTGGGCAAACTATGGCCCGCGGGCCCCTCCTGCCCAGGTCTTCAGCTCCCAGCCAGGGAGGCTAGCTCCCGGGCCCTCCCCTGCTGTTCCGCCTCCCCTGTAGTTATGGTGCTGCGCGGGTAGCGTGGCTTGCGCCCACCTCCCAGGCTTTCCAATAAGCCAGTCCTGCCGCTCTGAGTGGCATGGTAAGGGGGCGGAGGGCGGGGGGAAGGGGAGAGTCGATAAGGGGCAGGAGGTCCTGGGGGGCAGTCAGGGGATGGGGAGCAGGGGGCAGTTGGATAGGCATGGGAGTCCCGGGAGGCCTGTCAGGGGGCGGGGGTGTGGATAGGGGTCGGGGCAGTCAGGGGACAGGGAGCAGGGGGCGGTTGGATAGGAGGTAGGGTCCCAGGGAGGTGGTTAGGAGCGGGGGTGTGGGTAAGGGGTCAGGGCAGTCAGGGAGCACAGGGGGCGGTTGGATAAGAGCCAGAGGATCCCGGGGGCAGTCAGAGGACAGGGAGCAGGGGGGGTTGGATAGGCGTGGGAGTCCCATGGGGCCTGTCAGGGGGCGGGGGTGTGGATAGGGGTTGGGACAGTCAGGGTAAAGGGAGCAGGGGGGTTGGAAAGGGGATGAAGTCCCAGGGGTGCGGTTAGGGGTGGTGGTCAGGGGACAAGGAGCGCATGGGGTGTGGGATAGGTCGGGGGTTCTGAGGGAGGCAGTCGGGGTGGGAAGTAGGAGGGGGCAGATAGGGGGCAGGGGCCAGACTGTTTGGGGAGGCACAGCCTTCCCTACCGGACCCTCCATACAGTTTCACAATCCCGATGTGGCCCTCGGGCCAAAAAGTTTGCCCACCCCTGCTGTAAGATGTAGGGACGCTAGGCTGAGGTGCGGGTGCAGGAACTGAAAGATGATGCAGACAAAAAATAAATTGTATGGGTTACATAAACTAGGCGGGTAGCCTAGGGAAATTTGGAAAGGGGGAACAGAAAGAAAACCTTCCTAGAAATCACTGAAAGAAAAGTGGATGTAAAACATCTCAAAATTGTAATGAAGGAATTTTATTTATTTCAAGTGTGTCTTATTTCTGTTTTCATGTAGTACTATGGTGAGGCCACCTACTTGAAACGAAGTTCTGAATTGTGCATTTATATCTAGTGGGTTAGTTGATCACATGATTTAAAAAATCAATTATGATCTGTAATGTACATAGTTTAAGACTGTTTTAATTTAAAAATTAAATGTAAATTGGCTAGATCCTTGGCAAGGTACAGAGATGCTGAGCACACCTTGCAGGATAGAGGACAAAGGTGGCTTTACGATGGCTGGTTCAGTTCCAGGCATAATTTAGAACAGCCTCAAAGGTGATCTAAGTTATACCTTGGAGACCATTCTTGCAGCCCAAAATAGGAACATCCTTGTTCCACTCCTCTTCTTCTGGGATCTTCCCTTATACCAGGGCAAGGAAGAGGATGAACCTCTATACTGGCTCTTTGCCATCTGGAGATTCCCTTTAGGTAGGCTCACCTAGTTATCTATTGCTTTGCACTGTTGGAGTGGACCTGAGTATCAGGCCCAATTAATTTAAATTTTATAATTCCACGAATATAGTTCAGAGAGTGCAGAAATACTTATTAATGCTCTCTCCAAATGCCTCACTTTGTGCCTACCTGTGCACTTGAGGGTATAATAATCAGCACTGTTACACAGGTTATTGTTTCTCATTGCTTGATTAGCCTTCTTCAGAATACTTGTTCTGTTGTATTTTAATTTTATGATAATGATAGAAATTGAGACTTGTATTAAATATACTGTGAAACTTTTTAGCTGTATTCAAAATTCTACTTAAACTTTTAACAATATATGGTGAAGCAATGAATGAAGATAATATTCTATTGTAGTAAGTAATCTCAGATCACAACATGTAGGTGTATTTTTGACAATATTTAAGAACGTCATGATCTTCATTTACCAAACTTAAAGTGCCATCAAGAGCTGGATGGACGCAGCATATTTTTTCTTTGAATATTTGCTCAAATTTTTTAATAAAAATTTGACTGTGTTCATACAGTGTGTATATATATGTATATTGGCTTTACATGTTTGTCATTCTAGTAAATGAGTTTACTATAGGAATGTTATCTACATTTCCAATTTTAAATGTATTTTGCAGAATATTTGCAGAAAATTAACATATTTGCACTAAAAATTCACTTCTTAGCTGTGTTCATCCCTTCTAAGCACAGAAACATACATTGGTTCCCAACATTATGTAAATTATCAAAATAGTCCATATTTTGAATATTTGTGACAGACTGCTTAGGGACAAAGCACAAACCAAAAACTATGTGCAGAAGTAATTCAGAGATTAATAAATTAATCTGATAAAAATCACTGTTACCTCACAGACAATCACAAAGAGGAACATGTGAAGTTAGGCAAATTATTATTTTTGAATTATCTACCCATCTAGCGTTATGGAAGAAGGAAGAATGTGGTGTGACAACTACTCAGCCAGAAGGCCTACCCTATTTTTTTTGTCAGATGAATTGATATATTTCAACTAGGTTATAACAAAGAGAGTCATTTTAAAGGATTTTCAAGAAAATCTGCCAGTCAGTTACTGAATAAGTGTCTAGTTTAAGGTACCTATTTCCAAAAGATTGATTGTTTCTCTTGTATCTTATTTATATTATAAATTATTATACAATTAACTGTGCTTTTGGAAGAAAAAAGGAGATGTAAGCCTGAATATTAATGTTATTTAGATGTCAATTCAGGGATACAAAATTTTCTAGTCAGGGGTAAGAGGCAAACTTGACAACAGTTAGGCCTCTGGTGTGCTGAGACCACTGCTTACCTTGCTGAACAATATAGTCTCATTGTTCCTTTTTACTCTCCCATCTGTTTGTATCCATCTATTATTTCTTGTCTTATACATAGATTGTAAACACTTTGGGGCAGGTACTGTGTTTTTGTTCTTTGTTCAGCACCTGTCACAGTGGGGTCCTGGTTTATGTCTGGGGCTCCTAGGCTCTACATTCGTACAAATAAATAATGACACTATGTAGGGGGAAAATTACTGGTAGATCAGGTGGTTGACACTTGTTACCTGACCTGCTGGCCACTTAACTTTTTCTGAGGCCTTCTTTTAGGGGTGTGGGTCAATGGCAAACAGTGATTTTAACTACAAGCTTCTATTGCTTAAAGTGTAGTTGATAGCTAATAAGACCTGATTTAATCATGAAGGACGATGCCAGATCTTGCATGTATTTCTTAAGCCTGTCTGAGTGATCCTTTATTGACTCAACTGTGTCTGGTTGGATATTTGATCCTTTGAGAGTCTAGAAAGTACCAGAGAGAAGGTATGACTGGTCTTTTTCTATCTAATCTCAGGTGAAGGTGATCCTTAAAGATGAATTCACTTAAGTGTGTCTACCTTGTGCGTCCTTGGATAAAGTGAATATGGGACCTTTTGGTACAGACTAGGCTGCTAGTTGTTAGAACTGCTATCTGAGTGAACTGAGCTCTTGTCAGACCTGATATTGGAGTTGGCTTCACTTGGGATCTGATGTCTTCTGTGGCAACCATGGGCCTATTGCAAATAGTTTCTAGCCCTATTAATTTGGCCATGCTATCTTGGATTTGGTATTTTGAATGAGAATTACAATAAAGGGACTTAAAAAAACCCAAACCAAACCCTAAATAATCAAAAGCTTTGTCAAAGTAGATTATCAACTCCTCCTGGCTCAAATCAGTACCTTTTTTATTTCCAGTGCTTTGAGAATCATAGCATACCTATTTTTGTTGTCTACTCTAAAATTGCTGAACCCCTGAGGTTCCAGAATGTTCTGAGGAGTTTTACTGCTAAGCTACTGGGACAGTCTGAAGATGGAAAATCTGTAACTCTCTCTTGTACACAGCCATTCATACGGGGCATCCAGACATCTACTTCTCTTTGACCATTCTTCCAGGTGTCAGAGGAGAAGGCTACATAGTTTTTATGGAGTATATATTTGTTAAATTTGCAAAGTGTCTAGTTACTAGCTTTTATAAAGCAAAATAAATAAAATCACATTATTTTATATTACTTTGAGTATTTAAAAAAAATTTAAGATGAATGATTCTTGGTTTCCATTTCTGTGAAACAAGAAGATCACGACTAAGACATAATACTTACGTGTATCTCACTTTTACATTTTAACATTATTTGAGAAAATTTCAGTTTTAACATGCATTTGGTGAACACTGCAGTAAACCTTTGATAAACAATTCTGTTTAGAAACTATTCTAATACTGTATACATTGTATTTTATTTTTCTTCCCTTGTTTTATAGTATTAGGTACATTGTATGAAAACAGTCTCAGTTCCTTAGCTCATACATTCTTTGTTTGTTCTGTATCTGATGGAGACAGGGCTGGCGCTACCATTAGGCGACCCTAGGCAGTTGCCTAGGGCGCCAGCATTTGGGGGGGCGGCATCTCAGGTCCCTCGGCGGCCTCTGGGTCCTCGGTGGCATTCGGCGGCAGCTTCTTCGGCCACCGGGGACCTCAGAGGCACTTCGGTGGCAGCTTCTTCGGCCGCCGGGGTCCTCGGCGGCATTTTGGCGGCAGCGTCTCCCACCGCCTAGGGTGGCAAAAAAGCTGGTGCCACTCCTGGATGGAGATCAATATGAAAATTGAAAGGTGGATAAGGAACTGGTTAAAGGGGAGACTACAATAGGTCATACTGAAAGGTGAACTGTCAGGCTGGAGGGAGGTTACTAGTGGACTTCCTCAGGGATCTGTTTTGGGACCAATCTTATTTAATCTTTTTATTACTGACCTCGGCACCAAAAGTGGGAGTGTGCTAATAAAGTTTGTGGATTACACAAACTGGGAGGTATTGCCAATACAGAGAAGGACCGGGATATCATACAGGAAGATCTGAATGACCTTGTAAACTGGAGTAATAGTAATGGGATGAAATTTAATAGTGAAAAGTGTAAGATTATGCATTTAGGGATTAATAACAAGAATTTTAGTTATAAACTGGGGACGCATCAGTTGGAAGTAACAGAGGAGAAGAAGGACCTTGGAGTACTGGTTGATCACAGGATGACTGAGCCGTCAATGTGATATGGCCGTGAAAAAAGCTATTGCGGTCTTGGGATGCATCAGGTGAGGTATTTCCAGTAGAGATAAAGAGGTGTTAGTACCGTTATACAAGACACTGGTGAGACCTCATCTGGAGTACTGTGTGCAATTCTGGTCTCCCATGTTTAAGAAGGATGAATTCAAACTGGAACAGGTACAGAGAAAGGCTACTAGGATGATCCAAGGAAGGGAAAACCTGTCTTATGAAAGGAGACTCAAAGAGCTTGGCTTGTTTAGCCTAACCAAAAGAAGGCTGGATAAATACCAGGGAGGGAGAGGAATTATTTAAGATCAGTACCAATGTGGACACAAGAACAAATGGATATAAACTGGCCATCAGGAAGTTTAGACTTGAAATTAGATGAAGGTTTCTAACCATCAGAGGAGTGAAGTTCTGGAACAGCCTTCCAAGGGGAGCAGTGGGGGCAAAAGACATATGTGGCTTCAAGACTAAGCTTGATACGTTTATGCAGGGGATAGCCTAATTTTGACAATTAATTGATCTTTGACTGTTAGCGATAAATATGCCCAATGGCCTGTGTAAATAAGTAATTTAATTTTCATATCCAACACTGTATTAATGTTTAATATTTCAAATTTTTTTTAGCTACCTTTTGGTAATATACAAGTTAAATCTATTATTATGTGTTTCTTTTGTGTTTAACCTATGTTTTGGAATTATTTCTTCTCTTTTAGCACTGCATGAAAACGTTATATAGTTTTACTGCAGCTTTTCTTGTCCAGTACATGGTTTCCAAACAGTGAAGGTTTCCATATTGTTAGGACTGCTATTCATTACTCCTTGTTAGTATTTTTACTAGTATTTATGGGGAGAAAAGAGGGTGCCCGTGTACATCAAGCCACATGAGCTGTCTTACATAGAATAGCAAACTAGCCTGTAGATGAAAACTAACGGATTTTGAAGATTAGTTGTGTTTAAAGAATCTGCCAACATCTCTAAAGTAGAAAAGGGGTATATCTAGTGAATGGAATGAATAGTCATAATCTGCAGTTTAACTCTGCTATAAGTTTGTTTTTTGGGTGTGTGTGTGTGTGGTTATTTTATTATTTTGTACTAGTTCATAAGAGGCTTATACAGCTACAGAACTTCAGATTCATGCTACGCTTTTTCTTTGTGTTTTATAAAGTGTATCATTTAATGACTAGTTTTTTTCACTAAATACTTTCAGTTTAAGAAATGTCTACAGAGTAAAATTTTAATTATGAAGTGCTGAAAGGGGGACAGAAGAAGAATATCTAATTGAATAAATGTATAGTTTTATGTACCAAAATTATACTGCAAATGTATAGGTTTGCTTTTATAAAAATACCAGATAGTTGTTTTATGGTTTGTGAAAGACTGTAATATGTTGTGGTTGCGTAATGTCATACTTCACTTGTTTGGTGAGTATCCAGCTAAGGACTAGACATTTTCTCAGTTCAGAGGTAAGTCAGGCAATTAACAGAAAGAAAAAACTTACAGTAATATCTGTGTTCAGGTGTCTAAATGATATGTCTCAACAGCTAAAAATAAAATTTGGGAGGAGGAGGTGGAGGGAAAAGTACAGGATGATGCTGTTGCATACTTTTTTCCTCTGGTAACAGAAGGTTAAATGGGTAGCAAGCAGAATGCCTTAAACAAGATTGGTATATTGATTAAAACGCTGATTTAACAGCTCGCCTTCCCCCCTTGGAAACCTGGAAAAGATAAGCCAGCTGCTGTCTAAGAGTGCTGAGTGTCCACTGAGAGTACACTATCTATCATCACAATATGGTGATGAGAGGTGTTTTATGTTTGTGTTAATTTCCCCCACTAAATCAGTAATTATTACAATCCTGTCCCTGCTGTTTACCCTGCAGCTGTTTTTCCATTTGTCGAGAGAGCGGGTGTTCTCTGAGGACCGCACACGCTTCTATGGTGCAGAAATTGTCTCTGCTTTGGACTATCTGCATTCCGGAAAGATTGTGTACCGTGATCTCAAGGTAAAAAAACAACAACACAAGTAATCAAATTTTTGTTTTTGCAAAGACTATTGGGACAAACTCAAAGTAATTATAAAGTTACACAGTTTTGAGAAAAGCAGAGTGTGTGTGTGTGTGTGAGAGAAGGTTGTGTTTAGTTAAAATGCTACACATTAGACCAAAAGGACTAGAAACATATTAAAGAAAAAAAGAAAGCTAAAATTCTAATGCACCATTCTTCTGTAGTTGTGGAATCACAGAATACATGGGGTGCTGATTACTATCTCCTTGGAGAATGGTAGAGAGTCATTATTTGACGTGAATTCATGTAGTTCACAAGCGTTGAATCAGCATTTTCAGAACAAATTTTCTACTGAAAACATTTAAGGTTTCCTATTCAGAAAAGTAGTTTAGAACAATGTTTTGCTTGTTTGCAGTATGTATATGTTGAATTATTTTTAATGTCCAAACAAATTCTATGCACACAGAAGAAGCTTTTGGAGAACCAGTGTTAGTCATTACTCTGAGGGTATTTCCCAGTAAGGATTGTACCAGTTTGCATTCTGGTTCCTTAAATATTTGAAAATCGAATGCAAGTAAAATGTAGCAATTGAAGGTCATTTCCATGAGCCTGAGCTGCAGGTAATGCACAGATAGAAGAAATCTATAGAATTTTGCCAACAAACAATTATCTGATGATTGCAATAGCTCCTCTGGAAATTATGTGAGTCTTGGAAATTTTTAGAAAGCGTTTTTTGCTTTCATTCTGTGGGAAAGAAGTATATTGAGCAAACTCTTATGGTGTCTATTGGTGGAGCCTGCAGTCACTCTCTTGATAACACGGTAGTAAACTACAGTGCAATTTGTTACCTTGCAGATATATCTTAGTTAAGTTTTTTTCATTGACGTGTAGAATATTAGCCTGTTAAGAAATATTTAAGGACTAATTGTGAGTGTTCTTTCTAATATGCAGTTAGAAAATCTAATGTTGGATAAAGATGGTCACATAAAAATTACAGATTTTGGACTTTGCAAAGAAGGAATCACAGATGCAGCTACTATGAAAACATTCTGTGGTACCCCAGAATACCTAGCTCCTGAGGTATGATTTGGAATACTTTTTTTCTGTACAATATAAACAGTTTTATCTTTCATTTCATTGCAGTATATATTATTTGGGTGATCAAAACTGTTTTTAAGAATGGACAGTATGTTGGATTATTGTTACTATTACTGTATTATTTCTGTTGGGAAACATCTACCAATAATTATGGTATCACAGAAGAAGGATTGACTTAAATTGAAAAATGTGTGGTAGGATCCTACTGTGTGAAAATTGTGTAGTAGGATTAAAAAATACAGACCTTTTTATGTTTCTGAGGAAAGAACAAAAGAAATTTTTTTTCTTTCATTCCACATTCTGGCATGGCTAAAACAGAGCTATGATTCTTTCCAGGGGTACCCCGGATTGTGAGGCACCTCGCAACCATGTGCCCTTAGTGTGAGGAAGTCTTGTCTGTGCTTGCTGTGGATCAGCTCCTTAACTCCACTAGCCTCTGGCAGCACAAGCCCTACCTTCCAGGTTTCTTCAGGCCCTGCTCACATGGTACTGGTTAATGATAGGCACACACCAACCCCCAAGTCCTCTGAGCATCCCTCTTGAGAGCCCTGCCCCTGTCCCACTGAACACATACAGAACTTTCAGATTTGCTACTCCCAAAGGAATAGTACATACCAGTTTATTAGTTTTAACTCAGGATCACCACTCCACTTAATGCACAGTACTTAGATACACTTATTCTTGTTTTCACTAAAAATATATTATGAAAGACCAGAGATTCAAATGATAGAGAGAATATTAGAAACAAATTGTTACATACAAAACAAAATTATAATACTCTTTCTAAAGCTTAAACATAACTCCATTCCTGGTCTCATACAAGATAGCTTACTCTAAGTCCTTTTCCCAGCATTTTCAACCAAGATGGCTGAGATCTCCCTTTTATAAGATCTAATACTGCTGGCAGCCTGTCTTTACAGACTGCAGGATACCAAAACATCTCTCTGCACTCCCAGATATAGCAGACCAGAACTTTGATCTTCGCCTGAAAACAGGACTGTCCTCCCTGTCTGCTGTTTACCTCTTCCTTTTAATTTCCTTATGAAGTCTCAACAAGCAAGCTCTTCATTAGTATTTGACTCAGTATGCTGATAGACTTCTATTGGAAGACACACAATATATAGTGGTCTAGACCAGGGAGATAAGTGTCTCTCATCTCCTGTCTGTAGAATTTTGTCTCAAAGCATGCTGCCTTTGAGTGACCTGTCTTTTTAACTACAAGGCCTACAGAATATAATTTTCAGCAAGTGTATATAACGCCTCACATATTGTGTTTACATACCTCTCACAGTGATTATGATGCAGTGTGCCACAGGCTTTCTTTAGAGACCTTGCTTGACATTTGTGGTGAACCCAGGACACCCTGTATCCTTATGTAAACCTGTGCCCTCTGCAAGTTGGTATCAAGAGGTCTTTGGGTCATAAAAATGTTATCAGTTTTCCACAGACCATCAGTTGTTTACAAAAGGCAATAAGGTGTAAAACACATACTTCAAGAATTTACCTCTGTGAGATAGCATACTGCATAGCATAGACCCTGCAACTTTGAAAAGCAGGTAGGCTCTTTGATGGTTTCACTTGTTAAAGACCAAAGAGCTGACAAGACCTTTCATTCTGCGTTCTCTGATAGGATGTCCAGGAGACTGGACCATTTAGGCAGGAAATTGTACTTTTTAACTGTTTTGGCTATTTGCATAACTAATTATTAAGCTGTGGTGGCTGAATAGGATTACATCTATGGGATAAGATGCTGTCTGTGATTGATATGCTGCCAGTGACTAACGAACAAATATTCAAGGCTCTAGGTTAGAAAGGTCTGTACTTAACAAAACATTCCCCTGAGGCTAAGTTGGCAGTCTTAAATATGACAATCTGTTGCATTTGCAATTACAATTAAAGGTATATAGTCCTGGCAGCTAAATTCTGGCTTCACCCAGGAGATGCAGGGTGAAGTACCAGACTTTCCTTTTGTGGACCCTAATCTTTTTAGACAAAAGGCCATGATCAATACCATGTTGTAACTTCATTGGTGCTTATGAAGTCTCTCCATAGTTGCACATCATCACAGGTTGGTTTTCAAGTTTATCTTAACAAGAAGATAGACAGTAGAACTGTGAACTCTGCATGAGAGTGCCCAGAATTGGATGACCACTTGCCCTAAATCACAGTGAGGGTCCTTGTATGTAAAAATTAGCAAAACCACTTCAGAACAGTTCTATCCACTCCTGGTAGGAACCACAGAAAGCTCAATACCACCGCATGCCCAGCAGTGTTGAAGGTACCAGTCATCTTAAAAAAATCAGCATGAGGTACATTGTCGTCATCCCTAGATAGGAAGAAATCCATGATCAAAGCCCCCACTGGTGTCTATCTCATAACCTGTTTTAAAATGAGACTGAGTGAGATCAAGGAAATCTGAAGACTGCAGATAGCATACCTGTTTTACCACTCAAAAAGAAGGAGACTGTGTAACTGGCAAAGTTTTGTGTCGTTATTTGTTGAATAGAGGCCTTACCAGTGTCTCTTTGAGGACACCAGACATCAGACGTTCAGCCAGAGAATCTGACAGATTTTTTTAAATTTTTTATTTTAACGACCAACAGGCATATTATCTCCCTGTTAGCCTTTACCAGCCAAGAGGGACATGGCCCCGTGCACAGGTAGTGACTCAGTGTTTTCAACACTTCCAGAACTTTGAGCGTCAATGGTCAACATTCAATGAAAGAAAATGTTTTTTTTGTTCCTTCAAGACATTGCTCTATACCCAGGGATGCAGACATTGCTCTCCAAATCAGAGTAATTTTATCAACAAGTGAACAACAAATTCCTCACAGAAAGAAAAACTCTGCCCTGTTTTCAAATGAAGGCAGCTTGGATTGATCAGGGTATTGATCATCCAGAACAGTTATTCAGTGTGCAAATGCAGTATGGTGGACAGAATGAAACTTTTCTTCCTTTTCTGTACAGCCATGTTATACATTTTTTAAAAAAAATATTGATTTTGCAAACAGTTGGACTTGAATCTGAACATCTGCTAGTGGTACTCTAGTAATCTTTCCTCTTGTTTCATCTATTGCAAGTTATCTGTAAATCACACTGATAATTTAGGACAAAGTTGGAGAATCAGTTATGGGGAGTTGTCATTTGCATAGTAATGGAAACCCATACAAATGGAATCCTACTGAGATTGCACTCTTTCTTGTATGTAGTTAGTTGTTAGTTTCCTGTGTTTATGTAAGTCTTTCACAAAGAGAGAGGGGGAAAAAAGCATTTTAGAAAATAAGGCCTTGGCTACACTTGCAGATGTACAGCGCTGTTAGTTAAACCCGTGTTCGTACAGCTGAGTAGGGAATGCGCTGCAGCCTGTCCACACTGGCAGCCGCCAGCGCAGTAACTACCACTGACGTGGCTACATTTGCGGCACTTGCAGCGGTTTTGGGAGAGGTGCATTATGGGCGGGTATCCCACAGAACACCTCTTCCAATTCTGGCGCCGTGGGTTGTGGGAAGGGGGCGTGGGGTATGGTGCATTCTGGGTCCTGTCCCAACGCCCCGTGATGCATCGCTTCGCATCCCAGCAATCCCTGTGTTTCCGGCCACAATTTGCGCCATCTTTCAACGGTTTCTTTGTAGCGTGATCTGTGCTCCGTTTCTGTCAGCGGGAAAATGGATCCCGGCCTGGTGAGCAAAATACTGACGAGTCTCGCCAGCACGTCACGTTTGGCAGTCGAGCTATTCCTTAAGATCCACAGTGACAGCGAGGAGTCCGGCGATGACGATGACGATGAAATTGTCACGCAAAACGCGTACGACACTAACTTGCTTGTGGCATTCACGGACATGCTACGCACCGTGGAACGCCGCTTTTGGGCTCGGGAAACCAGCACACAGTGGTGGGATCACATTGTCATGCAAGTCTGGGATGACGAGCAGTGGGTGCAGAACTTTCGAATGAGAAAAGCTACTTTCATGGGACTGTGTGAGGAGCTCGCCCCCGCCCTGCGGCGCAAGGACACGAGATTGAGAGCTGCCCTGACGGTGGAGAAGCGGGTGGCTATTGCAATCTGGAAGCTCGCAACTCCGGACTGCTATCGATCAGTAGCGAACCAGTTTTGAGTGGGAAAGTCGACCGTTGGGATCGTGCTGATGCAAGTTTGCAAGGCCATTAATCGCATCCTGCTCAGAAGAACCGTGACTCCGGGTAACGTGCAGGACATTGTGGCTGGCTTTGAACAAATGGGTTTCCCTAACTGTGGCGGGGCGATAGATGGGACGCATATTCCTATTCTGGCACCATCCCACCTAGCATCCGAGTACATTAATCGGAAGGGGTATTTCTCCATGGTTCTCCAGGCGCTTGTGGATCACCGTGGGCGTTTCATTGACATCAACGCAGGCTGGCCCGGAAAGGTGCATGATGCACGCATCTTTCGGAACACTGCCCTGTTCCGGAAGATGCAGTCCGGGACTTTTTTCCCAGACCGGAAGATCACGGTAGGGGAAATTGAAATGCCCACTGTGATCCTTGGAGACCCCGCGTACCCTTTAATGCCGTGGCTCATGAAACCCTACACAGGGAGCCTTGACACCAGCAAGGAACGGTTCAACTACAGGCTGAGCCGGTGCCGAATGACTGTGGAGTGTGCTTTTGGCCGTTTGAAGGGCCGCTGGCGATCTCTATATGGGAAGCTGGACTTGGCCGAACACAGCATCCCTGCGGTTATATCCGCTTGCTGTACCCTCCATAATATTTGTGAAGGGAAGGGTGAAATGTTCACTCAGGCGTGGACCTCAGAGGTTCAACACCTGGAGGCTGAATTTGCACAGCCAGAGAGCAGGGCTATTAGAGGGGCCCAGCGTCGGGCTGCAAGGATTAGGGATGCCTTGAGGGAGAAATTTGAGGCTGACAACCACCACTAATGTGTGCTGCCCTGCACGACCCTTAAGTAAAGTGGTTCCAATGTTATCAGTTATCTGTCTTTGCTAAGCTGATTTGTGTTTGCTCAGCTCACTTGTGTTGCCTGTTTCTTTCCTGGGTTAAGGTATCTTTTTTCCTTTTGCAATAATAAAGATTGTTTGCACATCTAAAGAATCCGTTTATTACAGAGAAAACACATGTATTAAAAAGAAACACAACTGCTTGTGAGACAGAAAGGGCAAGGGGGTGGTGGGTGGTGTGGGGAAGGGTTCGATCACAGGGTATGGTATGTCCTGCTTTCATACTCGGGCTTCCTGTCTGGAGTGCTGTGCAGTGACTGCTGGACCTCAGGATGTCTATAATTCGGGATGGGAGTAGAGTGCAGTGGGTAAGGTTCGTAGTTTCCAGGGCTGTCTGGTGAAGCTACAGGTGTTGGGGGCATCTGCTGTGGGCGATAAGAACCAGTATGTTGGGTGAAGTGGGCAGGTGGTGACATGGGGGCACAAGTGTTTTGGGACACTGGCTGCGGGGGGGGGGGGGGGGGCGGGTGCGGTACTGCTCCGCCTGCATGGCGACGAGCGCCTGGATAGAGTCCGCTTGGCGCGCCATGATGCTAATCAGCTCCTTTGTGCTTTCCTGCCAGAGCTGCATGCTTTGCCGCCGCTCCGCTGCGTTTTCCTGGCGGAGCCTGCTTTCACTCTCCCTCCACTCCCGAGCCTTTTGATTCTCTTTAAGAGACTGGTTCATAACTTCCTGCAGCATGTCTTCTTTCGTTCTTCTGGGCCTCTTCCTGAGCCTTTGTAGTCTCTCAGCCGGTGATAAGAGGGATGGCGGAGATCTCAAGGTTGCATCTGGAAGGCAAAATGCAACATTTAACAGAGGCATCATTGTTTTATGCCAGACAGAGCAATGATTCCCCCACACTTAAGGAGGGCACACACAGTCTCCAAAACAGCACAATTTTCCCGTCCCAGACAGAGCGCACAGAACCCATGGGAGCCCCAAAATGGTGAGTAAACACAGGGTAAAGGGGGACTGATTGTTTCGCGGATGTACTGTCCGACGGGTTTCTGTGCCTTGGGGAGAGCCAACAGCTGCAGGGTGAACCTACACTGAACACTATCCCCACATTTTCCACAGGAGTTCGTCCTGGAAGATATCTCGCTGCTGAGGGTGTCCGGGGAAGCAAGGGAGGGTCTTCTACTGCAATGCGGCTTCCGCCCTGGCCCATATGCAGCTTGCCTGTGTGCAGCAATGGTCCCCCCGCCCCTCGCGGCACAGTGGCGCGGACACGTTACCCTGACTGGGACAAGGACCACGGCGGATCTCCCAATGAACCTGCGCAAGCGCATTGCCCACGTCCTGGCTGAGACTTTCGAAGAGATTACACTGACCGATTTCTCCGATGTGATAGACCACATCAATGCGCTCTTCCGCATCTAGGCATGCATGCAGCCCAAACCCTCCTCGCCCAAGGACCACACACCGAAAAAACTCATTCCCGAAAATAAAAGCTGCTTACCGCGAACCTGTTCTTCTCTTTCTCTCTCAGTGCGTACCGGCTGCTGCGACTGGCTCTCTTCCTCCTGGCTCGAGAAGAGCTCCTGGCTGCATGCACCCAGGGAGTCAGGGGTGTCTCCCCCAGCCACAGCACCCTCGCTTCTGTTTTCTTCAACCTCCTCCTCCTCCTCCTCCCCCTCCTCCACCTCTCCCGTGTCCACGGTGGTGCTCGGAAGAGTAGTGGGGTCAACCCCAAGTATTGCATCCAGCTCTTGGTAGAATCGGCAGGTTGTGAGGGGAGCACCCGAGCGCTTGTTTGCCTCGCGGGCTTTGCGGTACGCACTCCGCAGCTCCTTTACTTTTATCCTGCACTGCATTGCGTCCCGGTCATGGCCCCTTTCAATCATGGCCCTTGATATCTGGCCGAAAGTATCGAAATTCCTCCGGCTGGATCGCAGCTGGGACTGGACAGCTTCCTCCCCTCAAACAGCGATGAGGTCCAGCAGCTCGCCATTGCTCCATACTGGGGCTCGTCTCGCACGTGGAGGCATGGTTACCTGGAAAGATGCGCTGAGAGCACTCCACGCCTGGCTGAGCAAACAGGAAGGGGATATTTAAAATTCCAAGGTAATTTAAAGGGTCGGAGTGCCGGTTGGTCACCTGAGGCCAGGGCAGTAGAGTGCTAATTGATGACCAGAGTGGCTAGAACAGGCGTTGTGGGATACTTCCGAATACTTCTGGAGGCCAATAACAGCGCATTGGGTGACCACAGTGTAGCCGCAGCGCACCAGCAGCAGCGCAACAAACGTTATTCTTCTCGGAGAGGTGGAGTACATGCAACGCTGTACCTGAGGAGATGCAGCGCTGCACGTGCCTTGCGAGTGTAGCCAGTTAGTGAGTTGCAGCGCTGCAGGCAGTTTTATTGCACTGTAACTCGTGAGTGTAGCCAAGGCCTAAGTAAGTGCAATTGGAAAATATATGTAAAATGACAGGAAAATTCAGATGCAGGTATAATATCTGAAACTGCTTTTAACTCGTATGACATTGGACTAGATTTCAGTGTGCCTTTTAAAAATTTTATAAGTGAAAAGTCATCCTGCCCCTGCACCTTGGGAACTTAGAACTTCATGTTAATGGCACTCTTGATCCACATTTCCTCTTAATTACCCCCCTCATCTGACTTACTGCCTTTGATCAATTTTTCTACTCAAGATACCAGTCATTCCCTTGACCATATCATGGACAAGAAATGCTCTCTCGCTGATCTGCCTTCTGCTGATTTCTGTCTGATCATTTTATCTCTTCTGTATTGCTCACTTGCCCCATCTCTGGCTCACATTCCTTCTGTTACCTCTAGTCCATTGACATTTCTTACTTGTCTCCCTGCCTCTCATTCCTTCTCTTTCTTCACTCTCTTCCATTCAATTCACAAATTCCATCCTTTTTCCCCAGCTCCTTTGTCCCCTTTGTCTGTCAGACTGATTCATCCCACCCACCCCCAACTTCTGATTGCTTTGCTGCATGTGCAGACTTTCTCCACTATGAGTTGATCATCCCTTAATTCAGTTTAGCAGTCTTCCTTGTAAATCAGATCTGCTTCTACACCCTTATTGAATTTCACTATAAGTGTTGGCAACCCCAGTATCCTCCTTCTCCCACAGATTAGGAATTTTGGTGTCAATGATCATTACATTTTGTTGGTTTCATCACTACAGTATTTTTAAACCCACCTATTCCTCACTGACAGCACAAAACCCTTATACAAGCCTTGATTATCTCATGGTTTAACTACAGCAACCTTCTTCCCACTGACCACAATGATAGACATCAATCATCTATTCAAAACTCTGCTGTGAAAATCCTCTGCTTCACTCACCACTGTCCAAGTTCAACCCAGTTCAGAATCCTCTCATTGTCTCTCTTGCTTTCCTCTGAAATTCAGGCCCCTAATTTCACTTTTGAGCGCATCTAAAACTTAATTTTTTCTTTCTTCTGGTCTTGTTTTTTTTTGCTCCATGGTGCCCTCTTTGTTCAGTCCAAGCTCCTTGTTTGACTGACCTCTTTGTGCCTCCTTTCATATTTCCTTCTACACCCAGAATTTATTTCATGCTGTCATTCCTTAATCCTATCCTCCATTAAGACTTTTTATCAAAAGTCACTTGTTATAAGTTTTTTAAATCAACCATAGGTTTATATATATTTCATAATGAAATCCCATGTAACCCAGAAGAAATCAGCAGTATACACCGAAGTGAATGCCTGGTCTCATTGGCTGCACACCCACATGTACACCCCAACTTATTTCTGCTTTTGTGATCAACTCCTGTTCTTTTTAACTTACCTTACATTGAGTCATTCCCTCAATGATCTTGCAATCTTGATTTGTTTTGTGAAATGCTGTGCAAATTTTTGGCACTGTATAAGTAATAAAGTAAATAATGTTCAGCCCTGGAACTATTGGAAGATAAATGAATTTGAGGAAGAGGGGACAAATTTGGGGAAAATAGTTTTTTAATTTAAGGTTTACATTTATTAGTTAACAACGAGCCTTCAGAATAGGAATGGTGCTGTTAGGAAAAATTATGTGCAAAGAACCTTAGGTTTATACTTTCAGTTGCATTGTGGTAAAAGTAAGAGCTGGAGGGACACCCTGGTAGACTATAGAAAAAATTCTTTTTGGCATACTGGCAGGAATTGCTGTTTGAAAACAGAAGATGAGTGACATATAAACATTGTTTTTCCTCAACATAACAAATATTTTAAAAATAAAGCAAATAGGATATTTGGTTGCATTTATGAGGGATAGAAAATATTTTGAATTATATCAGTGAATAATAATGTGCCCTTCTTTGCAGTACTTGGCCAAGTCTGGTTGCTTCACTGTAAGAAATACTCTAGACCTGGAAATGTTAACTGTAAAATTAGTTTAGTGGATTTTCAAAATCTGTAAAATGATTTTACCTGAAATATTTACTAAATTGGGTCCAATTTGGCTCTGCAGCATTGTCTGTGAGCATGCTCGTGCTGTTGTAGAGGGCAATAGGCAATATCTCTGACAGTGCATCCAGACTCCCACTTGTTATCATTGGGAAGCAATGATAAGTCCTGCTCCTGCAGTGTGCTTAGTTCTTATGTGAGATGCTCTCCACTTCTATTGATTTCCAAAAAAGAATGAAGGAATGCAGCATCTCAAAATTGTGGATGTTGCCATGAGTGTACCTGTGGGCTCACAGTGCTTTCACTTGACAGCCTGAGAGGTTTGTAGTGGGTGAGGCAGAGCATGAAAAGCCTACCTGAAACCCCGGCAAGGTGAAAAAGTCAACTAAAACATATGCAGATATAAATAGTTATATACAATGTATATCAGATATGTTAAAAGTCTAGAAATGGCAACAAAGACTGTTAGTGGTAGAGCTGTGTGAATACTGAAGAACATTTTTTGCTTGCAAAAAGTGTAATTTGCTTTGCCAGTGTTTCATCTCTTTTCTGTTCATTTTCCATTAATATTATATCAAGTGAATTTACAAGCAGGATGTATGCTTATCCTCGTTATCCTGATATGCCCTGGCTGATGGGTACAGGCAGAGATCTGGAAACCCATATCTTCTCCATCCCAACGTGGTGCACTCCTGGCAGCTTCCAAATGCTTTGTGCTTGGTGGAGGCATCTGCTACACTCTTAAAAAGTTGTGTTGTGTTTCCAAATACTTCTTCCATATTATTCAGCTCCATTGGCCGGTAAGAAAGAGAGGCAGAGCTCTGCCTCCTCTCTTCTGCCCCTCCTGGTTCCCCATGAGATTTCTTGCACCACTGTCAGTATTAGACTCCTGCTTTTTCTTGCTCACTGGGAATATAAGGAAGACCTAGATTGTGTCTACCCTGGGTTAAAAATAGACTCTTTCCAGCTTCCTACCGCATCCTTCTAACATCAAGGTTAAATTCAGTCAGGTCAAATGTGTAAACTCTTGGGACCATAGATCTGTATTTGGCCTGGCTGTCATGGAAGATAAATTTTTTAATGTGGTGCTATTTAGAGTCTCGGCTTTTGCTGTTGAGTTAGCAATACCTGATCAACTTTCCAACTGTAAAACAATTTGGAAATCTAATGTAGCTCACACTCAAGACCCAGCAAAATTAAAAGTGTTAAGTACGTTTTGGCAGTTCACTTTTATTATGCCCAGTCCTCAAATGTACCAGCAGACAATCATCTGAATGTTAGTTATTTTTCACAGGCTTATGCGATCACACAAAAAAGTACACGCTAAAAAGAAGCAGATGGTGACAGATGGGGAAGGTTGAATAAGGTGGTTTTGGAAACCTAGAGATATGCACTTCTGTAATAGTCTAAAAATAAAAATGTATTTGATCGCCATGTTAGAACTAACAAAATAGAATTGCAAAAAATACTTGATTGTAAGAAAACAAATGAATTTATCAATATTCAGTTTGTATTTAGAAAAGTATATGCAACATTTTTATCTTATCCAAGAATAATGTATTGTTTTTATTGGCCAAATATTTAAAAAAATGCAAATTTAATTTTATTCCTTTTACAGAGATCCATGTTTAAATTAATCTTTCATTTTCTCACTTCAGGCATTTTCTTATAGTGCCTTTCTTTAACGTACTGGCTAGAGATATTGGTGCTGTGTTAGAATGAAAAAAATATTTTATTTTGGGTATAACTAGAAAGATTGTATCCACTACATTGTAATACTAAATATGCATATGTGTATATATGTTTGTGTGGCACATATGTGTAAAATATGTAAACTGTAAATTGTTTGTCAAACCAACAAAATCCTTGAAACTCAAAGCTAAAGCTGTCACAAATCAGCATTAACTCCTGTATAGCATAACTGAACAAAATGGAATCAACAGCAATGACAATTTACACCAGCTGAGGATCTACTCCAATATGTTTCATGTCCTGTCATTTGTTTGGTAGGTCCATAACTTGTCATTTAAAATACAGTCTTTGATATTCATTTAATTTTAAAAACAAACACTTTGTTCTCTGGGTATCTATGCCCTTGCCCCAAAGAGGAAGCATCCCAAGAAGGGGTGCAAAGCAAGACCACCTCCTCAACCACTTTACCATCACCAATCCCACCACGCAACTGAGGGTCAAAAGGCACAGGTACGCAGTTCCTGCACCATCCACTGCCACACCTCATCTAACCCACAACCAAAGAATTTCATTTGATGGGACTGTCAAGACCCATGTCACTTTATTAGTGCCATATTATCTGGGGGATGGAGACTGATTCTCGACGTATGCTGACTAAATACTGTATATTCATCTGCAAATTAAAATTCTGCATGGTTCCATTGGTGTCAGTAATTCCCTCTCTGGAAGAGGGCATATGGTTTGTGTGTCTTGGTGTGAAAAATGCATACTTTCACGTAGATATTCACCTGGCGAACAGAAGGTTCTTCAGGCTCCTCCTTGGTCAAGACCATTGACAATTCAGTCCTTCCATTTGGGCTAGCTATGGAACCCCTGTATCTTTACAAAAGTCTTTTCAGTGCTGGCTGTTGAATGAGAAGTAATGGATTTACTGTCTTCCCATACCTCAACGACTGGCATTTGATGGGCAGATCATACAAGGCAGTCCAGTTTGCAGCCTGATTGCTGCTCCGTCTACTACCTTCACTGGGAATTTGTGTCAACCACAAAAAGTCCACTTTGATTCCCTTGAGGTCCATACATTTCATAGGAGTGACCCTGCACTTGACTATAGCAAGATCCTGTTTTCCTATCAAGAGATTCCATGCCACGGGTGAGCTCATAAAACAGGTGACCCTCAGAGTTCAGTCAGAACTTGCCTTTCCCTCCTTGACAGAATGACCTCATGCACACATTTGCAAGGATCCATCTCCATTGCTTGCAAAGCTGACTTCAGTCTGCCTGCTCACCAGAAAAAGTCAACATCAATGCCAAAGTAATAATTTTGTTCAAGGTTCTGGCCTCTCTCATCTGGCGGACAAAGCCAGAACAAATTTGCTCACACCTCACCCGAGGTGACTGTCATTACCAAGGCCTCCCTCTTAGGCTTGGGAACTCATATATGGATGATCATATTGCACAAGACTGCTGGACCCCTTGGGAGTCCAGGATATATTGCAGTTTACTGGAACTAAGAGCAGTTCGTCAGGCCTGCAGTGCTTTCCTCCCACTCATCCAATCCCAGCATATCCAAATAATGTAAAGGCAATATGACAACCTGTCTTCTATATAAACAAGCAAGGGGGAGGGGAACAAGATCCCTTCCTCTGTGCGTAGAGACAGCCAACCATTGGAACTGGTGTTTCAGACATCATATAACCCTTTCAGCAGCATAATTACTAGGCGTGCAGAACTCCCCAGAAGACATTTTTTCATGGACTACAAGTGGGAGAATCACCCTTTGGTCCTGAATAAGGCCTTTAATCAGTGGGGAATGCTGACCTCTTCTCCTCTCGGGCAAACAAAAAATGTCTTCTGTACGGCTCCAGAGCAGCTCTAGACAGGGGCTCAAAGTTAGATGCCCTTATGCTACCATGGAGGGATCATCTCAGGTATGCCTTCCCTTTCATCTCATTAATACTACAGATTCTGTAGAAAATCTATCAAAACAGGGCTTGAGTCATCCGTGTTGTGCCCAGCTAGCTGAGATGGTTCTGGTTCAAAGAACAGACTTTCAAACCATATGCCCGTCAACATCTGACCATTTCCGGACCTGCTAACACAACACAATACCACTATCAAGCATCTCAATCCAGGGCCACTGCAACTCAAGGCCTGGTGTTTTGATGGGCATCAGGTGTAGACTTCTTCTTTCACATGGCTTGGGTAGGTAGCAACGATTACAAATTTATATCTAGATTTGATAGCCAGCATGTTGCCACAGCAGTGAGCTGGTGAATATCCTTCAAGCCTCCGGCAAAAGAACGAAGGGAACAATCAGATATGATGTGCTCCATCGTTTGTGACTGGTGACCACAGTTGCATACAGGTGTTTGGCTAATTTTCCATTTAAAGCGAGTTTGTCCACATCTCCTATGAGATGTACTGATACAATTCAATCTGCACCAGTCTTACCAACATAAATCAAAACCTGGTGGTTCCTCGACAGGGTCAACAACGAGCTGTTTTGTTTTGAGCGTTCGAAAAGTTCCATCTGGCTCTCCATTGAGCCTCAACATCGAAGTTCAGTATAAGGTTCCATAGAGATTTGCGGGATTTTAATCTTGTTTTTAGCGGGTTCTGCAGGTCACTGGGCAATGGGGTCCTCATGTTTGCATTGACATGGTTGAGAAAGTGAGATGTCTGGGTAGCTTTTCTAGTCTGTGGAGGCTGGATGTGTGATAGGACTGGGAGCCAGTCAACTGGAGTCAATTTGAGCGTCCCTGACACTAGGTGCATGGTGTTATTGAGTTGAGTATCAAGGAGGTTAGTGGGACTCCTGTGAGAAGACGCTGGTGCACAGTATTCAGCTGCAGAATATACCAAGGCAATTGTTGCAGTTCGTAAGGTCCGTGGACTGGACTGATGTTCCGGCCAATTTCCTGATAAGCACGACACAAGACCTCACCTTATCATGGTTGTTCTTGAGGTGTTGTCGAAAGGTCACATTCTGGTCCAGTGTAACACCACGATACTTTTGGTTTAGCCTCATAGCTGATGCTCTCCCCACAGAACTGCACAATCAGATGTAGAGCATTCATATTTCAGGGCAGTTCAATCCATCCTCAACCAAAGCAGGAAGGATTCTATCAGGAGATGCTATTCAGATAAGTGGAAGTGTTTGTCCTCTTGGGCACAACACCACCAGGTACCTTCAGAGTCCACTGCGATCCCTGCTATTCTAGAAAATCTATTGACACTTAAGACCCTCTCTGTTATTTCTCTATGGGTTCATTGAGTAGTGTGATGGGGCAAGGCCAGAGGGCTATAGGAAAGTGGTAAGGAACCAGTATGTTAGCCCCAGGCTAAACAAATCCCTGATACCTTATGGCAGTTTCTCCAGGTTAATCAAGACACCTGGGGCCAATTAAGAACTTTCCAGAAGGCAGGGAGGTTAATTGAGACACCTGCAGCCAATCGGGCTGGCTGAAACTACTCAAAAGCCTCCCAGTGAGTCAGTGAGGTGCGCATGTCAGGAGCTGTGGAAGGAGGTTGCGTGTGAGGAGCTGGGAGCAAGAGGCACTAGGAGCTGAGAGGAAGAGGGCGTACAGCTGGAAGATCCTGTGGTGAGGATAAAGAAGGTGTTGGGAGGAGTCCATGGGGAAGTAGCCCAGGGAGTTGTAGCTGTTGTGCAGTTGATCCAGGAGGCACTCAACAGCTGCAATCCACAGGACCCTGGGCTGGAACCCAGAGTAGAGGGCGGGCCCGGGTTCCCCCCAAAACTCCCAACTCCTGATCAGACACAGGAGGAGTTAACCTGGACTGTGGATTCTACCAGAGGGGAAGATCTCTGAGGCAAGCAAAATTCGCCAATAAGCGCAGGACCCACCAAGGTAGAGGAGGAACTTTGTCACAGTAGCAATTAGTGCTTTTCATCTCCTGCATCGATGACCACACCAGCTTCACTCATCTCAGGATGACTAGATTCCTGAAGGGACTTATTAGATCCTTTCCACCATTCTTTCATGTCTCACCAAACCTCCCTTCGAACCGTTAGCCACATGTTCTATATCCATTACATGATTAAAGTTGTCTTGCTAGTCATCATCGCATCAGCCAGATGGGTCAGTAAGCTGGGAGCAGTCATGGCAGACCAGTATATAGTACATTCCAGAAAGGTCTCCCTTTGCTGCCACCTGAAATTCATCCCTGTAGTAATTTCAGTATTTCACAGAAGTCACACCATCCACTTACTGATAGTTTTTTCCAAAACCACATGCCTCTGATGAGGTGAGAAGGCTTCATTATCTAGCTGTCTGAAGAGCAGTGGCCTTTTATCTACAAAGAACAAAAGCAATTAGAAAGACACTTAGACTTTTTGTTGTCATTGCAGAGAGAGATCGAGGTCAAGCTATGTCTGTTCAGAGACTTTTTAAATGAATCTCTGGCTACATTATCCTATGTTACCAACTAGTTCACCTGAGGTGGTGAGAGCCTATTCCACTAGAGCACAAGCAACCTTGCTGCATGCATTTCTGAGAGATATACCTGTATTAGAGATATGTAGGGTAGCTACCTGGAGCTTCTTACTCACCTTCACAAGACATTATGCTTTGGTCTAATCTTCTACTACAGATACAGTTGTGAGGACAGCAGCATTACAGTCAGCCATCACTTCTACGTCCTCGCTCCCATCTCCTGTTTGACTACTGCTTGCTAATCTCCCATGTGTGGAATACACATGGGGACCATCACTCAAAGAAAAAATTGAGGTTACTTACTTGTGGTTCTTTGAAATGTGTAGTCCCTATCTGTTTTCCACTACTTGCCCTCCATCCCCTCTACTGTGACTCATAATTGGATTCATAGTAGGAGAAGAAACTGCAGACGCACCGTTCCATACTGTCCCTTTTTGCCCTGGGTTCAAAACAAAAGGAGAACAACTGGGTGTATGCAAACCAACAAATGCTGCTTACCAAAAATCTCTGGTCTTAGGTGCATGATGCTCATGTGTACTGATGTGGGGAACAGAAATGGACCACACATCTTGAAGAACTTCCAGTTACAGGTTAGTAGCTTCCATTTCTACATAATTTGTTACAAAACTTTCCTGGATGCGGTATATTTGATCTCATAAACTTAGCAAAATCTAGACTAATGAGTATCTGAATGGGAAACCTCCAAGGAAAACTCAGGAAACTATAGGCATTAGTGATTCAGTTGACTGACACCCTTCATATTATTCTGAATCCATACTGAACCACTGCCCTATTATGGTGGTTGGGAGCACTTTGCTATTAGGTGGTAATTTCTGGATGACACCAAAACTCAAAGTTCTGACTACTTGTGGTCATCAACGATCTCGTGGATTTTTCACAAGCGTGGAGGTGTTGGCCTTGTTGTCTTGGACAAATTTAAATTTAGTTAATTGTATTCTGCCTACCTACATTTTGCTTCAGTTTCCATTGATTTTTTAAAAATTTATTTACTCCTAATTTAAATACATTCCATACTATCTAGGTTTCCCAAGGTGCTATCATGCATAATCTGGTCACATCACATGTAGGAACACAATAATAGTTAGGCAGGTAAGACAAATACTATGTAATGATGTTGCAGTGCGCTATTGAAGAGCTTCATTACAGCAGCAGGTGAAGAGATTCTTGTGGCATAGTGGGGGTGGAGAGACTATATACCTTCATTACACACACTCATGTTTGTGTTATAAATAGGAGTATAAAGTTATATTTGCAGGAAACTGCCAATCACTTTAGAGTAAAATTTTAAGCAAAGTTATTTTTCACTTTGAAGCACGTGAAAATGGAAAAAAAAATCCATTTTTCCATGAAATGTTGAACTTGTGAAATTTAAAAATAGGACTATAAAGTTATATTTTCAAGAAACTGACAATCCATTTTTCCATGAAATTTTGTACTTGTGAAATTTCAAATAAGTCGTCCTTTTTTCCCTTTGTGTTATAGTTTGTTATAGTATTGTGGACCACACTGGTCTTTCTCATGCACTTACCTAAGTCATAAAATGAATGCTAATAATTTGAGTGCCAGCATTTTTGTCAGTTTAGCATTAAACCAAGAGGCCTTGAGGTCAACGTGATGAAATTTAGTCAAGGCAGGATACCCAGATCAGTAACAGCATTTATTTGCAAACAGCAGCAGCAAGATCAAAAGGTCACGCAGCATTGATATGAGAAAATATTTGTACAATTGAACACGCACAACAGCTCCTACAAGAGTAGAAGAGTTACTCTCGGCTTTCTCCCTAGGCCAGATACAAGTGTTCTAATGTAAATACTTCTGAATCTTCATGCAGTCTGGTTAATCTCAC
This sequence comes from Chelydra serpentina, assembly GCA_037349315.1. Lineage (NCBI taxonomy): Eukaryota > Metazoa > Chordata > Testudines > Chelydridae > Chelydra > Chelydra serpentina. The sequence goes on from JBAIAC010000001.1 coordinate 43,856,985, forward strand.
CAGACGTGTGGCCTAATTGTCCACAACCAATGTCAGACATCTTTCCTCTTAAAGATGTAATGCATATGCTAAAAACATCAAAAAATAAAAAACAAAAGTAGAAGACATTTCAGTTGCACATTGTCTGACTATAACTATCTTAGGCCTGGTCTACACTAGGAGTTTATGTCGAATTTAGCAGCGTTAACTCGAATTAATCCTGCACCCGTCCACACAACGAAGCTATTTATTTCGACATAAAGGGCTCTTTAAATCGATTTCTGTACTCCTCCCCGACGAGGGGAGTAGCGCTAAATTCGACATGGTCATGTCGAATTAGGGTTAGTGCGGACGGAATTCGATGCTAATAGCTCCTGGAGCTATCCCACAGTGTACCACTCTGTGGACACTCTGGACAGCAGTCCGAGCTCGGATGCTCTGCCCAGCCACACAGGAAAAGACCTGGGAAAATTTGAATTCCTTTTCCTGTCTGGCCAGTTTGAATACCATTTCCTGTTTGGACATCGTGGCGAGCTCAGCAGCACTGGCAACAATGCAGAGCTCTGCAGCAGAGGTTACCATGCAATCCCAGAATAAAAAGAGGGCTCCAGCATGGAGTGATCGGGAAGTCTTGGATCTGATCGCTGTGTGGGGAGATGAATCTGTCCTATCCGAGCTCCGATCCAAAAGACGGAATGCAAAAATTTATGAAAAAATATCCAAGGCCATGACGGAGAGACGATACAGCCAGGATGCAATGCAGTGCCACGTGAAAATCAAGGAACTGCGACAAGTGTACCAGAAGACCAAAGAGTCAAACGGACGCTCCGGATCCCAGCCCCAAACATGCCGTTTCTACGAGGCACTGCATGAAATTCTAGGTGGGGCTGCCACCACTACCTCACCAGTGTCCATGGACTCCGACGATGGGGTATTATCAACGGCCGCTTCCTCGGAGGTTTTCGTGGACGGGGAAGATGAGGAAGGAGATGAGGAGGAAGAGGCAGTCAACAGCGCTTTCAATGCTGATTTCCCCGACAGCCAGGATCTCTTCATCACCCTGACGGAGATCCGCTACCAACCCTCCCAAGGCGGTAACCCGGACCATGAAAGGATCAGTAGGTGAGTCTTTTAAACATTTATTTTGAATACAATAGGCATGCTATGTTAGCAATGGGTTTTTAATGATTAGTTTGCCCTAGGCGCTTTAGTTTTTAGTCGTTGCCAGTGCAACTACTGGAAAAGTCTGTTAACATGTCTGGGGATAGAGCAGAAATCCTCCTGGGACATCTCCATGAAGCTCTCCTGGAGGTACAGTGAAAGCCTTTGCATAAGGTTTCTGGGGAGAGCGGCCTTATTGCGTCCTCCATGGTAGGAAACCTTTCCACGCCAGGCTAGTAGCAGGTACTCCGGTATCATTGCCTGGCAAAGCATGGCGGCATACGGCCCCGGTGTTTGCTGGCATTCACGCAGCATACGGTCTTTCTCTGTCTCCATAATCCTCATCAGAGTGATATCAGTCATGGTGACCTGGTTTGAATTAGGTGGATTTTAGTATGGGGACTGGTTGCCTGTTCCTTTAAAGAAATCTACCCGGCAGTTCCCAGCCACGCGGTGGGGGCGAGCAGGGGGAACGTTTCTGCTTGGCGGTTCCCCGGCAGCTTGCAGGGATCTTTCCCGAGACGAGCCACGCGGTGTGGGCGGGGAGGCGGACCGTTCATGCTGAGCGGTTCGCCGGCAGAATGCAGGGACCGTTCCCGGGGACAGCCACGTGGTGGGGGCGGGGAGGCGGACCGTTCCTGCTGAGCGGTTCGCCGGCAGCATGCAGGGACCGTTCCCGGGAACAGCCACGCGGTGGGGGTGGGGAGGCGTACCGTTCACGCTGAGCGGTTCGCCGGCAGCATGCAGGGACCGTTCCCGGGAACAGCCACGCCGGGGGGGACGGGGGGAGAGTTCATGCTGGCCGGATCGGTGCTTGGAACGTTAAAGGAGGGCGCTGCTGTAAATTAAGCTTTCAGCAGCCAAAAGTCTACGGTTACCATGGCCGCCTGCTAGCCGAATTCCGTTGTCCGGCCCCGTTTGTGTGATCTGTACACCAAGACCCCAGGCACTCAATATAAAGATAGAAAATTCGACCTTGTACTGAGTGCACATGTGATAGGTAGTGTGCATGGTGTTGTTCACAGGGAAAGACTATATTCATTGTTCGCGAAAATGTATCTTTGTGAGGAATTCGCTCCCTTTTTTCCATCCCACAGCTGCGAGTGTCTCCCGGCCTACCACAGCATCTCCCTCCCAGAGGCTGGCTCAGATCAGGCGGCGAAAAAAGAGAACACGGGACAAGATGTTCTCCGAACTTACGCTCTCTTCCCAAACTGAGTCGGCACAGCTGACTCAGTGGAGAGAGAACATGTCGCGAGCATCCAGCGAACGGGAGGAGAGGACGGAAATGCGGGAGGACGGGTGGCTGCAGGAAGACCAGCAGGCGACTCAGACGCTGCTTGGGCTAATGCGGGAGCAAACGGACGCGCTCCGGTGCCTTGTAGATGTTCTGCAGGACCGGAGGCAGGAGGACAGAGCACCACTGCATTCTATCTCTAACCGCCCTCCCCCGCCACAAAGTCCCATTCCCCCCTCACCCAAAGTCCCAAGAAGGAGGGGCGGCAGGGGCCGTGGAAACAATCACTCCACCCCTGCGGACTGCTCAAGTAGCAGAAGGCTCTCATTCCCCAAGATTTGATGCATCCTTTCCTTCCCTTCAACCGCACCCCACCCTAGCCCCCGTCCCAGTTTCATCCCATAACTGTAGTCTTTAATAAAAAATACGTTTCTGTTAAGTACTGTTTCCTTCATTTTCTTTTAAAGGACGGTGTGTTTGAAGGGGGTGAAGGGGGTGGGTAATTGGAGAGGATAGGCACCTTTACCAGGGTACAGACACGGGGGCAGGTTCACCAGAAGGTTATACACACATTGCAGTCATTAGGTACCCTGGTCAGTCTGGGAGGTAGTTTTCATGTTTTGTGTGGGGGGCTTGTGACTTTGTGGTGGGGGAGGGCGGTTACAGATCTTCTGCAGCGGTCCGGAGCCAGGATGACAGAGCCATGCTGCAGGGGATCTGTAACCACCCTCCCCCGCAACAAAGTCACATAGCCCCCACACACAGAGTCCCAAAAAGGAGGGGTGGCAGGCTCCGTAGAAACAGCCAGTCCACCACTGCGGACTGCTCTAGGAGCAGGAGCCTGTCAGTCCCTGAATTTAGAAGCGCTCTTTCCATCACTCCACCCGCACCCCACCCTAGCCAGCGTCCCAGTTTCAACCCTTTAACGTGAAATCCTTAATAAAAAAGATGGTTTTCATGAACAATTTTCCCTTTATTTTCTGCTTAAAGGTGTGTTTGAAGGGGGGGAAGGGGGTTGGTAATTGGAGAGGATAGGCAACAATAACTGGGTAAAGAAATGGGGGCAGGTTCAGCTTCTGTTTAAACAACCGTAATAGTCACTGGTTACCCTGGTCAGTCTGGAAGCTAGCTTTCAAAGCTTCCCGGATGCGCAGCGCGTCCGCTGGGCTCTTCTAATCGCCCGGGTGTCTGGCTGCGCGTAATCAGCAGACAGGCGATGTGACGGGTTGGGGCCACAGAGACCTGCTTGGTGCTGCCACCTGGTGTGCCAAGGCCACTTCTGTCCCTGCTTCCAGGCCTTTTCCAGCTTGGGACTCCCGAATCCTGTCTGTTTTGAGCCAGATTCCACTGATCTGCTGCAAACACAGACCCAGGTCCGAACCAAGTCCACTCACCACTGTAAGGCCCCTGGAAGCGCTCTTGCCTTTGACACCCAGCTGCTCAACTCCAAGGAGGTTCAAACCCTTAATAAATCCGTTTTACCCTGTATAAAGCTTATACAGGGTAAACTCATAAATAGTTCGCCTTCTATTTCAAAGATAGAAAGATATGCACAACTGTTTGCTTTCCCCAGGTACCAACTCGTACTCAAGGAAACTTAATAAGTAAAAAGTGATTTTAATAAGTACAGCAAGTAGGATTTAAGTGATGTCAAGTAATGACAGACAGAACAAAGCAAGTTACTTAGTAAAATAAAATAAAACACGCACGTCTATGTCTATTCAAAGTTAACACAGATAAAAGCCTCACCAGATTCGGATATTTTCCTTTTTACAGGCTGTAGAATTAGCCTCGGTCCAGCAGTCGCTCACACCCCCTAGTGTCTTTGTCCTTTGTTCAGTTCCCCTCAGGAATGTCCTTGGGGGGGTGGAGAGCCTCTCCCTTTAGCCAGCTGAAGACAAAATGGAAGGGTCTTGCAAGGGCTTTTATAGCCTTTCTTCCTCTCCCTGCGTAGGATCCAGTTGCCCTGGAGTGTTGGGATCACATGGGCAAGTCACCTGTCCATGCGCCCTAACCAGTCTAACCAGTTGCATCCTTGACTGGGGCCCCGATGTGGATTGGGGTCTGCACCTTCTTTTGTCTGTTAAGTACTTGTCCTTAACTTGCACATTCCTTCCTCTGGACCTGGTCCATTGTTCTTACAAAAGCTATGCATAAAACCAGCAAATATAAAACCAATGTTCATAACTTCAACCACAACAATGATACATGCCTACAAACAGGAGGAATAAATTCAGTAGGTCATAACTTTCACAGAGATATGTTACATGGCACATGTAGCATAAAACATATTCTAGTTACATATATACATTTATAAGCATCTCCCCATAAAGTTTTATGGGGAACACCGTCACAGGCGATTTGCCTCAACCTCCCACCCCGCCATAAACATCTCCCCCTTGCTCTCACAGAGATTGTGGAGCACACAGCAAGCTGCAATAACAATGGGGATATTGGTTTCGCTGAGATCAGAGCCAGTCAGTAAGCTTCTCCATCTCCCCTTCAAGCGTCCGAAAGAACACTCCACCACCATTCTGCACTTGCTCAGACGGTAGTTGAAGAGCTCCTTTTCACTGTCCAGGGTGCCTGTGTATGGCTTCATGAGCCAGGGCATTAGCGGGTAGGCTGGGTCCCCGAGGATCACTATAGGCATCTCCACATCCCCAACACTTATTTTCTGGTCCGGGAAGTAAATACCTTCCTGCAGCCGTCTAAACAGACCAGTGTTCCTGAAAACGCGAGCGTCATGAACCTTTCCCGGCCATCTGATGTTGATGTTGGTGAAAAGTCCCTTATGATCCACCAGTGCTTGCAGCACCATTGAAAAGTTCCCCTTTCAGTTAATGTACTGGCTGGCCTGGTGGTCCGGTCCCAGGATAGGGATGTGCGTTCCGTCTATAGCCCCACCACAGTTAGGGAATCCCATCTCAGCGAAGCCATCTACTATTGCCTGCACATTTCCCAGGGTCACTACCTTTGATAGCAGCAGCTCAACGATTGCGTTGGCTACTTGCATCACAGCAACCCCCATGGTAGATTTGCCCACTTCAAATTGATTCGCGACTGACCATTCTGTCTGGCTGTCTGGCGTTGCAAGCTTCCAGAGGGCTATGGCCACTCGCTTCTGGACTGTCAGGGCAGCTCGCATCCTGGTGTCCTGGCGTTTCAGGGCAGGGGACAGTAACTCACAAAGTTCCAGGAAAGTGCCCTTACGCATCCGAAAGTTTCACAGCCACTGTGATTTATCCCAGACCTGCAGCACTATGCGGTCCCACCAGTCCGTGCTTGTTTCCCGGGCCCAGAATCGCCGTTGCACTGCATCAACATGACCCAGTGCCACCATTATGTCCAGGGTGCGGGGTCCCATGCTTTGTGAGAGGTCTGTGCCTCTCTCAGAGTCAATGTCCTCACCGTGCTGCCGTAGCCTCCTCGCACGATTTCTAAGCATCTGCCGCTTAAAAAGGTGGACGATAAGGCATGAGGTGTTGACAACGGCCATAACTGCAGCGATGATCGCAGCGGGCTCCATGCTCGCAGTGCTGTGTTGTCCGTGCTATCAATCACTAGAAAAGGGCGCGAAATGATTGCCTGCCGCCACTTTCACGGAGGGAGGGCGGGAGTGAGGGTTGAATGACGACAGTTACCCAAAACCACCCGCGACACATTTTTTGCCCCAGCAGGCATTGGGGGCTCGACCCAGAATTCAATGGGCAGCAGGGACTGTGGGAACTGTGGGATAGCTACCCACAGTGCACCGCTTGCAATGTCGACGCTTGCCCCGTTACTGTGGACTCACAAAGTCGAATTACTGTCCTTAGTGTGGATACACACGTTTGAATTTGTAATATCGGTTTCACAAATTCGGTTTAAGTAAAATCGAACTACTCTCGTAGTGTAGATATACCCTTATACAACCCAGTACTTCAAAGTAGGGATTAGTTTTCTAATATAAACCACATATTTGTTCAAAACAATTAAATATGACAGTTTCCTATAAAATTAAGATAAGCTTTTATAAATGTGATGTTCTTTTAATTAATGTAGTTAATCAATACTGGCAAACTCCTTTATCATGCGGGTACAGCTTGCAATAGTGTCCATGTGATAATGAAAGTGTAAGTGTGTCCTCCACCAACAGTCCTTAGTTTTGCTGAGAACTATAAGGTATAAGTAAAAGCCCAAAATATCCCCCCTCCCTTTTTTTTAAGACACTGTCGAAGGTGCTACATCTTCTCAACAAGAATGGTGAATTAATCAGGAAAAAAAATCTTGCAGAAGTATCTGTATTCATTACTTCTCCAGCTTGTCTTGCATCTCATAGATGGAAGTTTGTGTTATTAAGACTCCAAATAGGACCATAAATTGCTCAGTTTTCCTAATTGGGTAATAGCTAATGATATCAAACTTAAGGAGGAATGATAGGTTCTGTGGATCTGAAGCCTCCAGTAACCATTTGCACAGTCACCCCAGCTGCTTCCATGAAGACTATTTTGTAATCCTGCAATACGAATGTATCTCCATCTTACTTTATTATCCATTGTCTCCATATTAGCTCTGAGGATTTGATTTTTCTTGAGTAGGCAAACCCTACTCTTGCAGTACTGTGGTCTTTTACTGGGCAACTTTTGTGTTTGTGTAGATGCCTAATATTTTTCACCTTTTTTAATCTGTTACAGTTATTGTTTCTTGTAGGGAGTTGCTCGTTTAAGTTTGTAGCTCATTGTTTTTTGCTCTGATAGGGTTTTTTAAACTCACGTAAGAGCACATAAGTTCTTACTGTGACAGTAGTTGAAAAGGCTCCATGTCTTTTGATGGATGAAAAAATGAAATTTTTGCTGTTTTACAGCAGCCAGTTTATTCTATCTATTAAGTATTTTAAGATATCATAAAGAGAAGGAAGGAGAAAAGGGGAACTTTACTCCTAAAAGTGAATAGGAAAAACTCCTGTGCAAGACTGCCAAATCATGTGACAATGTATGCTAATCTCAAAATGAGGGGAAATGCCTGAGAAAACTGGCTAGATGGGGAAAAATGTCTCCTCTCCTACTGAGATCCTACATACTCATCTCCCACTTTGGCAAGAACACTGAAGAAGTCTCTATCAACTCCTCAGGCCAAAGATAGTCAATATTCAATTTTTTCAAACTACAAAGTTGGGAGATTTATCGTTCTTTGGATACAGTTAAACTCACAGAACTCATAATTTGATTGACACTGTCACAACTAGCATGTGGGAAGTCAGACCACTGTTCCTTCTAAGATGTGCGCGTGTGCGCACGCACACAGATCCTAGACCCCGCATACACGGCGAAACACCGCGCACACAAAAATTTGCACAGAAGCACAACAATTTGCACAGAAGAAATTTTTTGCGTACGGCCTGTCAAAAATTAGAGGGAACATTGGTCTGAGCAGGAGTTGGGATTCAGACTGAGTCAGATACCAGGAGACGGTCAGAGTCTGAGACAGGCCAGTGGGCAGACTGAGAATCCGTCATCTGAGGGCAGGCAGGGCCAGGATACTGGGAGGTCAGAGCCTGTAACAGGCCAGAGGGCAATTTGAGAGACAGGCATCAGGCAGGGTCAGATTACCAAGAAATTGAGGTCAGGCTCCAGCTTACAGACAATTGAATAACAAAGTTGACAAACCAGGGTCAGAAGCCAGAATCTAGGGTCTATCGTGAGCAGAGATGGGCAGGCAGTCTGTATTGTTGCTAAGGCAGCTTCCTTCATGGCTTCTTGGTTTAAGTACTAGTACTAGCCAATCAGTGGGCTATGAGGGGCTGCAGCTCTGGTCCTGTTGGTCAGTACTTCCTGCTGAGCCCAGCCTCACGGGGTCCTCCTGTGGTAATGCAGAGATATTAGTGGCCCAGAACCGCCAGGGTCCAAGGCTCTAGCTCTGCAGGTTCTTATAGACACCACCACAACTCTCTGTATGAGTGACTTTCTTACTTTATTTAAGTGATAGGTGTCTGAGACTGTTTTACAAAATATCTATCACCACTGTTGATTAGAGCTTTAAATTATATACTTTCTTGATGCTGCAACAGTTGCCACAATTCATACAAAGTTATAACAAATATATTTTTAACTTTTATTGAAAAATATATGGGTGGTGAATATTTTCTAACAGATCAACAACTGAAGTGATAAGAAGGTGTGAATTGTTAGTAGAAATTATTAGGTGCATACTATTCACCTGAACTGTAAGGTTAATTGAAAACAGTTTTTTCCCCCTGAATTAACTGTAAATTGTTGTATCCAAGTTCTCAGTTTTCTTTCACAACATAGGTGTGCAGACAGTTTGTTTAGTAGTTTTAATCTTTTCCCATCTGTTCTGTCAGAATTGATTGAGCAATAAGATATGTCAGGGTCTGCATTGTCTTATAATGCATATCTCTAGAGCATTGAGAGGAACTGTGAGTAAACTGAATGACAAGGGTGTTCAGGACCCCAAGAAGTCGTCTTTTATGACATTAATGATTAACGCACACAACAGTGTGAAAGTGATTTTTCTATTGCCTTTCAACAGTTTGTAAGAGACTGACAATAGGATGTGGAGTCTTTCATTCTCATGGTCACAGGAGTGTTTGTCTTAGATTAGTAGAGTTTAAAAAAAAGTTTAAATCATCAGATTGCTTTTTGGTACCGTATGGTAAATAAACTATGGATTGCATGAGCTTGTCTTGTATAATCAGGAAGAAGACTTTGAGAAGCCACTAGAGGCATGAATCTCTCAAGAAGCAGTAGCAACAACACTACACTAATCAATGCTTACTAGTTGTGTGTGGATACATGTTCCTTTCTATGAAGAGTGCCTTCAGATCCTTTTTTGGTTCATTATTTTCATGCCAGGGCAGTAGCAAGGGTTTTTGGAAAACTGTACCCCACTTATGTAAAGCAATGTCCCATCACATAGTCAGTCACTCCTATAAATGGCTGATAGCATTTGCCTTAAAACCTGACTTGGTTAGCAGATGGTGAACTCAGTAAAACCATTAAATACATTTGATCGACTCACTATTGCAGCTGGATAGAGAAAAGGTGAGAGTGGTTTTCTAGACATTGACGGCCTCGTGTGTGGACTGTGTTTAATGATGTATTTACTGTCTAAATTGATAAAAGTATAAATATAGGGCAACTATTTTTTCTTGAATTTTTGCTTTAAAAAGTCATTTTATGTATCAGATATCTGAGTCAGATCTGACATATAGCTGCCTACCGATTTAAATACATTTTGTTAGCTGGTACTGGTATTTTGCTATATCTATATAATAACATAATTAGGTTTGCTAGCCTTTTAAGAACAGTGACAATTGAAGTTCTTATCCAAATCAACAGCTTAACCCTGTTTAAAATTACAATACTGTTCAGTGCCCATAAAACATCTGTAAGAGCACTTACGTAACTGCATATTCTTGAAGCAAATATTTTGTCGTAGGATATACCTGTAGGACATTCCCTTGCTGTGGGGATGAGTGCCTCTCTCATCTTTTTCTGGCATCACTGTAGCACTGATTCGGAGTGCCAGGTGCAATCCTTCAGCTGTATGTCTTATGAAGCCCTTCTGGGCGTAACAGCAGTTCTAAATGAAAAAGGCAAATAAAATAATCCTGCAGCCCACAAAACAGTCTGGGCCAAGCCTCTGTTCCTCACAAGACTGAAGGTAAATGGTCTCTGGGGGTCGGAGGGGGGGGGGTTGATTGGGTTTCTAACCCCCTGTGTATCTGGGGGGAGTCTGGGCTGTGCACCCTGGGCTCTAAAATACCAAACATATAATGCTCCCTTCCCCCCAAAAGTAAAGATGCTCCCCTTTATCTCTTCAGAGGATCCAGGCAACAAAGGTTCTTCAGGAGCTATTCTGGTAAGCAGCCCTGCTTTGTGGGGCCCAGGGGTTCAAGCTCTGCTTTCCTCTGAGTGCTGCCCCACACTGGGCTTGAATCCTACCATATAAGGAGCTGCCCCTCTCCAGGTTTGACAGTCCTCACAGGAGCACGAGTTTGGTGCTGATTGTGCTCAGACTAGCTCTTTAACCACTTCCTTACTGGTTGGGAACCTGATCCACTATAGTACACCTTAGCAGTATCTGTGCAGGTTCTGGTTAAAGCACTTGTGCAACCCATACTGTGCCCTGTGTTAGATACAAATCGACTATATATTTTAGAGTCATTCCAGTGTCTGTTAAAGTTTAATAATCATCACAATTTAATTGTAATTTTAATTTATGGCCACTTTAAGGTCTTAATGAGAATCAGACTGATAATCTTCTAGTCAAATTCAAATGGCTCTTGCTGCTATCTAGACCTACAGGAGTAGGTAAGCAACCCAACATAATCTTTAAGTTGTGACCCGTGGTAACAAATGGCAGGCATGCTCCCTCATTTAAGGGAGCCCATAATATCTCATTTCTTGAGTCTTTCCACAGCCCACAGTTTTATCCAAGTTGAGCCTCAGTCAGCTTGCTTCTACCCACATCCCAGTCTCCATCAAACACTAGGTAAGTAAGCCAGCTTCAATGACTTGATATGATGAAGTAGAGCTGGCTGTCATCTGCATACTGAAATCACGCACACTGTAGCTCACACCTCTTTACTGATCTTCTAGAAGGCTCTCATGCCCTTTAAACAGGAGGGGTAACGTTAGAACGTTTGCCACCTTGTATAAAAGAGTCCTGGGGGGAAATGAGGAAAAGCGTACTTGAGCGACTTGTTTAGCTTGCGTAGTGTATGCTTTGTTTGGGGAGGGGAGCGCCAAGCATGTGACTTAAATAGGCACCCCTAATTCAAGAAAATGCAGCTGTTCAGTATATATTCGGTATAGTAATCATTTCTGTATTTTCTTCCTCTTTCTTTGCAGTTCTGTGCTGTACTCACGAACAACCTTAAAATACTGTTCTTACGACATTTGTAAACTACTTAACTTTTTGTCATGCTCCTTTAAGCTTTACAGGCTGTGCAACTCTAAAAGGTGTGTATAACCAATTGAGCTGAAGCATTCCTGACCTTAAGATACATTCCATTTTTTAAAAGATTTAAGAATTGGTTCAAAAAAATACTGTAGCACTAGGAGGAAATACATACACACAGACACTCACTCTTGTACATATACACTTAATATAGATTTGATTCTAAGAGGTACTGAGCACTAACCAGTGCCATTAACTTTCCACATCCTGTAAATTCAGAAAAATTCTTAAGATAGAATTGTGCACATAATATTTCTGATGTAAAGAAAAAAATAATTTCATGCATTTACTATGACTTCATTATACACGTTATTAAATTTATATTATAATAAACTGACACACATTTTCCATAATTTAACATTATTTTTATTGCTCTTTTTTCTAAACTAAAACCTTTGAATGCACTTGCTTCTCTGGTTGGCTGTAAACCAGGTATTTAAACAAAAATAAAGGGTTGCCAGTTTTGCCAGCTGGGGATGAGAACCCGGCTGGTGATATGTGGGTTCGCGAGGCAGTTAATCCAGCTTTTATGCTTATTTATTATTTTATGTAAAAAGAAGTTAAAAATCACATTTGGCTCTTTCTTTGTATCACTGTTTTGTTGCTGTTGTGGGAATGCAGGAAAAGGTTGCTCATACTTTTTATTATTATTAGGTAAAACCCCACGTACAGTATACTCCAGCTATTGGCCATGTGATAATGCCTTGTTCAGAAAATGAAAGTTTTTTTTTTCTCGATTGCCATTTTCTAACTCCTACATTCAGTCCACACCTCATTTATGTGTAGTATATGTACCATTGTGTCACCGTTTTATTTATTTTGCTGTCATTACAAGAAAAAGGCTAACAGTAGAAATGACTGCATATGTGAAAAATTTACCTTTCCTCTAAGTTAGAGAAAATGGTGATTAAAATATTCTAGACGTTACACATTGATATTCAGTTTTTCAGTGAATCGTGTGCAACACTCTCCTACTCATGCAATATTTAATCTTAAAAAGCTAAAGTAATTTTAGTTCATTTGGTCACATGTATGTATACAGGAAATTAGTTTAATTTTACACTCTCCAATATCTCACCCTTTCCTTGAAAATATCAAATTCTGATATAATGAAGAATATCTGATGAGTCTCTGTGTTTTGGCATAAGTAAATATAATTGATGTATAAATGTATAAAATGATGTATAGCATGAGTTAATTTGTTAAAACTTAGTATTCTTGATCTCAGTTATATACATGCCCTTAGTAATATACATTTTCATCATACTACTCCTAATCTTTAATGATAGTGAAGACTAATTATTCGAGTGTATACATTGATATGGAGCCATTGGAATTGCCATACTTACCCAGACCAGTGGTTCACCTGATCTGTGTTCTGTCTCTTAACATGGCCCGTATCAAATGCTTCAGAGGAAGGTGCAAGAAGCTTTGTTAGTAGACAGTTATGGAATAACCTGGTCATAGGAAGAAACTTTCCCTAACTTTCAAAGGTTAAAGGTTGTTTTGTGCCTAAAGCATGAGAGTTTATTTCACTTCTTATTTTTTTTTGTCCATTTAAAAAAACCCTGACTAGTGTACATCTGGATATTCCCATTATCCATATATGGCTTTTTCTTTTTTGAATTCTGCTAAGCTCTTGGCCTCAGTGATCATTTGTGGCAATGAGTTCCACAAGCTAATTGTGTTTGTGTGAAATAGTATTCTTCTTCGAGTGATTGCTCATGTCCATTCAAATAGGTGTGTGTGTGTGTGTGCCGTGTGCATGATTGTCGGAAATTTTTACCCTAGCGGTACTCTCCGGTCTGTGAAATGTTGGAGGAGGACCTGGACCACCCCTCTGCACCAGACACTTTTGAGGCTGTGTGGGACTTAATTGCCATGACAGCACCATCCCCGGCCTCCTATTCCCGTGCACTGGCTCATGTGCAGGCGGTACAAGAACTGGCTGCTGCACCTCTTCCGCACTGGGGGCGGCACTGATGGTGGAACCTCCTATCCAGCACCAGGGCAAGCCCACCATGATGCGGCGCCGTTCCCATCGCCGCGGTACTGCTCCCCGGCACCATTGGGATACACCCCTCCCTGGTTGGGCTCACACTGTTCATTGGAGTCAGAGGTGAGTCATATGTGTCCCAACAGAGCTGGTATCGGTCAAGATTCCAGCACCAGTCTTGGCACCATAAGTGGAGGAACAGTCTGTACCGATGGTGTCCTGGCCTCCCCAGTGGCAAGGACCGGTACAATGGTCCTTTTGGACACCTTGGGCCTGCCACCAGGGCCAAGGGCATGGTTCCAGGGCAGCATCAGTGGTCTCCGTTGCCCGTGCCCCTCCTTCTGCGACGTCTGTTGCCCCTGATCAGCCCAGGGCTCCCGAGGACCCACCACAGGGTTCAGACCCCGGGCCTCCTGCATCGAGCGCAAGGTCAGAGATGCCAATGATGACGGCTCCCATACCACCAGTAGCAGCAGTGATGGATGTCCCTGAGCAAGTCACCAGGGAACTGGGGGGCAGGAAGACTCTGTCCCACCTTGAGCCTCGTCGTCTTCCTCACCTGACGAGGCAGTGGAGAGGAATACCACGTCCCTTCCGGCGATGAACATGAAAGCCCACCAGGACCTCCTTAGGAGGGTGGTCTAGAACCTTAACATGGCGACGGAAGAGATGGTGAAGACTAGGACCCTATGGTGGACATACTCGCCCTAAAGGGTCCCTCCAAGGTGGCACTGCCACTTATAAAAACCATTCAGAACACCACAAAGGTGCTCTGGCAAACCCAGGCCTCTATACCACCAACAGCCAGGGGAGTAGAGCGGCATACCCCTCCCTCAGAAGGGGTATGAGCACTTCTTCACCCCTCCCCCAACCTGGGACCTTGGTAGTGGATGCAGCAAACCACAAGGAGTGGCAGGGGCAGCCGGGGCCTGCCCCTAAGAATAAAGAGGCTAAGAAGCTGTAACTCTTTGGTCGAAAGGTATACTCGACTGGGGCATTCCAGCTTCAAATTTCCAACAAGCAGGCGGTACTTAGCCGCTATGCGTACAACTTGTGGAACGCCCTCTCTAAGTTTCAGGAGCTGCTTCTGTCAGAATCCTGACAGGAATTTTCTGCAGTCCTGGAAGAGGGCAGGGTGGTGGCTAGAACCTCCCTCCAGGCTGCTCTGCACTCCGCCAACTCGGCTGCGCGAACCAGGGCTACGGGCATCACAGTGAGGCATAGCTCATGGCTACAGGTCTCGGGACTCCCGGCGGAGATCCAGAACACCATACATGACCTCCTATTTGACTGCGAGGGGCTGTTCACTGACAAGACGGACTCGAGACTGCACAGTCTAAAGGACTTGCGAGCAACCCTCTGGGAATTCACACCCCAGTACCCTAGAGAAAACCCTTCAAGCCTCAGCCCCCCTCACGATTCTATCCAGGTCCCCCCAGGCAGGACTACAATTAAAGGAGGGGCAGAAACAACAGGAGGCGTTCCTCCAGAGTCAGGGCTCCTCCAAGCAGCCCCCCGGCTCTAAGCCGAACTTTTGAAGGTATGCCTGGGGACGGAGCACCTGCCCAAATCCCGGATCTTTGCCCTCTCTTTGTGAATTGTTTGTCCCACTTCTTCAGCTTGGGTCCTGAGCACGGTAGGGGTGGGATATTCTATCCAATTCTGTGCCCTCCCACCAGCCTTCCCCGTCCCTCTTCAGGGTCCCCTCTCATGAACAACTTCTGCTACAGGAGGTGCAATCGCTCCTTGTTCCGGGGGCAATAGAGGAGGTTCCTCAGAAGTTCTGGGGCAGGGGCTCTACTTCCGATATTTCCTCATCCCCAAGGCCAAGGGTGGGCTCAGGCCTGTTCTGGATCTGCGAAACCTCAACACGTTCATAAAAAAGCTGAAGTTTCTTATGGTCTCTCTGGCCATCATCATTCCCTCCCTGGATCTGAGGCACTGGTACACTGCCCTCGACTTGAAGGACGCATACTTTCATATATCAATTATTCTGGCACACAGGAGATTCCTGAGATTCATAGTCATTCGGACTTTCAACAACTAAGTGCATGGCAGTCATTGCAGCCTTCCTGCGCAAATGCCGGGTACTGGTCTTCCCATACCTGGACAATTGGCTCATCAAGGGCAATTCCCGAGTGCCAGTGCTGGAGCATGTGGCCCTGGCACGAACTATTTTTAGCAGGCTCATTCTGAATGTGTCTAAGTCAGTGTTGGGCAACCTGCGGATCGCATGTGGCCCATCAGGGTAATCCGCTGAAGGGTCGCCAGACAGTTTGTTTACATTTGCATGGCTGCCCACAGCTCCCAGTGGCCACGATTTGCCATTTCCAGCTGATGGGAGCTGCGGGAAGTGGCGCAGGCCGCAGGGACGTGCTGGATGCCGCAAGGAGGAACTGCGTAGGCAGCGGGTTGACAGGGACCTATATACACCGCCACAAAGACACCACTCCTGGGGGCTCCACCACTAGGGGAAAAACTTGTGACAATCATGCACATGGGGCGCGCCCGCAGCTATTAGAATGGACATGAGCAACACAGCTTGAAGAACAACAGTTACGAAAGGTAGGTAACCATCTTTTCTCTATTTATCTGTTTCAAATTTGCTCCCTTTCGATTTCAGCATTCAACAATAGAGCATCTGCATAAAGGTCTTTTAAAGTAGTACTGATATAAACCAACCATTTCTGTTTGTCGTCTTCACCTCTCACCTTGGTTATTGCAACTCCATTTTCTGTCCTCTCCCAAAAGGCTTAGGCCCTCAGACCCCAGCATATGCAGATGCTGCTGGCTGCTTTGTCACAAGTACAAAGAAGTGCATCCCCATGCCCAAACAGTTACACTAGCTCCTTGTTCATTCCAAGGTCCTAAGTAAATTTGGCTTTCTCTTTTTTAAATAAACCTTTTCCTCTCTGCATTGACTGTAACTGACCTCCAGGGTCTTGTGTCTCTCTACTTCCATTCCAGGTCACTTCACTTATCTGACCACTCCTTTGGCTACTCAATACAGTTTTGTCGTGAAATCCTTCTCCTCAGCAGCTTCTTTTGTCTTAAACAGCCTTCCTCTATCTCTGCATCTTTGTTGTCAAGTCACAAAGGGAAACCTCTTATTTCCTTTACCGGTGTCTCTTAAATCATCTCTATAGTGTATTATTCAGGTCTATAATTCATTATATTGAACTCTTAAAAAGTTTTGGGTTACCCTTTATTTAAAAGATGCTTTAGAAAATAAAGTTGCATTATGTATTTTGCCTCTTGAGTGTATCTGTCCTGAGTAAATGTTTGTGCCCTGTGCACTTAAAATTAGTGTCTTTCATATGAAGGAATTCATATTATTAACTTCTATTTGTCACACAGTTTTTAAGGTTCTTAGGTGAGTCATTAAAGGAATTTGAACAAATCAGCACTTTTCAGGATGCCTGTATATTTGTATATACACATTGTACCCTTCAACTGCATTGCTTTTAGGGCTTCTTTATGGTCATGTTCCACTGTGATACCTTTCTCCATTTCATTATGAAGGTGTATTGAAATCAGCTTGTCTGGGTTGCTTATCTCCAGTCTCTCTGGGGATATTGGGGTGAAGGGTTGTGTCATAAGAAATCCTCTAGAGCCATAAACAGTGGAGACAAACATATTTCAGTGCACCAGAATCAGTTCTGGTATGCTGTGCTTTGGACTGTGAAGGGAAGTGTAGCTGAGGGTCCAGCATATGAGCAGCCTGCTAGAAAGTTATGCATACTTTGAGTATTAAAATTTTTGTTAGTCTTAGACTATCCTGCTGCAGTTGGAGAGCCCAAGTGAGGAGAGGAGGTAGTTGGGGAGGAGGAGAGAGGAAACCCCTAAGACAGGAGTCAGAGAGGAGCTAAAGACTGTAGTGGCGGTTGATGGCCAGTAGATCAAGCTTCCTTTCCTCTCCTGAAATGGAGGGCCCTATGATGGGGTAATAGGGAAGGAATGGGAAGAACAGGGGAAGGAAAAATGCACTGGTCACATTGATGGCAACCTTCTCTGTTCTGTTTGTCTCCGACATTTATATAAATAACAGTTGTGCTGTCACAGCACCATTTAGCATGAATAGAATTTCAATCAGCACTGGTTGGGCTCAGTTTTGTAATAAGCAATAAACTTTGTAGGGTCAGTGTCTCTGTGTCCCATGTTTTGGGAATCTGTGCCCGATATTACAGCATGGCGAGGTTGAAAGATATGTTAATACATGAAAACCTTAAAGCTAAATGGATTGAAAAGATCAGTTTGAAACCCCACATAATTTACACTTGGGTTTTATTATTTGTATTTTAGGTATTAGAAGACAATGACTATGGTCGTGCAGTGGACTGGTGGGGCCTGGGAGTTGTCATGTATGAAATGATGTGTGGGAGATTACCATTCTACAACCAGGATCATGAGAAACTGTTTGAACTAATACTAATGGAGGACATAAAATTCCCTCGAACTCTCTCGTCAGATGCAAAGTCATTACTTTCGGGTCTCCTGATAAAGGATCCAAATAAACGGTGAGTGTAAAAGAACTCTAATGAGATATAATCTTATATCTTAACTTCTTTAAATTAGAAAAATGAAATTAATGTAATATCTGTGTTAACTGATTATGCTGAATAAGACTAATTGTCTAGGCCAGGGGTCTCCAAACTTTAGGAGACGAGGGCCACATTAAATTTTTGAAGGGTCTTCGCGGGCCGGCTTTAGGGAGTGAGGGGCCCAATTTTGATGGGGCCCTGTCGCCGAAATACCGCTGAGGCGGCAGCAGCGTTTGAGCTGCCGCCGAAGTGCCACCAAGCAGCGGCAGCAATTGGTTAGGGGGCCGGACAAATCGAAGCCGCTGGCCGGATCCGGCCCCCGGGCCGTAGTTTGGAGACCCCTGGTCTAGGCTAATGCTGTCCTGGGCAGGTGGATGGGATGGGAGGGGGTAGAGAGAGAGAGAATGCATAACAACTGAAGAATGCAGGAGAGCATCAAACTTGAGCGGAGGAAAACAATCCCATTGTTGGGACCCACCTTTGAGAACATGTCATGATATCCTCTCATACTGAGAATATTCCTCTGGGGGCAGAGACTCCAGTTACTGGGAATAGACAGGCAATAGTAGTGAGAGTTTCAATTATTAAAAATATAGGTAGTTTGGTTTGTGATGATTGGGAGAACTGCATGGTGAATTGTCTGCTGGGTGTGACGGTAGCTGATTTCACAAGACATCTAGGTAAGCATCCAGGTGGTGCTGGGGTGGAGCTAGTACTTGTGGAACATGTAGGTACCAATGACAGTGTGAAAAGTAGGAGAGAGGTCCTTGAGGCCCAATTTAGGCTTCTAGGTAAGAGATTAAAGTTCAGGACATCCATGGCAGCATTCTCTGCAGTTCTTCCAGTTCCACGTGCAGGGTCAGTAAGACAGGCCGAAATGCATGGTCTCACTGCGTGGATAAAACAACAGTGTAGGGAGGAGGGATTTAAGTGTATTAGGAACAGGGGAACCTTCTGGGGAAGGACTAGCCTATAAAGGAGGGATGGACTCCACTTAAATCAAAATGGAATCGGACTGCTGGCATGTAAAATTAAAAAGGATTGTAGAGGATTTTTTTAAACAAAGGGCTGGGAAGCCGACAGGTGTGAAGGAGCACATGATTTGGGCAGAGAGATCCCTTAGGGTTGAATTTTTAAAGGGGGAACTCTAGATCCTACTAAAGAGAATAATAAAGGAGTTGGTAAAGTACAGGTAGGAGCCAATGAGGAACAGTAAAATGAAACAGAGCCCCGTTTAAAAATAACACATGAAGGCAAGCAACTGAATATTGACTAAATGTGTGTGTGTGTGTGTGTGTGTATATATATATATATATATATATATATTTATATATGAAAGAAGTCTAAATGAACTAGAGTGCTCGGCATTAAATGAGGCTTTGATACAACAGGCTTCATGGAAATTTGGTGAATGAGAGTAATCAATGGGACACAGTAATACCAGGGCCTAAAATATATAGGAATGAACAGAGTAGATCACACTGGTCGAGGGAGTGGCACTATATGTGAAAGAAAGCATAGAGTCAAATAAGGTAAAAATCTTAAATGAAACAACCTGTACCATAGAAAAGCTCTATGCATAGAAATCCCATTCTCGAATAATAAGAGTATAGCAAATAGGAATATCCTACTGACAACAGCGGTGATGATTTTGAAATGCTAAGAGAGGTTAGAGGGGCTACAAAAGCAGAAAGTGCAGTAATAATGGGTTATTTCAACTATCCTCATATTGACTACCCAGTCACCTTGGCGTGATGCAGAGAGAAAATTTCTAGACACTATAAATGACTGCTTTTTGAAGCAGCTAGTCCTGGAACCCACAAGGGGAGAGGCAATACTTGATTTAGTCCTAAGTGGAGCCCAGGTCAAAGAGGTAACTATAGCTGGACCTCTTGGTAGTAGTGCTCATAATGTAATTAAATGTAGCATCCTTGTAGCAGTGAAAATACCAAAAAAGCCCACAATGGTAACATTTAACTTTAAAAGGGGAACTACACAAAAATGAGGACTCGTTAGACGAAAATTAAAAGGAGCTGTCATAAAAGGTTAAATTCCTGTAAACAGCATGGGGAGTATTTAAAAACACCGTAATAGAGACTAAGGGCTGGTCTACACTAACCCCCCATGTCGAACTAAGATACGCAACTTCAGCTACGTTAATAACGTAGCTGAAGTCGAAGTATCTTAGTTCGAACTTACCTGCGGTCCACACGCGGCGCGCAGGCTCCCCCGTCGACGGCGCTTACTCCTCGCGTCGAGCTGGATTACCAGCGTCGACGGGGGAGCACTTCCTGGTTCGATTCATCGCGTCTAGACAAGACGCGATAAATCGAACCCAGAAGATCGATCCGACACCTCCGATCTGTCCGGTAAGTGTAGACTAGCCCTCAGACGAAGTATATACCCCAAATCAAAAAAGACAATAAGAGGACCAAAAGAATGACGGTAGCTAAACCATGGCTAAACAGCAGAGTAATGGCGCCCATTAGAGGCGAAAAGGGTTCCTTCTAAATTTGGAAGTCAAAACCTAGTGAGGATAATAGAAAGGAGTACATACTCTGGCAAGTTAAGTGTAAAAGTATTAACAACATAGGCCAAGAAAGAATTTGAGGAGCAGCTTGCTAAAGATGCAAACATTAATGGTAAGAGTTTTTTAAAGTACATCAGAAGCACGAAATCTGACAAGCAGTCAGTGGTGCCACTAGACGACAAAGGTGCTAAAGGAGCACTCAAAGAAGACAAGGCCATTGCATAGAAGCTAAATTAATTCTTTGCATCCGTGTTCACTGCAGAGAATGTGGGGGAACGATCCACATCAGAGCTATTCTTTTTAGGAGACAAATCTGAAGTACTGTCCCACATTGATACGTCAACAAGAAGAGGTTTTGGAACAAATTGATAAATTAAACAGTAATAAATCACCAGGACCAGATGGTATTCACCCAAGAGTTCTGAAGGAACTCAGATACTAAATTGCAGAACTACTAACTACAACTAACTACTACTAACTGTAGTATGTAACCTATTGTTGAAACAAGCCTGTCTATCCAATAACTGGAAGTTAGCTAATGTAATACCAATTTTTAAAGAGGGTTCCAGAGGCGATCCTGGCAATTATTAGCCAGTCTATTAGAATTTATTGAGGGGGGTCAACAGTCATGTGGATAAAACTGATCCTTTAGTACAATGTACAATATTGTTTACAATATAGTGTACTTGGATTTTTCAGAAAGCCTTTGACAAGGTCTGTCACAAAAGGCTCCTAAGGAAACAAGTCATGGGATAACAGGGAAGATCCTCTCGTGGATCCTAACTGGTTAAACTATAGGAAACAGAAGGTAGGAATAAATGATCAGTTTTCACAACGGAGAGGTAAACAGCAAGGTCCCTCAAGGATCTGTTTTGAGACCTGCATTGTTAGCTTATTCATTAATGATCTGGAAAAGGGAATGAACATATTCAAGATAGTTAAGTCCAAAGCTGACTGTGAACAGTTACAAAGGGATCTCACAAAACTTGGTGACTGCTGAACAAAATAACAGATGAAATTCAACATTGATTAGTATGATGTAATGCACCTTGGAAAAAATAATCCCCACTTCACTTGTATACTAATAAATTCTGTATAAATCTGTACATATGTATTAACTAGCTGTTACCACTCAATAAATAAATCTTGGAGTCATTGTGGATAGTTCTCTGAAAACTTCAGTGCACAGCAGTGGTGAAAAGGGCTAACAGAATATTAGGAAGAAGATAGAAAATATTATAATGCCACTATATAAATCCATGGTGCACCAATACCTTGAATACTGCATATCGTTCTGGGGCCCCATCTCAGAAAGGATATAGTGGAGCTGGAAAAAGTTCAGAGAAGGGCAACAAAGTTGATCAAGGGTGTGGAACAGCTTCCATACGAGGAGAGACTAGAGGATTAGGGCTGTTTGTCTTAGAAAAGAGATGATGGGGGGATCTGATGGAGGTCTATAAAATCATGAATAGTGTGGAAAAAGTGAATAGAGAGATGTTGTTTACCCTTTCCCACAACATAAAAGCCATGGGTCTCCCAATGAAATTAATAAGCAACTAATAAAACAAAAGGAAGGACACTTCCCCTGAAGCTCTGGTAATGGCCACTATTGAAGTCAGGGTTCTGGACTAGATGGACCATTGGTCTGACCCAGTATGGCAGTTCTCATTTTCTTATGTTATCAATCAACAATAGCAATTAATGTTAATTCTAATTAATTCTAATTATGAATCCAGCGAAAAGCCTTCTAATGGGTAGTATAATTGGATAATGTGTTTATTTTCTTTATTATACCTTCATCATCACTAATAAAATAAACAGGAATATCAAAGTACCAAAACTATCTGTACACATAAGCTGAAATCCTGGCTCTATATAAGGGAGTGGCAAAATTGCCATTTACTTCAATGGTGCCAGGATTTCACCCATAGTGGGTTTTTTTTTTTTAAGTTAAGGCAAAGTTAAATAAAATGTAAATATACTGCATCATATAATACTTATTCAGAATCAGGATAATATTCAAAGAACCTGGCTACAGATTCTAACTTGCTGGTTGGAGACTGTGGTATAGGAAAATATGGATTGTCCTTGTAATGGAAAAGCTTTCACACCAAGTACATATACAAAAGAAACCTATAGTATATTTTCAGCAGAAATACAGACCAAGTACTGTGGTAAATTAAACATAATCCACGAGGTATCTTGTGGTTCTCAAAGCCAGTCTGCCGCTTGTTCAGGGAAAGCCCCCTGGTGGGCCGGGCCGGTTTGTGTACCTGCTGTGTCCGCAGGTTTGGCCGATCGCGGCTCCCACTGGCCGCGGTTCACCACTCCAGGCCAATGGGGGCTGTGGGAAGCGGCGCGGGTGAAGGATTTGCTGGCTGCCCTTCTTGCAGCCCCCATTGGCCTGGAGCGGCGAACCTGCGGATGCGGCAGTTACACAAACTGGCCTGGCCTGCCAGGGGCTTTCCCTGAAGAAGCGGTGGACCAGCTTTGAGAACCACTGATGTAAATAACTGAAAAACTTTAGTCTACTACCCTAGCGATAGCAAATGTTCATAAGTTTAGAATTTTGTTTAACTTGAGTCTTTTGAATGAATAGAACATACTGTTGGTTACTGATGCTGATACAGTTATCAAATACTGCAGTCTGACACCTAGCCTTTTCCAGCTCTATTTCAGGCCAGATAGTTTGTAATGAGGAACTGAGTGGCATTTTTGGAGGTGGGAGGGTAGGACACAGTATGTTTTCTGTAAATCTTAATTTTTCTAACTGTAATAATAATCTGATATCTGAAATTATACTGATTAAATTGATGTATTTAACATCTCTCTTGAAAGGTAATGTATTTTAATATAGATTTCCCCCCCCTTGCTTCTGTGCAAGACAGATGGGTGCACTTGGTAGTGCAAAATTCCTAAACATTAATCTTCCTCACCATAAAGTGGTGTTCATGTGTATACTGTTTTGAGCTCTTTATTTATGTGTGCGTGCATATAAAATATACAACTTTGATAAATCATAGATACCCGCAAAGAAACACAAAACAAGTGATAAGGGATTGGGGAACATGTCTTATTCGGAGAGGTTTGGAAATCTAGTTAGTATATTTAGTTAAAAGAAGCCACAAAGGAAGACCCTGTATTAATACTTGAACAGCGTAAAAATAGACTGGAGGGAAATGTATTTAATTTATTGTTAATGGTGATCGTACAAATGAGTAATGGACTGACCTAGAAAAAAATAGGTTAGAGTTCAGAAGTATTTATTTTGCCTCAGGATAACCATGTGTGGAATCTACTTGAGATTATCATTTTGAGCTCCTAAGGCTTGTGTGGATAGGTTTACACTATTGTTAGCGGTGCCCAAAGCAAAAGAAAATCCAGTTTGGGTTGGAGGATGATTGCATTTTAATTTCTCAATTATCTGCTGATAAATTATCACACACATATTAAATTAATGCTTACTCATTTGCTCCCACCCCTTTCTAAATTTAGTAACAAAATAAATAAGCAGAATCAATAAGAAGAATCAAATCTGAAGTTTCAGCTACTGTGCAAAGATTTATAAAGGATACAGCAGCAGAGTAACCAGAAGGAATTTTTAAACTAAAGGCCCAGGCAAAATACTACTAATGTTATGTTATCCAAGTGCCAGGGACAGTTTTAGCTTACTGTAGTCATGGAAGGGAACTGGAGAGACCTTGTTCTACCTAGAAGAAAACTATACAAATACAATAAAAAGAGTAGAGCCAAATAATTAGCTTTAGACCAAAGTCATAATTATATGAGGCCTATGTCTGAGATGTTAATGGAGGGCTACTTTGATCAGCTTAAGCATTCTTCCATAGCAGATGTGGGCAAGCTATAGATTTGAAAAAGACCCTTGAATTTTCTAAGGAGATTAAAAAGAAAAATTCTTCATTCCACACATTTTTTTAACCTTTTTTCATCATTAACTCCTTAGATAAGTATGTCTGAGGGAACATGTGAAAATATCTCTGCTTTATATCTCTTAGTGTAAAAAGTGTAAAAATATAATTAGACCAAAAAAGAATGTGAAGAACAGCTAGCCAAAGACTGCAAAAGTAATAGCACTTTAAAAAAAAAAATACATCAGAAGCAGAAAGCCTGCTAAACAACCAGTGGGGCCACTGGACAATCAAGATGCTAAAGGAGCACTCAAAGACAATAAGGCCACTGTGGAGAAACTAAATGAATTCTTTACATCGGTCTTCACTGTTGAGGATGTGAGGGAGATTCCCAAACCTGAGCCATTCTTTCTGGGTGACAGATTGAAGGAACTGTCCCAAATTGAGGTGCCATTAGAGGAGGTTTTGGAACAAATTGATAAACTAAACAGTAATAAGTCTCCAGGACCTGATCGTATTCACCCAAGAGTTCTGAAGGAACTCAAATGTGAAATTGCAGGACTACTAACTGTCATCTGTAACCTATCATTTAAATTAGCTTCTGTACCAAATGACTGGAGGATAGCTAATGTGATGCCAATTTTTAAAAAGGGCTCCAGAGGTGACCCTGGCAACTACAGGTCAATAAGCCTCTCTTCAGCACTGCACAAATTGGTTGAAACTATCGTAAAGAACAAAATTGTCGGACACATAGATGAACATAATTTGTTGGGGAATAGTCCACATGGTTTTTGTAAAGGGAAATCATGCATCACCAATCTACTAGAATTCTTTGAGGGGGTCAACAAGCATGCGGACAAAGGAGATCCAATGGATATAGTGTACTTAGATTTTCAGAAAGTCTTTGACAAGATCCCTCATCAAAGGCTCTTAAGCAAAATAAGCAGTTATGGGATAAGAGGGAAGGTTCTCTCATGGATTGGTAACTGGTTAAAAGATAGGAAACAAAGGGTAGGAATAAATGGTCAGTTTTCAAAATGGAGAGAGGTAAATAGTGGTGTCCCCCAGGGATCTGTACTGGGTCCAGTCCTATTTAACATATTCATAAATGATCTGGAAAAAGGGATAAACAGTGAGGTGGCAAAATTGCAGATGATACAAAACTACTCAAGATAGTTAAGTCCCAGGCAGACTGCGAAGAGCTACAAAAGGATCTCACAAAACTGGGTGACTGTGCAACAAAATGGCAAATGAAATTTAATGTTGATAAATGCAAAGTAATGCACATTGGAAAACATAATCCTAACTATACACATACAATGATGGGGTCTAAATTAGCTGTTACCACTCAAGAAAGAGATCTTGGAGTCATTGTGGATAATTCTCTGAAATCATACACTCAGTGTGCAGCAGCAGTCAAAAAAGAACAGAATGTTTGGAATCATCAAGAAAGGGATAGATAATAAGACAGAAAATATCATATTTCCTCTATATAAATCCATGCTATGCCCACACCTTGAATACTGTGTGCAGATGTGGTCACCCCATCTCAAAAAAGATATATTGGAATTGGAAAAGGTTCAGAAAAGGGCAACAAAAATGATTAGGGGTATAGAACGGCTTCCGTATGAGGAGAGATTATTAAGACTAGGACTTTTCAGCTTGGAAAAGAGGCTACTAAGGGGGGATGTGATAGAGGTCTATAAAATCATGAGTGGTATAGAGAAAGTAAATAAGGAAGTGTTATTTACGCCTTCTCATAATACAAGAACAAGGGGCTACCAGATGAAATTAATAGGTAGCAGGTTTAAAACAAACACAAGAAAGTATTTTTTCATGCAACGCACTGTCAACCTCTGCCAAAGGGTGTTGTGAAGCCAAAACTATAATGGGGTTCAAAAGGGAGCTAGATAGATTCATGGAAGATAGGTCCATCAATGGTGTCCCTAGCCTCTGTTTCCCAGAAGCTGGGTTTGGGTGACAGGGCATGGATCACTTGATGATAACCTGTCTGTTCATTCCCTTTGGGACACCTGCCATTGGCCACTGTCAGATGACAGGTTACCGGGCTTGATGGACCTTTAGTCTGACCCAATATGGCCGTTCTTATGTTGGTAGTATGAACTCTAGGTCGTACTAAGGTGTGTTTGATCTGAGCCATGTATGTGGTGGTAGCATGTATTGCTTTCCAAGTAGCATGCAGGGTAACATATTGTTTTCTGTGTAAATTTGTGAAACATTACCGCCTGGAGTAGTTAATCCAGGTTAAGCTGCTCAATATTTAAAAAAATAAATAAATCTGTTTCCAGATTGTGTGTGATAAGTATACCTATCTAGATTTCAGTTGTTTTAATGTAATTCCTTTATGTGGTTAGTGATGTGAAAAAATGAAAATATAGCAGTTATGCATAGATATCTTGATATCTAGATATTTGATATCTAGATATTTGAATTGATTGCAAGGTGAGGCTGTGCGGTAGCTGGGCGGATATCTCCTTATTTTTGTCTCTTATTTTTAAATAAGTATTTTATTCAGTAAATTAAAGTAGTATTTAATTCAGTTTAGAGAATATCTTCTTGGATTAAAATAAATATTTGTTCATATAGCATCATCTGATGCTTTTTAGTCCCCAAGCATGGTGTTCTTTCAAAAATATTAACTTTTAGAGTTGGAAAAAAATAGTTCCCTGTAATTCTTCTTTGCGGATAGTAGTATTTATGATAGAGCCATATTTACCAACCAACTTTGTTTGGGGTGCGGATGCTAGCCACTGACACACAAGGAGGGCGTTAACTGCAGCTTGGCTTCTCCTTGCACAGATGATCACGAAAGATATTGAGAGGCCAGGCTGCAGGCCAATCAGGTTCCTTAGTAGAGAGGCAGGAAACTCTGAATAATTGCTTGGGAAACAAAAAGGGAATGATGTGTTGGAATAAGGACGACTCCACACCCCAGTGGCTAAGGTGATGGCTCAGGCTTGGATTTTTCTGTTTCAATTTCTGGCAATATAAGACCAGTTTGTTTTGTTTGTGGGAATTATTGCTCTTTGAGCACACTGAAATAACAAGCCTTAAGGAGGAACACAGATGGTTTGAAAGACTGCTGTTGGCTTTTTATTTTATTGTCTAATCCACCTGATGAAACACACTGCCTGTTTATACCACCTTCCTTCCTAAGGTTTGACATTTGTCCTTTTTATTCTTGGTTATTTTCTTATCTTTAGTTATTATAGAATTATAAGAGTTCAAGGCCAAAAGGGACCACCAGATCATCCAATCTGACCTCTGGTATATAACAGGCCACTAAACACCACTCAGTCACTTCCACACCAAGCCCAACAATCAGAATTAGACCAAAGTATAGCAGCCCTCAGGAAACTAAATACTGTCTGCCACAGGTAAAGAGCAGGAGGGACCGAGGTGCAGTAATGCCTGCAGCTCCTCAGTGGCAGGGAATTAAGTGAGATATATCCAGATAATCCTAGCAAGAGACTTGTGCCCCATGCAGAAGTAGGTGAAAAGCTCCCAAGGTCCCTGCCAATCTGACTCAGAGGAAATTCCTGCACAACTCTGAATATGGTAATCGGTTAGACCCTGAGCATCAAAGCAAAACTCAGCAGCCAAGTACCTGGGAGAGAGAATTCTCAATACCACGTTAGAGCATAAGCTCATTCCATCCTGTATGCAATCTCCTGCTGTGGCCATCTCCAGTACTTCAGAGGAAGGAGACAGAGAGAATATACTGGGGGGAGGGAAGGAACAGTCCCTTTCTCATGAAAGTTGGTAGACTGCTGACATGCTGAAAACTGAATTTATCTTTTTTTTTTTTTAAAAAAGGCAGTGACATTGTAGGCTTTTCTTCTACTATCGTCCAAGGGCACCGGACCTTGATTGGCCCTGGTCTTATGGGGTACGTCTACACTATGATAAAAGACCCATGGCAGAGCTGCAGCTGGCTGGGGTCAGCTGACTTGGGCTGGGGCTGTAGGACTATAAAATTGCAGTGTAGACATTCAGCTTGGGATGGAGTCTGGGCTTTGAGACCCTCCCTTCTTGCATGGTCTCAGAGCCTTGCCTTCAGCAAAAACCCGAACCTCTATACTGCAATTTTATAGCCTCATAGCCCAAGCCTCATGCATCTAAGTCAGCTGATCTGGGCTAGCCATGGGTTTTTTACTGCAATGTTGACATAGGTGTGGAGTGAATACTTCACTGTCTGTGTGTTCCCTTGAGGTGGAGGATCCAGATTCATAGATTTGCCCTAAATTTGTCTTTGTATGTGCCTCAATTTAGACTTAGAATGTTACGACTTCTGGGAATTAGAGAATAATTCAATCCTCAATGACTCCAAACAAACCAAGACTAGTAACAGTGTCATTTTTACAAAGGGGTTTTTGTACAGTAGGAAGTGACCTGATAATCACCAGCCCTTTTTAAATCGAAAACTCTTAATGGAACCGAGGATGGATTTGATAATGAGTTGGGTTTGCTGATTGCTATTTAGTTGAATAGGTTTGGATAAAATAATTTTTTTTAAATTTTTTATGTAAAATCTGGTTTAGCCTTTGTTCAACATAGTCTCTTGACGTAAAAAATCTCCTCTCTTCTCACCCCACTGCTACCTCCCACCTACCTTCTATCCCCCCCAAGGCCACCACGTCACCTTAGATGTGCATCTTCTCCAGGGTCCAGGCACCTTAGATGTGTGGTCTTTCATTCCCTCGTGTGCGGCCACCCAGGTGCGCACCTTAGAGAGAACTATCCGCGGACCACCTGAATGCAGCTCATGGACCACTGTTTGAGAACCTCTGCTCTATTGTATATGTCTCAAGAACCTTTTCTTGTCTCATCTGAGGGACCAGGGAAGAGTGGGACAGGATTGCCTTAGTGTGTCTTTTCTGTGCTGAAGAATTCATGTATTAGTGGATATAAGAGGCACCAATTGGTTATATGCCTTACTGTGAAATTTTCACTAATTCATGTTTCTTGCAGTCTCTTCCTGTGCGTAATATACACACAGAATTTTCAAATTCTCAAAGAAACATAACCATCTGTTTTCCATCTAACACCTGTACATCAGTCACTTGACCATACATTCTAACTGCTTGTCTGCTGTGCTGTCAGTATAAAACGGAGAAGGACCACTACTAAAAATGGTTGCATGGATCCAGCTCATTTTGGCATGATTTAAAGTAGAACTTAGATATGAATACCA
Source organism: Chelydra serpentina (assembly GCA_037349315.1). Classification (NCBI taxonomy): domain Eukaryota; kingdom Metazoa; phylum Chordata; order Testudines; family Chelydridae; genus Chelydra; species Chelydra serpentina. The sequence continues at coordinate 43,886,477 of JBAIAC010000001.1, forward strand.
GAGTTATGAACTGACCAGTCAACCACATATCTCATTTGGAACCAGAAGTACGCAATCAGCAGCAGCAGACACAAATAAAAAAAGCAAGTATAGTACAGTGTTAAATGTAAATTACTAAAATAAGTGGGAAAGTTTAAAAAAAAGATTGGCAAGGTAAGGAAACCGTTTTTGTGCTTGTTTCATTTAAATTAAGGTGATTAAAGCCAGCATTTTTCTTCTGCTTAGTAAAGTTTCAAAGCTGCATTAAGTCAATGTTCAACTGAAAACTTCTGAAAGAACAACCATAACATTTTGTTCAAAGTTACGAACAACCGCCATTCCCGAGGTGTTCGTAACTCTGAGGTTCTACTGTATCCATGTTGCTGGATAATATCAATATTGTGTACTCATAAATTAGAGAGCATAATATATTATGCTTGTTCTTTGACTGACAGCTGATTTTCTCAAAAAGAAATTATAGTTAGTATGCTGTATAATCCAAAGTCCCCTGTTTGGCCACCATTTCTGTATATTTGAAGATATGGGAACAAATAATGAATAATTATTATTACCTTTCCCTTTCTGCATCCTCTCTTTTGGAGCGCATGTTAGCCCTTTGCCATTATGGTCCACAGTCCTGAGGTCATATTTGAGCCAATACTTTACTACGTCTAGAACTTCAGAGAGCAGTGGCGGCCGGATGTGAATGTCACCACATTGATTCTTGCCTGGTCTCTAGACCAGAATATTGCAATGTGCTCCACCTGGAGGAACTTTTGAAGAGAGGTTGGATTTCAGCTTATGCAGACTTACCTAGTAGCGTCATTATGAGCATACAGTGAAACCCCCCTATAGCGCGCCCCGCCATAACGCGAATTCGGCTATAACGCGATCATAAGGTGGCTGCCCCAAGCAAAAAAAAAAAAAAAAAAAAAGCATCCAGAGCGTGCTTCCTCGCCTGGAGCCAACCCTGGCTCCATCTCCTCCCCATCTCCCCTGTTCCTTCCCCCCCGCCCCTTCCCCCCTGCCTCCGCTTCCCCTTTTGGCAAGAAGGGAAGAGACCGGCTTGAAACTCAAGCTAGTCAGTTTCAAGCCCTCTCTTTGCTCTTCTCTTCTCCCCAAAGCAGAGAAGTTTGATCAGCTTGAAACTGACCAGCTTGAAACTTCTCCGCTTTGGGGAGAAGAGAGAAGAGACTGGCTTGAAACTCAAGCCAGTCACTTTCAAGCTGGTCAGTTTCAAGCCCTCTCTTCGCTCTTCTCTTCTCCCCAAAGCAGAAGTTTCAAGCTGGTCAGTTTCAAGCTGGTCAAACTTCTCCACTATGGCCAGAAGAGAAGAGATGGCTTGAAACTGACCAGCTTGAAACTTCTCCGCTTTGGCGAGAGGAGAAGAGACCGGCTTGAAACGGTAATTTTTTGTAACCCCCCTATAACGCGACCCCGCATTTATCGCGATGGAAAATTTTGGACCCCAATTATCGCGTTATAGCAGGGTTTCACTGTATTACCTGGGTCTTCTGTAGTCTGCATTGGCTACCTGTTTACCTTTAGATGAAAATCAAGATATCACTTACTGTCCTTTAAGTTTCTGATGGTCTAGGACCCAGTTACCTGCATTTTTATGACACTGTCAGGGGCAGGGCATCCCTCAAGCCCCTCCAGACCCTGCTTCCAATCCTTTATAATGTCTTCCCCGCCCCCGCGGACGCTGAAGTGGGGTCCTTTGAGCAAACAAAAAAGAAAAATCCTCTCCCCTCTCCTGCCCTTACAAGAGAGAGGAATCTGTAGGAAAACAAAGAGAGGCAAGGGTGACCTGGATATCAGGCAGTCTTCCTGGGTCACCCCTTTGGGCTTAGTCTAAAATGGGGTCTATCTCCAGTCCTGCCTCTTGGGACAGACTGCTTTGAGGCTGGGTTATGCAGCTTTGGGAGCAGTGAGCCCTGCTACTGTCTCCCTCTTGGCAGGCCTATCTCTGCTGTCTGAGGCAAGGCAGCCTTCTTCCTGTTCGCCACCCTTTCATGTGGCAGGTTTTCTCTTTTAAGTTCCCCCTACTCCAGGCAGAACAAGTCTTGCAGGTGCATCTCATTGGTGTTGAACAGGCCCAGAAGAGCTCCTTAATCTCCTCTCGGCCAGAGTGAGGGCATGTCCCTTCACATACCCTACCCCTGAAGACGGAAAGGTCATTCTGGGGTGGCTTATCTCTATCCCCGATCTCCCATGAAAAGAAATTGGCATTAGCATGGTCCTTTCATGCGCGGTGTTGTACTCTGAAACTGTGTGGTTGTAGCACAAGGTACCATTTCAAGCATGGGTTTGTGTCTTTCATGGAGTAGATCCAGCATAGGGGATCTGTGACCAGCGATAAGGGGCTACCCAATAGGTAATACCTGAGGGAAACCATAACCCATTTAATCGCTAATGCCTCCTTTTCAATAATTGAGTAAGCCTTTTCTCTAGGAAAGAGCTTCCTACTCAAGTATAGGAACTGGGTGTTTTCTGAAGTCATGTGAGAATATGGCATTGAGCCCGAAGCATCTGTGGGCTGTGTGAACTTCCAGGAAAAATCAGGACTGAAGAGCATGGGCAACTGGCATAGTTGTGTTTTTAGTTCTCTAAAAGCGTCTTTGCATTTCTCACCCCACTGGGTTGTCTTAGTGTTGTTGCCTTTTATGAGGTCCATAAGGGGGGGGCATGATCCAGGCAAAACTCGAGATAAACCTCCAGTAATATCCTGCCAGCTTGAGAAAATGCCTTATTTGCCTCTTCACTTAGGGAATGGGACATGGTGTTAGGGCCTGTACCTTGTTGACTACTTGTTTCATGAGGCTGCCTCCTATGTTGTACCCCAAATAGGTTACTTCATCTATGGCTAACTTACACTTTGCAGGGTTGGCTCTGAGTCTCACATCCTATAGGGCTTTTAATACCACTTTTAAGTGCTGTAGGTGGTCTTCCCAGGTAAAACTATAGACTACGATGTTGTGTCTGTAGGCTGCAGCATATTGATGGTGGGGGGGCTGAGGATTCTATTCATAAGCTGTGGGAAAACCTCCATGGAAAAGGCATAGTCTTGAATTGGAAGTGTGCTAAAGGGATGGAGAGAGATGTTTTCTCTTGTGAGGAAGGGGATGAAGGAATCTGCCAATACCCCTTTGTCAAGTTGATAGTGCTCTGGTGTTTTTCCAATCTCATCTACTGTAATAACTCATCTACCCTTGGCATTCGGTTGACGTAGAATTTTGAGATGGAATTAACCTTTCTAAAGTCAATGCAAAACTGAATTGAACCATCTAGTTTGGGAACAAGAATCATGGGGCCCCTCCATTCAGTTTTGGATTCCACGGTTACCCCATCTCCAGCATTGCTTGCACTTCCTCTCGGACTGTGTCCCACATCCTCTGTGGCAATGGTCTAGGGCTCTCCTTGACCAGCTGGCATGGGATGGTCTCTAGATGATGATGAACCAAGTACGTTCTCCCTGGGTGGGGGAACAATATTACTGTGAAAGCCTTGATCAAATTGGAGGAGCAGCATCCTTTGTGCAGGGGAGAGCCCCTCACCCCCCAGTACTGTTGGCAATTCTTGGCTGCTGGATACTTAGGGGCCCTAATTCAGGTTTCCTCGGAGAGGAAGTTATCAGTGGGGCCATCTAGAATTCCAGGCTTTAAGAAGATTTACATTATAGATCTTGGTTTCTTTTCTCCTCCCTGGTAGTCTTTTTTCATAATTCATTGGCTCGATCTGCCTGACCACTTCCAATGATCTGTCAAGTATGGGGCTAGGATCAAATACCATTGATCAGGGGCCACCAGGCTGCTAGTGCCACTCTCTCAAATGTAAGTAGGAAGGCTTCAGGGTTATCCTCTGGCCTGATCTTGGTTAGCTTTACTGGTACTGACGAGGGAACACCCTTGGTGGACGCATGACCTGCTGGAACTCCCTGGGGGCATAGGACTGGCACTGTCTGCTGTATCATCTTCTTTTGAAACTCCTGCTGCTGGGCCATCAGTTTCCTCAGCAGCTCTTGTGTGGTCTGAACTTGCTGCTGGGTGATCCACTGCTGCAGCAATTGCTGTTGGGAAATGCTGTTGCTAAGCAGCTTGCTGCTGCATTCTGCTAATTACTTAAACCACTGCTCTGGTTCCGTCTTGCATTGACCAACTGAGCTCTATTCCCTGTAAGGCTCCCCCGCTTTTTTTAACCGCTTGCATCAGATGTGGTTATGCCTGCATTCTCCACCATTTGTGGGGGGCAGGCCTCGGGCTCCCTTAAGTCCTCTCCAGATCCCGCTTCCAGTCCTTTAGAATGTCTTCCTCCCCTGTTGGTGGATGCTCAAGGGTGGGAGGTTCTTCAAGCAAACAAGCAAAAGAAAAGTCCGCTCCCCTCTCACTTCCCTTACGAGAGAGAGGAGTCTGTAGGAAAACAAAGAGAGGCAAGGGTGACCTGGATATCAGGCAGTTTTCCTGGATCAGCCCTTTAGGCTTACTCTAAAATGGAGTCTACCACCAGCCCCTCCTCTTCGGACATACTGCTTTGAGGCTGGGTCATGAAGTTTGGGAGTAGTGAGGCGCGCTTCCTCCCTCTCGGGGGCCTGTCTCAGCTTTCTGAAGCAGAGCAGCTCTCTTCCTGTTCACCACCTAGGGCCAGCGCGGCCATTAGGCGACCATAGGCGGTCGCCTAGGGTGCCGGCATTTGGGGGGCGGTGACTCCCGGTGGCGATGCGGCAGCTGCTGGCGCCGGTGGAGGTGAGCTGCTGCTGCGGGGGGATCAGGAGCTGCCGCGGGTGGAGGGGCGAGAGGCTGCCGCAGCCCACGCGTTAGCTGCAGTGGGGAGCCGGCCGCTGCAGGCGGGGGCGCGGGAGGCTGCCGCGGCCCGTGGGTTAGCTGCCGCGGGGGGGTGGGGGGAGGAGGGAGGAGGGAGCCGGCTGCCGCGGGGGGCTGGCCACTGCTGGCGGGGGGGAGAGGGAGTGGGAGTTGCTGCGGCCCATGGGTGGGGGGTTGAGGAGCCGCCATGGCCCGTGGGCGGGGGCTGCCTCGGGGGGATGGGGAGCTGGCTGCCGCGGGCGAGGCGGGGGTTAGCCGCCGTGGCCTGCGGGCGGGAGCTGAGGAGCCGCCGCAGGGGATGTGGAGCTGCCTTGTGGGGGATGGGGAGCTGGCTGCCGCAGGGGAGGGGGGCAGTGCTGGTGCAAGGAAGTTTCGCCTAGGGCGCGAAACTTCCTTGCACCGGCCCTGTCACCGCCTCTTCCTGTGGCAGGCTTTCCCTTTTAAGCTCCCACACCACTGGGCAGAACAAGCCTTGCCAAGTGCACCTCATTGGTGTTGAACCGGCCCAGAAGAGCTCCTTAGTCTCCTCTCGGCCAGAGTGAGGAGGGCATGTCCCTTCACAATCCCATTGCCTCAATTCAGATCAAGTGGTTTGCTTTTGTTGGTGGTTCCCATAGTTTCATTGTTTTAGACCACTGGCTATGCATTCTTATTTGAGGGCTCAACTCGTGGAACTCACTCCTGATGGTTTGCCAAATCTGGGTTTGGCAAGCTTCAGGCCACAATGAGTGGTGTGGATATTTAGAGCAGCCTTTAAATAACCTCCTCAGCAGGCTACGATGTATTAATTTATGCTTAATTATCTCATATTCTGACTATTTTATGGTAAATAGTGAATTGTTACAACATCCTGATGCCACAGCAGTGGGCACTGTATAAAAATACATAAATAATGCATGAATTGTTATTGATTCATTTTGATGCCTGACACTTCCCCTGCAAATTTGTATAGTGAACTCAGTTATAGAGTTGGTGGTTTGTGGATGAAGCTTGACATATACAGTAATGAACAATTCAGGGGGAATAACCAAATAGCCTACCTGTCAAATGGAGCACTGTGTCAAATACCTTTATTATCACCTCTATTGTCGTGGTCACCTGAATGTAGCATTTCCTACTGAAACGGGACAGAATTGTATCTAAATATTCATGATCAAACTGCTAATCTCCCAAAAATTATGATAAATGAGTCTCATTTTAGGAACAACATTTGTATAATGTGTAATCTTTTTTCTCTCTTTAGCCTTGGTGGAGGCCCAGATGATGCAAAAGAAATTATGCGGCATAGTTTCTTTGTTGGAGTAAACTGGCAAGATGTATATGATAAAAAGGTAGGTCTTTATATGGCATAGAATAATCTGGCTTCTGCGCGATAATTAATTGAAACGATTACTGAACTTCTAGTTTCTAAAATTATACATAAATTACTTTGCCACTTTTTTGATATTATAGTATACTAATAGCCAATTTAATTATTTATAGTTTTAATATACTACTAACTTGGAAATATTCTAAAACCACAGCATGCCAAAAATAAACTAGAATCACTTAAGATTTTCCTATAATTGTTTAAATGTTCAAGTCCCCCCCATCTCCTCCCATCCCCCTCCCACACTTTTGGCCCATAACTATAACCAAAAAGCGAAAAGGCGGTGGAGGAAAAAAAGTCAGTGATGATGTGTGAGAAAGTGTGAACACTGTGTTTCTGAATTGAGTCTCATTTTCTTTCAACTCCATACACCGGCAAAGAAGAATTATTTAATGATACATATTTATTCGGAGTCAGTGGTTATATTATGTATCATTGTTTCCTTTTTTAGGACCACATTATGTTGTTAACAGAAACCATATTCAAAATTGGACCATTTTAATTATGAAACTTTAAAAAAGTTGTCTGTTTTTTATTCGAAAAAGACTGTCATCATTTAAATATTGAATCCTTCTTGAAAAGGATACACAGCAAGTAGGCATTTTCTGATGTCTTTGTACCCAAGAGAAGCCTTTCTTTGAGATGGGTTGTAAAAGAGAGTCTAACTAAACTAGTGTGGCATTAAAATACTGAGCCAAAATCACTAATGATGTAAGTGGTACAACTCCATTAACGTCAGTGACATTGCGCTTGTTTACTCTAGTGAGTTAATTTGGCTCACTGTGTATAATTCTATGCCTGTTACTGTGATCCTGGACATTTCTCAGGTGATTTCTGGAAAGAAGGTGGTTAGTTTATTTTTCCTCTAGAAGTGAAACTGAGTTTGATTTAAGCTGTTTTATAAACCAACTGTGTAGATTATGACATTTTTATAGTATTTGGGGTAACTCGTGTATTATTATAGGTCCCCGGTATTCTGAGAGGATCATTTGGCATCCCTGCCAACTGATCTACCTGCCAAATAAGTCATATCTTTTATAAGTTACATTGTCTTTCCTGTTTGTTTTTGCCCAAATGAAGGGAGGATCAAAACCACATGCAGGGACAGAACATGTTTGTGCTGCTGTGACATACTTTTCACTTGTTGGTGTGTTAGAATTTGAAAACTGGAATTTGTGATTGGTGTGGTATTTCTCCGGCAAACAAGAAAACCTGAACAGCAACCTGTGTGATATTAACACTGTGCTGTATCTTGTTATGTCTCTTTTCATGGGTTACTATAATATAGAGCTCTTTTCCCCCTACTTTATGGTGGCTTGGCAAGTTTTGGTTTGTTGTTTACCATTTTTATGTTACAAATTCACATTTCCGCAAAGCTGATTGCAAGTTATTTGCTGCCACAAGAATATCTGAACCTTAACCATGATGTTACTATCAGTCAACCATAATATTGCAAGAACCTTTAGAGTGATAATTAGAACAAATACATTTATCAAGTGATGTAATGTGCTCAGGTATTTAAGACAAAATCTCCTTCACTTCTAAGGGAAATTTTGGTTGCCCCAGCAAGAGTAGTTAAAAATATGACAGAAAATGTAATATGGGGAACCCTCAAGGGAATTGTTTTTTTAACTTTTAAGTTAAAACTATTTGTGTTGCAAAATATATAAAGGCATAAAAACAAGGGCGCCGTGAGTGGAAAACAAGGGAAAAATGCTGCCAAACTGACTTCAAGGGTCTTTCTCAACTAAACAAGAAAAAAGAAAAATCAAATTTAAGGACAATGGGCTTGATTCTGCATGGCACTGAGCAGTCTGGCCCTGATCCAGACACACAGTTATGCGCATGTGCTTCATTTCCTTGCAAGTCAATAAGACAGTGCTTCTCTATCAGGATCTGATCCTGCACCCATTGAAATCACTGCAAGTATTTAGATTTAGAGGCGATGGAAGCTTGCTTTGAATGGGGATTGGGTGGGTGGAGATGCATAGTGAAACCTAAATGGGAAGCGGGGAGAGTCAGGTATCTATGTAAGTCAGAGTGGATGTCCTGCTTGTAGAGTGAGGGAAGTCATGTGGTAAGGCTAGGAAGGGAAGCAGGGTAGGTGCCCTGCAGGGGCAGTTGGGGTGTTAGGAGTAGTAAGGGGAGTGTGAAGTGTTGCTCTGCATGGGGAATGAGGGGAGCAGAGTCTTCCAGGCCTGATATTGGATGCTGCTATAGCCACTCCAGCCCCTCTGTGTCTCACTCCCGCCCCGCCTGAGTGCATGAAACAACTTAGTTAAGAATGAAACGGAGGGCCAGGGTGGAAACGTAGCTCAGACCCCACAATATTTCCATTGTGGTGGGTGCTAGCTGCCGCTGCCCCTGGGAGTTGGATTGGGCCCTCAGTAGGGTCTTCAAATAGGAGTGATCCTAATTGTTGTTTACCATTTCCATGACTGCAGAGAAATTAAACCTTCTGATATGAGAAATGAACATCACTTAACTGAACAATTAAGAGACTCTCCTTAGTTACAATACCTGCATGTGATGGATGTGTTAGGCACAATGATGCCAGGGGAAAAACAGAATTCTAAATATATAAAATGTGTTTGTTTTACTGCAGCACTATCTTACTGGTTGTACTGGAAGGGCTTATCCTAAATGTATGACCACTTCCTCATTTTTGGGCTAGTGGAAAACAAAAAAGCATGTGCTTTTGTATATGTGTACACTCTACACTCGTGCATCTAACTTGCCATTTTTATTAGAAAAATGTGCATCTCTTCTTGTTCACCAGACTTCAATCTATTGTTACTAGAAACAAGCTTATTTAACCTAAAACCTAAAGTTTATAAATGTTTTGTGACAATAGGACACTACTTTGTCTGCAACAGATAGTAGCTCTGGCTGCCCAACAGATACAAATGAACAAATGAATGGCTGTCTGATACTGCTGTCTGATTGGATTGGATTGGATTAGTTTGTTGACATTAACTGAATAATAATAATGTGCTGTAAAGTAGGCAAGAGCAGAGAAAGTCCATGTTCTGAAATGAAAATTGGATAATAGTTATCCATTTTGCGCCGATGTATCTATTTTTTGGCAGAAGAAAAATCATGAAGGCAAAGGAAAGAGAATGACCTTGCCAGGCACTTCCTATGATCATCTCAATCCTGATGGGGTTGATTACTGCATTTTTTTACTGTGTATTGTATTTTTTTTACTGTGTATTGTATTTACTGCATTTTTTTACAGTGTATTGCAAGAACCTTTAGAATAATAATTAGAACAAATACATTTATCAAGTGATGTAATGTGCTCAGGTATTTAAGACAAAATCTTAAGTATGAGAAACTGAATAGGTTGGCAGGGTCTTATATTAGTTTTCTTTTTAGATATAATTGAATGTTGAATTTTCTCTGACTCCATTCAGACCGTTTTGGGAGTATTTATTCTTTTATTTAGGCTAAAAGAAACCTAATTTTTAAATCATCAAATGTTGTTCCAGGGCCCCTGATTCAAGAGAGCACTTAAGCATGTGCTGAACTCCTGTTGCTTAGTACATACTTAAAGGCTTCACTGAATCAGGGTTTAAGGAAGGGAGGTCGGAGTGGGAGAATTCCCACAGCTCTCTTTAGGCAATTCCTGTTTGAGAGTCATACTTCAGTATAATTGCCTGCAACATCATCATAAACATTGCAAAATAGATCTTCTCAATTCCCTTTTTTGTTGCTTCTGTGCAAAGTAGTAAAAGGATCAGAAAATGGTTAACCAGACTGATCTTTTCATTGGATTTCCAATGGTATTTAAATTATATGCACAAAATCTACTTATTAGCAAAATAATGCCAGCTGACTGAATTTACATGACACAAAGAAACCACAAAAAGCAATTTTCTATTCTTATGGATGTTGGTTTTAATTAGTCATGGAGATTCCAATTGCTTTTTGCCCATTATATCAACTATTTAAAAAACAAAACAAAAGCTTTATGGTCAGTAAAGGAAAACCAACATTTTAAAGGGCACACTGACAATGTATTTTTCAAAATGTTAAAATATCACTATGATAATCCATTGGAAACTTTAAGCTGAAATCTTGTTCTTTACCAGAACACTTTCCTTCCATTGCATTCATACACTGTTTTGTTATTGAAAGTTTGCTCAGATAGGTATTGAGCTGTTAGCATTTATTTACTTTTTTAAGGAGCATTGAAAAATTTGTTTTGGAAAGAACACAAGAGAACTACACAATCTTTGCAGATATATGTAAGGAAAAACAGCAAAAAGGTAGGTCAAATTTTGGGACTACCAACTTTGACAGTGTCCCTTTTAAAATGTATTGGTGTATTGCTTTGTACAATGATTTGGCTAATGAGTTCCAATCTCTGTGAGAACATCACATACCTAAACTGTTTGGAATCTTCATTGATCAGTTAGTCCAAATCATTTCATAAATGGTGAATACATATGTGAGTTGTGAGAAATACTTTCAAAAGTTATGGATGAGCACACTTGTAATGGAATGAGAATGAATGTTAGTATTTCTAGTGGTATGCTCTCCCCATTTTCTGTACACAATTGATTTAGGATTTTCGCCGTCTGCTTTAACTAATTTACAAATCAGTCTCCTGATATCACACCTAAATTTATTATCAGCATGTCATTTATTCTGTTGAATGCTGCAAAGTAGCCATTTTAAAGGATCAGTGATATAGATCTCCAGTAAAGTTTGATAGGATGGCCCAACATGTGATTTCTGGGCATTAAAATGTAAATTACACTAATATTCCAAGACTTGAATTTTATAACTAGAAAGAAACTTAAAATGGACACATCCTTTGACTTGTATTAAGACTCAGTGTATAGTAAACTAGGTGGTAGCTTTTAAGGTACAACATATGATGACATTTATATTGAGTTGTAATGGTGTGTATATTTTAAACTTATCTGTTACATTATATACTTTTAAAACATACACACTGTAGTCAAAGTGAAAATTCTACTTCCCGTGTTGTAATTCATATAAATGTGTAAAGAGCAAGAGAGTGTACAGTAATTTTGTTGTCAGAAATTGGGAAAAACCAGTGTCATACTGAAATGTAACTGAGTAGGTTACAAATGGTCATCCCTAATGAATGAATACGGATATTGGTTTTCATTGTTCAGTCTCTTATTATATTTATATGATGCTATTGGAAGGTCTGAGGAACAACCGCAATAGAGATAATAAAAATCTCTGTGTGCGTTTGTCATTGTCAATATAGCTGTAGAAACAAGTATCCATGATTTAACCCCTAACAGTATGTTATGAATATTGGACAGCATTTTCAAATTTGGGGTATAAATTGAGCTGGTTATAAATTGTCTTCACTCCATTGGAATGAAGACAGTTTACACCAGCTGAAACTCTGCCTTCTGTTTTTTGACACTTGACTGCAAAATCTGCATGTAGGCATCTAAATACATGGATGTTCAGGCTAAACGTTTATTTAGGTGCCTAAATATGGTCTGACGTTTTGGCCATAATTTATTTCAGTTGGATAATACATTGAGAAGTGTTAAAGAATTAAGAGGTGTGGCTATTCACCCTTCACTGGGAATTACTCAGGTAAATGACATATTTAACCATTAGTGTTGTATTATCATATTTTTCATTGGTATGAAATGAAAATTGTTTAGGCCCTGATCCTGCAAACAGTATGTAGTTGCTTAACTTTAAGCATCTGTAGAGTCCCATTGGTTTCAGTGGAATTACTCACATGCTTAGATATAAACATATACATAAGTACATGATCAGGGTCTTAATGTGATGTTCAGTTCATACCAGTTTGAGGGTTAATTCCTCTTTATGTGACCTTTATGAGACAAAGTCAGAATCAGCTTCTTAATTTTTTTTAGTTCGGTAGTTTCAGCATGAGTGCATCACAGCTACTCCATAATATTTTCAGCCATTTGTAAGTAACTATAATGGTGGTCAGGAGTTTCCAAGGCATAATGATTATCATTTGATTGATTAACCTTTGGATTATATGGAATATTTTCTACTATATTGAACTACTTGTACAGTAGAAATAAATCATTTAGAAAGCATGAAAAGCCTCAGAGTGGTATAAAATCTCTTTATATAATTGCACACAGTGAGATACTGTATTTTCCCTTATTGTTCATGAATGATGGGTAGCAACCAGATCTTGAACTGAGAGGGGGAAAAAAGGGTGGTACTGTCCCAAGTTTCACCTACTTTGGATGTCAAAAGGAGATGCTATTCACAAGAGATTGTGCAGATGTTCTCCTGGGCTCTCCAGGTGTGATTCCCTCTATGTGGGGTAAAGGAACACCTGGTCTGGGGTTGCGTTAAGGCATAGGCACAATAGACACATGCCTTGGACATTGGCTGCCAGAGGCATGTGGTGAAGTCACACTCTAAACTTTAATTTAAAAAAGTATTTCCAGTCTTCCTAGGTTATGAAGAAAGGGTTGAAACTTGTCATCTCAGTGTAACTGGTGCTGTGTTGTCTGCCTGAGTCTGAGGGAGCCTGGAGCAGAGGGAGGAGCAGCAACCATGGGACAAGGCCACCGGGCTCTTTAGTTCCTGCCAGAGCTGCTGGTTGAGATGTAGGCTTGGGTGCCTTGTTGTGCTCAGCTCCTTCCCTTTGGACTTTTGGTTTCACAGGTCAGAAGGATGGGGCAAGATATGGTGTGATCACCCAATCACCATTTGTGACACCAGATTGAAATGTTACTCACAGTAGACTATGGAAATCTTCATAATATGATTGTCCTTTCTTAAATGCTGTAATCAGGAGTGTAATAGTTAACAGTATGAACATTTACGTCCTCATGATTGAGCTTCTGAGCTAAAACCCATTTGAGGTGAATGGGGCAGTTCACATCTCCTGGAATTGTTGTTTCCGGCTTTCTACAAACTCAGATAGACATCTCTGCAGCAGTTATGCTTGGTTCATATGTTTAAGGATTTCTTAACATCTGTAAGCACTGGAGACTTACTTTTTGTTTTTAAATGAAAGTGTAGATTCTAAAGAACAAGATGGCAGCTTCAAAAAAGTACGATGACTCTGTGTTGTGACCTGGTCCAACTTGAGCACTGGTGACATCACGCACAAAGTCAGTTTCAAGCAAATGAGTATGCCTCTAATCCCATAAATGTGAAGTCATAATACAATATCCCTCTGTGTCTACATTTATGTAAATTATTTATACCGCTTTTTATGCTTCCACGTTATGGGAAAGGTTGTTAGGAAAGGATTTCTTACTGCATTTCTCTCATTTTCTTCTGGAGGTGGCGCCGAAGCTCCATGTGCTGGTTCCTCATTTCTTGACAAGAATTCTACAGAAGCCGGTAAATTTTTTGTAGAGGTTCTTCCTCTAAAATTGGGTGATATGTTTTGAAAATAGCCACAACATTTTGTTTACAGTGGTCAAGGGAAGATTTTTATGAGGTGTGCATGGGATGGCAGATCAGGAGGTTGATTTGGTGTTTTGAAAAAAGAATTGAGGCACAGTTGTGTGTGCATGAATAGGCTGAATAGATCAAAAGGACTGGTGCATAATTTTATACAATCATGACTGAAGCATAAATGTATTTTATACTTATAGTCATGATAACATACATGATACTGCCAGTGGAAAAAATCTGAAAGGGATGGAGAGACACTCCTGTGCACTGTGTGTCACTTTTATTTGTATATCTCAATCTTAGCGCCCATTTTCTCTTTTGTAGCTTTTTTTGTATTGATGTGTGTGAATATATAGATGATATATACACACACACACACACAAGGTGATAGGGGTTGCCATATTTTTCTACACAGTCTCTGCGTTACGAGCATCTCCTATTGCCTTGTAAATTGCTGTGGAATATCTTGATCGTGAAAGGCAATGTGTAAGGTTGTGTAATCAGAATTAATCCAAAAACATCAACAAAGTATTTTATATCAAGTTTTTCCCTTTCGGTTGCAGCCTGGAGTTTTGTGTGTTTTTCTTGTTTTATTTTCCCAACTGTCTGGAATATTGACATAATTTCATAATAATGACATAGTTTCATTAACTGAGTCACTGAATTGTTACTGAGACACACCTAACTACTTAATGTAAAATGGTGTTTTTCCCCCCTCCGATGGGATTAGATTACACCACTCCCTTTCTGTTGTGAAACATCTCTATATTTGATAATATTTAACAGTATTTAAGACATCTGATTATTGCTGTTCTTACCTTTAGTTATTGTTGTTCTTACCTTTAGGCACTTAAGTGCCTAAATCCCAGTTTTGGCTCCATTGTGATCCACAAAACACCTGCCATACACTGTAGGTACCTGTGTGCTGCTACCTCACTTTCTGCAATCTTTTTGCACCGTAAGATTCATGCAACACTCTGCTTTTGTAACCAACAAGCAAAGTTTCAAAGTATTCTAAGAACCATCACTCATTTAGACAGATGAAGGCTGCATGGGGCCTGATTCAGAGCCCATTGAAGTCAATGAGAATATTTCATTTGAGCTACTGACTTCAGTCGTCTTTGGTTTCAGACCCATAGTCACTTGCTGATGTAGTTAGATTTTATAGAAGGACCTGTAGGTTGATATATCTTACTAAAGAGCTGTGTATTGCTCTTTATTTTTATTACTTTCTGTGATCATTTCCTGCCTCTTTGTTATTTTGTTGCTCGCTAACAATTACTATAGGGCCACATTAGTTAGAGATGATAAAGTTCCTATGTTGTCATCTCTGCCACCCCCACTGAGGTCAGGATAACATCCCCCACATAAAGGTCATATCTTGAATGATTTTTTCCCATGAGTTGAGCACTCTGTTATATTGGAGATATGTACTGGGATTGCTAAATAGGGTGCAGTCTGCTGTATATTTAATACTACCTAAGTTGCTTATATAATTTGTTGAAAACCATAACAGATTCTTGGAAAATGTAGTGATGGCTGTTGAATTGTGGGTGGAGCAAATCATTTGATTTCAAACCATGATGGGTGGCCTGCTCTCTGAATTGTTGAAAAGCTTAACCTCAGAAGACCAAAAAACTGGAATGGTTTACAGGTACAACTTGTTCTGGAATCCTAGGACCATTTTATAAGTGGGCACATTGCTTGGGAACTTCTTTGTATCAGCAAGTCCATATTAGTTTGTCCCTCTGTCTGAGACTGGCTGTGTTGCAGAATTAAATGTGTGTGTGAGGGAGAGGCGGGGGCAGAGAGAGTACTGGCAAATGTGTGTGTTTTTGTAAATAAAGGGATGTGACTATTGTGGTAAAAGGAAGTTGTTCATTTTTTTAAAAAGTTGTACATAGATTAGTTTATATTCGAGGGATAAATTCTCTTTCTGACTCCAAGTTTAAATCTGTATTTAGCTTTTAAATGGGTAATAATAAGATGACTAAGTGTATTAATCTAAAAATCCTTTGTTGTTGTGGTATAATATTTTCCAATCAAATAAAGTTAAATGAAAATCACACGTTTTGTAAAATTATAATTTTCATAGCACCATTCTAAGTAGTAGATGTAGGTGAAAGAATGTTTTAGTCACATAGGGTGGGATCCACTAAAATACTTAAGTGCCTAAATCCCAGTTTTGGCTCCATTGTGATCCACAAAACACCTGCCGTACACTGTAGGTATCTGTGTGCTGCTGCCTCACTCTCAGCATCTGAATGCCTGTCTCCCGCCTAAGACCCAGAGCGCTTCACAAACCAGGAGAAGATAGGTGTTCACCCACCTGCAACCTCTGTGGGGTCTGGTTCAGTAGGTATGCTCAAAGGATACCTATTAGTTCAGGTTCCACTTTGAAGTGGTACCCACTTTATAACTTTTAGCCCACTGATTAGAGCACTTACCTGGGATGTGGGAGATCCAAATTCAATTCCCCCTTCTCTGCCAGAGGGGGACAAAGAATTTGAACAGGGATCCCTCGCCTCTTAGGAGGGTGCTCTAACCACTGAGCCATGGGATATTCTGATGTGGGGCTCCCTCAGCCTCTCTCCTTTTGAAGCTGCTCCAATGTGGATAAATAATTAATGAAAGAGTGATTGGAGCAGGGGGACTGGACATGGAGTCGAGCCTTAATCACTGGGCTACAGAGTCATTCCTACTCTCTCTCTCTGGCCCAGTGACTGAGTATTTATCCACAGTGAGACAGTCATTGGACCAGAGAGAGAGTGGGACAGCCCGGTGGTTAGGGCACCCTCCTGAGAGGTGGGAGACCCCTGTAAAAATTCTTTCTCCTTCTTTGGCAGAGAGGAGGGAATTGAATCTGGGTCTTCCACCTCCTAGTGCTCTAACCACTGGGCTAAAAGTTATAGGATGGGCACTGCCACCACCATGTGAGTTAGGTGCCTAACTCATTCCCACAGGAAACACTTTACGTGCATACTCCCTCTAACTACAGGAGGCAGGTACCCATGTTTTGGAGATAAATGCCACTCTGCAGCCTGGACATCGGCACCTATCTCTGAGAGGGGGGTGGGGCTTAGCCATCCCTCTGGTTGGAATCTCCCACTGACTATTTTAGGCAGCTCCCTGTCTAGTGTGCTGGCTTTCATGAATCATATTTTTTTGGCACCTCTCTCTCCCCATTCGTTGTGCGAGGTGCCTAACTTGGCTTTGTGGATCCCAGAATTGTTCCTGGATTTTCTAGGTGTGTAAAAGTTAGACACTGTGATGCTCAGCGATACAACTCCTAAGCCCCTTCATCAATCCCACCCATAGATTTTGGGTGAAAATTCTGGTCAAATTATAGATATAGGTATGTAACAAAGAGGAGGAAAACTTGCTTAAAGAAACAGATAGACCATCCAATTAGAAATTTGTGTCAGAGGATTAATGGAATTACAGATATAACTGACAGCCGAATCTGTTCCAATTACTAAAAATGTCTGTGTGACATTCTGTTATCCTTTTGTGTCTTTGTGGTGTTTATACAGTGTATTATAGATATTTTCCTCTTACTAGCAGGACTTTCAGGTGAACAGCAGTCCGCTAGAACATTTTTTGGGTGAATGAAAACATGAAAATATCTGGATAGAATTTTTAAGAGTTGGATTTGAAAACAGTATGTGTGGTTGGTTGTGTGGGGTTTTTTTTTTAATGCACCATTTATGGATTTGACCACAGTCTGAATACACTTTCCAGAA
Source organism: Chelydra serpentina (assembly GCA_037349315.1). Classification (NCBI taxonomy): domain Eukaryota; kingdom Metazoa; phylum Chordata; order Testudines; family Chelydridae; genus Chelydra; species Chelydra serpentina. Next base: position 43,903,789 of record JBAIAC010000001.1, read on the forward strand.
AAGTGTATAGAGGTGTTTAGAACTAAAGGTGAAGCATTGGCAGTTAGAGATCTAATCGGGACAGCATGTTACAGCATGTTACTCAAAAAACAGTTCCCAACATGGCTGGCTAGTTAGAATATAGTTACGTTATCATTCTGGTTACACAGTATAGATATACTAGGATTATATAGTCTCCATTGATTAAGGTGTGAAGGTTTAGTTTTTCCTCTAACATCTGTACTGCTTAGAGATCTGTGTAGCAGTAGCAAAGGATTAAATGGGATAAAATTGTATATTGAACTATGTGGTAATTTAATGAGAACTGCAAAATTAACTACTAAAGATGAGTGCTTTTGTAAATTTTATGTTATACAAAAGTCTATGACATCACAAAGGGTTTAAAAAAAGTATCAAGTGCAGAATAGTTTGCCAATATTTTTGCTATAGTGTTGCATTGTAGTTTTGTTCTTTGTGCTGTGGAGTAAATTGACAAGTGAATTGTTTGGTGATAATATTTCAAAGTCAAGGTGAGATAGAGCTAAATTCTGGCCTCAGGGTGTAAATCAGTTGGCTTCAGTGGATTTGGCCTCTGATATAGGAAAGACACTGAAACTGCTAACTTCAGATTTTAGTTTCAGTTGAGAATATGCAGATACTATCCTGTGTCTCTGATTACATTAAATAACATTATTTGGAACTTCTTATATTTTACGTTGAACAGAGATGCCTTTTAGAAATTGAATACATTTAAAAGGTGGCATACAGATCCCAGATCATTAACACAATATAGGTTGAGGCTCCAAATTAAAAATGCATCCATTTGTAAATGTTGAATCTTTCTCCTTCAAAAGTGGATTGTAAGACTAATACCAAAAGCAGGACAGGTAGCTGCTGCCTTTAAGTTGTGGTAGTTGCCTTCCATAGTAGCAGTGAAAACTCTGAAACCTTGGAGCCTGAATGCAGATAAATGGAGGAGGAACCCCTTTAAAAATACATTTTAAAACCAATTTATGCCTAGACTTGTTTATCTAATTTGCTAATGATTGGGGAAGTCAGTTTTTTGTATCTCTTAAAAAGAGAAAAGAAATGCATTTCAGGTCATCTTTAACCACTTGAGAGAGAACCACTTGATGCATCCGACGAAGCGGACTGTAGTCCACGAAAGCTTATGCTGAAATAAATTTGTTAGTCTCTAAGGTGCCACAAGTATTTCTTTCTTATTTTCTTTTTGCTGACACAGACTAACACGGCTACTACACTGAAACCTGTCACTTGAGAGAGGTGCAAAGATCCTTTGCTTTAAACCATCACACTGTCATATAAGCAGTGAACAGCTTCTGAAGTTTTTTAAGAGATTCCAGTCACACTAGTGACGTTTACTTAGTAGTTTGATTGTAAAATCATCTTGTTAAGCATAGTGCAGCTACAGCAAAAATGTATGTTCAAAACTGGGAACTAGGTGACCCAAGGTTTAATATTGTCTGGCACAGGACATGTTAAGGGACTTGATGCATTTAATGTGGTATGCAAGTACAATATACATGTTGTTCTGAAGCACTTATTGGGCGGATGAAATTGGCTTAGAATCAGCTAAAAAAATTAAATGAATATGAAATCAGCATCCTGTAGTAAGGAGTGTGCATATTAGTAGTAAGGGGTGGGGTGGAAATGGAGATTGATTTTAAGAAGATTCTTAAGTTCATTTGAAGGAAACAAGGTTATTATCATGGTCAACTTTCTAATATGTGATAGACCAAACACGTGTGCAAGCATCATGAACGCTTAGAAATGGATTATCTTCTTGACTGAAGGCAAGCAATGTTGTGAAATTCTCAAATTTACTATTTTTGCTATTACTCAGCATTTAGTCAAGTTTAGAGCTGGGAGTGTGTTTACAGTTTTGCTTCTCCAAGTTTTGCTTAAAAATATAGTGAAAACTTTGCACCCTTTCTTCTATGTGAAAATCCTACTCTTGCACTTTTCACCCCAAGGTGGTGATCTTCCTGAAACTTGCCCCGACCTATCTTCTGTTGAAGTTCCTAATGAACCTGTGATGTCGTCTGTCATCCATTGATCAGGCCAATTCCATGGCTGTGTAGTCCACATGCACTAACAAGCCAGTGAACCGGAGCAGTTTTTTACCATGACAGTTCTTCTTTGCACTTAAAAAATACTGTGAAAATGGTGGAAAAAAATCCAGAAATGTTGTGTTCATGAGGCTGACCTAAACATGAATTGACCTTTTTGACATTTAAAATGTACGTGTTCATATTGTTTATTTTTTAGAAACAGTCCATGACAAACAAGAGCCCTGTCCTGCAAAGACTTACACACAAGCTTACCTTTACATACTTTGAGTAGTCCTATTGACTTGATTGAAACTACTCGGAGTATAAGGTAAGCACACATGTAAGCCTTTGTAAGATGAGTGCTCTAATGTTGGTCTTTCAGTGAATAATGAGAATCTCATCAGGGAGGATTAATTTAAATCAAAATGATTTAAATCAGCAAGCAGGAAAGCTTGATTTAATCACCGATTTTAATCTTTTTTGCATTTGTGCTTTTTAGTTATTTTCCTAAAGGTTGATTCTCATTGGTTGTTAACCATTAAAACATGTTCATTCGCAACTAAATCTAGTATTTACACTAAGTCCGGAACTTCTTTTTGCTAATTAGGAGGATACACTATATCTGTACTCCTTTATTTAAGCCGTTATAAAGCTTAATTTATATTTATTCAGATTCTTAATGTTTGTACGTACTTTAGAAAATGCTGAATAATGCATTTCTTATTTACTAGATGATTAATGTTTTACTTGTGATTTGTTTCAGGCTCTATTTGGATGGTAATTAAAGTTTAATTAAAATGCCTAAGACACAATTTTTATCAGTTACATAAAACTACTTTTAATGTGCTAGATGGATAAGAGTTTATCAAAAATTATCAAAACATGCTTTGCATTTAAAACTAAAGGATTTATTAAACAAAGGAAGTATTATCTGTAGTTAGTGAACTGTACTGATTGTTTTTGTTTACCATGTCTTTTAAGATTTTAGAACTAGTAGATCTCGTTCTCTCACACCTAGTTTTTATTCATAGATTGGAAAAGGAAAACAAGCTTTCCTGCCTTTTCCACTCCCTGACAGTTTCTAAACTTTGAATGAATTAGTGTTGAACTGAACTAGGTAAATAAACTAAAATGAGGAAATTTTCTCTTTACACCTGCAAAAGAGGATACTACTGTCAAAAGCTGGTTTGGCACTTCAGCAAATTGTGGTGCCAAGTGCTTAGTAGTAACTTCCATCAGTTCAGCGGTTTGACTTTCTTTAAAACTTGGCAACAAATGTGCTGCTTAATTTTTTTTATAATCAATTTAAATGATTTTAATATATAATAGTAAGTTTAGGCCTTAACAAAAGTTGTTATAATTTAAAAATAAACCTTTTTAAATTTAAAAAATCAACCTTAAATTTTAAAAAATATAATTAATTTTTATGCATCCTAAACACCCCATTCAAAGTTTCTAGTTAATTATCTTTCTATAGAGCAATGTATCTAAGAAAAGTCTTTTTTTTTTTTTGTGCTCCTGATCTTACCTAGTTTCTAAACTAGCATCTCTGGCACACGAAAGTCTAATGACTTGCCTGTCATACTAGCTGTCAGGGACTCAACCGTCATTCAATCCCATGATCCTCCTGTTACAAGTCTTTTGGTCTAACCACTGAGCTACATGAGATCCTTATAGAATCAGAGAAATGTAGGACTGGAAGAGACCTCAGTAGGTCATGTAGTCCAGTCCCCTACACTCAAGGCTGGACTCAAGGCAGGCATGTCTACTCCTGACAATAATTTGGTTGAATTCAGGTATATTAAGATGACTCTTCTTGTTTATTTGTTCCTGTCAGCTTGTACCTCCTTTTAAACCTCAAGTGACATCTGAGACAGACACCAGATATTTTGATGAAGAATTTACAGCTCAGACTATTACAATAACTCCACCTGAAAAATGTAAGTAAGCCTGAAAAATGCAGTATAACTACAGTTGAGAAGATAGATTATCAGTGTATACATATACTATAAAGACTGATATGAAATAAGTTACTCTGTTCTAATGGGGAAAGTGTTCTCACTCTGTTTAGTGGAACTTAATGTGGAACCATCTAAGAGTAGATTCTTCTTTGAATGAGAATTTCTTTTAAAAAATGATCAGATTTTGTTTAAATTTAGCTCAGTTTAGAGAAAATGGGTTGAGTATTTTGAAGCCAAGAACTTTACACTTGAGGAGAAATTGACTATTTTTTGTCAGGGTGAAGCAGGAGTGATAAAGAAAGTTTGGGCATTATGAAGTGCTTCAGCTTTTAATCTAATTCTGGGCTGATCATTAGTCAATTTCATGAATGTTTTAAGTTAAATGGCCTAGAGTTTGAGACAATTCCAAGTTTAAGATTACCCCAGTTTTAAGACTGTACATAGTTTGAGAGAGCCCTGCATTTTAAACTGCTTTAGCTTTAACTCAGATGAAATCAATTGAATTTTTTTCATTTAAAAAAAAATTGAAATTCAGTTGCACAGAGCACAGATCAGGAGTGTGGTTAGGTAACTAAAAACTTACTCGTACTTTGCCAATTCTCCTGCACGATGTTAGAGGAGCCTGGAGACGGCTAGTATTTTTACTGAATTGCAGTAGCCCCAGTGGCCCAAAAAGCAGCTCAGGTTCAGCATGTAACTCGAGTGTCTGAGCCAATCACCCTTTTGTATGGTCTCACTTCCTTCTCTCTGCTATATTGTCAACAGAGTCGGAGGGCGTGATTTAAGCATTCCTACATTAGTTCTGGGCCATGAGAAGAACAAGGAGCAATGGTCTCAAGTTACAGTGCAGGAGGTTTAGGTTGGATATTAGTAAACACTATTTCACTAAGAGGGTGGTGAAGCACTGGAATGGGTTACCTAGGGAGGTGGTGGAATCTCCATCCTTAGAGGTTTTAAGGCTCGGCTTGACAGCCCTGGCTGGGATGATTTAGTTGGTGTTGGTCCCGCTTTGAGCAGGGGGTTGGACTAGATGACCTCCTGAGGTCTCTTCCAACCCTAATCTTCTATGATTCTATGGTGATCCTTATTTGGAGTTTGTAAAGTGCTTATGTACCAATGCTAGAAGGCTAAAAACTAGCCTCGTGCCTCGTTTTAAATGAGGATATCGATATAATAGGCATCACAGAAACTTGGTGGAATGAGGATAATCAATGGGACACAGTAATACCAGGGTACAAAATATATCGGAAAGACAGAACAGGTTGTGCTGGTCGGGGAGTGGCACTATATGTGAAAGAAAGTGTAGAATCAAATGAAGTAAAAATCTTAAATGGACCAAATGGTACCACAGAATATCTATGGATAGTAATTCCATGCTCTAATCATAAGAATATAGTAGCAGTAAGGATATATTAGCGACCACCTGACCAGGATGGTGATAGTGACACCTCAGGATGGGATGCAGAGATAAAGTTTCTTGATACCTTAAATGACTGCTTCTTGGAGCAGCTAGTCCTGGAACCCACAAGAGGAGAGACAGTTCTTGATTTAGTCCTAAGTGGAGCCCAGGATCTAGTCCAAGAGGTGAATATAGCTTGACCACTTGGGAATAGTGACCATAATATAATTAAATTTAACATCCCTGTAGCAGGGAAAACACCACAGCAGCCCAACACTGTAGCATTTAATTTCAGAAAGGGGAACTACACAAAAAATGAGGATGTTAGTTAAACAGAAATGAAAGGGTACAGTGCCAAAAGTGAAATCCCTGCAAGCTGCATGGAAACTTTTTAAAGACACCATAATAGAGGCTCAACTTAAATATATAATCTAAATTAAAAAACATAGTAAGAGAACCAAAAAAGGGCCACAGTGGCTAAACAACAAAGTAAAAGAAGCGGTGAGAGGCAAAAGGACATCCTTTAAAAAGTAGAAGTTAAATCCTAGTAAGGAAAATAGCAAATAGCATAAACTCTGGCAAATGAAATGTAAAAATATAATTAGGAAGGCCGAAAAAGAATTTGAAAAACAGCTAGCCAAAGACTCAAAAAGTAATAGGAATTTTTGTTTTAAGTACATCAGAAGCAGGAAGCCTGATAAACAAGTAGTGGGGCCATGTAACGATTGAGATGCTAAAGGAGCACTCAAGGACAATAAGGCCATTGCAGAGAAACTAAGTGAATTCTTTGCATCAGTCATCACGGCTGAGGATCTGAGGGAGATTCCCAAACCTAAGTCATTTTTTTTTAAGTGACAAATCTGAGGAACTGTCCCAGATTGAGGTGTCAGTAGAGGAAGTTTTGGAACAAATTGATAAACTAAACAGTAGTAAGTCACTAGGACCAGATGGCATTCACCCAAGAGTTCTGCAATTTCACATTTGAGTTCCTTCAGAACTACTAACTGTAGTCTATAACCTATAATTTAAATCAGCTTCTGTACCAAATGGCAGGAGGATAGCTAATGTGATGCCAATTTTTAAAAAGGGCTCCCGAGGTGATCTCGGCAATTACAGGCTGGTAAGCCTGACTTCAATACCGGGCAAATCGGTTGAAACTATAGTAAAGAACAAAATTGTCAGACACATAGGTGAACATAATTTGTTGGGGAAGAGTCAACATGACTGTTATAAAGGGAAATCATGCCTCACAATCTACTATAATTCTTTGAGTGGGATAATAAGCATGTGGACAAGGGAATCATTAAGAAAGGGATAGATAATAAGACAGAAAATATCATATTGCCTCTATATAAATCCATGGTACGCCCACATCTTGACTACTACGTGCAGATGTGGTCACCCCATCTCCAAAGATATATTGGAATAAGAAAAGGTTCAGAAAGGTGCAACAAAAATGATTAGGGGTATGGAACGGCTGCCATATGAGGAGAGATTAATAAGATTGGGACTTTTCAGCTTGGAAAAGAGATGACTAAGGGATACGATAGAGGTCTATAAAACCATGACTGTTGTGGAGAAAGTAAATAAGGAAGTGTTATTTACTCCTCATAACACAAGAACTAGGGGTCACCAAACGAAATTAATAGGCAGCAGGTTTAAAACAAAAAAAGGAAGTATATTTTCCACACAACGCACAGTCAACCTATGGAACTCCTTGCCAGAGGATGTTGTAAAGGCCAAGACTATAACATGGTTCAAAAAAGAACTAGATAAGTTCATGAAGGATAGGTCAATCAATGGCTATTAGCCAGGGTGGACAGGGATGGTGTCCCTAGCCTCTGTTTGCCAGAAGCTGGGAATGGGTGACAGGGGATGGATCACTTGATTATCTGTTCTGTTCATTCCCTCTGAGGCACCTGGCATTGGCCACTGTCGGAAGACAGGATACTGGTCTAGATGGACCTTTGGTCTGACCTAGTACGGCCGTCCTTAGGAGTGATCCTCCCCTGGCTGGTTAAATCAACTTTAGGGATAGATTACATCTTGGTGTGGCATGAAGTGACTGCCCGGACCTAAAGAATCCGAGCCTGTACTTTAAAACTACAGTAACTCCTCACTTAAAGTTGTCCCGGTTAATGTTGTTTCGTTGCTGATCAATTAGAGAACATGCTTGTTTAAAGTTGTGCAATGCTCCCTTATAACGTTTTTGGCAGCTGCCTGCGTTGTCCATTGCTTGCAGGAAGAGCAGCCCATTGGATCTAGCTGGTGGGGACTTGGAACCAGGGTGGACCGGCAGCCCCCCCATCAACTCCCTGCTCCCCTAAATTCCCTGTGCGGCAGCCACCCAGCAGGCTACCAATTGCCAGCAGTTCTGCTGTGCCTCCTCCCACTGCCCTGTACAGCCTCCTGCTTGCTGTGCAGGGGGAGGGGATGAGGGGTGCTAATGTCATGGTGTCCCCCTCCACCTGTACCTTATCTCCACAGAGCCGGTGGGGTGGGGGGAGAAAGACATGACAGGACTCAGGACGGAGAGAGCTTGCTGGCAGCAGCTGCTGTCTCAACTTGCTGATCTACTTAAAAAGGCAATGTACTTAGAGTGGGGGCGTCATTGTACTTAAAGGAGCAATGAGCGTCTCTCTCTGCCATGTTGTCTCCTCTCCCTCCATTCCTGCTGCCTTGTAGAGTGTGAGGCTACATTAACAACAATGTGTTAACCCTTGAGGGCTCAGCCGAGTGCTAGTTCATCATTTAGCAGTAAGGCATTTTCTGGGAAATTTCTTCCACCCTCTAACTTCACCACCTCAAACAAGCTTCACAATCATCATTGCTGTGTACAGTATTAAATTGTTCATTTAAAACTTATACTGTGTATATGTGTGTATATACATATATATATAAAATACAGTCTTTTGTCTGGCAAACAAAATTTCTCTGGAACCTAACCCCCCCATTTACATTAGTTCTTATGGGGAAATTGGATTCACTTAACATCGTTTCACTTAAAGTAGAACTTTTCAGGAACATAACTACAACGTTAAGTGAGGAAATACTGTCTAGCTGTTAGTTGAAGAACCATTTTACTTCACACTTGACCTATTTTGTAGATCTCATTGAAATTTAAAAATCAGATTGATTATTTTAAATACATCTGTAACATGTTAAGAATGGTGATATTAAAAAAAATATACATTGTGCTAGTTTAAATTTAAATATAAAAGGAGACCATATTTGAAAGCGTAAGCACAATGGGGCAGAATTAAGTATTCATTGTTACCTCCACATTTATTCACTTTTGAGTACTTAATTACTCAAAGTTGCATTAATTCTTGATTCTTTGCCTGAATATATGAAGACATAAGTATGTCATTGAGGAGAACAATTTCAATTGGAGTCTCTAAAGATAGGTTTTTTGAACGTATATAATTTAAGAACTTAGTGTGCATTCCAGGAAATATTGCAAAGCTAAATGTAACTATTTTCCATTAAAAAAAAAACTGTGTGAAACTTGTATGCAGTGGTCACTCTTTAAACATTTTTTCCATTTTGAGATTATTACATGTTCTAGTAGCAGTTTCCATTTTAACTATAGCAAATCCTTCAAAATAGAAGAAACTTTAAATTTGATCACTGTAAAAATATAGTTCCCCGATCAATTTGAGAAATAGTTTGCTCCCTAAGACAATAGAACAGTTTTCTCCTTAAGACAGCAGAGTTTTCTTCCCCAGCTTGACTGGTCTCTAACTGGCACATGTTGACTGTTGTAGACAGTTGCAAAGGTGGTTGGAATTTTCAGGTGATATTCTGAAGTAATGCATACATATATAAAAGAGAGAAACTATAAATATATACTTACATAAGAAAAGTCCCCCTCAAAACCACCGTCATTTCTACTGTGTGTGCACAAGCCTATGCAAACTGCATAATTTTTATCTGGTTTTACTTAAATTAGACCCATTTTATACAACAGTCACTGAAATGTTATTTAACAGACAATAGAAAATAAAATAATTTTGTGGTGAATAAATTAAAACATTAAGCTTTTCCCCTCCCACAGATGATGAGGATGGTATGGACTGCATGGACAATGAGAGGCGGCCACATTTCCCTCAGTTTTCCTACTCTGCAAGCGGACGAGAATAACTTTATTTTTTGTTCTTCTGCTTCACTGTCATCTTAGGTTTATCACTGAAAACGATTCCTGAACATCACCACCAGTACTAGCCATTAAGATTGCAGGGGCACTTTCAGAGGTCATTCAAATTGAAAAGTTCCCTCCCTCTCCAAAAGGCCTTTTTGTTTTTTGCATGAAATTTTGTATCAGTTTGAGGTCTCTTCCTGTTGCTGCTCCCACTGTCTCAGTATAATAGCAACCTCAAGAAGTAATTTTGTAATCTTTTTAAGTCAGACGACTTAAATCCTCCATTGTACACAGCGTGGGGGCTAAAAGAAACATGTTGGTTCCCGATGCATTTTCTCAGTTTTTCTAGAAGACAAATCAGAATTGTAATTAATCTAAAAAGACGAGTTTATAATGTTTTCTTGCATCTGTTTGTGCTGGTCAGAACAAGGAAAGGTAGGGGTGGTGATGTAAATATGCAAGGTTTTTGTTAGGCATATCATTACTTGAAGCAGGTCTATGTCATTAACATCTGGCTGGAATGCGTTTGGGAAACATTTGGGAAAAGAACTTGTAACTGTTCATATACATACACACACACACACATTTTTTAATTACTGTTGGATTCTACAGAAGAAGCAGAAGGGCTGGGCTCACCCAGCCTGCCACTTAGACTTCCAGATTCATGTGCAATCATGGAGAATTGAATATTCTACATGCAAGAAATGAAGGCATAAAAGCAGCATTTGAAGTTGTTTAAAGGTCTTATAATTTGCACCAGATAACATCTTTCTCATGCTTTTCTCTGTCTTTCTTGATATACATCACCTCTGATGGCTGAAGAATGTAGACAGGCATAATGGTATTGCTTTTCACCAAAATTTGTGCACCAAGGTAAACAGGGGTTTGCCATATTTGTTTTTATTTTGAGTTTGTGAATTAGCTTTTCTCCAGGTGTTTAACTCTGAATATATATATATTATTTTGTTATACTGCGGTAGTATTTATTTTTAGTGATAAGGATTGTATGTGTCATGTTTGCAAATGCTGCTACATCTTAGAACAGGCTTTCAGCAGTTTATTTTGTAATATATGGAAGGACTGTACAAGCTGAAGAGAATAACGCACTTTTTCTCCCATGTGGAAATTTTAACAAGGCTCTGAAATTGTACATATTATTTAGAATTGGGCTTTTATGGATGAAATACTGTCATATAATTCTTTGGTGCTGTAGATGAGGACATTCCAACTCCATGTGCCAAGAGGTCAAAAATGCTATGTCTGTGCTCCACTAAAAATTAAAGTAATATAAAAGCCTGGCAGCCCAATAGAAATTTTTGGTTTTATATGGAGAAAATGCATTCAAACAATTGAGACCACAATGATTACAAGAAAAGCACTTTATTATAATTCTGCAAACAGTAGATTGATGGGAACATTTGCCCTGAACTAAGTAGGTAATGAAACCCAGCATGTGAAGTATGACACTGATAACTGACTGACTGAATTTAAACCATCATGGTAACCACCACACTGAAAGGAAAATGTTGTCTTTCCATTTCTGAAGATCTTTATTTAGCAGGATGTGTGCACAAACCTTAGCTTTGTTCTTCATTAAAGATCATTTTAATAATAAACCTTTTGGTGCTAGGAGTTGGGATATTCCAAAGGTACCAGGAAGTGCAGTAAGGGTGAGTATGTGCCCTTGCTAATGACATCAGAAAATCCTGGGATTATTATTGAAGTACCTTGTTAGCTCCCATGTAGACTGTGATATCAGAGTATTATTGATAGGGTTGTATCACTTGGTAAATTACTTTTGAAAGAAGAAATGTTCATATGCAGATGCCTTATCCTCTTGATGTTTAAAGTTTAGATATTTTAGCATGAAGATCACTGCTGGCAGTGGATGTGCTGAGGTGGTCAAGGGGTAGATGGGCATTTTAGTAAGGCAGCTAAGACAGACTCATTCAGATAATTTTTCATGTTTCTACCTAAGCAAACTTTTATCTTTAATAATCAACAGATAAGAGGTGTATCTTTGTGTATGCTCTAACCACATATGATCTCATCCTATCACCTTGTAACACTACTCATCTTTAGAGAATGGCACTTGAGAGGGAAAGGCGCACAGTAAATATATCATAGGTCTGTTCTGCATTTTTTTGTAAATATGTCTACACTGAAATAGTGATGATTTAAATGAACTAATTAGTAAATAGAGCATTGACTAGTTCTCTAGAAATGCCTCATAGATGCAAACTAAAACGGTGTTGATTAAAAATCTCCAGTATATGCCTCCATTTCCCCCCTCTCATTTTCAGTTTGTGTTAGCAATAAATACCTTGTGCATTTCCTGAAGTTTAGTGAGAAGCCAGGATTGTGCTTTGGTTGATGGTTCCTCGTGTGTAGGACAGACCCTGTGGCTAGATCATTATTACTTATGTAGTTAGAATGTAGTTTGTAGTAAATATCAATTAGTGAATTATTTGAAAACTTTAAGACTTCACTCTGAATTGCATAACCTGTCTCCACAATTACCTTTGATCAAGTTTATTACAGATACAGTTAATATTAATTGAATGCTGCCTGGAGTTTGGGAATTCTTGACTTCTGCTACCAATGTTCGAAATAGACAAAAGAGAAATCTCAAAGCTGTGCTGAGAGAGATGGCTGAAGCATCTCTCTCTTCTGCTTGTCCTCAGCTGTAGTTTGGATTCGAACAGCAGTCGGTAGCTGGTACCTTGAGCCTTCCAATCATAGTACATTTCAGACTTTGACTCCAGCTTGTACTGACTTCCATGACATACAGTATGCCCTCTTATACTGCAGCCATCTTTGAGGAAATGTGTTATTTCTGTTTGGATTTTGGCAGTTTTGCACACAGCTTTGCTTTCCACACTAATCCAATACATTCCTGTAGCTAAAGGAACATTTATTCCAGTATTGTTTTACATTTCTCTTTTGACATGTCATGTCATCTTTATTTGTGGCTTCTTAAAGCTGACTGTTCTTGCAGGGGCCGTGTGCTTCTCCTAGAGTACAAAAGTAAGGTCCTTCCTTACTAACTGCAGGGTCTATATGTTACACCTCAATGTACACACTTTGCTGCTACTGTTTGTACTGTCTACAGTAGAATTTCCTTATCTTGCTCCTGGTAGTGCATTACAGGCAAGCATGAAATGTAAAGTATTTATTTAAATAAAAAAACCTCTAAATTGGTAATTGAATTACCTCCCTGTAGCTTTAGAATTTGACATTTCTTGATCTTGCTAGTTCTTTCATTAGATATATGCAAGATCTAGTCATGTGGTTAAGGATATTAAGCAGACAACTATGAACCCAAGAAACCGTATTACTGTTGGTCATACTTAAACTGTTTATTTCCTTAAGTATATGACCCACAAGGATGTGAAATAACTACAAGAAACTGTTTTTGTACACTGTACATCCTTAGTATTTTTACACGTATATGATAGGGATGCACATTATTTTCCTTCGTACAGACAGCTTAAATAAAGCACTATGTCAATCTGCTACTTCTGTGTTTATTAATGCTGCTTTTGTTCTGAAGTTTTGTAAATACATATGTTGAAGGTTGCTGCAAATGAAGTATTTTTTATATTGGATATTAAATATATGTAGGATAAAATTTCTAGCTTCTGCCATATAAGGTGGTGAAAATCTGCTTGCTTTAGTTTTTCATTGTATTGCAAATCAGACAATACCTCAAGTGTGAGAGTTAGTTTAAATATTATTGATCATGACATCTAGTACTTTAAACAAAAAAAATCCCAGGAAGATCATCCAGTGTTGAAATCTGAAAGTCCCTCACCTAGTTTTTTTTTATAAAATATGTACATCATGATTTCCTTTTTTTTTTATCATGCGTGTAATAATCTGATTGCCAGTGTTACCTCACTGTACAGTCTCACTGATAAATATACCACCTTTAATTTGACATCTTTCAAATACAATTTGAAATCCAATTTCTAATCATTTAAAGTCAACATCTACTCCTGCAAAAGCACCAAGCTTCTTATGACTGAGCTAAATGTAGCAATGGTTTTAATAGTTGTATTTAAATAACATGTATGTTACTCTAAAGGCTTTGAATTAACTTGGATTACTTTGGTCACCTAATGATTACATAGGCCTTTCTCTTTACTGAAGCATAGATCACTACAAAGTATACTTTAAAGACATTTTGGGATGTGATCAGATTCATACAGGATGCTACTACTCGGTGGGTGAATTTCACCAACCTTACTTCTGCAGTTCACTTTAATATAGACTACTGTTCCAGCTTTATGCAGGCGATGTGAATTTCATCTTTAGAGAGAGATGCGCCATGCAAGTTTGTTCGTTCTGTAAGTACATATTTATTAAGGTATGTTAGCGGTTTAATCACCTAGCAAAGAATTTATCTGGTCCGAGAAAGCTAATTTTTTTAAAACTTTGATTTGAGTGCTAACCAAAAGCTCAATAGAAGAAAACTTGTACAAGGCTGTTTAAAGGAAAAAGTTTCCAGTTAGCTACATATCTTGAAAACGCTCTATGCCTCCCCCTTATTACTAAAGGCGGACCAGCATATATAAGGTGTTATATGCCAAAAGATAACTGCACAGCTTCCTCTCAAATTCAAAATGAGACACAGAAAAAAATCAAGGTAAGTTTATTGGTATTTACATATGTAACAAGGCACACACACTGGAATAAGTTACAAAATACATTTAAAATATTTTCTTAAAAATTACACAAGCTAAATGTTAAATCCATCGTGTGCACCTGCTGTTTTAACTTGTTCCTGAGCCTAACCACTTCACGGGAAGCACTTGGGAAAACTCACATGCTGGAAGTCTTATTTCAAACTTCGGAAAGGTGTTTGCATTTAAAAAGATTTAATGATTTAAATGCAACATGTGAAACAGCTAAGTAAATCAACTGAACTTAACCAGCAAGTGTTTTCTTTCATTTGAAACATTGCTTTCGGTGAGCTTCAACCAATTCAGCATTCAGACTGGTACACAGGGTAACTGAAAGATAAAAATAAAAAATGGGATTATAAATAGCTTGTGTTGCATAGAGTTACTTCCATTTCTAATTTGTTTGTCTCTCTTCTTCCTGTGGTTAAGTTCTCAGAAAAGAATTTCATCAGTGGTTACAAATGTGGTAATGCTATGTAAACAAATGCTGTTTCAAAGTTAACCTTCCTGTGGACCTGCTGTCCTTGGCTTTTTCCAAGATCAAAAGTCTTACAGGTAGTAAGAACAGAGCCATTTGATTCCTGAAAAACATGAGCTCTAGACATTGTTCATGTTTAGCAGTAAGTAAGAGCTCTTGTTTTAGGGCACGTCTAAGGTACTGCCCTTTCTCCTTTCCAGGAAAGAGGAGGCAAGTTTGTGCCAGAGACTATTTACTGTGAATTGTTCAGACTAGATAGTGTGGGCTGCTATAGCAAAACAGGAAGCTGCTTCTCTTCTGTTAGGAAACCTCTGGTGGGAAGACTAATGTGCAACTTTTCAGCTCTTCATTGCTATTGTGTGTATGTAAACACTTGCATTTCAGTACTTAGCTATCCCACCTCAATTACTGTTCATTGGACCACCATTAGCTATCTAGAATGAAATTCTGAATTAGATTACATTTTGATCAATGATGTTTCATGTAAATTGAGAAAAAGGCCACTTAAATGTCTAATGTTCTTACAGCTATTCTATCTTTAGATGAGTGAAGCTTTTATTGAAATTAATAAAGTAATTAGGACTGGGGTTACTCCTAGAATTCAGAGGGCACTGGATTAAGCAAGGAGAATCCTGCTATTTAAGAAGATGTGGCCCCTTTAGGGAAGCCAGTAATCTAGTAAACAAGCAGTCTATTAAGGCAGTTGAGGGGAGAGACTAGTGTATGTGTCCCTCAATATAGTGCCAGGAACTAACCCAAGGAACAATGTCAAAGGGGTGTATCGCCGTCCAACTGTTTTATATACTGTGTATATTATTAAACCTTTATATAGCATAACTAGGGTGGGAGCGAAACAGATTCTCTCTCGGATAGTTGGGTATGGACAAAGCTCAGCATTATTGCTGGTTCTCCTGATTTGGGAGCAACAGGAGTTGAGAGCAGAAGCCAGACTTTCAAAACTGTGAGCTTAAATGCCATGATTAGGTACCTACTTTAGTGGCCTTTGAAAAGTACTCAGCAAACTTTTTGAAACCTGGCCACTTATGTAGGTTTGTAAATAGGGCCTTTGGACCCTGATTTGGGGCTCCTTGTTTTGAAGCAGTTTATTTGTAAAAGATACGCTATCGTTCAAACAGAAGTTAAGGACTTCATGCAGGAATTACTGGCTGTGGTGCGATAGCTTGTTCTATCAGACCAGATGATCATAATGGTCCCTTCTGGCCTTAAATCTGTCAATGAAGATGATGGCCTGAGAGCATCTTAGAGAGTGGGTTGCGTACCAAGCAATTGACAATATTTAACCCATTTGCAGCTATGTGAGAGAAGTGCAAAGAACATGCTTCGAGTTTCATGAGAGGAAGAAATAGATACTGATCAGAAAGGGAAATTAGAAGGTCTGTTACTAATTAAATTAAAACCTGTATCTGTGTTAGAGAGAGAGGATTGAGGAGTTAAAATTCTCTGCTGGGCTGTGGGACAAATATTTTCAAAATAATTATTTCTAACTTAAAACTTCCAGAACCTTCATTACAACATTGTGAGCAAGTTTCTATAATAAAATAACACGGTGCCACCCTCAGTCATAAGGCAACAGCTAATATTATTTGTGAAGTGTGTAGTTCACACTGACGACTATCTCCAGCATTTAAAACCTCAACTTGTGATAGCACCTTCTACAACATGTTAAGAACCTGATTGGTACTAAGAGCCCTCAAGTCCCATTCCTTGTGGTAGCTGAACATTGGCAGATTGGCTTTTTTTGTTAAATCAGTAAAATCACAAGAACTTGTTCAGCAAATGTAAGAACGTTTCTGTGGAAAAGATTTTCAGAACACTCTAGGCCAGTCACCATCTTTAACATTAGACACTTCTGTGGCCCTTGAATGCTAAGATTAAGGGAAAAACTAACATGGGTTTAGAGTGTAATAGAATTAACTTGCCTCTTAAGGCAAATACAGATGCTAAATGTAATATTCAGTTTTTGTTTTCCCCCACCTGTGTAACTAGATTAAAATGTAGCTAGTCATTTTAAAATGTTGCATTGAATTTGCGGCAGAAAAAGTAGTGTATATGAATGTGGGTAGCTTGGCATTATTGGTAGCAGTGTGACCATGCTGTCCAAGAGAGATGATTTACGTGTAAACTAGGGCTCTCAAGTGATTAAAAAAATTAACAGCATGATTAATTGCGCTCTTAAACAATAATAGAATACCATTTATTTAAATATTTGAAAATGTAGAGAACATCCAAAAATATATTGATTTCAATTACAACACAGAATACGAAGTGTACAGTGCTCACTTTTTAGTTTTTACAGTGCAAATATTTGTAATAAATATATATATATATATATATATATTTTCTTCAGTTCACCTAATACAAGTACTGTAGTGCAATCTCTTTATTGTGAAAGTTGAACTTACAAATGTAGAATTATGTACCCAAAAAACCTGCATACAAAAATAAAACAATGTAAAACTTTAGAGCCTACAAGGCCAGTCAGTCCTACTTCTTGTTCAGCCAATCACTCAAACAAACAGGTTTGTTTAAGTTTGCAGAAGATAATGCTACCTGCTTCTTTGTTTAGCTGGAGTTGCAAGATATTTACATGCCAAATGCACTAAAGATTCATATATCCCTTGATGCTTCAACCACCATTTCAGAAGACGTGTCCAAACTGATGATGGATTCTGCATGATAACGATCCAAAGCAGTGCAGACCCGACACATGTTCATTTTCATCATCTGAGCCAGCTGCCACCAGGAGAAGGTTGATTTTCTTTTTTGGTGGTTTGGATTCCAGAGTTTCCACATCAGAGTGTTGCTCTTTTAAGACTTCTGAAAGCATGCTTCACACCTCATCCCTCTCAGATTTTGGAAGGCACTTCAGATTCTTAAATCGAATGCTGTAGTTATCTTTTTAGAAATCTCACATTGGTATCTTCTTTGCATTTTGTCAAATTTGCATGAAAGTATTATTAAAACGAACATGTGCTGGATCATCATTTGAGACTGCTATCACATGAAATATATATGGCAAAATGCAGGTAAAACAGAGCAGGAGACATACCATTCTCCCCCAAGAAGTTCAGTCACAAATTTAATTAATGCATTATTTTTTTAACAAGAGTCATAAGCATGGAAGCATGAAGAGGTATATGAATGTTCTCGGCTCTTTAGCTGTGGTGAAATTTATATCTGGCGTGTAAATACCTTGCAACGCTGGCTACAGAAGTGCTATGCGAATGTCTGTTCTCACTTTTTGGTGACATTGTAAATAAGAAGCGGGCAGCATTATCGCCCATAAATGTAAACAAACTTGTTTCTCTTAGCGATTGGCTGAACAAGAAATAGGACTAAGTGGACTTGTAGGCTCTAAACTTTTACGTTGTTTTGTTTGCAGAGTTATGTAACAAAAAACCCTACATTTGTAAGTTGCACATTTTATAATAAAGAGATTTGCATTTCAGTACTTGTATGAGGTGAATTGAAAAATACTATTTTTTGTTTATCATTTTTATGGTGCAAATATTTGTAATAAAAACTAATATAAGATGAGCCTGTACAGGTTGTATTCTGTGTTGTAGTTGAAATAGATATATTTGAAAATGTAGAAAATCATCCAAAAATATTTAATAAATTTCAATTTGGGTTCTGTTGTTTAACAGTGTGATTAATTAAAAAATTGCAATCATGATTAATTTGAGTTAATCAAGTGACGTTAACTGTGATTAATTGACAGCCCTAATGTAAACCTGTTCTTCATTTTCAGATATCTACCTCTATTCATTCCATTATTAAATGCAGCAATTGCTATAATTCTGAAGAAAAAAATAGTTTGTTATAGGATCACATACAAATTTGAATAATAATCGTAGGGACCAGCCTTCAATCCTCATTTCAGACCACAAGACAAATGTCTTATTCTCTACCTAAAACCTTATCTATGTAAAAAAACTGCATTAAAGTTTTAGTGACTAGTCCTCATTTCTCCTATCAGTCCAGGTTCCTACCTTATCCCCATCCGCATCCATGTCTGAGCTTCATGGCTCTATTTGCCTCATGAAATAAGGAGTTAGTGACATTTCGGTTGCACATATTCAAATTTACAAATAAAACATGCAACAATAAATTTAGCTGAACGAGCACTGTGCACAATTAAAAAATCAGGACAGACCTTCAAGCAATCTGAACAGCTACTGATCTATCATAATGGGATGTAAAATAATTATACATTGAACACTGAGAAATGCAAGTGGCTATGGTACTGTGCATTTATGTTAAAAAAATGCTCTGTACTTACCTACTGAAACATTATCATCCATAACCCCCCCCCCCCCCCCCCCCAAAATACCAACAAAACCCCAAACCCATGCCACACTACTATTGGGTTATTTTCATCTTCAAATAGCAACAAGCACTAAGTAGCAGCACATCTTTGGGGGATTAATTACTGTCTGGGATTAGATGATCAAGGCTCACCTTGCACATTATGTAAAGCTAAGATCAGCAATGTTAACCAGCATCATTTTGACAGCACCACTATTGGTTACTATTATTTTTATGGACATGGCAAGTATCGGGTATTGTGATCAGTTTAAATATGAAATGTGGCATCATACCAACTCTTAAAATAGCATCACTAGTGCCATATACTCAAAATTACTGCTTTTGAACAAAATACAAGAAGCTGAATGGAATTCACATATTTATCTGCATTTAAAATATCCAATTTATAATGAATTGTCCTTTGTTTCCTTAAAACATTTGCCTTGTGTACCATACAGTTCTGCTGAGCTATGTTCCTGTTCCCATGGATCCAATGTTACTTAAAAACAGTTCACCTGGATTATTGGGATTCTTGTTTTGCAGGAATACATTTTTTTAAAAAGTCACCAACCTCCTTCCTTCCTTCCAAGCATCCAAACATGGAGATACTACTTTCTACTTCACAGAGGTGTGACAACAAATACATTAGACTGAAGTACTTTAACATCTACTGATGACGACTGCTAGGTGGTGGTAAAAAGCCTTGACTACAGCACGTTCCCTATTTTAACAAATGCATCATTTACAACTGCAAAGTAGACTTTCAGAGGTAACAATATTCAAATTAGTAGCACATCATCTGGAGGTAGTCATGGTTGTATACTGCTGCCCATCTGCTTTCTAACTGAATATCTTCCACATCTCAGAGTCCTTAGTGGACTTCGGAGAGTCTCTGGCTCTCCTTTGTGCAGGGTTATTTCACTTTCTCTTAAGCAACATTCTTTAGCTTCTAAAGAGTTTAAACACAGTGATTGCCATTAAATTTGCCAACAGATACCATATACGGGTAAATCTGAGGTAGCGCAGTATTGGAGGGTAGAGATCGATCTTTTGGGGACTGATTTATCGCGTCTTGTCTAGACGCGATAAATCGATCCCCGAAAGCGCTCCCTATCAACTCCGCTACTCCAGCTTGCGAGAGGTGCAAGCGGAGTTGATGGGAGAGCGGCAATGGTCGATTCCCCGGCGTGAGGATGGCCAGGTAAGTCGATCTAAGATAGCGTAGCTGAAGGCGGCGTATTCGTGTAGCTGAGGTTACGTATCTTAGTCGACCCCCTCCCCTCCCCTCCCCACCCCCCCGCTAGTGTAGACCAGGGCTTAGTCATAGAAACAAACGCTTAATTATGTGCTAGAGTTGGAGACTATGTTTAATTCAGCAGTTCAGTTTAAAAAGTCATGATTCCTTTCCAAAGTAGTGAATTATTAAAGGGGTAGCATCCAACTTAAAAATCAGTGTCTGAAAAACGTTACTTTGAACAGTATCTTGCAGACTGACCCCCTACATAAGTAAGGCCTTAATCCTGCCACTTCTTGTGCTAGGGTGGACTGCTGTGCTCATACAGATCCCGACTGACAGAGTTCACTGTTTCCCCTGTACAGTCTGTCTCCCTTCTTTGGGTGGGGTTTTCGCACTGCAACAAGGGAGGCAAAAACCTTTTTTTTAAAACAGGGAAATGAGATTGCAAAACCACAACCAGAGGGTGGGGGACTCAGTGGCAGACGTTACACCCTAAAACTACAGTTTTCAAAATGATTATGTTTCAAGTTGAGAGGCAGTTCTAGGGTTCAATACGACATGCTAATGCTTTAAACAAGGAATTTTCTGTTGCTTACTATCATCTGACATGAAAGATGAAACAAAGATTTCTGATAGGAATTAATGACACAAGTAGTATTTGTTCTGCTTAGATGCACCTCACAGCATTTTCTTAATTTAGTGTAGGTTTAATCAGGGTGTGGGTACAACTGTCAACTGCGCTGCCATCCCTCTTAATCAACGAGTTAATTCTGTACTCTGAAGATTACGTATCTAGAATGAAAACCACCTTGAAACAAGACTTTGGTAAAGTCTTTATCTTTCTTGATGGCTGCAGACGTTTCCCTATGATTTTCTTTTCTCTTGTTCCCAGTATTGGCATGGTACCTGTGTTCGCAGGAACTGCACCTCCTCTGTTAGCATCTGCCTCTCTCTGAAGAGCTGATTCTGTTTGTTGAGTAACTCCACTAGCTGCTGGGCAGTGGTTTGGCAATGCTTGTCAAGCTGGTGTAACCTGGATAAAACAGATGATAGGATACAGTAGGACTCTGGAATTTACCACAAAGGCTTTGATATGAACCCACAAGAGTACAGTTTATATAGGACAATAAATCTCAGCTTGGCCATCATGCTGGAATTAACTGTTCGTCAGAGGATATTTAATACTGTTCATCTCCATCCCTTAAAGAGGAGCATTTTAAAATGTTTTCACTTTTAAATTAAAAGTCTTAAGAGCTAACAAATTAGTTTTGCCATTAAGGGTATGTCTATACTTACCCGTCGCGTCGGAGGTGCGGGATCGATGTTCTGGGTTCGATTTATCGCGTCTTGTCAAGACGCGATAAATCGAACCAGGAAGTGCTCCCTCGTCGACGCTGGTAATCCAGCTCGACGAGTGGAGTAGGCGGAGTCGACGGGGAGCCTGCGCGCCGCGTCTGGACCACAGGTAAGTTCGAACTAAGGTACTTCGACTTCAGCTACGTTATTAACGTAGCTGAAGTTGCGTATCTTAGTTCGACAGGGGGGGTTAGTGTAGACCTGGGCTGAGTGACATCAATTAAAAAACAGAACGTGTATTTCAGAATTGCATATATCACATTCCTCTCCTACAGGAAAAGGAGTCAATGGGATATTACAGTTCCCAGGGCTTCTGCCTTCGGAATGCAACAGAATCAGCATCACTGCAAACTTCCTACATCAACACTCATATAGACAGCTAATAAAATCCAAGCTCACCAATTGTGAGATACCATATCAAACCCAACCTGGGCATATTGCTTTTCACAACCTACACTGAGTCCGAATGCTCTTCACAGGAAGCAACATTAATTTAGCTTCTCCAAATAAGCCTGGTCTTAACTAAAAGGGGGGGGGGGGGTTAAAGAGATGTTTTTGAAACCGGTCAATGAACTTTGAATATAGTGACAGGGATTCCCAGGGGAAAGGTGTAAACAGGGAGTAAGTGAGATAGTGAATAAGATGGAAAACACAAAAGCCTGGCCTGTAATTAGGGTTGGAAGGATTAGATTTTTGTTGGTAAATGTTGATTTCACCACATACACACAAATGTAAGAAAAAAATTCAGTTGCTGATAACTGAAACTTAGAGATAGGCAACGTATGAAAAATGCTGCTTCAGAACTTAGGAGTTTGATTTAAGGATATTTATGTTTTGACCTGCGATTGTATTTTAAAGGATATATAGCTTTAACTTTTTGAATTGCAATCTTTTTAAATCTGTCATTAAATAGTAACTATTAACCCCCCATAATTTCTGCAACTGAAAATCTAAAAAAAATTCTTAAAAATACATTATCTGAAATTATAAAAAATAATTGAATTCTGCCAAGAGTATCAATAATAGAAAAAACAAGTACCCAATTTACAGCAAAGGCCCTCACCAGGGCGGGTGCATCAGTGGGTAAGCACAGCAGTTGACAGGCCTCAGGAACTTTTACTACTGTGTCACGAAAAACCCAACAACTCTTCTAGCTTTACACTGCCAGTCTATCACTCGGGGTGCCTGGAAGTGCCCTTTTCAGGGAAAAGTGAAAAAAAAGAAAAATCTGCCATTCCTGCAGTAAGGAAAGTAAAAAAGCAAACAAGCCAGAAGTTGTAGTTAAACAAATGCACCTCTCTCGCTCAACTTCCTGGATACTTTCCTGTGGTAGTGTTCGATAAGTTTTATGATGAATTATGAAAACAAAAAAAACATCCTCAATAAAAGAGACTCTAAATGACAAAGCAGATGAATAGAAGGGGATCATTATTTGCCTTGCATCAGCGCCCAAAGGTCCTAATCAGAAAAGGGGCCTTCCTATGCTAGGTGCTGTATTAGGAGAAGACAGTCACTGTACATAATGGATATCAGGAGGGGACAAGTGCCACACAGGGCCATTACAATAAAAAGTAGCATCATCTGCCTACCTAAGGTGTGATACCTATATGGCAGGTAGTGTCCAAGAAATGAAAGCAGTCAATACGGTTCAACAATGAAGTCTTGAGTACAGCCAGAGCATATGCTATTGGAAGTGTTACATATACATTGACCTGGCCAAAATAATGCATGCAGAGCTTTCAAATTGAGGTTAGACACTCAGAACCTATGTTCATGAAACAGCATAGGAGCACTAGTGCCGCATACAAACAGCTCCTCAGATAATCTGAAGAACTCAGATCCATTACTGTACTAGTGCTTGCAGGTTGGGTGGGTGCTGCGTGTTTGTTTTTTGTTTGAAGGAAAATGTAAATGGACTCCTTTGTCATATCTGTTTACATTTTATACAGCTGGGTGTCATTAACAACTGAACCCTTCCTTGGGTAGCACAAGAGTGAAATACTGTGGTATCTCAGATGCCGCTGCAGTAACTGGGAGTACATGCTGACCTTCCAAACTGGGGCCATTGAAAGTACAGTGTCTGTTAACACCCAACGTAAGAACATAAGAATGGCCCTACTGGGTCAGACCACAGGTCCAGCTAGCTCAGTATCCTGTCTTCTGACAGTGGCCGGTGCCCTAGAAGGAATGAACAGAACAGGTAATCGAGTGATCCACCCCCTGTCGCTCATTCCTACCTGACAAACAGAGGCTAGGGACACCATTCCTGCCCATCCTGGCTAATAGCCTTTGATGGACCTATCCTCCATGAATTTATCAAGTTCTTTTTTTGAACCTGTTATAGTCTTGGCCTTCATAACATCCTCTGGCAAGGAGTTCCACAGGTTGACTGTGCATTGTGTGAAGAAATACTTCCTTTCCCCCCAAAACAATCAGCAGTTCTGACAAACCCTACAAATACACCCCTTACCAGAGTGCATGGAAGGAGAAAACACAATTTTGTAAAGCAACAGATCTACATGCCCAGCTTTTAAAAGGTCATTAGACATTTATTTTTTAAATAGTGACATCGTTGCAGTTCCTTGATGATCAAATGAATTGGGCGGGGGGGGGGGGGAATACTGATAGAAGGAGAGGTTGCAGAGATGGGCCTGACTCAACACCCCAAAGCCAAGCACCCCAGAACATTGGGGGGAGCTTGGAACCAGATCAGAACAGGAGAGCTGACCCACCTTAGGATAGACAACCAAAACCCTGGAAATGATCACCACCAAATTTAGATGACGTTTAGTGGCTTGGGCCATGGATCCAAACTTTGTGGCTTAGGTCTTTTTAATACCAAGTTCTTCAAGTAGGGTGATTGTTGCTAAGGGCCTGCATATTTATTGTGCTAGGCTTGCAATTAAGTCTAACTTTAAACATGTGACTTTAATGGGACTACTTACATGCTTAAAGTTAGGCATGTGCTTAAGTATCTTGGTGACTCAGGGCTCACATGAATGAAAGGACAACAGAACCTAGGCTGAACTTATATGGCTACACCCCTAAACTACCTCTAATGACAAACTGGAGATGGAATTGAAAGTTTCTATGAAGTAATTTTGTCATGTACTTTACTCTCTCTCAACTGAGGTGTAAAATAAACCAAATGAACGTACATACATCAGCTCTGCATGTGGCCACCTTGCAATATATACGTTTTTAGGAACTGCCCTGTTCAACTTTGGGATTAGTAAACGCTTCCTTGGCCAAGACTGAAAAAACCCCCACACTTTCTTCATAATAAAGTTGCATAAAACCAGGATGAAAAGAATAAGACAATGCCAAACCCACGTTTTCCAATCTGCTATGTGCCATAATAGGATTTCCGCCCCCAGACTACTGCAATACTGCTGCTGCACGGCCACATTTCAGACCACGTGGTCCTCTTGGTGTGGACTACATTGCTATGTATTTAGCAAAGTCTATTATCATGTTAGCATGTGTGCACATGGAGCTGATTTTACAAGCTGTATTACCACGTACAGGAGATCAGAAAGAAGCTGTAAGCGCAACCCCCGCAAGCTGCAAACCCTGACAGCTGGTTTTAAGCTGCCAACTAAGTGAACAGAGACCATTTGATAGTATAGAATGTGCTGCTAATTACATTCTCACACCTTGTATAACTTCTGAGGCATAACACATTAACACACAAGTTCACTACTGTATATATTTCTTTACTCTGGTTGTGTGGTTTCAGGGACCTAGAAAATTGTGTCCTGTTTGTATAAACAGATGCAGTTACTCTTCCAGCAGCAATATATCACTTCCAGTATAAGAGAGGAAGCAATGTCTACTGTGAAGCAGTGTAGTTATAGAGGATATGACACCAAACTGGGGAGAGTTGACAGCTGGGTTCTACTCCCTGCTCCATCACTGGCTCACTATGTGACTTGAGGACAGTCACATAATCTCTCCCTGCCTTAACCCTGGTTTACACTATGAGTTTAGGTCGAATTTAGCAGCGTTAGGTCGATTTAACCCTGCACCCATCCACACAACAAAGCCTGTTTTGTCGACTTAAAGGGCTCTTAAAACCGATTTCTGTACTCGTCCCCGGCAAGGGGTTTAGTGCTAAAATCAACCTCGCTGGGTCAAATTTGGGGTAGTGTGGATGCAATTTGACGGTATTGGCCTCCGGGAGCTATCCCAGGGTGCTCCATTGTGACCGCTCTGGACAACACTCTCAACTCAGATGGCCAGGTAGACAGGAAAAACCCCAGGAACTTTTGAATTTCGTTTCCTGTTTGGCCAGCGTGGCGAGCTGATCAGCACAGGTGACCATGCAGTCCCAGAATCGCAAAAGAGCTCCAGTATGGACCGAACGGGAGGTACTGGATCTGATCGCTGTATGGGGAGAAGAATCCATGCAGGCAGAACTCCGTTCCAAAAGATGAAATGCGAATACATATGCCAAAATCTCCAAGAGCATGATGTGGACAGAGACTACAACAGGGATGCACAGCAGTGCTGTGTGAAAATTAAGGAGCTCAGGCAAGCCCAAATCGTAGTCCTCCCAGAATCGTAGAGTATAGAATGTTTCTACGTTCCCTCTATCATCTCCATCCCTGAGGTTATCGCAGATTAGAAGGCGAAAAAAACGCACTCGGGATGACATGTTTTCCGAGCGCATGCAGTCCTCCTGCACTGATAGGGTACAGCTTAATGCATGGAGGCATTCAGTGGCAGAGGCCAGGAAAGAATTAAGTGAGCACGAAGAGGCGGAGGCTAATGGGGGAGCAAACAGACATGATGAAGCGTCTGTTGGGGGAGCAAACGGACATCATGGGAACTGCACTTAAACCACCATTTTATATTGATTAGTTTCTGTTACTATTGACCTAAACTGGGCCAAAACTTATTACCTAGAAATAGGTTGGAGCTGCAGGAAAGCCAACAAGAGCACAGACCCCGGCTGCATCCACTGTATAACCGCCTACCCTCCTCCCCATGTTCCATAGCCTCCTCACCCAGACACCAAAGAACGCCGGGCGGGGGGGGGGGGGGGGGGGGGGGGGGGGGGGGGGAGGCTCCAGGCACCCAGACAATCGACTTTAGAGAATGACCCAAGCAACAGAAGGCTGTCATTCAAACAAACAAACAAAGTTTGATTTTTAGTGTGGCTACAATAAGCAATATGGCCTTGTCCTTCCCTCCTCTCCCACCCCCACCTGGGCTACCTTATCTGTTATCTATTTTTTAAAAATTAATAAAGAAAATGCATGGTTTCAAAACAATAGTTACTTTATTTCGAAGGAGGAGGGTGGTTGGCTTACAGGGAATTAAAATCAACAAAGGGGGCGGGTTTGCATCAAGGAGAAACACACACAACTGTCACACTGTAGCCTGGCCAGTCATGAAACTGGTTTTCAAAGCCTCTCTGATGCGCAGCACGCCTTGCTGTGCTCTTCTAATCGCCCTGGTGTCTGGCTGCTCAAAAATCGGATGCCAGGAGATTTGCCTCAAGCTCCCACCCCCCAATAAACATCTCCCTCTTACTCTCACAGATATTATGGAGCACACAGCAAGCAGCAATAACAATGGAAATGTTGGTTGCACTGAGGTCAGACCAACAGCGCCAGTGAGCTTTTAAACGTCCAAAGGCACATTCTACCACCATTCTGCACTTGCTCAGCCTATAGTTGGACTGCTCCTTACTACTGTCCAGGCTTCATGAGCCACATGAGCAAGGCGTAGGCTGGGGTAGGTGCGACCACGTGGTGCTGCTGGCTGGGACAGCAGCCTCCAGCTCGCAGGAGAGCAGAGTTGCAGCACAAGCCGTACACCATGCCCTGGAGGTTGCTAGGAGCCGGGCAAGGAAGATGTTCCCAGAACCCCTGGCCAAGCTACATGTCTGACGAGGACGGCTACCAGTCCTACTGCACCGTCTGCTGCAGAGTTGCAGGAGAGCGTGAGAGCAGAGTTGCAGCGGAAGCGGTGGAGCCGTACACCGTGGAGGAGGACGGCTAGCAGTCCTACTGCACCGTCTGCTGCGAAGGCACCCAGGAGCTGCAGCGGTGACGGTGAGCTGAACGGGCTCCATGCTTGCCGTGGTATGGCGTCTGCATGGGTAACCCAGGAAAAAAGGCGCAAAACGATTGTCTGCCATTGCTTTCACGGAGGAGGGGTGACTGATGACATGTACCCAAAACCACCCGCGACAATGTTTTTGCCCCATCAGGCATTGGGAGCTTAACCCAGAATTCTAATGGGCGGCGGAGACTGCAGGAACCGTGGGATAGCTACTGACATTGCACCGCTCTGTAAGTCGATGCTAGCCACGGTAGTGAGGACGCACTCTGCCGACTTAATGCGCTTAGTGTGGACACACACAATCAACTGTATAAAATTTCTTCCGAAAAACTGACTTCTATAAAATCGACCTAATTTCATAGTGTAGACATACCCTTAGCACACCCAGCTATAAGGTAGGTGTTATTTACCCCTTTTTACAAAGCACTTAGAACTCTTCATCCAGAGATTCCCTCTCAGTGCTAGAGGGTTACTATTATAAATTATGTGCTTCACAGAGACACAGCAAAGAAAAACCCCTTTAGTGTCTCGAGGTCTAGAAACCTTTTTGACTCCAGGTTCCTTAACTCTGATAGTGCTAAGAGCCTGGTCCAACTCCTACCAACTTCAAAATAAATTAAAATAAACTGAACTTGGACTGATTTATAAACATTCCATCAAGGACACCACCTCTCCTTTGCCCTACTGCCTTGACATGTTTTAAAAACATGGTCCCCAGGGACACTCCTTTACTTGATAATTATCACCAGCAACTAAAAGACATAGCTAAGCTCTACAACCCTCCACCAGCATTCTCCCAGACCCTCACAGCAAAGCAACTGGTGTTTTCACATTGATATTGCACATCACTATTTTGGATCAGAGGAAGCAAAATGCACTGATAGATGGCCCTAATACAGAATGCCCTGCCAGCTGCCCCCTCTCTTTCATGAGTGGGCTCCAGGTCTGGCACCCTCACTGATCCCAATTCTGTCAGTTTGGCACAGGGAGAGCAGTGGTCTCCCAGAGAGATGGGTCTCAGGGCATCTGATGCTTTACAGATCAAAATCAACGTCTTACATTCTACTGGATCCTTGGCAGATAGCCCATGTGGCCCTAAAGCCTTACCGGGTCAGGCCCTTATGGTCTGCCTACACAGGATGTCACATCTTGCTTTAGAAAGATAATTCAATTAAAGAGACAAACTATTGCAAGCGAAGAGAAACAAGTCTTTAGTTATAGAAGTATTACTTATTATGCAGTTCAGTTATGTAAACAAATCCTAACCATTCTAGCACTACCCTACATTTAGACCATTTACAGCATAATCTGACAAAAGGAAATAGCTCCCATCTACAAATCATGCATTTAAAATTATTCTCCATCTGTTGCCTCGTATTACAAAAATTCCCAATTTACACAGAGGGGTAAGAGAGCAAAAGATAACAGTGTGGGACATAAGCACAGGTTGGCAACTGGTTACATAAAAAAAGGAAACAAGATTTGGGGCATAAGGAGCAGAAGCTTTAATTAGTTTATTTTCAAAGAGAAAACAAATTCTCATTCTAAACCTTAATAATCACCAGTTAGTGGTGCTATTCAGAATTACATGCAGCTTTATTTCAGAGTGGCCCAATATGAGGTGCGCTGTTTTTGAAGTGAGGCATATGCAACACTGAACCCTCAGAAATCCCAGTTAGTAAGTTGAAGCGACAAAGGGTCCCGTGGCACCTTATAGACTAACAGAGGTATTGGAGCATAAGCTTTCGTGGGTGAATACCCACTTCTTTGGATGCAAGCAGTTAGTATGTTAAGTTCCTTGGGGGAGAGACCATGGGCCAGGTCCTACAAAGAAGTAGGAGATGAGGGTACTCAACACCTTGCAGGATCGAGTCCCACATCTTCATGTTCTGCACAACAATTAACCTTAAATCTAAAATCAGGGTCTCTAAAGGTACACCTACGCTGCAAGCGGGAGCGGGGGGGGGGGGGGGGGGGGAGATAGAGAACCTGGCAACAAGTCTCAGAGCCCAGGGTTTACAGACTCGGGCTCATGCTAAAGTACTAAAAATAGCAAAGACCTTCCTGCTCAGTCTGGAACTTGGCTCTGGAACCTGGCAAGGGGGGTGGGTCTCAGATCCTGAGTGGAAATGTCTACACTGCTATTTTTAGTGCTGTAGCATGAGCCTGAATCTGTCAACCTGGGCTCGGAGATTCTCTGCCAGGTTGTTGGGGTTTTTTTTTGCAGTGTTTGTGTACCCTTAGTGAGTTCTCATTAAGCGGACAGACCTGCATGGAGATGAAAAGGAAGTGCTGGGATACAATACCTCTTAGCTCTCATAAATTACATTTAGCAAGGACAATAACAAAGTAAAAAGAATTTTTACTAAAATTCCCCAGCTAATAGAGAACACTATTCAGGCTGTCATTGAGCTCAGTGTAGGTGGCACACTGGGTTTTGGGCAGGCCTTCTACACTGGGGTGACTCATCCAAACAAAACAAAGTTTCAGTGCACAAAATGATAGCAACATAATGGAAAGTTATGTTGATATTTTCTGTGTAACAGACAAAATGATATCTTTTCAGAAGCGAAGTATGTAGTATTTTGATTCTAATAGGCTTTAGACAAATATATTGACAGGTCTCTGCCCTGGAGAGTTTACAATCTAAATTATACTCAATAATCCCACAGGTGACTATGAACAAAGAGGAGAGGATGGTATGAAATTTGTTAGTCCCTCTCCAGATGTTTACATTTAATTATCAATAAACTGATCTACTGGGGTTTGCAGACAGAATCCAGACTTAAGAGCAGGATTGGGGATTTTAAGACTTGAAGAAGTGGACTCAAAAGATGACTTATTTTAGTGCCATCAGGTTATGCATGCAAGACGTTTCCACTCTTCACTGCATAGCTGAATTTGCTGAAGTAGTATGATTGAATTACAGCAACCTGCAGCAGCTAAATCACCAAATCCAATAACCAGGCTGCATTTACTGGCACACATCTTAATTAGGTTTTAATACAAGTAATCTGATAACTACTCCTGGCCAGCCAGAGCAGGACTGTCAATGCTGAAAGCTGTGTTATTTAGCTGCTCTTCCCGTATACTGCAGCAGCCTCCCTGCTGACCCTTGTCAAAGAACCCCATCTGCTGGTTGCCACGGTAACTGAAGGCAACCAATTGAGCTGAACAGAGTGACTTGGAAATAAAGTCAATGGCCAAAAGAATTCAGCTAAGAGTAATAAATCATTTAGTAAAAGGGAGTCTTCATAAATGTATAAGTATTATGGTAACAACTGCATAACTGCAGGCTAGAGGAGCAGTGGTGGATCACAAGTTCCGATGCATATAGATCCATTTCTTTTTTAGCATCAATAAGTTTTGTCATAAAAAAGCCCAGAACACATTATTTGTACAGAAAGCTACATTGAAAAGGGTTTTCTTTTTAGACAGAAAGCAAAGCAGCAACCCACTCGTTTCTAATGTCCCTTTCATAACATTTAATTTATTTGCTTTTGTTTTTAAGTAGAGGCAATGGACTAGATGCTGCTTTCAGTTATAGTGGTGTAATTCATGAGTAATTCCAAGGGAGTCCAGTGTTAGTCCTGAATCACAAAGGTGCAAGAGTATAATCTAACCCAATATCAAGACAATTTCACACTGATTTTGAAATCTATCAGCTGTTTGTTAATCTCACATATTTGTGAAAAAAACTATAGAAATTTTAAAAAGCACATAGTGGTCTTAGAAGCAAGATGGTAAAAAAAAAATCTAAAGCACACACCAAATACAAGTCATTTGTAAACTAAAAACAAAAAAAAACAAAGCAGAACTATCCATCTGTAAGTTTCTGCCCTTCCCCAATACCCTTTTTTAGTGGTGACATGCAAAATTACTAGTTGATGGATAGATGGCAACAGTTGGGGTACGTCTATACTGACCGCTGAACCTGGAGGTAAGCAACCGATCTTCTGGGATCGATTTATCACATCTTGTCTAGACGCGCTAAATCGATCCCAGAGCCACTCCCCGTCGACACCGGAACTCCTGCTCGCCGAGAGGAGTACGCGGAGTCGACGGGGGAGCCTGCCTGCGCCACGTGGACCCGAGCTAAGTGTGTTTCAGTTCGAACTAAGATACTTCGACTTCAGCTACGCTATTCACGTAGCTGAAGTCGCGTATCTTAGTTCGAACTGCGGGGTTAGTGTGGATCAGCCCTTGGTCTCAAAAGACAATGGTGTAAGCGCCAAAGCAGTTCAGTTACTATGTGTCATGCTGCAGCGTCAGGAGTTGCTAAAAAGTCCAATTCTTAAGTAACAGTCCTTGCCACAGATGGTGCAGGTGTACGGCACAGGGCCAGAAGATGAGACTGGTGCAGCACTACTGGTACTTGCTGCCTGCTGCACTTTTCTCTGTTTGCACTCTCTGCTTCTCTCTCCCAACCACCTTTCTTCAGACTCTTTGCCTCCCTGGTGCAGCACAGCCAGGGTAGCCTGTTGCTAGCTGCTTCTTCCCAGTTTGCAGTGTTGATGCTGAAAGTTTTCAAATCCCTCCTTGAACCTGAGGCTAGGTTGGCCCAGTGCCCTTGGAGAATCCACAAGTTCTCCATACAGGAGGTCCTTTGGAATGCATCATCCACCCAGTGCAGGAAGACAAAGTGAACCAAGATATCTGTGTTTGTTTGGCAATTTTACTTCAAGTATTTCAGTATCAGGAATTTTGGTTTCTCACTTGGTATTTAAAATACAAACAAAGATAGTGGGGGTATGGAAAGTGTTTAGCCTTCTCGCATGCCTGCTGTAGGTGGTCCAGCTCTCACCATACAGCGGCATGCTCAGGATGCAGATGTGGTAAACCCATATCTTGCTATTCAATGTCAGTTTCTTGTTATCCCACATGCGCTTGGCTGGTTGACCGAATATGGTCGCTGCCTTTCTGATGTGAGAATTAAGCTAGTAATCTAGAGATAGTATCAAATATATTTTGATAACCTAAGGAGGAGAACTCATGCACAACTCCTAGCGTAGTGCCAGCTATTAAAACTTCTAGGGCAGTCAACACATCTTGTGCCATAATCATTGTCTTCTTTAGACTGATGGATAGTCCAAATTCATCACAAAGATATATGCGTTCAGCAAGAACTTGCAGTCTGTTGAGAATGACCGGTACAAATGCCTTGCCAGCAACATTAAGGAGAGAGATTCCTATGTAGTTGTTATAATCACGCCAATCTCCTTTATTTTTATACAATGTTACGTTGTTGGCATCCTTCATGTCTTGTGGTACCCTTCTTTCCCTCCAACAAAAACGTTGTGCACAGCCAGTTCTCCTTGTTTCATACTTCAGCCAGAATTCCATCTTTTCCTGTGGCCTTTCCTGATGCCATGCAGGTGGTTGCCTTTTCAAGTTCATGTATAGTTGGTTCTATATCAAGCATTGATTGTCTGGAGCCTGGGGATTAATTGAATGCTGCTTCAGAAACTGTGGTTTTATCTGAATAAAGTTTGTGATACTATTGCATCCCACACTGCATCTGTTTGCTTCTGTCAATGATGACACCATTAAGAGATCTGAGTGGAGCAGTCTTCTTAGCTAAACGACCTATTGTTTTTTTTATGACATCATACGTACCTCTCAGATCTTCATTCTCAAAAGATATTTGTATCTTCTTGCACAAACTGAGCCAGTATGACTGAGCACATTGCCTTGCGGTTTGTTGAAATGTGCTCTTGGCTACTCTGAGGTGAACATGAGATGCAATCAATGACAACTTCCCTGAGTGAACTGGAAACACCTTTCTTGGTCATCTGTATTATTGATATTCAGGGGTGTGCAACAGCCGTGTTTAGTATGATGGAAATCTGTAATGAAACTTTGCAGCACACAAGCACATCGTCTGTGTCACAGTCTGCATGTGAAAACTGAGTATGGAGAACATCCTGCAGGTGTTTTTTTTACAGGTGACCATTAAATCCAATTGGTGCCAGTGTCCAGGTCTCAGGTGTCTCCACAAGACCCTTTGACGATGACCACCTTGGAAGTAGGTGATGGTAATGCACAGTCCTTGGTGGGTGCAGAGCTCCAATAATCTTTGCCCATTGCCATTAATGCTCTAGCACTGAAGTTTATCAACAGAGTTGCTCATGCCATCAATAGAGTTGCTTACTGATGACACTGTTGAGTTGCTGATAGAAGAAGTCCTTCTCTTCAGAAATGGAGGCAAGTGTTGGGGCATATGTACTGATGAAGTTGGCAAAGCCACTTCTAGAAGATATTACTGAAGAGGATTACTATGATACCCATACCTTTGGCAATGAAAATAAGGAGGCAGAACTTGCCTGAGGATCAAGGTCCATCTCTCAGTGGTACTGACTGGAGTCAAGGACTTGGGTCCAAGACATTTGGAAGCCAGCACAGCTTCAGGAGATACTGGAACACAAAGCTGAGTTACAGTACCAACCACCTAATAATTTCTCCACAGCGGGTTTGGTTCATGGTTTCATCCCCTAGCCTTTATTCAGCCAAGAGCTGGCTGCCGGCCAGCAGCAACAGATGGAGATTACTCTTTTATGGATATTATTTTTCATTCCAGTGGGTGTCTGGCATGCCCCACATCACTCAGTGAGTAGTGGGGTTCCCAGCTTAGTTGCTGGGGACTCAACCTGCAGCAAGTTGTACTGGGTTACGCGGTACCAGTAGCGGGCCTGACATTCCTGACCTGACCTTACCAGATACTCAAAATTACTAAAAGAAAAGAAAAATACCTGTGGCACCTTAGAGACTAACACATTTATTTCAGCATAAGCTTTCGTGGGTTAAGAACCCACTTCATCGGAGTGGGTTCTTAACCCACGAAAGCTTATGCTGAAATAAATGTGTTAGTCTCTAAGGTGCCACAGGTATTTTTCTTGTTTTCTTTTTGCTGACACAGACTAACACGGCTACTACACTGAAACCTGTCAAAATTACTAGCGTGTAAGGTAGTTTAAATGGGTGTGCTTTAAACTAAAGGCACTTCATAAATAATTACACCCCAAAAAACTACTGTAAAAGAATATCAAGTTTGCAGAGTCAGCACTCAAAAATTAGGAAATGCTAAAAATACGGTTACCATTGCAACCTCTCGTAGTTATAGACCTTTCTCCTCCTCACCTCAGCTTCTGTCCTTATCCCCTTTCTCCCTCCCATCTACCACCCCCACTTGCCCCAGTCATACCACAGCACCTGTCTTCTTCCTCCTCAGGTCCTATCCACCACCTAGCTCCTGCTTCCTCCCTCAGGCTCCTCCACTCCAATATCAACCTGGCTTCTGCACCTTTATACCCTCTAGCTACTTCCCCCTCTACTTCTAACCACATCCCTCACTAACACATCCGATCCCTCTCCTCTGACTCCTGCTCCCCCTTCCACTCTGCTTCTCCCCAGCTGCAACACCCCCTGCTCCCATTCCTCAACTCTCTGCATTCCAATCAGGCTGTTTCTTCCTTTTCTTCCACTGCCTGGCCACCAGCAGGGGGTCACTGACAGCATAAGGGAAACAGGCTTTCTATTCTCAGTTCCAGTGCTCAGAACCAGAGCAGCCTGGAATAGCAATTGCAGGGAAAGACCTACTCAGCCCCTGCAGCCTCAGTACAAATGGGAATCATTAGGGAATTTACCTGCCAAATTCTAACAAGTCTCTAATAAACGTGTGAATTAAGTCTTTTGAGAGGCTTATAAATTGGCCAAATTTGGGCACATCATAATGGGAATGACAAATGATAACACCATGACGACCTCCCCCGATACCATGATGACTCCCCTGCCAAATTTCAAGTCCCTGTTACAAAGCATGGCGTGCTAGAATTTCTCAACAGTTTTAAGGGGGAAAAGTAACATAGGCAAAACAAAATGTTTTCCTTAATCTCATTCATAGAAATGTGTTAGGTGACACTTTCCAATTTTTTTTTGCATAACCTGGCAAAATTATGAACAATTGAAAAGAGGGTCTTAGAATGGGGAGTGTCAAGTCAATTTAAGTATAGGCAACACCTATAAATAATATAAAAATACACAACAGATATATAAGCACTTTATATGTTCATTGTGGTTTACAGCTTTAACTAATTCACACAACCCTCTGTAAGGTACGTAAATAAGAATGTATCACTGTAGAGATGGGAAAACTGAGGCACAGGGCAGTTATGGCCCAACATTAAGAATAGCCTCAATTTTGGGGTGCCCAACTTAAGACACCTAAATCTGGGTTGTCGGAAAGGGCTGAGCATCCAATAACCCCAACTGAACTCAGTGTTCAGCACCTCAGAGAAATCAGGCCCCAGGTGTCTCAAATTAAGCACCCAAAAATCACACATTTTTAAAACAATTTGGCCTCAGAGACTTGGTTCAAGATTTTATCCTTTACCTTTACGGAAAGAATGCCAGATATTATCATATGTAGTGATGGTTTTGAGATTTGAGAACTTGTCTACTAGGAACCCAGGTGAGATGATCAAGCTTCTTCCATATAGGCCATCCAACAACCAAGGGGTAGGAAATTTTGGTTACTACCATCCTGGCTGGATTGGAACCAGACACATCTCACTATTAATTCCTGTAGCTAGCCAGGCCCCATTTCATTTAATAATTTTGGAAATTTCTATTAGGTCACTTCCAAATCGCTTTTAACAATGAGAAATTCAGCTCCCTTAACCCTTCCAAATGTTCGATTCTTCAGACACACACTACACTGTCCTGTCCAACATAATAACAGCCTTCTTGTGCCATGGTGACTATAACAGATGGGATCTAATTAATGACTAATTTAGTAACAGTAATTCATCTTTTGTTTTATATTTCATCACCAGTTTCTAGATCTAGTAGCTTATTTTCACTTCCACAGCTGACAGGTTAAGCAAATAGATCACTCATAGGCAACCAGGGTCTGGATCCATTCCTCATGTCTAGAGAGGCTAAAAACGTTGAAGTGGTGACATTATCAGCCTCTAGTCTGGAAGGAAGGTGGGTTATGTAGACATTATAGCCATTTTCAGCCCTTTCAGCCAGCAAAGATAGCAGCCCATACAGATGATGTGTGAAAGCTGCATTAACTCCACATATGTTTGTATAACTCTGCTGAGGAAGGAAAAGACGTGGTTCCCCTCTTTAAGGAAATTCAAAATAGGAACTTATAGGTTGAGAATAATGGACTTTGGGCTGGCTTTACTCTGAAAAAGGAAACATCTTGTTTTACTATGTTCATCTCTCTCTGCTTTTGGTATTTTCCTGATACATGAGGGATTCTAGACGCTCATGATTTTTCAAAAAGAAAAATACAAATCCTGATATAGCAATAGGAACATGCCCAGTTAAGGGGAAAGAATAAATGATTTGCTTTATGTGAATAATCATCATTCATCAAGGCAGATATGCTGCTCTGCTGAAGCATTTTTTCTTCTACTAATGTTTCCCCTTTGAAGGCATTGTTTCTGCTGCATATCTCAATTTCCCTCTTATAGCTCCAATTCCCAGACATACTTGAACCTTTATAAAGTACCAGTTTGAGGCTGCACAGAATAATAACTATATGAAATCTATTCAGAGACAGTGAGATTTACTAATGCAATCTGCCCAATCTGAACTCTTCCCTTCAGAAACATTTGCCTTTAAAAAGAAACTCCCAGCATGAACCTCATACAAAGTGACATGTAGCAGACAGTGCATGTGGTGCTTGGGCATGCTGCACAGAATTGAAAGATAATTCTTTACTCTCTTTATTCAATGGCATGTGCATAATGTACATGTGAGCCCAAACTGACATCAGACATTTAAAGCAAAAAAGTTGATAAAAGCATCAACTGCTGTTACTTCACTTTTTTGGGTGCAATCTTAACTTTTTTTTTAAAAATGCTAGTAGGAAAGATGATGCAGTTTAGCTACAACTGCTTCAGTAATTTTTAACACTGACACTTAGAGAAACTTCGGGTTCAATCCTGAAGCCCTTACTCAGCCCAAACTCTTGTAGAAAGACTGCAGGCACTGGCAATGTAGCCAGCCTCCATATCTCTACCTCTTATTCCGTATTTATAGCTATTCCTACTACACACACACACACACACACACACACACACACTCTCACTAATGACTGGGACACCCATTACATAAGGCCCAATCCTGCAACACTCCTGCACATAATACTTACAACAAGGACTGCCATGGGACTACTCACTTGGAATCGTGTGCAGGAGCAAGGACTTAGGCCAAAATATTTAAAAGTATTTAAGGATTGCTGTGCTCAGTGTTCTAATGCCAAACTGATTTAGGAGCCTGAATCTCATTTTCAAAAGTGGGCTAGGAACTTAGGAGTCTAAATTGCAGCAACAGTTGACAGCATTTAGACTCTTAAATCAGGGAGGTGTTAAATACCTCTAAAAATCTGGGCCTTAGCAAATAAAAACATAAAACATTTGAGTAGAAATAAGACTTTCAAAATATACCATAACATATTAACCCAGATGCTATGAAACATCAAATCAAAACTAAACTACAATAGGAAATATAATTACAGAAGGTAACATCATTACTACATCACAAAAAAGTATTTTTATATTTGTTCATTTACTCCTTATGGGTTCAATCCTGCAAACCATTACACTCATGAGTAGTCCGTGCTAACGTCAATAGCCCCAGGGTATGGCTATATTGCATCTAGGAGATCTGATTCCCTGCCCCAATGGACAGACTTGAGCCAGCACACTAAAAATAGTGGTCTGGATGTTGTGACGCTGGCAGTAGCTTGGGCTAGCCCTCGAGCTCAGACCCAGGGGGTTGGGTGGGCTTGGACTTGTGTGACTAGCTCAAGCTGCTGCCCATGCCACAACATCCATGCTTCTACTTTTAGCATGTTAGCTTGAGCAGAGCTAGCATGCGTCAACTTATTTGGGCTGGGAATAACCTCCCAGTTGCAGAATAGACACTCTCATTGACTTGGAATGGGACTACTCATGTGAGTAAAGATTTGGTAGATCAGGCCTAATTTGGTTGTCTGCAATAGATCTCCTGATTTAATAATTACAAAGTCCCTCTAAACAAAATTAAGAAACAAACAAAAACAAACAAGCCTTTTACTTAGAGCTCAGGTTGCAACATTGAACATCGCCCATGAGTGAAAATGATTAATATTAAGGAAATAAATGGTTAAACCATTCATTACCCCATATATACTCCACTCATCAGTTTATCTTCTCTACTCCGATTTAGAGCTGGGCAATTAATGGCTTTTCAGTTCCTTGGCAATTAAAATATATGGTTCAACTAAAAACTAGGGCTGTCAAACTTAAAAAAAATGAATTGTGATTCATCACCTTGTTAAACAATAATAGAATAGCATTTATGTAAATATTTTTGGAGGTTTTCTACATTTTCAAATGTATTGAATTACAATACAGAATACAAAGTGTACAGTGCTCACTTTATATTTATCTTTGATTACAAGTATTTGCACTGTAAACCAAGAAAAAGTATTTTTCAATTCACCTAATGCAAATACTGTTGTAGTGCAATCTCTATCATGAAAGTTGAACTTACAAATGTAGAATTATGTACAAAAAAACCTCCTGCACTCAGAAACAAAACAATGTAAAAACTTCAGAGCCTACAAGTCCGCTCAGTCCTACTTCTTGTTCAACCAATCGCTAACAAACAAGTTTGTTTACATTTGCAGGAGATCATGCTGCCCGCTTCTTGTTTACAATGTCACATGAAAGTGAGAACAGGCATCCGGATGGCACAGTGGTAGCCGGCGTTGCAAGATATTTACGTGCCAGATGCACTAAGGATTCATATGTCCCTTCAACCATTATTCCAGGGGACATACGTCCATGTTGACGACGAGTTCTGCTTGATAACAACCAAAGCAGTGCAGACCAACGCATACTCATTTTCATTATCTGAGTCAGATGTCACCAGCAGAAGGTTGATTTTCTTTTTTGGTGGTTCAGGTTCTGCAATTTCCGCATCGAAGTGTTGCTCTTTTAAGACTTCTGAAAGCATGCTCCACACCTCGTCCCTCTCAGATTTTGGAAGGCACTTCCGATTCTTAAAGCTTG
Organism: Chelydra serpentina; assembly: GCA_037349315.1. NCBI lineage: Eukaryota > Metazoa > Chordata > Testudines > Chelydridae > Chelydra > Chelydra serpentina. The sequence goes on from JBAIAC010000001.1 coordinate 43,943,569, forward strand.
GTTTGAGTTCTGTAGGTATCTTTAGAAATCTCATATTGGTACCTTCTTTGCGTTTTGTGAAATCTGCAGTGAAAGTGTTCTTAAAATGAACAACATGTGCTGGGTCATCATCCGAGACTGCTATAACATGAAATATACGGCAGATTGTAGGTAAAACAGAGCAGGGGATATAAATTCTCCCCTAAGGAGTTCCGTCATAAATTTAATTAATGCATTATTTGTTTAATGAGCATCATCAGCATGGAACCATGTCCCCTCGAATGGTGGCCGAAGCATGGAAAGGACATACGAATGTTTAGCATATCTGGCACGTAAGTACCTTGCAACACCAGCTACAAAAGTGTCATGCGAATGTCTGTTCTTACTTTCTGGTGACATTGTAAATTAAAGGAGAGCAGCAATATCTCCTGTAAATGTACACAAACTTGTTTGTCTTAGCGATTGGCTGAACAAGAAGTAGGACTGAGTGGACTTGTAGGCTCTGAAGTTTTATGTTGTTTTGTTTTTGAGTGCAATTATGTTACCCCCCAAAAAAAATCTACTTTTGTAAATTGCATTTTCATGAAAAAGAGATTGCACTACAGTACTTGTATCAGGTGCATTGAAAAATACTATTTATTTTGTTTATCATTTTTACAGTGCAAATATTTGTAATAAAAACACACTTTGATTTCAATTACAAAACAGTATACAATATATATGAAAATTTAGAAAAACATCCAAAATATTTAATACGTTTTAATTGGTATTCTATTGTTTAACAGTGCAATTAAAACTGCAACTAATTGTGATTAATTTTTTGAGTTAATCGCGTGAGTTAACTGCAATTAATCAGCAGCCCTACTAAAAACCATTTTTTATTTGAAGTTTTTAGCAAATGAAAAAAGAAAAATACTCATTTTGGGTCAAACAAAATGTTTCATTTAGACAAAATTACTTTTAAGTGTTTCATTTAAAAAATAAAGGAAAATTTAAACAGTTATTCCAAACAGAGAAAATGACTACTTTTGAAAATATAAAAATTATACATTTCAAATGTTTCCATTATATTTTACTTAAACAATTAGGCAGAACCACCTCCCAGCCCACCACCTACAGCCCACATGCACCCACAACCTCGTCTTGACCAAGTAGCATACCCTGGAATTCTTATGTGTTTTAATGATTAATACAGGGTTAACGTGGCTTTCAAAGACTAGGCAACACTGTACATGGTTTTTATTGGGGAGTGTAAGTAAAGGAGACACTATAGTGTCAGATTGCCTCCAAGAGATGATTGCCTCTAAATCTTAGGAAAATGTATGTGAATGGATGATCTATGATGTTAGAGAGTGTTTGAAGATGGTATTTTTAGTGTGCAATCTCAGAATTGAAATCTTCATGTATGTGCCTTTGTGCATTACATTTAAAGTCAGAGTAGAATAGAATGGCTTGTATTTCCTTGCTTTCTACTGTTTAGGAATGCTAGACTGCATAGCCCACCAAATTAAAGTCTCTGAATGGGAGTTAACCAAGTTTTTTATAAGCATGGTTGTATCATTACGGATATTTTTCCACACATAGTTAAGTTTTGACATACATTACCCCCTATCTACCACTCGCAGAGACCTGACACTCACTTAACAACTCCCCTCCTTTCCCACTCAACCACCTTTACCAACAAAGCTGCCCCTCATATCCCAACACAGATCTCTGTTCCCATCCATATCCAGCCCAGATTGCCTCCATGTTGCCCTCAGGTGGATTTTGTCTCAATAAAGCTGGAATCGCACTAAAGGGACAAGCATATAAGAAACAATCACTGCGATGGGTAACACAAGAACCTTGACGTTATTTAAGGGGCCAAATCTTGTTCCCCTCACCCACACAAGTAATCTCACTCACCTTAACATTAGCAATGGGAGAGTAAAGTTAGCAGGGTTTGGCCTAATTGTTTAAAAAGGCAGCCAATGTCACTTGAGTTGATCTTTGTTCTTCTAAGAACAGTTAAAAACCGTATATATATGCAAAAAAATAGAGAAACAGGCAGAGACAGAAACAGGTCTGTCTGATGCTAATCAAACACTTAGCCCAGGTCTACACTAACCCCCCCTGTCGAACTAAGATACGCAACTTCAGCTACGTTAATAACGTAGCTGAAGTCGAAGTACCTTAGTTCGAACTTACCTGTGGTCCAGACGCGGCGCGCAGGCTCCCCCGTCGACTCCGCCTACTCCACTCGTCGAGCTGGATTACCAGCGTCGACGAGGGAGCACTTCCTGGTTTGATTTATCGCGTCTTGACAAGACGCGATAAAATCGAACCCAGAACATCGATCCCGCGCCTCTGACGCGACGGGTAAGTATAGACGTACCCTTAGACTTCCAGGTTCAGTATCTGGTCACACTGTTGCAACATCATCAATGTACCTTTTTCATAATTCATTATTGGGAAGTCTGAGCAGATTCATACAATTTTCTTTTTACAGCACCAAAATTTAGACTACTTTATTGCCAAATGTGAGTTTTTCTGAATGGGCAGTTCTGAGTGGCTCATATGATTAATACTGGAGAAAAAAAATGCTTTTAGAGGATTTGAAGGATCAGATAATTGGTACTGGGGTCAGAGTTCCTTTTACCTGGGAATTCCAGTCCCAGTCAGTAGTGACTGTAATGGCTGTGTGGTGTCCACATGAAATGTATTGATAGTCTAAATAGCACACACGGCTCTACTGTTGGAAGTCTCAGTTAAGGCAAATACTGAATGAGCCTGGAAAATGAACTCAACTCTCACCCCTAAGGGTGGCTGCTGCAGCTGGGGGTTGAAGCACACAGGCATGTTGCGGTGTATGTGGGGTGGCTAGGGGAGAAACATGCACTGCTAGTCCCTGTGCTGTAACTGTTTGAAGATAAACAGAGGGCTTCTGTTTCCTGAGCTCTCAAATCAGCAGCTTTTTTGAGCCCTACCCAAAAACAACGCCCCCACCTCTCCCCCCCAAAAACCAAGAAAAACGCCACACCTTGCTAATTCATTTATAAAACACTAATGAAAGTTTATCATTTAAAATGATAATTTTTAAGATACATTTGACCAACAGTTTCTAAATCATGTGCCTCAACTTCAGATAATAAATTCAAATGAAACCTTCCCAGTGGGGAACCACTGATTGCTCAGTTGTCTATGTTCTGTTTCTAGCTTATAAAACAAGAATGCTATCTGCTCAATGAGGACTTTATTTACTGGTGGATATTTATGTGCTCATCAAATTCTGTTCTTATATAAGAAATTATGAGGTGTGACCACAATATACGTAAGAGAATCTCTCCAAATGAAATAATCCTGATCGTTACTGTTTTAGGTGCATCTCTTCTCCTCCCAACTCAAATTTGTAGCATTCTTTGAAAATAACAGCATCAGTGAGATACTAGAACTGTAAATGCAATTCTTAGAGACATGGTCTCTTCCATATATGGGAATGTTTAGAAGACCACAGAATATGATGTGATGAAAACTATATGTGATATACAAGTTCTGTAGTTGTTTTAATCATTACAGCTCTACATACAACAGCTCTTTCAACCACACGGAACATGAGCTGAGATGTGCTCTATGGAAGAATCCTTTAAGGCGTACGTAATGCAAATGTCACCATGAGCTTGATCCTACACCTTTAAAGACAGCAGGAGTTCGGCCATTACCCTTAGTGGAAGCAGGCCCCTTGACTGCAAAAAGAGCAACCCGTCAAACAGAATGTGAATGCTATGTTGGTATGTTACAGCCATAAAGCACAATGTTAGCCCCTAATCTTGTTTTTTAATAAAAGCAAACTCGGAGAAGGCAGTTCTCCCCCACAATATCTGGGGAGCAGCCACAAAGACAACGGTTCAATTCTCAAAGCATTCAGCAAGGATGCAGCAACTCTGCAGAAGGGCACAAACTCCTCATTTCAAGCAGAGGCGAGCTGCATGTTTTCATTATTAAAAATAAAATAAAAAACCCAGCAGCCCACTTATTAGTTAAAAAGTTCAAAGTCTCCAAGTTTCCAGTACATGAAAAGGAGAATACATAATGGGGGGAGGGGGGAGAAACAACCCACACACCACAACAAGCAAGGATGAAGCAGTACCCGCCTGGGGGCCAATTGCCTCTCCAGCAGCGGTAAGGCTGTTACTAGGCTTGCAGTACCATTTGTTCCATTACACAATCTCCTGAAGCCTTTTACAGAGAGCTAAAACAACTGCCTGTACCAACACGACACATGGCTTTCCATCCCGACTCTGCTAATCCAGACGCTCCAACCATCTTTCTTTAAGATGCCATATGGTTGGCAGAAGCCTGTAGATCTAGCAGCACATCTGCTTGTACGTTACTTCTCTCCTCCAACTCCCCTCCTCCCCACATAAAAAAGAGAGAGCAAATAATTATTTAACACTATACCCAGTTAAAGTGCATTTAAAGAGAAGAGGAATTATTTAGCCCTAGATACTTTTAAAAAAATAGTTGCAGTAATTCATTTGCCAGTGATTTCAAATAGAGCAGAAAAACAAAAGGAATGAAAGGCACACTGACAAAAATGATTATTGCTTTTGAATTACTTACATTATTGCCACTTCAGATACTAATTTCTAAGATTTATTTCATGGGTTATTGATTCACTGAAGAGAGTTTTCTATGACTGCCTTTGTCAGAGGTAATCAGACAAACATACTGGGAAACTAGAATATGCCAAAGCCTGCTTTGTTAGCAAGCACAGTGAGCCTGTATGCTAATGAATCTGCATGAGTACACTGACACTCCGCTTTTTTGGTATGATGAACAAAGATTATTGACACTGTTGAAATCCTGGTTGCACTGGCATGTAGGCATCCAGGCTGCCTCTTTGGAATCAAGCCGCCAGTAAGACAGGCTGCAAAAATAAGTGCTGGTTATGATGGGTTATAATTCTGACCATTTTTAACTTTTAGACAATTAACAGTAACAAAATCAATTTAATCTGGAATTTTCAAAACTATAAGTAAATGCCTGTACAGTGCACACAATGTATATCTAGTGATAAATACTGATGATAAAGCTCAGTTGATAAAGGACAGGGAGAGAGGAAACATAGCTACAAAAAGGGAAGACTGTGCCATGAGAGTGTCAGTGCTTAGACATCCAGCATTTTTATTCCAGAATCACTATATATTTCCATATTCAACTTTTTATTCATCGATAAAATAACATATAGAAATATAAGTGGTATGTACCACACAGATCTTCCCAAAATGCTATTCTCATATATGGTTAATGTGTATGTTTGTAGAGAAAAAAGCAGAGAATAATAATGGGAAACACCAGGCACAAGTGCACATTTTTTCTGTAAGAGTAACAGTGCATGATCTTTAAAAAATTCTCTCTCTCCCCCCCACCCTCCAAAGAATTCACTGCTTTCATGAGTAGGGACAAATCCATTGTCTCAAAAACCAAGCATTATATTAAATATAGTATAGGAGTATGTGTATATGTACATGAACCATGTATTGTTTAAATATAATCACACACAAATCATTGTGTTTGAACTTATCAAAAGGGAGGCTCCTCACAAGCAACAGGGTGATGTTTAGTTAGTGTTCTCCCCTTCTAAGGGAATAGTTCCAATAAAGAGTGGTAGCCCAACAGTGCCTGCTGTAGTTTTCATTACAACTCACCCCTTCTGAAACACTCACTTTTAGGCATGATCTCTACATCATGGTGAATATTTTTGTCTTAGGTTTTATCAGAATTTCTTTGCCTATTTTTGAGTTAAGAGGTTGAAAAAAATCCTCTCAAAACCCCACACTCCCTCTTTCAAATGTAAGCAATTTTTAAAAAAAGACGACAGAGCTACAGCTGAAGTTCAAAACCTAAATCTTGGTTTGTACAATGTACTCAGTGAGATGCCGCAACTTTGGGTTTAATTTGATAGGGTTTGATTTACCAGCTGTGGTGACACAGAAATTACTTGGAGAACAAGTGGAGAAGAAAATTTTGTTGTCTACAGGTTTGTACTTAAAGGAATGTACGTACATGTGTTCAGCTAGTTAGGTGGTTAGGTTTTTAATATTCATAACTTAAAATTATTTCCCCTCAAATTTGGCTTGTCTCATACATTTCATTGCCCCTTAAACTACATTTCAGCTGCTTTTGCTGAAGAAGACACCCAACTACCTAATTTTACGTGGTAATTTTCCCATTTTTTGTTTGTATATGGTTGTTGGTGGAGAGCTTTTACCTTTCTTCTTCCCAATGGCACAACACACTCTGAATATATTGCTTACAACCAGGGGCGGCTCCAGGCACCAGCGCAGCAAGTGCGTGCCTAGGGCGGCAAACCGCGGTGGGTGGCGCTCTTCCCTGCCGGCGCCCCGGCCGGGGGAGTGGGGCCACGGGCATGCTGCCCTCCCCGCGGCGCTCCTCCGGCCGGGAGAGGCGCTGGGGGGAGAGGGGGAAGGGTTGTTGCGGCGCAACACTGGGGGGCGGGGGTGTTGTTTTTTTGTTTCGGTGGGGCAGCGCTTGGTTTTTTTGTTTTGTTTTTTTGCTTGGGGCGGCAAAAGTGTTAGAGCCGGCCCTGCTTACAGCAGATATTTACAGACATTTTTTATACCTATTAAACAATATATGTTCATAGGGTTATTTCACAGAACTGGGTGATAATCAGGTGTTTGGTTATACTTAAAGAGAGCTCTGTCTCATACTTTATTCTCTTTAATAATTTTATATTCATATTTTAAGAGGTCTCTTACGAAATGTAAGGAACCTGAAGTACTGTGGATAAGAATTTAACACCCACTGTGATTCCTATGGATGAAGAAGCGAACGAGGGATTCCCTGATCCTTTCTATTGCTGCATAGTGTCCCTCAGTTCAAGCTCCATTTAAGGCTCTAAGAACAGCTGAACAAGCATATTCCTGTCACAGCCCCATATAGACACCTTGTACAGTAACATCAGAAACTATTTTTTCGTCAGTTGAAGTCTTCAAGTCTCAATTTGGTTCTGTGGGATCTATATGAGATTTATTTCATTCAGAATTTAGGACTCAATTCTATCTAGGACTGCATAGTCATGCAGGAACATAAGGCAGAGTAAGAACAGGCTATCAGGATCCTACATTTTGGCATGCAGGAGTAAGTGGACTCTGTGTACTGACTATATTCCCTCATCCCGGAGCAGGTGGGTAGAGAGAAGAAGAGAGTGGATGGAGTCTTGGCTCAGCCCCACCAGGAGCCGGCCAGTGCATCTGAGATGGCATGGAGATCATTTGCAGCTGTTCATAGGCCAGCAACAAATTATACTTTGTTCTCCTGCCTTGACGCCATCCTTGCCAAACAAGGGAAAAGAGGGAGGGAATTGTGCTTTTAAGAGGTACAATTCCTTCCCAGTGCTCCCTCTGGGGCAGCACAGCTACATCACCTCAAACAGAAGGGCTTTTCCTTAATGATTTGGGGCCAAGACTCCAGCTGACTTCAACAGGTTGCAGACTGGGCCTCTTAAGAATAGGGCTGGACAAACGTACTAGTAATCTGGAACATAAAATGTCTAAGCTATCAGTACAGAACAAAAGTTTAGAACAGTGTGGTGGCAACATAAAAGCCAATGTGTCATTCCATCAAATAATCAAGATTATAGAGAACAGTTTTAAGGCAGTAATATTTGTGTTCTAGGCTTATCCTGACAATTCTGAAACTGATAAATGACCATCTTTGTTTAAATTTATGCTACAGCATAAATTAAACCCTCTTTGTCAGCTCCCTAATTATTTTTAGGATGCTGCTTAAAAACAGCCTTATTTATTTGTAGATATTTTATTATTACTTTTCTGCCTGTATGTGGACAAAGATAGGCAGGCAATATGGAAGTGGAAAGTACTTTGATCTGTGAGGGGGAAAAAAGCATACATTTCTCCAACGTCACTAAAGAAACAAAATCATGATTTTAAATGTATATGCATATGCACACACACGTATGCATACACACACACACACACACACACACACGGTTTCCCCCTCTTGGAATTACAGTTTCAATATCATTTTCACTTTCAGGCTGTGATTGATAAGAATAAACATATTTAATATGACTGTCAAAACACAGCTTGTAGAACAATAAAGTAAGAGAAAGGGGCATTTGACAGATTATTTGAAGAACTCTGATGAATTATTGAATATTCTTCAGTTTCAGAGTCTCAATAATCTTTTAACTTAATTTTAACCTTTGCTGTTTTTGACTTCTCTTAATGTTAGACATGTGACTTTAAAAGTTTTAGAGCCGTTTGCTGAATTTCCTAGCTGTTTAATGAATCTTTGATTAAATAATCTATAGCAGCTGGTCTTTTTCTGAAGATTTAGCCTAACAAGTTTGTTTCTTACTGCTTTTTGTATTCTCAAAAGCTCATCATTTAATTAATACATTTTCTTTATTAATGAGCTCACAGAAAATAATAAAATACTTTAAAAAAATCTAACTACATTTAAAGAAAATCAGCTTTGTAGTTTTAAAATTCTGAATTTTTAAAACTTCTGGGGCCCTGGAACTATCTTCACTCACTTTTATAAAGATATGCTAAATGCAAAAACCTACATTAATGCTATTTTAAGATTGTACAATTAAGCACCATGCTGGGAAATGTGTGTTCAAACTCAATTTTCACAAGCTTTACACTGCCCCTTTCCATATACGCATTAAGAAATTCTTAAACAAACATATGTGTTCGAGAACACCCTGTGATCATGCAATTCAATACATAAATGGGCACAGTTAAGATTGCACATACAACTTAAAAGTTTGCATTTCCTGACTTTTGAGTGGTTAATTTTTCATCCTTCATACTGCACGTGGCAACTTTTTTGTATCTGCATAATTTCACCAGGACTAAGGTGCAGTCTGATCTATACAAATGTAAAAGAATACTAGTCCTGGCTGAAAATCTGTAACAAACATGTAAAGTTCTAAAAGCAAAAATATTATAGTACATAGAGGTGTATTGAGTGTCAAATCCTTATTTTTATATACATTTCTCAGATGGCTAGAGGCACTCAGGTTTCAATTTTATGGTTAGAAATACACCCAAAACATGCATAACACATCAGAGCAGCATATTCCTTGCTGTATTATTGCTTACACAATAGTGATATACATATTTATGTATGTTTGTAAAGTATAACTGTATGCTGCATATCTCTCACACACAGTTTTTACATCTTTGTAAGTAGAATTTCATATGCTGAAATGCTGTTCGCTGACATCTTTACCTAACAGAACATCATTGTAATCAAAATTAATTGGCCAAAGTAGTCTTCCAAAATTAAACTCTGATCTGAAAGGGATGTTTGAACATTTGGAGATCTCTGTTTAAATGCTGACATGAATATATGTGACCGGATGCACCGAGAGTCTGGATTTATGGTTCACATATGTGCCTAACAAAAGCAATCTCTTCAATAAAAGCACTGTTTCTCATGCTAAGTCTACCTTAGTTTCTAATGTCATCTCAAAGGAATGTTAGAATCTGGGACAGTTTTCTACCCAGATTCTAGAGTCTGTTCTTTAACTCACTCATGTCAGAATTATTGTTTCCCTTCTTAAGGCCCTCTGACTCATTTTTGGAAAAAGAAAAAAAAGCTGCATACTTCATAGGAGATTTTCCTGTTCATTCGGTTTAAAAAACCCTTACATTTTGTGGTATCTCATCAGAGAAGAGGCTCTTTTCTCCTGTAACACGGTGTTATTAAAACTCCAGGATCTCACTGTATCAGCACCATTTCCACTACCATAGTAAATCTGATTTCAGGCATCCTTGAGCAGGATATTCCTTTATCTGAATTGTCTCTTATTTATCATACAGCTTGATATGAACATTTAGACTGTACAATTCTACAGTAGTCATTAAAGGCTTGGTCCTGGATGGCACAGAATCTTGTTCATAAGCACAAGTTAGAAAGCAATGAGTAGGACAGGACTTGGAAGGGAATTCAACCTTGGTTGTTAAATTACCCCTGCCACCTAGCACGATTAAGGCTCAATATGTACCATATTAACATGCTGAGGACTGGACCTGTGCACTATGCATCCATGCGTTGCCGGCTCCTATTAAACTGCAGCTCTGTGAACAAAGGACTGAGCATGCTATAGGCAGGAGACTCACTATCACTCTGTACAGGGGAATATGTCTAATGCTTTACACTTTGCACCTAACGCTTTGCATCTGTGAGTAGCCATCCCTCCCATTTGTACTAGAGCACAACAATCTTGGACAGGGTTTGCTGGGTCAAAGGCTAAAGAGTCAACATGTACCCCAGATATCAAACAACAATATCAAAGATACCACAGTTGTCTTAAGTAGGGAAATAGCAAACTGGGTCTCATATAATGGGATAAGTCAGTTTGGGAAATTATTTCTTTTTAAAGCCAATAAAATTCCTAGATATAAAATCCTCCACTTAAAATCTAACTACAGGAATAACACTGCACTGAACCCTTTTCTTTCTGCACACAGGACTGGGAGCCCTGAAAAGCACTGATTGCAGTGCACACTCCACAGAGCCTTGGGATCAGTTAAACACAACAACTCGAGAGAAGGTGCCAAGGCTCCAGTGATCCTAATACATCAAAAGCCTAGAGGCTTCTGAAAATAGCCAGGTGCATACAGCGTTTGCATGCCCACTCTCAGAGTGGCAAGACCCCAGGTTCTACGGGATTCAAACTGGTGAAGGAATCCAAATGTAGCAGGACCTCTGAGCTGTGGAGTAACAAGCGTCAACAGCACCAAATGCAAGGACAAAATAGGTGCTGCAACGGGGGACAATGACATGCTAATACTCAAGGTGCTGCCAAACCCCCATCTTGACTTTGCTGAAAGTGCCCAGACACAGAAGGCACCAAAGGTAAAAACTTCCCCATCTCTGAGAGATGCGGCTAAGGCATAAGGGAAGCGAAGAAGCGCCAAGGCTCTCAGCCCCCTGCTGAGCCATAGAGGATTTAGGGGGAGGTCTCCACCCAGCACAAAGGTCCCCAATGCAAATTAAATGAAAATTCCTTCTTCATTCACGATTAAAATGATAAATAGGAATAATTCTGTGAAATCACATTGGACAACAACCCATGTGTTTAATCCCATGCTCTTTCACACCATATGGTAGAAATCAGGGCAAGTTTATTTCTGCAAGTGAAAAAGACAAATATAAACTAGAAAAAGGCCTGAACTACCCAGAATTTTACAAAACTTGAGTGTATTTGGATCCAGGGCTTTTTTTATTCAGACCTGTCTCGTATAAACTATTAAATGTACAAGCAAGGGAACTCCTCTTCAAAGGATGGGGACAAAGTGTGTTTTTACAAAGAGCAACTGCTTCCCATACTTGAGCAGACTCAGAGCCTGGGCAGCAGGAGAGAGAATATATTGCAAATGAGCAAACCACAAGTTACAGTTTACAAGTGTATGCAGTGTTCTTGGAGTCATGTTGATCCCAGGATATTAGAGAGAGAAGATGGGTGAGGTAATATCTTTTATAGGACCAACTTCTTTTGGTGAAAGAGCTTGTCTCTCTCCTTCAGCTCTGTGTAAGCTCGAAAGCATGTCTCTCTCTCCAACAGAAGTTGGTCCAATAAAAGATATTACCTCACCCACCTTGTCTCTCTAGTTTACAAATGTAACATTTCACCCACAAAATGTCCTAGTGGGATGAGTGTAATTCATAGTTTGCAAAAGGCAGCTTTTGACATTTTTCAACATTAGGCATATGTATTATATGAAAACAATACAAGACTGGCTATGCATGCATCCCACATACTCAGATACTAGCGATGACAGGCTACTGCCCTTAGATGAGTGGATATGTAACATGCCAACTGTAATACTGAAGAATGGAATTACCTGCACCAATGGAACTATCATCAACTAGTCAGATTCCAGCTTTCATAAGGTTGATTTTTAGAAATAAATTAATTGTTCTCATCTTCCAAGTGACAATAGCAATGTTAATGAATAAATGGTGCGTATGTGTTAGCTTGGTAAGTTGTAAGATGTAAACCAAGTGTAAAATTCACCCCTGCACACAGGGCAAATACAATACCTATGCATTACTTTATCCCTCAAAGGGCACTTAAATGGGACATAAGTGGTGAATTGGGCTTCTGCAGGGCCTCCGCTTGGGAGTACAACTTATATTGTTATACAGAGATGGAAAAATGGTGCTCTGCCTTACATTAAAAAAACCTCAGGAGTGGGCCTTTGTGTATGTGGAGCAGGTTTTGATCCTTAGATTGTGAACTTCTTGGGACAAATATCCTATTACATGTCTGTAAAGCATCACTGATATATTTAATATTAACCCATTGATTATGTAAACAACTGATTGCAACACCACCTGCCAGTTTGATACCAAAAGTTGCAATAGTATTAAAAAAATTCTCCATGAAAGATCATAAAAGGGGAAAAACCCAGATGTTACCATTTGAAAATGTGGACACAAATATATTTTGCCAAAACCCAGAACAAATTTTTAGCAAGAGGGAAGAGTCTATATTTTAATACCATTTTCATTAGAAATTTGACATCAGATGAGCAATATTTTCCACTTATAATGAGAAAAGACACATATGGAAGGTATATACTCTTCCTGCTTTTTTTCTGCATTAGATCCTTTTTAGAGCTAATTACTGGAGCACACTGTTCTAGGCTCTCATCATGATCCCTAGGCACTTAATAGCCTATTAACTACTTATCTAAAAATGCCGTAATTTTGGTAAGAATATGATAAAATAGAATGAAATGTGACAAAAGCTGTAAAGTTTTTAAATGGCTCTTCTTTGGGCTCACCACACACCTCACAAGGGACTGAGTATCCAAATAAGTGACTTTAAGAACTTTGAACAGGCAAACATTTTGTTCATCACATAGTTTACAGAAATATGCTTTTACAGTAAACTTTTAGAGAAAGCTTTAAAACGTTGTTATTGGTATAACTGTTCACAAAGCATCCCTTCACTTGTAAAGATGTATTGTCTAAATTACCCAGAGACATGGTAATTAGGAGAATCCAAGTTTAAAGAAAAAAAGGACAGAAAAAATTATTACCATTAAAACTCAGTTTTTATTCTTTCACTTTATGTATTTATCTTTATAATATACCTCTCCTTGCCACTCTCCTTCTACTAGCTGTTCCTCTTTGCTTTCTTCCTTTTGTTCCTCTGCTCACTTCTTCTGCACCCCACCTTTTCCTCTCTGGAGAGAAAACATGCTCAGAGGATTTTGTATGGACAATGGGCAAATCCCACTATAAAAAGAATGGGGGGAAACCCTGAACAATAATATCTGCATGTGCCAAATAAAAGCTGCCACCTGACAAAAATGAAGGAGTAGTTAGAATTGTTAGGATTTTTTTAATCTTTACAGCATAACATGAGAAAGTCTCCTTATTCACTATGGACCATCATTGCCTTGAGCCAAAACTGGAAAATATATTAACTGGTTTGTGAAGGAATCTCCTAAAATCCATGTAAACCTGTTCTATGATCAAACAGTATCTGCAGATATATATACTCTTGCCCAGGCATGCTGAACTGCACAAATGAGGTGTGAAGGAATACCACAAAACATTAAGGCTGACAATTTTCATAATGATGGTACTTGGGAAAAGAACTTAGCTACCCTAAAGGCATTTTGGCTCGACTGTTTGTAGTTTTGTTTCCTTCCAATTCTCACTTGTGTATGAGGCTTCAGTATCTAAACTCTATGAGTGTGTGAATTCAAGTTCCCTAGTGGAATTTTTTCAGATGGTTGCATCTTGCAATTAGGTTTTGAAACAGATCAATAGGTCTATTTGTCTAGTTGTTCTTAAGAGTACCAATTCTCCAGTAGGAACCAAGAGATACCAGTTGAATAATTCTAATGGAGTCCATTCGAATTTCTACTAGACAAGACTGCATAAATTGCACCTTTTGGAGAGGAAAAAGCATACATAGCATGTTCAAATATTGAGCAAAGTCGGTACACAAAAACTTTTCAAATGTTGAACATTCTTCTTTTAATGTAAATATTTTACATTGTTGTATATATAACCAGCTAATCAAGCCATTATAAAACTATTTTTAAAAGTCAAGTCCCGAATCTTGTAGGCCTTACAAGTCTGACCTTGTCATTTTTTTTTAAATGCTTCATCAAGATGTTTGCAATTGGCTTCTACACTGCAGCATTTGGATGGCCTCATAGTTGTCCAGGTGAGCACTCCACAAACCCCTGAGTTAAGGGTGATAAAAATATCAACTAAACATGTGCATGTGGCTTTGAGCCCTGGGTACTGTTCCACAACCTCTTCCCAGTTTCTTAAGCTGCATCCACTTTCAACCTGCAGCATCTTTCTCCAATTGGCTGGCTGAATAAAGAATAAACAACTCAAGTTGGACAAAAGCTCCCATTGTAGGCTTTCCAGTCAACACCTACCAGGCCTTCAAAGCTGAGGTCTTCACAAGCTTTTGCAAGCTGAAGTGTGCGATGTACTGGTTTTGTGTGTTTGATATTGCTCACTAGCAACTGGTCTGCAGAGAGGCAAGGGGGCCTCCTGCTACTGCCAAGCTTACGCCGATAGCCTTTAACTGGGGGGAGGGATAGCTCAGTGATTTGAGCATTGGCCTGCTAAACCCAGGGTTGTGAATTCAATCCTTGAGGAGGCCACTTAGGGATCTGGGGCAAAAATCTGTCAGGGGACAGTACTTGGTCCTGCTAGTGAAGGCAGGGGACTGGACTTGATGACCTTTCACGGTCGTTCCAGTTCTAGGAGATTGGCATATCTCCAAAAAAACCAACAACAACAAAACCACTTAAACCAAGGTCTTCAAGCTTTAAACTGAAGGATCATTGTTCTAGTCCTAGCTATGCAAGAATGTGTGAGAGAGTTGATTACTTGCAGGAAGACTAAATGGTAAAATTCTGGCTCCTGAAAACAAAATAATCCTTATTTGTATCTATATTGTTGATCAAAATTATAAATATTATTTTACATGCACAGCTACTGCATAAATCTTATTCCAATTCTCATTAAATGAAAAAGATACTACAGTACTCTACAATGGTGCAAAATATTACATTTTACAATAGTGATAATCCAGTATTTTGGGTAGTTGCTATAGAATACTGCTATATTAGTTGCAAGAGATCCCACTGCGTGTTTTTCATGCAAGGACTTCATACAATGGTTCCTTTTCCAGTAATATTTCTAAGAACGTATGTTTCATTTAATACAGCTGGGAAAAATATACTTTCATATGTGGAGGCAGCTCATGACTTTATCCTTTTTTTTTTTTTTTTTTTCTTCTGTGCCCTACTTCATTGATTAGTAACTGAATTTTATTAGTGGTCAGTCACCCCCCGCCCCCCCCGCATCCTTACAAACAGTGCTTTCTGTCACCCAGGTTTTGCATTTAGATTAATTTCATATCAGCACCATTTCATACTAATTCACTAAAGCTAAAAAGATTGATTTTGGTTTTATTTGCAAGGAAAGAATTTTCTGGGTTAAGTCAAATTTATTTTTGTCCGTTTAATTTTTTTTAAAAAACATATTGTGGAGTTTGAAAGCATCATCTTTTTGTTTTAGGAGCAACACTCTGTTCAGAGAATGTGAACTTGTCCTTATAAACACATTGAGTTAATGTAAGGGTTATCTACTCAAAAGTTCTCCAGGTTTCCTTCAGCTTTCCTCATAAAAGCTCCAAAAATGCTTCATGGACTATATACACATGATGAACTACAGCCATGTCAGAGACTGGTAGCACACTACACAACTGTGCAAGAAGGAGAAACTATAGAGTCAGGACACGATTCTAAACCCTCACTCTTAAAAAAGTATCCTGGGATCTTTAATATCTATGTAGAATAGACAAGACATTGTTTTTAATGGTGGTGTCTGAAAGACTCCTACACGTTGTGAAGTGCTTAGTACCTAATTTATCTAGCTCAGAAGGATGAAGTGCTGAATAGACCCTGTTGGAATGTGAAGCTCTGGTAGGAAATATAGGCAAACCCAAGCCTTGGCTCACTAAACCATCCCCTTCCAGTTTCGGATAAACTGAGTGAAAAACGTTACTTAATATATAATGTAAAGCATGAAGTAATATTCTTGTGTGTCAACTAGTAAACTACAAACATAAGAGGAATGGGTAGATGGAGACGGTTAACTTCATTGGCATCAGCAGTTGTGGTGCCTCCTGTGACAGATGTGACAATATCCCAGAAAAACTTTACTGAATTAAGTTTAAGTATTTTAGGAGTTAATTGTATTAAAAATGTAAAATGTGTATGTACTATTGAGTGATTGTATGTAATTCCAAGCGGGAGGGAGACCACAGCTCTCTAAGAACTAAGAACACTGTGGGGTGATTAGGCAAATTCACTCAGGTAAACATCTCCAAAAAGAGCTACCACCATCTGGAAAGAATCTTACATATACTGGTTCAAACTGGATTCTCAAGGGAGCAAAAGAAAGGGTATTTAATCAAAAATCTTGAGTTAAAACTGACTCAGGGCCTTCTTTCTGATACAGCAAACAGGCAGGACCTCTGGTGCAAAGGGGTCCCCATCCTTAGGGAAGGGTTGGAAGGCCTTTGGCCCACTCAGACCCCATAAGACTTGAGGGCTGGTTCTGAGCAGAAGCTGTGATGAACTTGCGATCACAGGAAAATGCCTTGGTAGGGTCTGAAGGACTATTCACCAGCCAGAGCCCTTGTTGGAGTCAGGGGGTGATCTCTGGTAAACCTATTAGCAGGAAGGTAGGTTTTTATTGTTTTTAATATGTTTTTTCTGTAATGCTTTGACCTTAAAAATAGAAGTGCTTGCTTTGAAAGAACTGTGTAGTAAGTTATAACTGTTGACAATTACATTGTCTATCTCTGGGGAGAGAAGCGAAGCAGGCCTGCTTTGGCAACCTGGCCTTTGGGGAATAACGATGTACGCAGGAACTATTTAGCCTGGAAGTATCCCGGGCAGAAGGGAGAGAAACGTGTGTCTCCATCCACGAGATGAGAGCCAAAGAGCTGGGAACCTAGAGTTGGTGTCCTTGCTAGACCATGGAGGGGGAATACAAGTGCGGCTGACCTGAACTGTGACACACTCATTTCCAGTGGCAATTGATCCTAAGTACTGAGCTTCAGTGAAGTTCATTCAGTCAACCCATTATACACTGCATATAGAGATAAGCAAGTGAAGTCCTATAGCCAGCCAGATATCACATATGATGCCATCACAAATGGTTACATGTTATTTGCTTACCTTTTGACACTGGAATTTTAACTTCCCTATTCCGTGCACTAATTCAGAGTTCTTCAGTGCTCACTGCCAGCAGATCTGGACCCATCAGTGTCAAGAGGTCAATGATTCACCATATATCTGGAGAGTAATATTGACCCTAGGTATATTTTTATTTTTTCCCTTTGATCATCCTTACATTTGACTGTATTTCAGTAAATTATCCATGTAGTTTTTATTTTGACAGCTCTCTTTACAGCAGTAAAACAAAATGTGTGCATTGCAAATGGCAAAGATTCAAATTTCAGTTATGTTTATCCAAAATAGCACTGAACTGCTTCTGTACTTATGCTATACTGCCTACAGCCTTACGGAAGGGAAGACAGATGGGATGAATTTAGCAGGGAAACAGCTGTGGCTTGAAGAAGAGACAAGCAAAAGTTTTGCTATCAGGCTTCATTATGTATCAAGGTACCAGTAAAATGTGTATCCGTAAGGCAGCCAAAAAAGTGTTTTTCATTTGACTAGTGATAATTACCTTTTCTCAACAGCTGACAATGTTCTAAGTAGCATTAAATAGGTATAATAATTAAGCAATAAGACAAGACAAGCAGTGCCTTGCTAGGTATTATTGCTCGCCTCGGGTGTGTTGTGAGGCACGAGGCTGAAGGGTGAGTGACTTCAGCCACCTGAGAAATGCAATAATCCCCCAGAAATGCACTGCGTGAAGTGTATCACTGCTACTACAAATGGAAATTTAAAGAGGGCAAAATTTAAAACACATTTTCTCTGGATTTTACTGACATAGGGGATGACATTGAGAAAGCCAATGAAAAAATTCCATTTGTGTCCAGCCTTTTAAAGCCATTTCCCAGTGATACATATGCCTCATTTCAGCTCGCTTGTGCATTTTATTTATAAAACTCAGTTGTGATGCATATTTAAATTTACACAAATACCCGTTCATTGACTAATATATTTGCAATATGGTGCAGCAAACAACAGCAGCTCCCATGGCAGCAACAGTTAAGGTTACAAGACCATTTTAATTAGACTCTTTGCTTTTTAGCTCGTGTTTCTCCAAAAATATTTATCCTGTGGAGCTGTCCATGCTTGCGATCAATCCATAGGTGAACTTTTTTAATTTTCAAAGTTGGAAAAAAATTGTTCAGTCACTGAGTTATCCAACCAGAAACCACATTTAGGGAAAAAAAATTGTATATGGATTACTTAAAAAGGCTGATATTTAAAAGGCTAAATTCATGCTGGTATGGGTAAGTGCAACATTGTTACCATCAACAGAGTTACACCAGCTTTTATCAGCAGTGAAGTGACCATAAAACATCAAGAATTGGTACTCTCCGTGGATGAGTTGTGGCTGTTTGAAAAACAATCTTTAAAAATGACAATGCTATTAATTAAATGGCTACTATGCATGCATGTTCGGAAGACTGCAGTCATCAATGATGAGCTAGCACGACTCCAAATCGACATAGTCGCTTTGCAGGAGACACGGCTGCCAGACGCTGGGACTCTCAGGGAAAAGAACTATACGTTCTTCTGGCAAGGGAAGAGTGCCGAAGAAATCAGAGAGAGTGGTGTTGGATTTGCTGTGAGAAATTCTTTACTGGGGATGGTGGAACCTGGTCAACAAGGAACTGAAAGACTTATCACTCCGACTCCACACATCTACTGGACCCGTCAACCTGATCAGCGTGTATGCACCAACACTCGGCGCCACCAGGGATACCAAGGACGAGTTCTATGACCAGTTAGACACGATCATCAGGAGTATCCCTAAAGAAGAGTACTTGATACTACTGGGTGACTTCAACGCCAGAGTGGGCGCTGACCACGACTTTTGGCCATCCTCTCTTGGAAAGTTTGGCGTTGGAGAAATGAATGAGAATGGACAACGACTTCTGGAACTGTGCTCGTACCATGACCTCAGCATTACCAACTCATTCTTCCAGACAAAGCCTCAACACAAAGTGTCCTGGAGACACTCTCGCTCCATGCACTGGCACCAACTCGACCTGATTATCATCAGGCGGTCTGCCTTGAAGTGCGTCCTGCTTACTCGCACCTTCCACAGTGCTGACTGCGACAGTGATCACTCGCTGGTGTGCAGCAAGATGAGGCTACAGCCAAAGAAGATCCACCGCTCTAGACCAGAGGGCAAACCCTGCATCGATGTGAGCAAGACCGCACATCCAGACAAGGCAGAGAAATTCACCCATGAGCTCTCCGAGTTGCTGAACTGTATGCCTCCTGGTGGCTGCGCCAAAGAGAGATGGGGCCACATCAGAGATGCAGTACACAGCACAGCCATGAAAGTTTTTGGAAAGAAACGAAACATGAACAATGACTGGTTTGAGGCTAATTCCGCCACACTCACTCCAGCCACTGAAGAACACCACGCTGTTCACCTGGAGTACAAGCGTTCCCCCAGTCAGAGGACTCTACAAGAGTATCGATTTGCCAGGAGCAAAGTACAGAGACTAGCTCGACAGTGTGCAAATGATTACTGGCTCCAGCTCTGCCGGAGCATTCAACTATCTGCTGACACTGGAAACATCAGGGGAATGTATGATGGCATCAAGAAGGCCATGGGACCCACAAAGAAGTGGAGAGTGTCACTAAAGTCTGCAACAGGCAAAAACATCCAGGACAAGGGCAAGCAGAGGGATAGATGGGTGGAGCACTACTCTGAAGTGTACTCCAGGAAAAACACCGTCACCGAAGCTGCCCTTAATACTGTGGATGGTTTTCCCGTTGAAATTGAGCTGGACGAGAAGCCCACCATGGAAGAATTGAAGAAAGTCATTGAGAACTTGTCCACAGGAAAGGCTCCAGGAAAGGATGGCATCCCACCAGAAGTTATCAAGTGTGGCATCAACGTCCTCCTAGAACACCTCCACGACCTCCTCTGTCAGTGCTGGGATGAAGGTGCAGTACCTCAGGATATGAGAGACTCCAACATCGTGACCCTCTACAAGAACAAGGGTGATAGAAGCGACTGCAACAACTACAGAGGCATATCGCTCCTGAGTGTTGTGGGTAAAGTCTTCGCACACGTGATCCTGAATAGACTGCAAAAGCTTGCTGACAGAGTTTATCCAGAGTCACAGTGCGGGTTCCGAGCAGGGAGATCTACAACCGACATGGTTTTCTCCTTAAGGCAGCTGCAAGAGAAATGCAGAGAACAGCACAAGCCGCTACTCCTTGCCTTCATAGACCTGACCAAAGCTTTCAACCTTGTGAATAGAGATGGGCTGTTCAAGATCCTGGCAAAGACTGGCTGCCCATCGAAGTTGCTGAGCATGATCCAGTCTTTTCACGACAACATGAAAGGCACAGTACTGTATGATGGCTTGTCCTCCGATGCCTTCGACATCCACAGTGGAGTAAAACAAGGCTGCGTTCTCGCTCCCACACTCTTCGGCATCTTCTTCACAGCGTTGCTGAAACGTGCCTTTGGAAATTCCACAGAGGGAGTCTATCTCCACACCCGATCTGATGGGAGACTTTTCAATCTGGCTCGACTAAAGGCCAAAAGCAAGGTACGGGAGGCAACAATCAGAGACATGCTGTTTGCAGACGACGCTGCCCTGGCCACCCACACAGAAATCGATCTCCAGCGTCTGATTGACCATTTTTCCAGAGCTTGCGAAGAGTTCGGGTTGACAATCAGTCTTCAGAAGACCAAAGTTATGGCCCAGGATGCAGAACATCCAAGCATTGCCATCAATGACTATGTGCTAGAGGTGGTCAATCAGTTCACCTACCTCAGATCTACCATCATGGACAACGTCTCACTGGACCCTGAGATCAACCGTAGAATCGGCAAGGCCTTCACAATTTTGGCCAGTTTGTCACAGAGTATGGAACAACAACATGCTGACCATCAACACAAAGGTCGCTGTGTACTGCACATGTGTGCTAAACACTCTTCTCTACACCAGCGAAACTTGGACTCTCTACGCTTCGCAAGAAAAGAGACTGAACGCCTTCCACATGCGCTGCCTCCGTCACATACTTGGGATCACTTGGAGTGATCGAATGACGAACAACGAGGTGCTGGAACGTGTCAAGATCTCCAGCATGTTCACTCTCCTCCGTCAACGCCGCCTCAGATGGCTTGGCCATCTAAGTCGTATGGAAGATGGACGGATCCCCAAAGACCTGTTGTATGCTGAACTTGCCTCTGGAAACAGAGCTACAGGACGGCCCCACCTTCACTTCAAGGATGTCTGTAAGAGGGACCCGAAGACTGTTCAAATCGACATCAACAGCTGGGAAGAGCTCGCCCAGGAGAGATGCAGATGGAGACACACACTGACCACTGGATTGAAAACTGGTGAAGACAAGCTGCGGCAGCTTGCTGAGGAAAAGCGGGTTCAACGAAAAAGGAAGCAGCAGCTCCAACCCACAGTTGACACCACCTTCAAATGCAGCAAATGCAATCGAGACTGCCACTCTTGTGTGGGGCTCTATAGCCACAATAGACGCTGCACAACCATCAACTAAACGTTACCCATGGGCGCATATCCATCGTCTCTCGAGACTAACTGATGCCAACAACAACAAACAACAACAACAATGCATGCACACTAAAATGTTGTATTAAGGTTTAGGCTACACAACGGCTGTCACTATTGATTGGAACTACGGGCCTGATCTTGGAGGTGGTCAGTATCCCAGACCTAGGCAACTATACACAGTGGCCTGGCTTTGAGTATATTTATAGTGGGGTAACAGAGATCAGAATCTGATCTGAGTTTAAAACTGACAAATTTTGCAAATCTCAGTTCCTTCCCCAAACACATGCACTTATTTTGTTTTCCCACAACAGAAATTATGTGAACAAATCTAGATGAATGCATAAACCTCCCCCATTGTTTCCACATTTCCCATCCCTACCTTAATTTAAGACCAAATCACGCAAGGTAATGAGCAAGCTGGGCAGGTGGCCCTTTGCTGGCACTGTTGCTTTCCTTGTTATCTACTGGGGTGGGAGAAGGTGCAAGTGTCTCCTTCACTGTACTGGGGCTGTGGCTCTCAGACCAGCTGCCCCCAAGGTCCATACAGGTGGCTTGTACTAACGGAAGTTTCATTCATAGAGTGGAGGGGAGTAGGTACAATATATTGCTAGTCTTGTATGCAAGCAGCGGAGCTCCTGGGCTGCGCCTCAGTCCAGGGTCCCTCCAGCAGGGGCTCCCGCCTCCAGGACCAGCCATGACCCGGGAGGGCAGAGCCAGGGGGACCACCCCGGCAGGGGGCTGAGGAGCAGGGGCAGGGCAGCCGGCGGGGAGCGGAGTCCCGGAGAGCGGGACGCGAGCCCCGCACGGCAGCATCCTGGGCACCGGTCCCCTCTATGGCTCCGCTGCTGCTCCTGGCCACCCTGCCGCAGCCCCTGGGTGGCTCGGGTCGCTTCGCCCAGCCCTGGCTGCGGCACTGGGGAGCGGCCGCCCTGCGGTAGCTGCAGGCGGCTCCATGTGCCCCGCAAGGCAGCCCCCAGCCCGAGTGTCCTGCGCTCTACATATCGGAGCCCGCCCGGCCCAGCCCCAAGGTGCAGGCGCTGCTCTCCGATGGCTTGGCAGCGGCATTCCTGGGGCACCCCCCCCGCACACAACGCGCTGCTGCTTGACCCCAGCCCTGGGGCCAGCTTCGGCCACCAGCTGCAGCTCTTCCAGCTGGACTTCAGCGTCAGCCTGCGGTGCTGCCGGGGCCCAGACCGCGTCTACCTGGGTCAGCCCCTGCAGGGCCGGCTCTAGGTTTTTTGCTGTCCCAAGCAAAAAAAAAAAAAAAAAAAAAAAAAGATGGCCGGAACCGCCCATGGAAATGTGCCGCCCCAAGCATGTGCTTGCTTTGCTGATGCCTAGAACCGGCCCTGGGCAGATGCATAGATTTTAGGCTGGTAAATTTTCATGACAGTTTACAAAGCTGCTTTAGCAGTACTCATCCGTCCTCATTTTAAGTTCTCCATTATATGAAAACTGCAAATTTAAACAGCCTTAGCCTAAAATCTCAGACAGGTGTATAAAAACAGCAAAAGCAAATTTGCTACTGCTTAAAGAAGTTTGCCAAATGGATTGGTAGTTAGATTTTATTACTATTGTGAGTTCACGTAAGGCCAATCAAAGATCCCAATTATGGTTAAATACCCAAAGTAGATATTTGCTACTGAACTGCTGCATAGTATCAGCCTCTGGTTGGTATTTGTAAACATGTTATTTTATATCCTGAAATATCAAAGGAATACAACACAGAAAACTGAACTTTAAATATGCAATCACAATATGAAATGAAGAAAATCAGGTGACTATAATTAAGGCAAGTCCTTAAATGCTCAAATTTTTAGAGGGTCTAAAGTATCAAGAAGGTGGGTTTTCTTTTCTTTTTTTTAAAATGTAGGCAAGAAAATATATACTCACCCCAACTTGCTCAAAAATTGTTGAATGCTCTGCCTTTGAGGTGGGAGGGTTTGCCTCCCAGGGCAATCTATTTTGAAAAGACTGTGCTCCTGGATTGCTCTTTTCTCTGTACATTTGATACCTTTAGCCAGTGCCTGGAGTGAGTGAGTTGTTTTTGTTATTTCTATTATAAATAAAATTGTAAAATTATGGGCCTGCTAGGATATGGTTATTATGACATGTTGATCCTGACCATTCATTTCTTGGCTGAACATCTTGGGCATATGCTTCTCCCATGCATATGACAAAATGGAGGTCAATGAATACCAATTTAACCATTTTCAGCACTGCACTGAACACCCTGACAAGGCCGAATGGTTCAGAGAAAAGATCACAGCGGTTAAAGGATGTTGGTATGGCTGAGGCAGAAATTAGCAGGCATGCTTTCTTTTACATGGTGGTTCACAACTCTTACCTGTTTGATACCATGACAAGGGGCCCTATTCTCATCACTACAAACAGCTCATTACAACGATGGAACAGACCTCTGGGAGCTTTTCCTAGAACAACTGAATAGGATTTAATTGCAGTGCTCTGAGTGCACCTCTAGTGCTATCTGTCTACTCCAGCCTCTCTGTAGGAATCTGTTTCGAGACACATATTTCTATGACTTGGCATGTCAAACAACAGATTCTTGTTTGGGCTGTCAAGAGCATAACCTTCCCTATTTCAGTAGTAAGAAAAGTCTGGGGAAAGCCTTCATCAACATTAATGTTAACACTCAGAACCATATTAACCAACAATTGTGCTGGTTGCAGAAAGTGATGAGGACCGTCTGGGTGCTTGCACTACACTCTCTTAAACATACCACTTATTTCAGGGCTTGCTATGTTTCTGGATAGTCAAAAACCTGGTTGATAATCTGTAAATTAAACACTTGGCTGCCACAGGTAAGAGGTGAACATGAATATAAAGTATCCAGATATCTGTTTTTGGAGGGATTTGCTTGTGGAGTGCAAAGGCAGGCAGAGTACCTCAGCAGTACTGGGGAGGCGTGGGCGGGGGGTGGGGAGGGGAAACACTCGCAGGCCAACTACTGTTTCCTTAAAGGGTGTATTGGCTTCTGAGTGCTCGCAGCTGTTGAAGGTCAGAGGGGTTACATTCTGACTGCATGGATATACGTGTTTTTCCCATGTGTAAATTAACTGTAATGTCTTGTCATAAATCTGCCTTGCAATATTGTCATGGACATTTACCAGCCTTGTCACAAAAACTAGTCCATGGCCTTTTACAGGGATGATAAAACAAATATTTAAAAGATATCACTCATTTTGGGCGAGTGGGCAAGTAGAATTTTGCAAGGCTGTCAAACATTATTATTTGATGCTTTTAGGTGTCTTACATTCTATTAATAAATTAATGAGTACCATTAAGTGCACTAGATACCCTAATTAAAATTCAAACAGAAAATCCCACAATATGGAAATGGTATGCAATACTTTCCCTCCAACCATTTGCCATTACCATGTCAAGAATAGCAAGAACTGAGTTACACAGAATTGTAAAACGTATTTTCCCCGATTACTCTGTCCTTTACTTACGGTAGATGCTTTCAGGTCTGTATCAGCTAAAATGATTTTTGTTTTATACATCTGCTGTTCATGTATTTGAAGAATAAACTTTTTTTAAATAATATTTTGTGGGGAAAATTCAGTGTGTTATGTTATACAAATGATAAATATTTAAAATGGAAGCACTAATATAAATAAATAAATAGCAAACAGACAAATACTTAGCTAGAGATTGAGAGGGAGGGAGAGATTTTAAACATCCAGTTTCTATTCCAGACCATGTGTACTGTGTGCAAACAGCCAAGCACATTAAACAGAAGCCAAATACATTTTCAGATTCTGACAGGGATTTGTTTTCTATATAGAATCTCGTCCCTTCATTACTTCCTAATATTACTTCTCTGGAGTGTTGTGTTTCCCAACCTACAACGAAAGTCTTTCTAATGGCAGTGTATAAGTGATAGAGATAACCCCAAATCCTGGACAGAGATGAGTGTCTCATTTGGCTACACTGCAAAGCAGGATGTAGTGACACAAAGCTTTTCAAAATGAGAAACTCCTTGAATGAAAGGCTACACGAACAACTTGACCTCCAATTGTTGTGGCAATCGAGTTGCCATGAAGTCCCCCCCCTCCCCCCACATTACAGCTATCTGGGCATGAGTATGGATGCTTAGAGAAAAATGCTTATATTTTTATATGTTGAGACAGCTTTAATACCAGATAAATTAGAGAGATGTATGTATTTGTCTTTGTTTGCTTTTGTTATAAACATGAACACATTTTGATTAAAAAAGAAGACTCACTTTTCTGGACATTTGACTCTACCCTTAATTATACCCTACAGATTTCTAAAGATAGACATATCATATTAACATTTTCTCCTCACTTAAAAAAATAATATTAACCTATCTGATAAGGATCAGGAGGAAAATATATTAAAAATATGAAGGACATTGGATTAAAAAGGGCCTTTTAATAACTTCACTTTTCCTATGTCCCCCCCCGCACACAGATAATTGCTGTAGTATGTAAACTATACAATAAAAAGTAGGCTTTTTAATATAAATTGATTAACTTGATTATCAGGAAAGGATTTTGATTTTTAATTGACCGTTTTACTAGAGGTTTGCCAAAGAAATTCAAATCTCTCCGAGTAGGGACGTAGTAGTTCTAGTAAATTAAATATTGTGACATAGATCTGACATTAACTTCTCCCCACCCCACAAAAAAAAATTCACACCATATTGCTTAAATGCACAACACAACACATTTAAAAGGAAATACCTTAAGTTTCCTTTTTTGGGAGTGGACTTTGGGAGGAAGAGAACTTGAGACATGATTTTATTGCATTTTGTTTCACTCTTTAAGTGACCCATTTAAAGGTCCATTTTAACTCTATTCTTGCAGATAAGGCTATCCATGAAAATCAGGCATTTCCCCATAGGAAGAATACACACATAATTCATCACATATTGTGCTATACAGACATCTCTAAACAGTTGTTGCGCTTCACTAGAATGTCTGAAGGGAAGACCACCCCAGGTAGTTGGCTGCAGACACATCCTAGCAGCATGGCACATAGTTATGATTTGACACATATAGTCTTTATAAATCCAATGTCTATGAAGTCAAACAAATCTCCTTCTTATTTATAGTCACAGGCAACAGCAGATCTCTGCCGTCTTGTTACACAGATGGTTATAACATTTTTATAGTTAACTTACAACCACTGATGCCTGAGGAATAGACACACATCTGCCCCCAAACTGCCAATCCCGTAGGCTCTCTCTTTTCAGCTACCAGAAACATAGTTGAAATAGGTGTAAAAAGCCCATCTATATAAATGCTCTACACAATTTGTGCATGTGTATATACATGCACACACATAATATATACATTTAGAGTACTTATATTACATATAAAAATATAATCAACGATGTGCAATCTGTGAGAGTGTAAAATCCTGTTTGACAGGTACAAATGCGAACAAACTACTATTTGCCTGGTACATTCCTCCTAGCGGAGGACATTTCAAGTAACCAGGAAATAATAAAAGATCACATATCAAAACATGCAAGCCAAACCACATCACAACAGACTAGCCTTTATGAGATTCTAAGCAAGTGGAGGAAATTATAATAAAGTATTAACTATTTTGCCAGCAAAAATGCTCTCTCTGATTTTCAGACTGTTATTGTACAGAACATCCATATCCCCATTTACGGTATTCTAAATAATCCTTGAAAAACAGTATTTACAATCCTCCAAATCTGTAATTTTTTGAACATATAAAATAACTTCAAGGATCCACATGCACTTTATAAACTATGGCCTATATACTCCATCTCACTGCATACTTCAGGAAAAAGAAGAACTATTGAGTAGGGCCTGGCAGGCTCATGCAAAGAAAGGAAGTGGTTAAGAGAGATGCTCTCGCACTACATGTAGACATCTTTCCCCATTTGCTGTAACCCCACACACCATCTAGGCTCTAAGAAGAAGTGTGCGGGCCAAGTTTTGGAAGAAGAGCTAGCTACTCTAAGTAACATGCTTTCTTTTTCAGCCAATGGCCATGCCAATGGAGAAAGGTCAGAGAGTTGATGCTGCCTGAAGAGATAACTTATGCTCAAACCCTTACATTAACCAAATTGACAAAATTATATTTAAAAATTGAAATGATACTAACACGTTCTTTGCGACACCGTGTTCAAAGTGACATTTCTCCGAGATTCAGAATTGTAACGTTACTAAGTAAAGTTGACCACACATCTCCGGTGACAGAGCAATGACACTGTCATCTTGATCAAATGCCACAATTTAGATAATGCTTCTCAACTAATTTACTCATCCTCAAAAATCCATCTTAAAATTAAAAGCACATGGGAGCAAGAAGATAAAGAACAAACTGATGTAAAAAGAAGGCAGGTAAAAGAAAGAAGGGAGGACAAGCAATGGAGGACATCATGGGCTGCTAGATAACAAAAACAACGACAACTGTACAGCCCATTTAGCTTCAAAGAGAATGCTAACATCTCTCCTTCACTCCCACAAATTGCAAATTTCTCAGCTCAATTCCATTTCAATAGCAGGTGTCAACAATCTATCATTCAGATGGACATCCACTTTCTTTTAATGACACATTTCACTGAGCAAACAAAACTGAAAGGGATGAATATTTACATTATATTCAAAGAAGTGACTCAAAAACAACTTTAATTATTGTAATTTAAATATAAAATAACCTTGTCCTTAAAAACATTCCATATCATCAGAACAGAAGTTTATAAACAGCATATTTTCTATAGAGAAAGATAGAAATAGGAAAGTATTATCTTGTCTATTTTCATTGACACAAATGTTTCCAAGCTTCTGCTTCAAAACAAGTTGACTAATCAATTAATAAGGTCTTACTCTAACTACTGTTTTGGACTATAAAACTGCTGTTTTATAGTCAGAAAGGACTATAAAATTGTTTTTTTTTGCTATGGGATATAACGGACAGGGCAATAACTAAGTGATGACAAACACTAAATCACTATAAATACCATATTTAATTACAATATAAATGCAAAAATGTATTTGTGGAACATCTCTCATCTGGTGACAACAAATTATTGATTCACTCAATATTTGTGAAATATAGACATCTGGTGAAAGACCAGAGGAGCAAAGAAGAGAAAATGTGGTACCAATATCCAGAGAAGTAAAGGATGATTATCATTGCAGTTACCATCCAATTTCATAAAGCATTTGACTCATGGAAAGTTAAAATCAATCTGAATCAATTTTGAGAGTGATAAAAATATTGTCACATGGACTGAAAACTGTCTGAAGAACCAAACAAGAGGATCAATAAATGGAAAATAAACTGGCCTATATTCAATAAAAGTGAGAAACCTGGAAAGCAGGAATGCCTAAAGAGACCTTGGGGTAACAGCATATAGCAAATTAGAAGCAAGCTTACTGTGTGATACAGCAGCAAAAAGTGTTATTTGTGGTTGCATACAAGAAGAAATGCATCACTGTGCAGAGAGATAATCATTCTCTATACCACTTTCATGAGAACACTACTATTTGAGAAAAAAGGCTGAACAATGCAGCAAACTCCATTACTTCTAAGTAAAAAAAAAGGAAGAATAGCCTGCGTAAGGCAACAGCAGGCTGCAGAGGTCTAGAATAACAGACTAAAAACCGCACTAAGATTTTTTGATTTAGGAAAAGCATCAAACGCATATGTTAGAAAATAGGGGCTTATTATGACTTGCTACTGTACTTGGTGTACACGAACAATTCATAGTCAAGTTCATGACCTTTGGGAACAAACTTAATACATTAGCTTAGCTGATATTGAAATCTACAACTGTTCTTCATTGTGGAAGTTGTAAAACAGCGTTACTGTGATTTTTAAGCTGTTTCTGATAACATTCCATTAACTACCTGGAGTTTAAATAAATACAGAAATAGATCAACTATAAAACCAAAGCATTCATCGCTTTCCCCTTTAATATACTGGTAAAATCTCTTGACTATGGCTCAGTTAGATGGTAATCTATGCCATATTTATACAGTGTAAAATATTACATTTAGGAAAACACAGTTACTGCACTGGTTTTAGTGCTCGCCACCATTAAAAGCAATAGCAGACGGTAAGGCACTGCCTGCAGCATGACCACGTTCCTCTCAGACCAATTTTCTGTTCTGTGTTAATGCGTTGATTCATTTCTAGTTCATAACATTGCTGTGATTGTATAGAAAAGGATGAACAACTTCTTCGTGATCTCTGTTTCACTCTAACGCATATTAAATGTTGCCCTAACTGCTGACAAAAGACAGATCTGAAATTCAAGCTAGTAGTGATAATGAAGCAGAGTGGCCTGGGTACTAAACTAAAAAAAAAGAAAAAATACAGCTGTTTTCAATAAGCCCCTCTTTAAGCAAGGTGACAGAAGTCCTCTCACAACATACCAGTTTGTCATGGTGTTGAGAAGGGGACTGATAAGGTTGGGGCTTCCAGCCCAGGAATTTGGTTCCCAGTCATTCAGGATTCAGATTACAACAGCAGTGGCACAGCTAGGTATGGGGGCTAGGGTAATTCAGGCATTGGCATTCAGAAGCATACAGAATGTACATGAGACCCCAGGTAGGGAAATTTTTGTTGTTCATTTTTCATTGTAGATGTGGGAAGACAGGCCACGCTGACAGTGGCACGGATCTATGGGCACAGCATTGTTTATGGGTGGGCATCCAGGATGTGGGAGTGTTCACAGCTGGGGCTTAGTGATGAAGTAGTCCTGAGCTAGCACAGAAGGTGGGGCATATTCTGGGACCAGCTGATGCCACTTCTGTATACTGGGGGCTTATCAGTGGGCACCAGATATAATTGTGGTGCAATGTGGGGGAAATGATTTAGGAATGTGTAAAGGGGTAGCCTTAATGCTTAGAATTAAGAGGGACTTGGGGCTGATCCTGGAACTTTTTCTAAGCGTTAAAATTTTATGGTAGGACATGCACATGCAGGGTGTGGCAGGGAACTGTGAAGCACTTTCCATGCCCCGGGGTCAACAAGGCTAGGAAGTATGTGAATTGGGAGGTGACCAAATTCATGGGGGGTTTTAGGGGAAGTGTCAGAGAATTTCAGATGCTGTTATACTAGCAGCCAATTTATAATTTGTAAGGTCTTCACTTTTACTTATCCCAATATTTTATAGATGAAAATCCATTTTACCAATTAAAATGCAACATAACAGTTTTCAACTTCCAATAATAAAAAAGCCAGCTTTTTTCCCCCTTACTTATACTTATTGTGGTAGTGCCCGAAGGCTCAACTGAGATTAGAGCTTCATTGTGCTAGACACTGTACAAATACATAGGCTGACATGCTCCCTGCTCCCCAAGGCTGGAATCTAATATAAAACAACTAATGCAAGGAACCAAGGGAGAGAGTCAGGGAGCGGGAGGATGAGAGTAACAATGAAATCATGTGGTTTCACAGATTAAGTGCACAATCTGAGATTTCAGAATTTCTTTTTTTTTCCTTTGAAGTTTAACTATGGGGGCAGAAGTGAGGTGAGATGGCAAGAGCAGGATGAGTTACTGGGAGAAAGCAAGCAAAAAAAGAAGGAAAAGGAAGAATGGAGGGAAGGGAGACAGAAACCGGCAGCAGAGGAACTCTGTTCGACAGCAGTAGGATGGGGATGGGGCAAACAATCACTAGACAGAACACCCTGTGTAACACATAGGCCTTGATACCCTGGTCCATCCAAACTCTCTTGAAATGGAGTGGGGGGTTGTAGAGAGCTGGTTGCAGCTCACTCCCTGATTCAGGGCTGTCCAGTTCTAGCATAATGTAGAGCTGCCTCCTGTGCAGCCCTAACTTACACTACTGGCTTGAAGTCCCTCCAGAGTGGAGGATTTGGTGTACCAGAGCTATACTCTGCTATGCCCCTTTCCTCATCGTCCTGCCCAAACTCCCTCCCAGCATCCCCTCCTTCCTACTGCACTGAGAACCCAGGGTGGAAGGAGCATGAGGAGGCTGGTGTTGGAATCGTTGGCTGATCTCCTCCATGCAGGCAAAATTCTCCCCCAGCTGTTTTTGGCCAGTTTATGGCCATTAAATGCTGCTTGCACAGCACAAAGTGGACTGGAGTCTCTGGCATGCAGAATGCTGCTATCACCGATGTCCAGAAAGAGCCTCAGACCAGCCCCATTGCAGCTGCTCCCACTCCCATGTTGCTGGGGAAGTCTCTGCTACTCTTGAAGGCTGGCTATACCCCCACAAGCTTCTGCACTTCCTCATTCTCAGTCCACATGACTAAGGGATGGGGCACTACTTGAGTGGGGAGATGCCTCCATCAGAGTAACTCAAATAATGCCAAATAACTGGCACTTTCAAGCTATTGGTCAAAACTGAATAGCTTCTACTTTAATAATACTCTTAATACTTAGATTTCCAGTGACAGGTTTTTGTTTATATTAAACACATAACTAGATGTGTTAAGAAAATTGTACTGAAAAATGTAGTGTATTAAATAAGGGCACAAAGGTAAGTAAGACATGTTAGTCCTAAATGGTGCACAGGATCTGGTGCAAGATGTGAATATAGCTGAACCGCTTTGTAATAGTGACCATTATATAATTAAAATTTATCATTCTTGTGGGGGGAGGAAATACCAAATAAACCAACTACAGTAGCATTTAACTTCAAAAAGGGGAACTACACAAAAATGAGGAGGCTAGTTAAATGGAAATTAAAAGATACAGTCACAAGAGTGAAATGCCTGCAAGATGCATGGGAACTTTTAAAAAACACCATAAGGCTATGAGGACCAAAAAAAATGCCACCAGGACTAAACACAGTACAAGAAGCAGTTAAAAGACATCTTTTAAAAATCGGAAGTCAAATCCTACTGAGAAAATAGAAAGTAGCATAAACTCTGGCAAGTCAAGTGTAAAAGCATAATTAAGCAGGCCAAAAAAGAATTTGAAGAGCAACCAGCAAAAGACACAAAAACTAATAAAAATTATTTTAAGTACATCAGAAACAGGAAGCCTGACAATCAATTAATCAGTGGGGCCACTGGATGATCGAGTTGCTAAAGGAGTACTCAAGGAAGACAAGGCTACTGCAGTGAAGCTAAATGTATTCTTTGCATCGATCTTCACTGCAAAGATTATGAGGAAGATTCCCACACCTGAGCTATTCTTTTAGGTGACAAATCTGAGCAACTGTCCCAGATTGAGATGTTAACAGAAGTGATCTGGGAACAAATTGATAAATCAAAGAATAATAAATCACTACATCCAGATGGTATTCACCCAAAAGTTCTGAAGGAACTCAAATATGAAACTGCAGACTGTGGTATGTAAACTATTGCTTAAATCAGCCTCTATATCAGATGACTGGAAGATAGGTAATGTAACACCAATTTTTAAAAAAGGCTCCAGAGGCGATCCTAGCAATTACTGGCCCGTAAACCTAACTTCAGAAATTGGTTGAAACTACAGTAAAGAACAGAATTATCAGACACATAGACGAATGTGATACGTTGGGGAGAGTCAACATAGCTTTTGTAAAGGGAAATCATGCCTCAACAATGCATTATCGTTCTTTGAGGGGGAGTCAAAAACATGTGGACAAGGTTGATCCAGTGGTTAAAGTGTACTTGGACTTTCAGAAAGCCTTTGATAAAGTCCCTCCCCAAAGTCTCTTAATCAAAGTGTGCAGTCATGGGATAAGAGGGAAGGCCCTCTCATGGATCAGTAACTGGTTAAAAGTCAGGAAACAAAAGGTAGGAACAAATGGTCAGTTTTCACAGTGGAGAGATATAAATAGCAGACTCCCCACAAGGATCAATACTCGGACCAGTGCTGTTCAACATATTCATAAATGATCTGAAAAAAAAGGGTAAAGAGTGATGTGTCAAAGTCTGCAGATGATACAAAATTATTGAAAATACTTAAATCCAAAGCTGACTGCAAAGAGTTACAAAGAGATCTAACAAAACTGGGTGACGAGGTACCAAAATGGCAGATGAAATTAAATGTTGACAAATGCAAAGTAATGCACGGTGGATAACCTTATCCCAACTATACATAACAAATGATGATGTCTAAGTCAGTCTAAGAAAGATCTTGGAGTCATTGTGGATAGTTTTCTGAAAATACCTGCTCAATGCACAGCGGCAGTCAAAAAAGCTAACAGAATGTTAGCAACCATTAGGAAAAGGATAGGTAAGACAGAAAATATCATAATGTCACTACATAAATGCATGGTACACCCACACCTTAAATACTGTGCAATTCTGGTCGCCCCATCTCAACAAAGATATAAAACAGAATTAAAAAAGTACAGAGAAGTGCAACAAAAAATGATTACGGGTATGGAACAGCTTCCATATGAGGAGAGGTTAAAAAGCCTGGGACTCTTCAGCTTAGAAAAGATACGACTAGAAAAGATATTGGGGGGGGGGGGGAATATGATAGAGATCTATACATTCATGAATGGTATAGAGAAATTGAATACGGAAATGTTATTTACCCCTTCACATAACACTAGAATTAGGGGTCACCCAACTAAATTAATAGGCAGCAGGTTTAAAACAAACATAACGAGGTACTTCTTCACACAATGCACAGTCAACCTGTGGAACTCATTACCAAGGGATGTTGTGAAGGCCAAAAGTATAAGTGGTTCAAATAAGCATTAGATAAGTTCATGGAGACTAGGTCCATCATTGGCTATTAGCCAAGATGGTCAGGGACGCAACCCCATGCTTTGGGTGTTCCTACACCTCTGACTGCTAAAAGCTGGAACTGGACAACAGGAGATGTATCACTTGATAAATTGCCCTGTTCTGTTTGTTCCCTCTGAAGCATCCGGCACTGGCCATCATTGAAAGATGGGATACTGTGCTAGATGAAACACTTGTGTGACCCAGTATAACTGTTCTTATGACAATTCATCTGAGAGAGCCCAAACAGCAGAAAGCCTACATCACATATGCTAAATCAATTAGATCTAAATTCTTCAGAGAACTGTGGAAACTGAACATGCTTTCCTGCTATTTATCCAAAACAGCACAAGCAAAAGAACAAAGAAAGGATGGTCTGAGAGGTTTTGGTCATTTTCATAAAATAAAGACTAAAGCTTTGTTCTTGTTTATACAACACAACAGGTACTGCATAGTATACCACATATGGACAGATTAATGGAACTTCCTACCTCAGCTTCATTCTCTCATGCATTCTCCCATGCTGGATACACTGTTCCTCCAATTCATCATTTCTTTTCTGCATCTTCTCCAGTCTGTCATGAACATACTCATTTTCCTGACTAAGCTGACTGACTTCAGACCTAAAGTAGTAAAAACACAATGGTGATGGGATGTCAGATTTCATCTTACAGTGGGCCATCACTATGTAGTCTCAACCTTTATAAGACTTCTGTACATGTATGTGTAAATAGGCTCTTATTAGAACCTACAGAAACAAACATTGTTCATTTTTACCTAGTAAGCCACATCCTAGCATCTGGAGACATGACACTGTGGTATGCCACTTTTTGGTAACCCGGTTACAATAAGAGCGGCCTCTCACTTATAGATATGTAAAAACCCATTTATGCAAGATCACAATTCCCCTTGCTTTGTGTGGGCAATCAGACTAAGGATTGGTTTTAAAGGCAATTAGCCATTTTTGGTGTCAAATGAGGTCAATGGAGCTGTATCAGATTTACATGCGCCCAATAGATCAGGACCTGAAAGCAAGACAGGTGATGGAATGCCTAGTTTGACAATCCTGACAGGGTTTAGGCATGAGAGAGGTCTTTGAGTAGCTTGTTAGCTGAGGGGTAAAATGTGCATGCCTACCAGCAGAAACGTGGATGCAATGGGGACTTTAGGTGCCTCCGGGGTTAAACGGCAGCTAAGCAATTTTGTGAATGTCAGTAGTACGTAAATATTGGACATACGCATGTAAGTCCTTTTGTGAATCTAGTCCTCTGTGTCTATCTGCTAGATACAGTACAGAACTGGAAACCAGGCGCTCTTCAGTTCTAATCCTGGCTCTGACAGAGACTCCTTCAGCAGCTTTGGACAAATAATTTTTTGAGTTTCCTAATATGTAAAAGGCAATAACGGTCAAGGAAGACTCCCCAACTGTGGGGGCACTAGAACCAAGGTGGTGTCTCCCCTTCCCACCATCATGTGGGCTTGGGAGAAGACTGCAGAGAGGAGCCAGACAGAAACTCCAGCCTGTAGGGACAGAAGAAGCCAAAGTGGGATCCTTTGGCCATTCAGAGAACTTTCTACAGTTTTGACTGGACTTTCTCTGCCCTGTGCTGATTAGCTGCTCCAACCTTCTCCTTCCATCTCCCGCTTCTCCAGTGTCTCTTCATCTCAGGGTAGGTTTACACTTACCGGCTGGATCGGAGGCGTCGGATCGATGTTCTGGGTTCGATTTATCGTGTTTTGTCTAGATGCGATAAATCGAACCAGGAAGTGCTTCCCCGTCGACGCTGGTAATCCAGCTCAACGAACGGCGTAGGCGGAGTCGACGGGGGAGCCTGCGTGCCGCGTGTGGACCCCGGGTAAGTACGTTTTCATTCGAACTAAGATAGTTCGACTTCAGCTACGTTATTCACGTAGCTGAAGTTGCGTATCTTAGTTCGAATTGGGGGGTTAGTGTAGACCAGCCCTTAGAGTCACTCCTCTTCCCCCCTTCCCTGTCTCCCTCATTGCCTTTCCCTTCAATATCCTCTCTCCCTTTCCTTTAGCTTATCATTCCTAACTAAACCCAAACATAAAATAAATACAATATAATGGAACTAATGTGATGTTTGTTGCCATCAACTGTTTGCTCTGATTGTAATCTCTTAAGGGGAGGGACTGTCTTTTTGTTCCGTGTTTGTGCAGCTCCTGGCACAATGGGTCCAGTGCATGTCTAGAGTTCTCATAGGTGCTACAGAAATACAAATAAATAACATCAGCAACCCACCTCACAGGGTTGTTCAGATTAATTACTGAATGGTTTATAAAGCACTTTGAGACCTTTGAGTAAAAAGTACTGTTATAAGAGCAAAGTAATATTAATTTTTTTAATAAGCCAAAATACAACGTAGTACCTCACAAGGCACTGTAAGACTTAATAGATGAAGATATATTAAGTGTCTTGAGTCATTTCAGCAGAAAAGTCTTTATGTAAGTGCAAATTATCATCACATATCCATTGCATAGTATTACTATTGTAACTAGTGAAACTAAATATAAGAGTTCTGAATATACCCTAGTGCAGTGGTTCTGAATAAGGGGTACATGTGCCCATGGGGGTACGCAGAAGTCTTTCATGGGGTACCATCAACTCATCTAGATATTTGCTTAGTTTTACAACAGGCTACCTAAAAAGCATTAGCAGAGTCAGTACAAACTGAAATTTCACAGGCAATGACTTGTTTATACTGCTCTATATACTATACACTGAAAAGTAAGTACAGTATTAATATTCTAATTGATTTATTTTACAATTACATGATAAAAATGAGAAAGTAAGCAATTTTTCAGTAATAGTGTGCTGACACTTTTGTGTTTTTATGTCTGATTTTGTAAGAAGTAGTTTTTAAGTGAGGTGAAACTTGGAGTACGCAAGACAAATCAGACTCCTGAAAGGGGTACAGTCGTCTGGAAAAATTGAGAGACACAGCCCTAGTGGAATGACTGAATTCTAGGGGAGAGATTCTCTTCCAGTTGTGGTACCCATGTGCTGCTCTGGTGGCATGAGAGACATAAAAACACTGCAGAAGAATGGGGAAGAAAGCAGCATAGGGCCAGTGTAACTTGTTCTCCTCTGCTCTCCTCATAAACCCTTATGTGCTGGGTATGGAAGGGAAGTGTGTTGGAAGGATAAGAGGGGCAACACTGTAACACATAGCACTATGGGGATTCTAGGTTATGATACAGCCCTTAGGAGGCCGCTGTAAAGTCTGAGCAGCTCATAGCTACCCCAATTTACATCACAGGCTGCACCAGCCCTTGCAGAAGCCCAGAACTTGGACAGCAGAAAGATGGCTTATAATACACCACCTTGCAGTGCTGCCAACTCCCACAATTTTATCTCAAGTCTCTAGATATTTGGTGTTTTCCTAGAGCGCCAAGATTCATGTGATTATGTGAGAATCTCAGCCTTCATTTAAAACAAAGGCAAGTTTCTATCCTAAACTGCTGTGAAAGTTTTGAAAACATAACCTAAGGGCACCCTAAAATTCAAAATCCAGGAGGCAAATAAATATTCAATTTAAAAAAAAAACCCATAATTTTTAAGTCACTCCATTTTTTGAGGTCCGATTCATGATTTTTTTTTTTTAAACACTTGGATTTGGTAAAATTTATTTTCCCCTACTTCCTTCTACACTGTGTCTTCTGCACTGTATTTCTTAGAGCCACAGCACAGAATCAGAGCATAGCTGTTTTATTCAGCAATGTCTATTTTTGCTCCTCAGAAAACAAGTCAATTTTATAGTATTACAATGACAAGTGCTATAAAGTAACATTTTTATTGACATAATTGGGTTTGGGATAATTCTTCTTTAAGTGGATAGTATATCATCTTAATGATTTGGTTTTGAACACAGATTTCACATCCTGGTACCACTAGCTTGGGCAAGCTATTCCTGGTGTTGAGTGCAATGAGTGCAGTCTCTAAACAGAACATCAACCAAACATGCAGAAAAATAGTTCAACCGGGTGTATGTTCTTTACTTCAATTAAACTCACACAGTTGGACACCTACTGTTGCCAAAACAGTAATATAATTTATACATTATAGTCCAAACAGTAAAACTACACTAAAAGTCATTTAACAATATTTATAACACCATAAAATACAGTGTTAAAATATATGAACTGCAATATGTACCAAAATTGTAAAATTTGTTTCTCATCATCAGTGATTAAAACTAGGATCATTGCTCTAGCTTCAATACTCACAACCCTGGTGACAGATTAGAATTCAAATCTTAATGATCAATTTACAATTAACAAGATAGAAGTGAAACAAATTAAACCAACCATTATATATAACGAGACCCAATGGACTCCCATTGTTCCCCTTAATTACAAAACGCAAATCACAAATACACAATGGGCAGTGTTAAGCATCAACCCACAAGTCTAGGAACTCAGTAACAATCAGAGAAAAAAAATGAACCAAACAACACAAAAAAAACCCCAAAGGACTATATTTTGATTTTTTTTACACTTGCATGTGTATATAGTACCTTAATATACACTCTTTATCTTCAATGCTGCCTGAGAGGTGTATAATCTGTTCAGTATTTTGTCCTGAGATCTATCTAGCCCTAGGTAAGGGTTAGCTCACAATAAAAGGTTTTACCTAACAAAAAAAATATTACAGATATCATACAGGAATCATGTATGAAGGGTAGTGAGGTAGATACACAGCTGGAGGTAACACATTTCGTGTACAAATGCATTTGTAAAACTTAGTCTGCTTCTTCTAAATGTACACCAAACATCCAATAGAAGTATTGATTTATATAAGATCTCTTATTGCAAAAACTTAAGTGTTTTTCCACTGATTAATTAATATATCATAGGACTCCTGTTAAGTATTATCCACATTTTACCAATGGGGAAACTGAGTCACAGAGGTTCCCAAGTAGCATAGTACACAACATATCTAGGAAGAGATATCATATGTTCTGGTCCCAGACCTCTGCTCCAATCACTAGACTAGACACTCTAATGTGGTGTGTAGAATCCAGGATTTTGGCAGTAACTGAAGCCTATGGTTTGGCCACTATGCCAGAATGCAGCAAAAGTGTCTTCCATTCAGACAAATAGGGCACACCGAATAAACTATTTGATCAGAATCTGTTTGGAATAATATATATAGGCACCATATTATGAAATCTGCCAGAGAGGGTGTGAAAGCCAATGGCACACTGGGCACTCTGACACATTACTGCCTCTGGTCATTTAAATCACAGCTGCTAAATTAATCTTTCTTGTTTGCAATTCTAACCTCGTCTCACCAAATCCCTCTAACTAGCTTCCCGTTTTCCACCATCTTTATTTCAATCTTCTTGTCCTTACCTTCAAGGCCCTTGACAATTCTGCCTCTCCCAACTTATCCATTCTTGTTTCTGGATTGAATCAAACCCCCATTCCCTCCATTCCAATGATGTCAGCCTCAACCCACCATATGTCCACTTCTCACAATTGTCTTCATGCTTTCATCCACACTGCTGCTTATGCACAGAATATCCTTCTTTAGGGATATAAAAAGGTGCTACACAGTCCTCTTTCACATCCTTGACACTTCCAAGAAGTTAGTCAGCCAATATTGGCTAAATGGGGGGAGGAGAGGGAAGACTAGAGAATTGTTGAGATTTATTTACATTAAAAAAGTATATATTTCCATTCTTTGCCCTCATCCTTCTTATGTTACTTGACAAGGTTTTTGTGTATGTTGGAAGCCTTTTAGGCTTAACGAGTAGTGATCAATGGCTCCATGTCTAGTTGGCAGCCGGTATCAAGTGGAGTGCCCGAAGCGTAGGTCCTGGGGCCAGTTTTGTTCAATATGTTCATTAATTATCTGGAGGATGGCGTGGATTGCACCCTCAGCAAGTTTGCAGATGACACTAAACTGGGAGGAGTGGTAGATACGATGGAGGGTAGGGACGGGATACAGAGGAACCTAGACAAATTAGAGGATTGGGCCAAAAGAAATCTGATGAGGTTCAACAAGGACAAGTGGAGAGTCTTGCACTTAGGACAGAAAAATCCCATGCACTGCTACAGACTAGGGACCGAGTGGCTAGGCAGCAGTTCTGCAGAAAAGGACCTAGTGGTTACAGTGGACGAGAAGGTGGATGAGAGTCAACAGTGCGCCCTTGTTGCCAAGGCGGCTAATGGCATTTTGGGCTGTATAAGTAGGAGCATTGCCAGCAGATCAAGGGACGTGATCATTCCCCTCTATTCGGCATTGGTGAGGCCTCATCTGGAGTAGTGTGTCCAGTTTTGGGTCCCACACTACAAGAAGGATGTGGAAAAACTGGAAAGAGTCCAGCGGAGGGCAACAAATATGATTAGGGGGCTGGAGCACATGACTTATGAGGAGAGGCTGAGGAAACTGGGATTATTTAGCCTGCAGAAGAGAAGACTGAGGGAGGATTTGATAGCTGCTTCAACTACCTGAAAGGGGGTTCCAAAAAGGCTGGATCTAGACTGTTCTCAGTAGTACCAGAGGACAGAACAAGGAGTAATGGTCTCAAGTTGCAGTGGGAGAGGTTTAGGTTGGATATTAGGAAAAACTTTTTCACTAGGAGGGTGGTGAAGCACTGGAATGGGTTACCTAGGGAGGTGGTGGAATCTCCTTCCGTAGAGGTTTTTAAGGTCAGGCTTGACAAAGCCCTGGCTGGGATGATTTAATTGGGGTTGGTCCTGCTTTGAGCAGGGGGTTGGACTAGATGACTTCCTAAGGTCCCTTCCTGATATTCTATGATTCTATGTTATGTGAACAGGTGGAATAAATCTTATTTAAATTACTTTGCCTGTATAGAATTATGGCTTCAAGCTTCACCAGCTCTCTGAATTCTTCCTATTTTGTGAGTCTTCTTATGTTACTCTTACAATGTTGGACAATCTGAAAGGCAGATTGACTGGCAAAAGTGTTACTTGTTTATCTCCTGAGGAACCAGCATGACATTTGCAACAGGGGAGTTTCTTTTTAAAATGACCCATTTTACATTCCCTCCATTTTTAATCCCTTCTCCAAATCCTTTGCTTACCAAATTCACTTTGGATGAAATTCACCCCATATGGAGAGTATGCATAAAGTCTTCGTTCCACTGAATACCCACTTTGTCTGCAAGTAAGATTTGATGATGGATAGGCTTGTGGAGGCCCTTTGCAAAGAGGTGAGTTTCACTCTTTTGGAATACAAAATCAAATGGCCTATTTTATTAATATCACATATGAACACAGAATCTCAGTGCTAGAACCACAAAGTATCCCAATTCTTTGCAGGATAACCTTCTTCTAGCCTAAGAACCAACTATGAACAGGACATAACACTATACTGTACATGGATATAGTGCAACTCTAAACTCCTACTTTTACTCAACTATTTTAGAGTCTAATTTTTTAGTTGTTCCACATGTAGAAGAATTAACATTTACTTCAATGGGAATGCCACATGAATGGAGGCTATAAAATCAAATGAGCAGCAATTTTCACAAGAGTTTGCTGAGAGGGAAGATGTGATGAAGATCCAGAACCACTAGCTAGTGTGTGCTACTGTAAACTAAATTACTTATTTAACCCCAGATACTCAAATATCTTCATGTCACACGAAGTAGCTGAATTCTGTTAACTGAATATTAATTATTTTAGCATAATTTCAAACATTAGAATTGTGGCAATTTGACTGTTAATTTACTAATTTTTATTTGAAAAATACTAATCCTAAAAAGAGTATAATATGTGATGTCTCAGATCTGAATAGTCCAAGCAATTTAAATGGAAAGCCCATTTGAAAAAGTGTAAAATTAGAAATACCTTGGGCAAAATCCCATCCTGGTTTCTCAAGTTGCAGATGTCATAACAGATTTGGAAGAGTTGTGGATGACAAGTTTTAGAAGAGAATAATAAATATAAATAAAAATAATAAATACAGTAACTCACTTCTAAGTAGCAGGGCTACTGTAAAAATGACACCTACCTGTTTTTTTCTGTTACATGTTCCAGCTTCCTTGCCAACGTACAACATTCCTCCTTTAATTTTGCTATGAATGTATTCTGGGAGGTCAGCAAAGAATCCAGTTCATTCACTAGAAATTATATTTTTATATTTATAAAATTAAGACTTGATACAAAGATTTAAGATATTCTTATTCTCTCCACCCCTACTTTTTAAAAATATGGTTTAAATTCCAGGCATGTGAACATGGGATAATGATCTAATCACAATTTACCAAAGAATGGCTAAACTTAAGAATTTCTGAATGGGAAAAATCTAAGCCACTTCTTCCCTCAGACACCCACAAACATGTATCTTAACCTTTCCTGCAATTCTTCATTAGGGCATAATCTTGCAAGGTGTAGAGTGCCTTCTACTTCTCTTGAGATCATAAATGGAGTGTGAGCATCACCTCACACTACCAGACCTTTGAACAGTTGTCCTTACTGCTCTTTCTGGTAGGATGAGCAAGAAGTCTCATTCACAAAGGACATGCAGGCAACTCAACAAAGAGGCTATCTGAGGTGATAATGGATCAAAGCCTTTTGTGACAAACTACCATAAATGCCATATTCACTCGTTTTTCTTAAATTTGAGAAAGTTATGTTCATGAGGGGAATCAGATTGGCAAACACTGGGCTTTGAAGTCCTCCATATACCCAACAGGTACAGGATCAGGAGTGATAAGGTCCTTACTGTGCCCACCAAGGTATCTTATCCATCTTTGCAGAAATCAGCTCATTTAGTCCTTAGTCTTTCTATTGAGTCTGACAACCAGCATTTGACAAATATGAGGTAGATTCATAGACCTATGTCTAGTGGGAACTGCACTTAAACCACCATTTTATATTGATTCGTTTCTGTTACTATTGACCTAAACTGGGCTAAAACGTATTACCTAGAAATCAAAGGTTTTCAATATTCAAGTGAGAAGACCCTGTGTTCCCTACATTTCT
Organism: Chelydra serpentina; assembly: GCA_037349315.1. Taxonomy (NCBI): domain Eukaryota; kingdom Metazoa; phylum Chordata; order Testudines; family Chelydridae; genus Chelydra; species Chelydra serpentina. The sequence goes on from JBAIAC010000001.1 coordinate 43,987,002, forward strand.
AGTCTTAAAATCATTCCTGAAGCTATAAATAGTTTGTATTGTCAACAGATTCCTTCATATTTAATAAATGATATATAATGAAATATATTTTATACAATTAGGACTAAAATATTGTAGTCCTTTCATCTGTATCCAATTTACAGTAGTAGTATACAGCATCTCCTATAATACATAGTGCATAATACCTGATATCTTTATATACAAAATGACCATTTTTTCAACTCTTCGCACTCTTACTAGAGATATAAAGTTGACATATTCAATCTTGCTTCAGTACACTCAAATTAAACAGTATCTTATGGACCAGGAGGAGCAAGTACGTTAGTTTTCTGTAATTTGGCACAAATTACAGCAACCCATATGCATATGGGCTGGACATAATGTGTAGAAGGCAGTCATAATGCAGCTGTTTGTACTCCCTTAACACAATGCAAGGCCCTCTAGTACCAGTGACAATGCTGCAGGAGGCATGTATGCATAGGAGGGTGGATGTGGGCCCACCACCTTTTGTACCAGTTATCACTGGCTGGGAAGGAATGCCAGCTACCTTTTTTCTAGAGGTGTTACAGGGGTAGCAGGCAAATGTGTTTTCCCCCAGAAAAATGGTAGGCATCATATTCTGCAAAGTTATAGCACTCCCCTTGACCATCGTGTAGATGTTACAGATTTCCCCCATCCTAGCATTCCATAGGGTCTACAATTTGAGCCTGTTAACAATGTAATTGGTTAAACATTAAATGTGGAGTTATCCTTATTTTGCCTAATGCCATTCATAAACATGGAGCATTACAATGGTAAAATGACTGGCAAAATGTCTGGACTATAAACAAATGAAATTGAATATTCTGAAAGTCCTTTTCAGATTAAAGGAAAAAAAGTATAGGTCAGCTAAGCCAATGTGATGAAGGATGTCCGCTTCCAGCCAAGCTGCCAGCTATGGTCAATGCCTTGTATTAGTAAATTTAAACTACAGTAGTGATAACTTGAAGAATGCAAAGGATTAAGCATTCTTGTTCTAGACTGGGGGAAAAACATACTAATGCTAAAAATGTTTGAGGCTGCAAAGATTAAATAAAGGAACATATCAATTTGGAGCCAGTGAATTACATCCAGCTGCGACAGTGAATTAAGAACCGATTAATGGTTAAAGCTTTTCTCCAGTTTGGATGCTGAAGCAAACTCATTAAGCTTTTAGAGTAGCTATAATGTGTGTACTGTGGGAACTGTTCAATGCTATTCAGGAGACTTTAACTGTAAGCTCAGAGCATTTCCCGCAGAGCTTCTGATGCTATTTTCTTTATATAACATGTGTGCCTGAAAATCCAGCCAAAAACAAGCCCTTTGTTTTTCTACTTTGTTGTGGTCTCTCTCAGCTTTACGTTTCTTGAACACAGGTAAATAAACTCATAATCCAGATGGTGCAACAGATGTGAGAGCAGCACTCTGAAATCAACAGACAGTGGGCAATACTTTCCATTTTCTCTTTTAAACGCTAACTAATATGTAATTCGGAATCTCCGGTGTAGTTAGCATCTGCTCCCTTCGGCCAGCCAAAGGTTACAGGTGTTCCTGATGTCATTTCACAGTAAGGCATGGGCCTGGCTTGTGAGTAAGTGCCCAGGCTCTAATCTTTTTCTACCACCTACCAGTTTTATCATGCTGGGCCTCCATTTGCTGCATCTTCTGTGTCAGCTCCTGCTCTCTTTGCTCCGCCTGAAGGGCTCGGGTCTTTGCTTCATTGCTAAAACTGTGCTGAATACTTTCTTTCTCCAATCTATAAAAACAAACAGGAAACAGAAATACAAAATAATATACTACTCTACAGATGAGTCAAATGTCAAAATGGATAGTTCAACTGATAATTTAAAAAATTTGGTCTAGCCTTACACCACAAACATTTTCCACACACCCACACTTGAAGTTGAACATGCCAACCTTTCTCTTACGACGACAAATACAGCCCAGTGGCTAGCAGAAAATGGACGAAAGCATGACCTATTTTCCGAGTGAAAAAGGATTCCTTTTCCAGAGAATAATCCATGTATTCTTGGATTATACTTTATAATATTAAATGAGTCCTCTAGTATAAGAAAGCCTCCCTTAAGATCCAATTTGCCTTGTGAAGTTTATCTGTTCTCTCTTGTAACTGTTATATATTTCATCTAGTGATAAAGTTTAGGGGCCTTATCCTGAGATGAACTAAACTCTCAGTGAAATTAATGGGAGTTGAGTCAATGGCAACAGTTCCCACAGTGCTCACATTACAGCTATTCTAAAAGCTTAATGAGTTTGCTTAAGCATCCAAACAGAAGAAAAGCATCCACCATTAATTTAAGACAACAGAAGATGAAGGCAGAGCCCTGTGGGTTTCATAAATGCAAAATACCGTAATATGAAATAAAACAAAACAAAATAGAGCAAAAACTTAACCATGAAGCAGCAGCTCCTGTTCTTTGGGACTGGGCCTGGACCCTGCGACCTGGCGCACAGGGTTACAGTTCCACTCAGGTTTGTCTCATAACAGAGGGGAGGGGGAAATTTGAGTTGAGACCTGGTGTCCAGAGCAGGGAGCTGGATCAAGCCCCTCGGCACAGGAGCTGCTGTTGTGGGGTTAGTGCGGGACAGGATTGCTGTGCAACCCCTCTCCCAGGAGTCACGACCCATCCTCTCCCCCAGAAGACAGACAGACAGAGACACATGCGTGCACACAGAGCCTGGGGGCCTGCACACACACACACACCCCCTGTGGTCAGGACCCGACTACTCCCTCCTGGGGTCAGGACCCAATTGCTCCCACCCATCCAGGCCTCCCCCACACACTCCAGGGACAGGACCTGACCCGGCACTCCTCAGGGCTCCCCCCCGCAGGGTAGGACGCAACCCCCTCCCTCTGGAGACAGGACCTGACACCACCACCACCACCACCTCCCCCAAGCCTCCCACCTACACCCCCAGAGGCAGGACTCAACTCACCTGCCCCTGAGCAGCCCATCTCCCTAGAGGCAGGACTCAATCCCTCCCACAATACAACAAAATAAATGAAAAATTATAAAAAATAAAAAATATTCACACGGCTCTAGATGGGGGCATCCAGTACCTACCTCACAGGAAACAGTTAACATGTCACAGGGGACTGATTCTGCATCTGTAAACATTTAGGGCTTATACAGTAAGAACTGTATGCAGGTGACTAACTGCCAGTCCCACTACTACGGTCTGAAGACACAAGTTTGCTAGCAATTTACTTGACTGAATATATAAGATGTGGTAATCATAACAGAGTCAAAATTAATGTCAAGTTACCACACATCATGCAAACTTTCTCTTTGACACACATAGGTAACAAGGAAGGGAAAGATATGCATATATTAGATAATGGCTTGTGCTGCAAAAGGGTTTAGTCCTGCTATGAACCGCTGCAAAGATTGGATCTAGAGCGAACCTAACCCAAACTTTGAGTGTGCTCATGTATATGGGGGTTGATCCTGGGTTTTTTTTTAAAAAATTCTACAGTCCTGCTGTAACTACTTTAATTGGCTTAAGAATACCTTGAAAGTACAATTTAAGAAATCCTTTTATCATTTTCAGTTATATTACTCATAGCATCGGGTTATAAAATAGGACGACGGTTCTGGGAATGGGTCACATAAGGATAGTGCCACACCTCATTTGGCTGCTGCACTTAACCTTTGGCTTTGTGCCTAATAACCCATCTGAGATATTATAAAATCTCAGCATGACATACACAATGTTACATCTTCTTGCTTACATTTATGCCAAAGCAATATAAATGGTGGGTGGGTTACATTACACTCTAATTCCTGGACCCGATGCTGCAATCTGACCTCAGACAAAACTCTTCTTGAAGGCAGTGGGAGCTTTGCCTGAGATAGGATGGGGCCTGATGTGACACAAAGAAGACATGTTGGCAAATAGAAAAAAAGAAAAAAAAGGAAAGTTTGAAGAAAAACATGTTATGTCATGGAAACATTACAGAATAAAATGTGCCTCATCATATCATTCACAATCCTTGTTTTGAAAGCAAACCTTTTTTAAAATCACATTAAACTAGATTGTGCCTCACCTTGGGCACTCAAGAAGGGCCAGGCACAGACACAGTATCCGTTCTCATGTTTCTGGGAAGGACCAAGGAAGGCCAACACTGACAGTAGCATGAAACTTGTGAAGAGGGTGCACATACCTCTCCTACATAATGGTGAGCAGAGTGGGTAAAGACATTCAGGCTTGTGGTCCACCATTACCACTGGAAGGATTGTGCCTCTCCTTCATGCACAATGGGTACAATTTTCAAAAGCGCTTAGGTTACTTAGGGCAGGTCTACACTATAGCCAGGATCGACACTCTGAGATCAATCCACTGGCTGTCAATTTAGCAGGTCTAGTAAAGAACCCATCAAATCAACTGCAGATCGATCTCCAGTCAACTCCTATACTCTACCCCCAACGAGAAGAGTAAGGTAAGTTGATGGGAGATTTTCGCCCGTCGACCCTCCGCAGTGTACACCCCGCGGTAACTTTACCTAAGGTACCTTGACTCCAGCTACGTTACTCACATAGCTGGAGTTGTGTAGCATAGGTTGACTTACTGCGGTAGTGTAGACATAGCCTCAGGCTCCTACGTCCCATTTTCTAAAGTGATGCAGGCACTTAGGAAACCTACTTTCCACTGACTTGCAATAAGACCTGAGTTCCTAACTGCCTAAGACACTTTTGAAAATTACACCAAATACCTCTATGAGCAGCTGCCAGTACAGAGACCCATCTTATCCATTGTACTTTGCATCACTTCAGTAGTACAATCTTAGTAAGGACTTGAATTTAAGAGACATTTCTGAACTGTCTTGTCATCAGTAACCAAAACAACATTAAGAGCAACGAGTCTAAGGAAAAAAACCGAAAATCAAAGAGCATCCTTTGTCTTGCTCACACACAATAGGAAAAAAATTAAAGGCTGAGCCTAATGCTAGTAAAAATAAAATCTCTGCATTTATTTATTTTAATCTTAATGGCCAAGCCTTAAAATAAATCAAGGAACTCTACTACGTTTATCAGTGTCTGACACTGAAATCAAAGCTAAAGCCATTGAAATGTAATAAAGGATCAAAATTAGAAAGTCCTCTGAAGGGTTTAAAAAAAAAAAAAAGGATATATTTCAATGACAAAAAAAACAGCCTTTTTCTTCTTTAATAACAGACCACCTAGCTCTTACATATTGCTTTTCATCTATAGATCCCAAATCACTTTGCAAAGGAGGCAAGAATAAGTATGCCCATTTTAAAGATGGGAAAACTTTGGTGCAGACACATGAAACAAATCTTAATTAATTACTCTTTTCAAATCAGAAATATTTTCTGTTTATGCATTTCAGCGTTTCCTGGGAATTGGACTGTTACCAGATGTAAGGAACTTTGGTCAGATCATGTACGTGTTCTATGCTTTTACCACAATAAATACCAGGAACACTAGTTTTGTTTTTTGATTTTTTTAAATCAGATTTTGTTTCAAACAAAAAAGTATATATTTAAATTTGACTACTCATAGGAGTGAAGACTTGCACGATGAGATTTTCAGTTCTCAGTCATCCAAAATGTGTACCAAATGGGGCATGAGGAGACAAAACTTTTTACAGGAGGGATTCTCAAATGTTTTCACAATGTGGCTCACATTTTAATGCACATTGTCTCATGGGCCTTTTATCTTCCCATTGAAAGTCCCATAGACCACTTTTCCTCCCATTCACAATAATACAGACAACTCCCTGGCAATTATCACATTTGGTTACACAGAAACAAATATATTCAGAAGGTATTTTAATGCATTTTAGCAGCTGGAAATAGGGAGGAGGAACAGCATACAACCAGCTAGTTTTCTGTAAACCACCAGCATGTGCTCCACACACCACAGTTTGGGAGTTTTTGTTCTAAAGCCAGATAATGGTATGAACATAGCCCAGCCATATGGATAGCAAACAAATTGTGATTAGGAGATTGCAATCCATATTCATAATTTGAAAAAGTTTGTATTTGCTGGTCTAACTGTATAATGTTCCTGCAGTCACTCTGTACATAGAATTCCCACTGTACTCAATGGGAATTCTGCATGGAGACTAACAGCAGTATCAGATCATTTCAAAGCACTAGAAATTAAATATTAAGAAACAATCCTGTATTGGATGGAGTCTATGAGCTAACAGGCCTTGTTTGTCTCAAAACACATGTATTATTCCACATACAGAATCATTAAATATGGGACAAACCTAAGTACCTTTCGCTTCAAAGGCAAAGCACACTTCTTTGACCATGCTTTTTAAACATAAACACATAGCGGCATGTACATTAAAAAATAAAATAAAAATCCCTAAACAGAACCCCACAAAAACAAAATCCTTCGCTATACACAATATTCTCTCCTTGGGGAGAAGATGAGAGAGATGTTAATCACATAACTTAATCAACTACTATGATGATGAGGGCAGTAAAAGGACCTATATAAAAAAGTTTGACAGAATTTCCCACAAATTCTCCCCTCCATCCTTCATTAATCCATTTTCAGATTACAGCTATGTTGCAAGTAGAAGGGCAAGCATGCAGCTTCTTCACATCTTCTTCTGATAGTAACGCATTGGGAATTAGTGTTTCAAAAATTAAAAGGAAATTACCATGCACCAGGAAGGCATTCACCCAAGGCATGGACTTAATTTGTTCCCTCTGTTAATCTAAAAACCCTAAAATCACTTTCAAATCTGTCATCCCATTCCATTCTGCTTAATGCTATTCAGTTAGTTTTAATGATGACCACATCTATCCACAGATGCCACATAGTGTTAACTTAGATTCCTCAGTATTTCTCTGTTTAGAATAGAAAATACCTTTGGGATCTTAGATACCACTGTGTTGTAACTAGGTAAAACTGAATTTCAGTGATCACCACTATACTTATACAAAGTAGGAAATGTTTAGCATAAAATACAAGTATTACATCTATTTTTCAAATTAACAGAACTCTAAAAGGAGAAAAAAGACCAATGCATGTGTATGTGTACTAGAACTGTATGAAATTACCAACTCATAAAAGCCATTATTACCAGGTGATTATTTCAAACCTCATCAGGTTCTGAAAGATTGCCCTTTATGGCAGTTACATCCTGGGTTTCTCTCTCTGTCAGTTGCTGGGAGCAAACTGGCCATGGACTCTCTACAGTTGGTTGCAAGGTGTTCTCAGAGGGCACATGCTTCTGGAACTGACTCCAGCCAGCAGACTGTGTTTGATGAACTTCCAGACAGTTTAAGATTTACTTATATGGTCAAATGTTGCACTGACCTGCAGATTTATGGATTAATTTATTAGGTGCTTTTCAGCAATTGTGTCACTGATAGAGTGCAAACGGCTCTATTCCAGAGCATTTACACTTAGAGGTTATTTTATAAAATTATTCTTTTTATTGATGTATAGCAAACAGGTGTTTTAGCAAGGGACATAGCTTTCTATAACAATAAATACCTGATTCTGATCTCATTCCAAAGAGAATCAGGAGTAATTCCAGTGAAGTCAGTGAAGTTACACTAGTCTAAAACTGGTGTGGGATTACATTTAGGACCTAAATAAGGTATTCAAGTTGCTGCTGTATTTTAAATGCGTTTCAGACTCATTTAAAATACTCAAATACAGTGTAAAAATTGCCTTCAGAATTATATAAAACAGAACAAAATCTCTTAACTACAAGCATTAAAGTGTCCCTCTCCCAAGATGACAGTACTTCTCAGAAACCTTACAAAGCCAAGAAAACTTTATTCAGAGCAATGAGTTAAAGTTTGACAAATTTCCAAATTTAGGCAACTGATTATCCTCAAGCAACCTGACAAATTATCCTACAAGCACTTTCTCACATTAAAGCAAACAGTACGACCATTACTAATAAAGGGTATGACAGTACGGTGTGCTTACTACATTAGAATTCAGCTAGTGTCAGCATTTTTAAAATAAAATCCTATATTTTTTGTGGAATTTCAATTTGGCTTTTATAATTCAGACAAGGCTGAAAGTTCATACGTACTTTCACAGCTCACTGACAAACTTTATTTCACAGAGTCTTGTATATATATATGCAATATAGACCTAACTAAAGATATACTATAAGCAAAAATGATTCTACCAAAATTAAAACTAAGCTTATGGCTATAAAATATTTTTTGTATTTGTCCAAATGTAAATCATTTAATGGGAAATGAGATGATTTGAAGATTTGGTAAAATGGAACACAATCCTATAATGACCTTTTAAAATCCAGCCTGAGTCATCTGTGGAAAGAAGATATTACACTACAACAGCTGTGGTATTAAATGAGTTTGAGGTCTTACTACACTTCCTACTACAGTGGTTTTCAACCTGTGGTCCGCAGATCCCTGGTGGTCCACAGACTATGTGTAACAGGTTCAGCAAAAGTTTGTTACCACCATAGGCAGCAGTTTTCAGTCTGTGGACCCCTGGAGGTCTGCAGACTATGTCTAGGATTTCCAAAAGGGTCCACAACTCTATGCAAAAATTTTTAGGAGTCCGCAAATGAAAAGAAACTTGAAAGTTGCTGTCCTAGTAGATAGTTGGACACATTACAACTGAACAGTTATCATCAACTGGAAACCTTGGTAATGTTCTCAGAGAGTTGAAGTATTCTATGGACATAGAACCTGAATCACCCTTTCATCCATATAGGAGCTCCCTAAAGGTCAGGTTTTAGGCATATCAAAAAGGCAGTGTGAAGAAGCATTAACATGTGCGACTTGGGCAGTACCAGTTCTGTCTATAGATTTCAGTCAATACAGTTTTTTGAAGCATTAGATTCACTTATAAAATAAAAATTGAAACCCCCCCCCCCCAATTAAATGTAAAAGCTTTTCTCTATCTTTTATCCTCCCCAAAAGTTTAATATTGAAAATTAGCTGCCATACATAGAACATTACTACTTTTTATTTGGATTTTTAATGTATCAATGCACAATTATTTAACCATTAAATTAATTGTTCTCTTTTTCAGTGGTTTATAATATTTTCAGATCAATGATCAGTATTTATAGTAGTTTATCAAATACATTTATAGTGGGGGAAATTCTGGTAAAAGTGTAGTTGATAGCATGCCTTGCAATACAATTTAATTTTAGATTGCATCTTTCATATATATTTCCCAACATACAATAATGGACAGCGTTGTAAAATGGTGCAGGAAGAGGCCAGGAGAGCAGACAGAACACAGTACTAGGAATGATGTAAAGATTTGATAAACTTGCTGCTTTGGGAACTAACCAACAGCATATTGGTTATAGACAGTGTGGAACAAGTGGGTTATGTGAAGTATTAAAATATAGCCCCAATTATTGCTGCATGCCACCAATTATCTTTATTTTTTAAATACACATATGCACAAACACACATTCTATTGTAAGACAATTATAAGCAAGCAAGTCAGACTTTTAAAAATGATTAAATGCTGAAGTGTTTGATTACTATAGAAGCCATTTACTGTATGTGTACTCCAGTACTATCTACATAACAACAATCTCCATCTACAACATTAAAACACGTTTTGGGAGGCTTTTTCTTGACGTGATGGTTTGTGAGATTGGTGCTGGTGCTTTCTCTGACTTCTCACTGATGTTACTTTGGGACAGACCTTAGGTGAATAACTTCTGGCTGGGGTTATTCAAAGGCCTGATCCTGCAAGATGCCAATTGTCCTCAACTACCATTAAAGTCAACAGGAACTGAATGGGCTCAGCACCTCACAAGATCAAACCCATGATCAGAAATGGAGTGGCGTGACAGGACAGAGTAATAAGGATAATGCTATCATTTGAGGAAGGAGAATATTTTATTCTTCTGGGCTGGGATAAGTCAAAATCCTTCTTTTGTCCTGAAATAAGTTAGCAAATATAACAGCAAACTGGTCACATTAAAGATGTGACCAAAACAATAAAAGTGGAGAAGTTGAAAGGCAAAACTTCCACAGTACTGGAGTATTACCATTGTGCTTAGGTACTGCAGAGGACTCCCAACAATAGATGAATGACCTATGTGTTCCAAGACTGGCACCCCAGTGTGATGAGTTAAGAATGGATATATAGCCCCATATTCTATATTTTCTTGCTCTGGTTAGTTTGTGAAACAACCTTAACATTATTCTGTAATCATAACTTTTGTGTGCATTAAATATTACAAATAATGGACAGGCAATATCTATGTCAAGCATTTTTTTAAAAATTCAGATTTCAAATATCTATACTTTATCCTGGGAAGACTAAGGTATAATGTATTTCAATAGCAACTTTCAAACTAAACTCACAAATTAGTACCATTATGCTAAGTGCTAGATATCCCACTGTGCAGTTTTGCTTTGTGAATTTTTACCTTCTTCCATGCACACTTTTAGCCACTGATTGCACAGCCTTTCAGTGTTTTCTGCCTTTTCCTTTAAATAAACTGGCTCTGGCTCCTTCCATCTGGTTCCCCTTCCGTCAGCAACCCTGCACCTGTTCACACCTCCTCTCCTGTTGGATTCCACTGAACATTTCCTCCTCTGCCAGGGCTATTCTGGCACTCGCAACCTTTCTGTCATTCAATCCATCTGTCAGAAGTGAACTTTGTTTACTGCAAGCTTCTGCTTTCTTCTTCAAGAAGCAAAGCCCCTCAAGGTCATTGTCAAATGAACTGTCGGTATGGATTTAAATCTACTTCTGCTAACCAGCTGAATAAGAAGTTCTGTACAGTAATGTATTTGTGAAAATTACTTTTGGGTATAGGAAGACAATGTGGAGGTAAAATAAAAGACTATTTTAACAATCATGTTCAGTCCAACAACTAATGTCTTTCTTCATACATGTCTATTTTTTTAACACAAAAAATTGGTACAATGCTTTAAATCTTTTCTAGTTATACAAAAGACAAAATAGTAAAAGCTTAATAAATAGAAGATTTACAATTAAACCAAAATACCAAATTCCATCTTAAAATAAAATCGGTGCTGTAGAGCATAAAAATGTGACGCGAAAGTATTTACTAAAACTGAGTTAGGGAGAAGGGAACAGCAGGATAAGAAAGTTCACAATCAAATTATTTTCAATATCCAAAAATGGCCCACATCAATTGTTATATTACTTTTAATGTATAGTACCATTGTTTCCTTGAAGTAATTGTTCTTTTAAGCTCTTATATAGAGATGTTAAAAATACAGCACTTTTAAAAATAATTGTTTGTTAAACTGAAGCCTGAAAACATAATTTTCTCACTTTCTGTCCTTCTGCAAGATGCATATCTATCTCTCTACCACAATACTGTCTGTACATAAAATTAGAATAAAATTTTAAAAAAAATTTAAAAAAAAATTGGGGTCAGGATAGAGATAAACATCATACTTGTCAACAGGATCCCTTATGTGTAGCTATTAATGCACTCATCCCTCTTTTCATAAATAGATTCTGATAACCACATACTACTGAATTATTAACTAGTCTCTTAGATCGTCTCATTTCTCTGGAATAAGAAATATCCTTCAATTTCACAACATGTAATTTAGGTGTCCTTTAAGAAACAGAAAATTCACTCAACAAAAGGAAAAACTGTGCCAAAAAAAGTTTTGAAAAGCATTTTAGTATGTGTAATTATAATGAACCAAACATTTTATTCAGCATCCTACAGAAAAAAAATTAAGAGTTAAACTTTCATGGATAAATTCAGGATCTATGTAAGCAAATACAACCTCATTAGCTGAAATGGAGTTGCATCTGATCACATTCGGTCTGAATTTGACTCAGTTTAAAAAATGAAGTCTTATACTATTATGACAAATTAATACTATTCAGCTAACTATGTTTAGTATCAATTTAATATCAGACACATCGTCTGTTGGGGGACTACTCTGTTCTCTGTGATCTAATGATTCCTTTTCCATTTTATTTCTGGGGGTCATTATTTTCTTCTCTAGAGTGTTACATGGAAGGGAACAAAAATGTTAGAAATGTGTAGATAGAGACCTGAGGGGCAAGAGGAGCACACAGCAACATCCCACCTAATTGCAGTCACTTTTATTCCTCCCCGCCCCTATTTTGTGATTCAAGCTCTGTAGAACAATTCTCATGGCCAGCCAGGGGAAGAAGTCAGAACTCCTCCTTCTAATTTCTGCAAAAATGCTCTTAGAATTTCAGAATGCCAGAAGCAGAGTGACAACCAATAGCAGCATGTTGGTTTAGTTCAGCAAGTTCACTCTTGCTCCTAGCCCACTCAATCACACTGGCTTTAACTGACTGAGGTGAGGATGTGTTAAGACCAATGAGATAGCCAAAGCTGTAGACATTTCCAGGTAATTTTTCCCCACTGTGGAAGCATTTTACATAAGAGACAACATGTAGGATGATGTTCCTAAATGTCAAATTTTGCAAAACTATGTGCTCAATCCTGCACCCATTCAAGTGAATGAGAGTTTTGTCACAGACTTCAGTGAGTGGCAAACCCTTTGGGTCCATGATGAAGCCCTTATTACATAATGACTTCAGGATTGGATCCTTACATAGGAGAGAAAAAGAAATATTGCTACTGACCAGAAAGAAAATAACTGGTTGTATTTTAAAAAACACAGTGCAGCTTTCAAAATGGTTAAAATTAGCATTAGAAAAACGAAACCTTTATAGAGAAGACACATTTGCAACTTCCTTAAACCATAGTCTTTCAGGTGTACTAGAGAAAACAAGTGCTGTGTCTCTAACATAAATCAGAATCTGTTAATTTCAAAATTAGTATAAAATCTATCAGGCTTGGTTGGATACAGTCTTCTGAAAGATTGTTTTTTAAATTAAAACAATCATATTATTCCATTCCCAATAGTTATACAAAAATTGATTGAATTAGTTCAAAATAAATGTATATTGATATTAATCTATGAACTTCCTTAACAGAGTAGTTCTCAATGATAAATATTTCTTTAAAAAAAAAAGACATTTAAAAAAATACTTCTTTGAATTTTCTTGTAATCATTGGATAATCTCATCTGTATTATTTCTGAATTACATTCCTTGCTCAGAAGCACTGCAAGTATTGTTACCTGCTACCGTTGCAAAATGCATTCTATGTGCAGAAACAATTTGGTTAATTACTGATTCGTTGTATAAAAGACGAAATCATTAGTAAAATTCTCTTTGGACCAGTGGCAGTTTAAACACTACAAAGTAAATTTTTAATGTAATTAAAATGGGAATCCGAAAACATATCACTGCCTTTCTTTTAAGAAACTTGTATGGTAGAGCAACAAATCAGATTAAATATCAACAAGGTTTTTTAAAACAATGTTTTTAAATGAAGAGAAAAGGAAAATAGGTGATATTATAAAGCTTTTCTTTTCCCTAATTAACTGACATGATGGTGGATTCCTTGCTCACCCCATGGTTATATTGACTTTATTTTTGTTTTCTCTTACAACTTTGTTAATAACATTTGAATACTCACAACATATACCTTAAACAGTATTTGTACATGATTAAATGTAAGGGTATTTTAACAATCATGTATTATCTTGACTGCTTATTAAATAAACTGGTAATGCAATTTCTAAAAGGCATTGCCAGAAGAAGACACAGCCGATTTATTTCAAATCATTTAATATCAGTCTTTATAAAGCAGCATATGGTCTTATCATGGCAGGTAAAATATTTTACCTTCTATAATAACTCAGAGCAGCTAATTTATCTACATACTGTATAATGAGATAAACAATTTCAGCTGCACTAGAAAAATCTGTAGGCAAGGGAGAGATCTAGCTTTTCCCCACTCTGTTTTATTGATTTTTCTGCCTATACATTCATATAATTGCCAACAGAGGTTATTCATTCTTCCACCCCCTTCCACAATTACCTTAAAGCAAGACCTTCTTTTCAGTTGTAGAAATATTTGCAGTTTCTACAGCTGCAGGACAAAGAACTGAGAAATTTTCATAGAGTTGCTCGGGGGAAAAAAAAAAAAAAAAGGCTTTGCAAGATTCTGTTACAAGTAAGCAGAGTGAATGACAACTTTCAAATCTACCACAATCATTTACTAATGTGCTGCTATATCAAATAAGTCTAATTTTTTTTGACAGCACCAAATTAGATTTATTGCAGAAACTGCTGCATAAATAGCATATGGCTATGTTATACCACCTATTTCAAATCCCTGTAATGTTTCCTCCCCTCCCCACTCAAAATGAATAATTGAGCCAAGCTATAAACCTACTGTAAAAGAGAGATATATACAAGTTCAAAAACAGATGTAGATTTCTTTGTTAAAAGATGAGCTCAGCATCCACAACCCAACTGTGTATCTGCATTTTTTTTTTTTATATCATGATCAAGTAACCTAGTTAATAATAGTATATAACAAGTCAGTCAGTTATTTTTCATTATACTTGGGTTATTTGCCTTCCGTGTTACAATTCAGTTTCCATTTCTCTTTCAAGCTGACAGTTACTATCTCAGGGCCTGATCTCACAATTCTTATGCACAGGGATAACTTTTACTCCTGTGAGTAGTTCTGCTGATGCTAGTGGTACTACTTACACGAGTAAAATTTACTCATGTGACTGAAGGTTACAGGACTGGGACCTCCATTCAGTTCCCATAGGCTATCACTTATGGGAAGGAAATGGCTCCTCATGAACAAAATCAAACATGGTAAAATATCACAAAATATTTAATTCAACTAAAGAACCCAACCCTGCAAGGTGTTGAATGCCAACAACTCATTAACATCAATGGAAGTAGGGGTCTGCCAGCAGGATCACTCTAGATTAATGTTTGGATATCTGTATATTTATCTCCAATTCTTTCATTGTGTATATTAATGAAATATGGAACACAAACGTATTATGTGTGACATGCCTGATAGCATATTTTTATTTTTGAAAGGGTTAGGACACACAAAATTTCTTGGTCGCAAAGGTTCAAAATGCAATGTTGTCACAAAATTAGCACAGCAATGAGTTGATACATTCCTTTTATTGTAGACTGATCAGATAAACTCATTATTTAACAAAAGTTTGTGTACTTTCTGCAGTAAAAAGACATTGCAAGGTCTTATCTCAGACCAATGGGCACACCACTGTAAACATCATGGAGCTCTGTAGCTACCCTGCAGCTTCCCTCTCTGTGGTCAGTCTTCCCAGCTGCCCTATCTGTTACTGTCTGATTAGTTCTGCTAAGGAGCCCCTCCCCTGCCAGCTTTCAGTGCCATCTGTTCTACACAAGATGGCTGCTGCCCAGCAACCTAACACTGCCCTCCTACCTGGCACCCAGCTACCATCCTTACCCCAAAGTGCTAACACAGGTTCTCACTGCTGGCAGAGTCAGGATTTCATTACTACTACTTTGACAAGTGCAGGGTTGTTTGTAATTTCTCTTTTATCCTGATTTTGATTGTACAACCACCTCCCACTGATTCAGTTTGCTTCAGTTTTGTTGCTCACAGATTTTACTCTCCACATTAATCTCCCTCTGGCATGTTACTGCATCTGTTCCCTTTTTTATTATTAATTTTCAAATTCCCACCATTTTTGACAAAAAGGAGGTAATCTACACTCTGCTTCTGCCCATTTCATTTTCTTTAATTTGGAAGATAAGTATGAAAGCATGCCAAAGAAGTTAATTCTCCGTTAACAGTTTATTTTCTGGCATCCTAATGCCTTTGTATATGAAAAACAGATAGAAATAAATGTTGACTGAATCACAACATCACAGTCACAACTATCCCTAAATTTAATGAAAATTAAACATATGAAACAGAATTTTAAAAGTTTATTAGTTATATGAGTTGTTTCATGTTATTACTCCTTCCTAAGCTATTTTTAATAGATAAAGCTGTTCATACAAAACAAAACGTATAAAATGTTTACAATTAAGCTTTGGGGGTTTTTTTTGCTATTTTTTCCATATATTGGTGTTTTTGCTATATTCATTAGTCTAGAAAATAAGTAGTTTAAAAAAATGAGACACTGTCCACTGCTACTAATTAACAGTGTCCATTAATACTAAAAATGAAATCTCATCAGAATTCCTCATCTATCATCAATAGGAGACTGCTTCTGATGTGCTAAAATTGCTGAATAAAAGGCAACACATTAAATAATTCTGCTGATAACTAACATATATTACTTTGAAAACAACACATCTGATACTAGGTTTTGTATAGCTTTACTAAAGGATAATGAGTAGCAGCATGAGACTTCTGCTGTAAATAGAGAAGTCAGATGATATTTTATAATATAAAGAATAATATAGCCTAAATATAGATTACAAACGGGCTGCAATTCTAGCAAGGAATTCTGGTGACATCATAAGCAATGACAGCAAAGCTCTAGCAATTTAATAATGTCACAAGAACCCGGAGGTAGAATGGTAGGTTTAATTTATGTACCTTATTTATTATACATGGATTGCAATTAATGCCAATGGAGCTGTTGAAAACTCGCTAGAGGCTACCAGAAGCATTGATGTACTGTAGCTATTTGACGCCACAAAGGCCATAGCACTGCTGAAAACAACTGTATGCCCTAAAAGACATTTTCTTCAAAAGTGTTACTTTCTGAAGATACTTTGTCATCAAATATTTTGGTGATATTTCAATCATATTATGTACATTTTTCCTCAGAAAAGTAGAGAGACTGCAAACAGCCACCATCATCACTGTGGTATAAACTTCTACAAATGTGTGATCTTTAAAGAGCATCTCAGACATTCAAATTAGTCTGGGAGGTCACACGTTATTGGACTTAAAAGCATGGTGACACATATTATTCAAGTACTGTTTTCCTCATTTACAAAGTTGACATCCAACACTACCTGCAATGACTGCAAAAAAGAGTAATAAATATGAGTCTCTGCTTTAATTCTCTCTCCCAGCAAAATCTGAGATGACATGAGTCCATTCTGATACTATCATAAGAATTTTCTAATTGCCATGATTTGAGAGGAGATACAATGAACCAACAAAGTGAATGAAATAGACTTACAAACAAAAGAGAATTAAGCCCAATATTTTCTTCACTTTACTTATAGATTCATAGATTTTAGGGCTAGAAGGGACCTCGAGAGGTCATTGAGTCCAGCCCCCTGCCCTCATGGCAGGACCAAATACTGTCTAGACCATCCCTGATAGACATTTATCTAACCTACTCTTAAATATCTCCTGAGATGGAGATTCCACAACCTCCCTGGGCAGTTTATTCCAGTGTTTAACCACCCTGACAGTTAGGAACTTTTTCCTAATGTCCAACCTAAACCTCCCTTGCTGCAGTTTAAGCCCATTGCTTCTTGTTCTGTCCTTAGAGGCTAAGATGAACAAGTTTTCTCCCTCCTCCTTATGACACCCTTTTAGATACCTGAAGACCGCTGTCATGTCCCCTCTCAGTCTTCTCTTTTCCAAACTAAACAAACCCAATTCCTTCAGCCTTCCTTCATAGGTCATGTTCTCTAGATCCTTAATCATTCTTGTTGCTCTTCTCTGGACCCTCTCCAATTTCGCCACATCTTTCTTGAAATGCGGTGCCCAGAACTGGACACAATACTCCAGTTGGGGCCTAACCAGCGCAGAGTAGAGCGGAAGAATGACTTTGCGTGTCTTGCTCACAACACACCTGTTAATGTAGCCCAGAATCAAGTTTGCTTTTTTTGCAACAGCATCACACTGTTGACTCATATTTAGCTTGTGGTCCACTATAACCCCTAGATCCCTTTCTGCCGTACTCCTTCCTAGACAGTCTCCTCCCATTCCGTATGTGTGAAACTGATTGTTCCTACCTAAGTGGAGCACTTTGCATTTGTCCTTATTAAACTTCATCCAGTTTACCTCTGACCATTTCTCCAATTTGTCCAGATCATTTTGAATTATGACCCTATCCTCCAAAGCAGTTGCAATCCCTTCCAGTTTGGTATCATCTGAAAACTTAATAAGCGTACTTTCTATGCCAATATCCAAGTCATTGATGAAGATATTGAACAGAGCCGGTCCCAAAACAGACCCTTGCGGAACCCCACTCGTTATACCTTTCCAGCAGGATTGGGAACCATTAATAACTACTCTCTGAGTACGGTTATCCAGCCAGTTGTGCATCCACCTTATAATAGCCCCATTTAAGTTGTATTTCCCTAGTTTATTGATAAGAATATCATGCGAGACCATATCAAATGCCTTACTAAAGTCTAGGTATACCACATCCACCGCTACTCCCTTATCCACAAGACTCGTTATCCTATCAAAGAAAGCTATCAGATTGGTTTGACATGATTTGTTCTTTACAAATCCATGCTGGTTATTCCCTATCACCTTACCACCTTCCAAGTGTTTGCAGATGATTTCCTTAATTACTTGCTCCATTATTTTCCCTGGCACAGAAGTTAAACTAACTGGTCTGTAGTTCCTGGGTTGTTTTTATTTCCCTTTTTATAGATGGGCACTATATTTGCCCTTTTCCAGTCTTCTGGAATCTCTCCTGTCTCCCATGATTTACCAAAGATAATAGCTAGAGGCTCAGATACCTCCTCTATTAGCTCCTTGAGGATTCTAGGATGCATTTCATCAGGTCCTGGTGACTTGCAGGCATCTAACTTATCTAAGTGATTTTTAACTTGTTCTTTTATTATTTTATCTTCTAAACCTTCCCCCTTCCCATTTGCATTCACTATGTTAGGCATTCCCTCAGACTTCTCGGTGAAGACCGAAACAAAGAAGTCATTAAGCATCTCTGCCATTTCCAAGTTTCCTGTTACTGTTTCTCCCTCCTCACTGAGTAGTGGGCCTACCCTGTCCTTGGTCTTCCTCTTGCTTCTAATGTATTGATAAAAGGTTTTCTTGTTTCCCTTTATTCCTGTAGCTAGTTTGAGCTCATTTTGTGCCTTTGCCTTTCTAATCTTGCCCCTGCATTCCCGTGTTGTTTGCCTATATTCATCCTTTGTAATTTGTCCTAGTTTCCATTTTTTATATGACTCCTTTTTATTTTTTCGATATTGCAAGATCTCGTGGTTAAGCCAAGGTGGTCTTTTGCCACATTTTCTATCTTTCCTACCCAGAGGAATAGTTTGCTTTTGGGCCCTTAATAGTGTCCCTTTGAAATACTGCCAGCTCTCCTCAGTTGTTTTTCCCCTCAGTCTTGATTCCCATGGGACCTTACCTATCAGCTCTCTGAGCTTGCCAAAATCCGCTTTCCTGAAATCCATTGTCTCTATTTTGCTGTACTCCCTTCTACCCTTCCTTAGAATTGTGAACTCTTTGATTTCATGATCACTTTCACCCAAGCTGCCTTCTACTTTCAAGTTCTCAACGAGTTCCTTCCTATTTGTTAAAATCAAATCTAGAACAGCTTCCCCCCTAGTAGCTTTCTCAACCTTCTGAAATAAAAAGTTGTCTGCAATGCAGTCCAAGAACTGATTGGATAGTCTGTGCCCCGCTGTGTTATTTTCCCAACATATATCTGCATAGTTGAAGTCCCCCATCACCACCAAATCTTGGGCTTTGGATGATGATGTTAGTTGTTTAAAAAAAGCCTCATCCACCTCTTCCACCTGGTTAACTGGCCTGTAGTAGACTCCTAGCATGACATCACCCTTGTTTTTTACCCCTTTTAGCCTAACCCAGAGACTCTCAACACTTCCGTCCCCTATCCATCTCCACCTCAGTCCAAGTGTGTACATTTTTAATATATAAGGCAACACCTCCTCCCTTTTTCCCCGTCTGTCCTTCCTGAGCAAGCTGTACCCATCCATACCAACATTCCAATCATGTGTATTATCCCACCAAGTTTCAGTGATGCCAACAATGTCATAGTTGAATTTATTTATTAGCACTTCCAGTTCTTCCTGCTTATTACCCATTCACTTCCTTGAATTTATGTAGCTTCTCTTGGAGAGGGATATAGGAACTACTTCTTAAGAGAGAGAACTACAACTGAAGCACAAATATTAACTTTTAGTTGTTTTGTGTAATGATAGATTTCATACTCATCTTCCAGGTACATAAAAAGAGTGAAAGAATTATTTGAATTTGATCACCACCACTATAGTGCCAATATGATTTTGGTAATAATTCTCTCACAGACTAACAGGCCTGAATGCTTCATGCCTTTTGAAAGCTGAAAATCAAGCATTCAGATGGCATGATGCATGCAGCAAGGTCCAATCCTGGCATAGTAAAGTTAATGAGAGTTTTGCCATTGATTTCAGTGAGGCAACATTAGGCCTATGTTTTCTTCCTATAGCAGTTCTCACATGAAAACTCAGATTGGAACTCAACAGGTGAGATATTGGACCTTAATTACTATTTCATAACCACACAGGGCTTGAAACAATTTTTTTAAAGTCACATTATGGTGAAGCTGCAAATGCAGGGAGAAGGGGATCAATGTTGTATGCAAGATTACGATGGTTATTGTTCAAGGTCAGCAATAATGCCATATTTTTTCTGTCATTTCCAAATACAGAAGTTGGAATTATGAACTGGACTCAAGGAACAAAAATATGTGCATTAACTAAACATCAAGGATTTCTAAGAAAGCTGTACTTCCAATGTAAGTAAACACACATTCCAGTGATCCAGAAGCAAAGGTGATATGCAAGAGACAAATAAATAGTTTAAGAATGACCATTTTAACAGGTATATTTCTTTAACTGATAAGTAGTTTAATAGGTCTGTATCAAACCAGTGTTTAGAAAGTGAATTTTTGGGGGCAGGAGGAGGTGGGTGAGAAGTTTCCCCTGCAAAAAAATAGAAACACACCTTGGTGGATAAATTTCTTTTTTCCCCCTTCAGGCCTGGATTGCATGTTCTCATTTAATCCAATTGATCTATAATATTTACTTTCTAGTTTTCCATTATTTAAATTAAAGTATTTTATATTGATTTTACTCATCTTTACATTCAAAATACCTAGACTGATGTTCTTCACTAATCTTCTGTTTAGTAATGTGCTATTTTAGCAACAAAGTAGAAGATAGCAGAAGACTACTAGGCCCACTTAACTCGTTGGATTCCTCTAGCTTCTGCCAGAAGAAACAGGGCTATGGACACATAGTAGCAGAAAGAACACCCACAGTGGGAACAAGCCACCCACACGTCCAGTTCTACTAGGAGGCATAGAGCTGGGTAGCTAGTTTAGTCCAGAAAGTAGGTGGAGAATGCTAGAAAAGGGCAAGGCCAGGACACCTAAGAGATACACTAAATCAGTGCATCTTCTCAACATCCTTCCAAAGACAGGGCTCTAGAACTTAAAAGCTGGTCTCCTTGGCAGAACCCCCAGGGAAGGATAGCAGCAATACTGCCAACTCCCCCTGGGATGAATGCCTCTGCTGGCACGGCTGCTCCTGCGTGTGAAAGGGAATGCAATTTACCCTTCCTCATGGCCTGAGATGAGCTAGAATCAAAGTATTTAACTACAATATTGTGCGTACCACATTACTAAACAATTACTGGACTTAAAATGGGAACACCATAAGAGATTTAGTGCCTTCAATGAAAGATCTGAAAGCGGGACATTCACAGCCGTATCTGCCCCTTCACTTATTAAGAGACCTGTTCTGGCAGGATGTGATGCTACAGGGAGAGGGACAGGAGTGGCATGGAGAATGGGTACAACTCAGAGGAAGAAAGATTGGTTCCTTTTTTCCTGTCCATACCTGACCAACATTAGTAACATCACTTAATACATTACTGGACAGCTGTTACATGTTACCATGCCAACTTTGTATATTTTAAACCGGACACTCCTGCAGGAGTGCTGGAACCTTCTCTGCCCCACCTCTTCCTCGCCAAGGCCACGCCCCTGCCGTGCCTCTTCCCCCAAGGCCCCGCCCTGCCTCTTTCCTGAAGGCCCCTTCCCGTTTGCTCCTCTTCCTCCCTCCTCTCGTCATTTGATGGTTTTCCCCTCCCTGCCCCTGCCCACCCAGGTTGGGAGGGACTCGTCTGTGGAGTCAGAGCTGGGAGCTGCTGCTGCTCGACACAGGTAGGAGGCGGCCCCGCCTGAGATGGGGCTGACGTGGGTGATGACCTGGCACCTCCCTGCCTGCAGTAACCGGACTTTGGGTGTCTGGTCAGTAGATGTGACCAGACACCGTCAGGTCCCCTTTTCGACCCGACATTCCGTTTGAAAACTGGACACCTGGGCACCCTATGAGGGTGGTAAGAGAACCTATACAGAGCAGATAATTATAGAATTTGGTGACTTTTAAGGAGAAGATTTGGCCCCTATATCTCACTTTTTATAACGAAGGTAGAACTATATACTAAATCAGCATGAGCATACTTTTTATTTTATAAACAAAAGGCCATATAGTATACACTAAGTCAGATTCTAAAATGTCTGTCATTAAACAGCTACCTGAATCGTTTTGACATTATGCACAAATAAAAGGAAGTTCTTCTTCACACAGCGCACAGTCAACCTGTAGAACTCCTTGCCTGAAGAGGTTGTGAAGGCTAGGACAATAACGGTTTAAAAGAGAACTGGATAAATTTATGGAGGTTAAGTTCATTAATGGCTATTAGTCAGAATGGGTAAGGGAATGGTGTCCCTAGCCTCTGTTTGTCAAAGGGGGGCGATGGATGGCAGGAGAGATATCACTTGATCATTACCTGTTCGGTTCACTCACTCCGGGGCACCTGGCATTGGCCACTGTCAGTGGACAGAATACTGGGCTGGATGGACCTTTGGTCTGACCCAGTACGGCCATTGTTATGTTCTTATGTTCTTACCTGGATTTAAGTGTTGAACCATGTTACATTTATAGTTATTAGTCTGTATTATTAAGAGAGTTAAAGATTTTCACAAAAAATATGTGTTATTAGGATTTTCTCCAAGATATCACACAGCTTTATAATGCATGATCAGTCTATTCCTAAAACAGAGCTTGGTAAACCATTTGGTTAACTATCACAACAAATCATTATTAAGGAAGTTCTGTTAAATCTAAACTTTAGATATCTTAACAACTCACCCAAAACTTTTTTCAAGTTCATCAACCTCTAGCATATTTTTTTCTCTGAATACAGGCTGTTATGGTGGTGCTTTCTTCCATCTGTTAAACTACCGTGCTCTGAATAACACTGAAATTTAGCTGAGTAAAAGATTGATTAAATGAATTTAGAAAGTTTACATTGGATCCAATTCTGCTGTCATTGAAATCAATGAATACATTCTCACTAAATTCAGTGGGTGCAAGATTAGATTAGGAGTGTGAATACTCCACTGTCAATTAGCCAAAATCTGAGGCTGTTATTCAGGTACGTTTATATTGACTCTAATGAGAGTTTTTGTCTAACTAAGGACTGAGTAAGGTCCTCAAATCTGACACTGGATGTTTACCAACAGATAAAAGTGATACAAAAGATTAAAAGAAGCAGCTGTGTATTTGGCAAAAAGAAATTTTAACAGATACTGAAACTCAAGGTGGAATTAATAAATCAGCAAGTTGCCACTCTCAAATTTTTTTTACAGGTCTAATAGTAAGAATTAAGTGTAGGTTGGCAGTTTACGTTCAATGGTGGAATAAGCCTATAAAGAGCCCAGATTGACACAAACATGTTTCTGTCACGCAATCTTATTATTTGCACTGAGGCAAATGATAGAAATGCTATTCTCATGGATCTGTCCCGAATCTCTCCCTACATTCCTAGAGTGTTAAATTATGCAGATTGTTTTATCTCGGATGAAGTATAGCTTCATAATTGACATAAGTAAGTATTTACATTGTTATGTCACAATACCCTAAATTCATAAATTTGAAGCATTAGAGTTTCTAAACCAATAGATGCTGTACAGTTCGGTGCTTACAGACTTTTTACTTAATAAATGTATTTTGGCTTTTTGAAAGATCATCATTTAGGTAAATGGGTGCTTTATTTACCACATCTTCACTTCTAAAATGCCTGAAAGCAATGCATACAGTGAATGATTATGAATAGCTGCAACCAACTGTGGGGAAGCCTGTGGCAAAAATTAGCAGAATGAAATTGGTGCTATGGCATGTAATAGGATAAGGGGTACCTGGTGAGGTGCAGTTGGTGCTCAGATTTACCCAGCAGTTCTGTCAGTTTTAGGCACTCGTCTTTGGCTCTTGATGCATCCTGCTGTGCTTGTTCCAAACGCAGTTTGTTTTCATTCAGCTCTAATTGCAATTTCTCTATTCCCTTTAAAAAAATATATAAGAAAATACATTTTAAAAAATATACATAGGTAAATTTTAAGACAATCTACCTTACGTGATCAAAAGTTGTTAGAAAAATAAAGCATAATTTCATTTAATGAAAAAAGGAACGGAGTTCTTTGGTTTGTAAAAATAAAGTTTAATAAGAAACAAGGAAATGAAAGTAAGTAATTTGAAGTATCAAAGCTCATTTCTTTTATTAATATCTTATTTCACCATTTTACTATTTTTTCTTATTAAAATATTAAGCCTATGCAAACAGATATGTCAACACAAACATTGATAATATTCTTGTACAAAAATTCCCCCCATAAAATGTTAGTTCCCATGTGTTCTCTCTCTATTCAATCAGCTCATTAAAAAAAACTACATTTGATTTGTATTCATTTCATATTGCACTTTGAAAGGCATTAAGGTTTTCTTACCATTTTTATTCATTTAAAAGAGCTCTTATTTGTGGGGCCTGATCATGTAAGATGTTGACCACTATCAAATCTTGTTGCCGTCTTCAAATAACTAGGCCATACAACCTACTTAACATAAAGTACTTGAATAGTCCAGTTAAAGTTAGCTAGAATACTGATGTGCTAAATTTAAGCATGTGCATGTTTTGCAGGATTGGGGTCTTTGGTTCTAGTGTATATATTGTAAGCCCCTCTCATGTCTCTAGATACATAACATTTTCAAATAGTTAATATAGGACATTTATTTCTATCTCAAAAATACTAGAAGAACTATCCCTTCTTCCAAAACAGAAAATAAAGTTTTGCTACAAAAGGTATTCAGTATTTAAACACTTATACAGATACCTTTATGCCATACTATCGCACTTTCCACTAACTTTCTTCTCTAGTTTACTTAAATATTCATTCAAATATCTTAAATAAAAAGGAAGGTATTCCAGTGTCAATATGTATTTCTGAAATACCTTCGTAGTTATGTTGACTTTGTTCCTTCATGAAAATATTAGCCCAAAGCATTTATAGTAAGTCATGATGCCTCAAACAATTCAGTACCCACATACAACAAAAGGTATCCGTGTGCAAACCATTTCTCCCCCCAAAACAGTCCTTTTGCATTTCTAATAAAACAGTACTTTCCTGTTGGGAGTTATTTTCTAGTTTGTTGAAATTACATTTTTTAAGTGTTCCAATGATGTTCCATGAAGGAAAATCAGATTAAAATCTGTCTAAATGTTTCCATGCAATATTCTATACACACACACTTCCTGAAAATATACAAAATAAACAAACTGGAGGCAAGTTTTACTGTTTAACACAAAGATGTAGAAACTGGGAAATCATAATAAAGTAATTCAGTGTATTGTATGTATTCAATGTAGGTACTTTCAATGAAAGTAATGTATTGTACCAGTAACATTTTTCAGATGGTAAGTATGGGTTTTAAAAAAAATCTTATTTTCTCATTTCCAAAGGCTATCACATTTAAGTTCGATAGAATGAAAATCTGAACAGATTCACTATGTTCTAGTCTAGTTAACAGCAGCAGTTCATTAATGTTTGTTTTCCCTTATCCTATTTATTGTCTTCCCTTAGTTCTTTCCCATCTTCAGAGGTAAGCAACACTCCTGAAACATACTTTATTTTTTAAAAATGTAATCATGAACGGCCACATTAAAAAAAAAAAAAAATTAGTTGACAAACGTCAACTAAATATTTAAAAATCTCTATTTTCCAACTATAAACATAAACACACCCTATCTTTACCGTCTCAGGGAAAAGCCTAAGTGAACAGATGGGCTTTAAACTGTCTCCTGAAGGTAAATAGGCTCAGGTTCTGTAGGATCAAAGTGGGAAACAAATTCCAAAGTAAAGGGACCTCTGTTGAAAATGCCCTGCCTCCATCTGCCAGATGTTCAAATCAAGGAATTGAACACAAGAATGCATCAGCTGATCTTAATTGTCATGAGGATGCACAGAGAGAAAAGCAAGTTCTCAAAGTAGCTGGGACCCAACCAATGTACCTCTCGTGGGCTTTAAAGATCAATATGTGCCCATGACTTCCAACCAGAAGAAGTCAGGGAGCCAGTATAGTCTGAAGTACTGGCATAATATTCTCCACATAATATTCATCATTAAGCAGGCATACTACAGCATTCTGTGTCACCTGTAGTTTCCAAGTGGGCTCCCAAGAGCCCCATGTATACAGCATTATAGTAACCCACAAAGGAGTGGATAAGTCTGGAAAAGTTCATGTCAGAAACAGTTACAATCAATCATCACAGCAAAAAGAAATAATAAAAAGGCACTCCGAACACCAAAAGCACCCGGGCAATTAGAGATCCAAAAGTGTCCCCTAACGTATTTGGATTAAGTCTCATTGAGCTTGTTCTCATCCAAGCACAATGAAGGCTTGATTAACAAAAAACAAACCCTGATTTATTGCTGTGTATCATCAACACCTTAAAAGGAGTAACAGCCAAACCAAATATACCATTAAGTAGTTTGGTCTGATAATTCAGCCAGTAGTTTCTGGTACTATTCCTGAAACATAGTATATTACATATCCTGAGGCCACTTTACACAATAGTGTATGATTGTTTCAGACAGCCTTATAAACCAGCTGTGCATCAGTCCAATCAATCCTGAGGACACTTGGTCGAGTGTATAAGGGTGATCTGAAGGGTACGTTTATCTATGGTGATGATGTGTTTGCATCCTGGGCTACTCCTGTAAATGGTCTCCCCTCCTCCCTCCAAGTTACAAACCCAGTCCACATGTTGTGTTTGTGTACACCAGCTGGGGTGTAAATTCTAGTGCATGCCAGTGTGTCATGCACAGTGTCCATATAGACCTTGCTGATGCACATCCCTAGCGCAATGTTGTAGTCCGGTTTCAAAAAGCAGCATGTCAAAGCACATTATGGAACTTTTAGCGCATGGTAGCAGGGTCCACATAGTGAGTTAATATGTGGCAAACTACTGCATTGTTGAGTCAGACCCTGACTTGTCATATAGTCAAGCTCTAGGATAAGGAAAACATGAGGAGAAAGGTCTGGGAGGAGAGTACGGGAGAACTGAAAGCAGATGTAGGTGATGACAACATTTTGTAAAAAAAACTTTGAAGGTCAAGGAACTCGAATCTGACGTGCTAAAAACGGGACATTAAACTAAAGAAGGAGGCAAGGTGTGAAGAAATGCGGTCAGAGCATGGGGAAGGGATGATGACAGTAGTTTAGCAGAGGTCAAAGTGTACTAGTGTAGTACAAAGAATAATACATCCCTTTACAAAATTAAAGCTTATATTTGATCATCAGGAAGTGCAGTTATAATCATAAATGTGGCTGTGAAGAGAGACACCATGAGACTGTGTTTATTCTTTTCAAGTTCAATCCTGGTTCCCAAGCCTATTATGAGTAACTTAAGCACAAGAGAATTCTATGGAAGCCACGGGAGGAAGCTTTGCCCCCTCTAATCCATGGAACTGCAAGAAGTGGTTGCTATTTGAGCTCACTTACATAGTAGTGCAGAATCAGAAACAGGCCATTAATCTTTCACATCTGGAATTATTTCATGATAATCAGGTCTATGAAACCTTAATTTGACCTGACTGTATATTTATATCATGGTACCATTTTTAATTACATGATCATGTTCTATTTTTTCAGGGTATCTGCTTCTTTCAGTCCACAGGATAGACAAAGAAAAAGGCAGTGAGTTGCAAGAACACAAAAAGACATCCTCGCGTATTGTGGCTCTATCAGACTTCCTACGTGAAGCTGGGCAACACCATCATAATGCATATTCACCACATTAACATTGCACGGGCAACTTCTGAGTATTTGACTTTGTAACTTTAGCATTCTTTAAATACTTCTGTATGCAACTTTAAAAATATATATACACACTACATAATCTTATCTTCCATTTCAATTGTGAAAACTCCCACTGACGTAAACAGAAACTTTGTCTGTATAAAGACTGCAGAATAAAACCCAATAGAAGAACTGCCATTTCAGTACACCACAAATAAATGAAACCAAAAATAATATAGTATTCAAAAACAGAAGGATCAAGTTTTACTAAATAAAATCAACTTATTAGGAAGATATAAGTAATGACAATAAATTGTTTGTCGCTGTAAATTACTACTTTTGGAAGTCCTAATCAACAAGTACTTATGTTTTAAACCTCCCTTTTTGTAGGAAACAAGTACCTTCTGCAGTCTCTCTTATAAAACTGAAAAGCAAACAGGCATTTTACTTCTTATTCATTAGATTATAGGGCAAGAACCCTTATACAATCTTACAGGCATTTTCACACTGTAGATGAGCTCAAAGTAAACTAAATGCAACTTCATACAAAAATGCAAAGAATGATTTCTCATAAACATTGAGGTTTTTTTTATAAACAGCCTCTTCTCCAATTAAATCCAACTGACTATCTTCATTTAACCATGCTGAAGTGTTTTGTGAAAATTCTCCATTTAACTAACTAGACACCTCTTTACCTCTAAAAAATTTGATAATTTTGTTCAAAACAGGTCAAATTACAAAATTAAAATAATTCT
This sequence comes from Chelydra serpentina, assembly GCA_037349315.1. NCBI lineage: Eukaryota > Metazoa > Chordata > Testudines > Chelydridae > Chelydra > Chelydra serpentina. The sequence continues at coordinate 44,015,746 of JBAIAC010000001.1, forward strand.
TTAATTCTGGTCCATATTAATGCAGACTTTATTGTATGCAGAAAACTGCAACTTTAAATTTCTAAGCTAGCAGATGTTTTTCATAGAACTCAGAATAACTGCAGAGCTGGCAGAAAAGGCAAAGAAATCTTTCACAAATGAAAATGATTAACCACTGATAAAAGATAAAATCCTACATTGAACTAAATTCAGAAAAATACTTTGGAAGCCTTATAACAAATCAAGAATAGGCTAGAAGCCAAAAGTATTTTTAAAAGCCAATAACATTAATTCTTAAACCAATCTCCTTTGATATGAGGTGCAATAATAAACAAAATTAACTGAAAAACAGTTCTGTACATACAAAGTACTGCTACACATGTTCCGCAATTTTTTTTTAAAAAGTGTGTGTTTATGTATGTATGTATGGGTGTCATGAATCTACAGTATTTTTCCATTTGATATTTCAGTCTTGTGGTCTCTTTAATAATTATGAAAATAGAGGAACAAAGTAAGAAGTGAAGATCCTTTTAAAAAAAAGTATAAGTCCGTGATGATTGCATTTCTGGGGAGAACACGTGATTACTGGAGGCAGCACACTACTTAAAAATCAGGACCACCTCAACATCAATGGTGGATTTACCGTGAAACAAACCTTGCAGTGGCACAGGGCTCCCAACGACAGGGGACCCCAAAATGCAGGACAAATCTGACAAATGACTGAATTTAATAAGTGTTACAAGTCGCAAAGTGGTCCAGGCTTTCTGCATTCTACAAACTTATTCTGTGAACTGTGCTATAAACATGTTTTTTTTTTAAAGTAGTCTAGCAAAGAATTTTGCTTCGCCAGTTTTTCGCTGTCTTGGCAATAGCATAACAGCAACTAAGGGAAATTGTCATTTGCCAATCAAAGTCTGTCTGCTTGACCAATTATTCAATTGAACAAAAGCACCCTCCCCTGCACTTTGCAACAATGCCTGTGATTTGTCACTAGTATTTAATGGTTCAAAATCCCGTTTTTTACAGAGCCTGATAAAAACGTACAATTGACTGCAATAACCCTAATTAGGCAGTCCACGGCCCACCCAGCCCCAACTGTGGCTATGCCCCTGCTCTGTCAAACATTTTTAATCTGCCTAAAATCACGGTCAGTTTTTTAGCAATGAAGCAACACTGAGTCTTGCAGTCAAAAACACAAAAAAAGGAAGGTGAGGCAAGAAGATGACGCTAAGCAAAAAGAGAGTTTGTCATCTTACTTTAAAAAGCTTGAAGTATTGAATAATGGACATTCCTCAAAAAGTATGGCTAAGGAAACATCTGAATTACCTGATCACTTGCCGAATTGTGGGGATACCACAGTGACTGCAAAAGTTGAACAAGTGGACTCTGAAGTGACAATGGAACTACAAAATATTGGTAATTTTGTTGAAGGGAAGAAATGTACCCTGAAGACATCGCATTATGGCCAAAATCTGTTAATTGGATATGATAGAATATTTCTTAGTAAATAAACCAAAAAACAGATATGGAAAATTTGAGAAGAGTATGAAGTTGCAGGACGAACGCAATTTAGAGGTCTTCATGAGTCCCATTTTCCGAGGATGAAGAAAAATGGGACAATAGAAATTAGAATTTGGTTGATTTTTTCAGAAACCACCAAGGCAGTCTACTGTTTTGTTTGCAAATTATTCCCTGACCATAGTAAAGGAAAACAGACATTTGTCAATGGGCACTCTAATTGGAGAAACATTGCAAGACATATTACTGATCATGAGACTTCCAAAGCTCATACTAAATGCGACGTGTAAGTGCATTCAAAGGTATAAATTATCTGGAAGAATTGATTGTGTTATCAGCTCAGTTTGAAAAGGAATGTTCTTATTGGAGGAAAGTGCTGAGACATGTTGTTGCCACAGTCAAACTGCTGTCTTCTTAGGGACTACCTCTAAGAGCACCTGATGAGTCATCATTGTGAAATCGAAAAAGGTATTTTTTTTTTTTACCTGCCTTGACTATCTTAGTGAATTTGACAATTTTCTCAAAGAACATTTGAAAAATTATCAGTATTGCGGCTAAGGGAAGACCAACTTTTTAACGCACCAAACCTATAATTAATTCATCACCATAAATGGCAAAGCGGCTTGGAAACCAATTCACTGATGAGGTAAAGGATGACAAGTACTATTCCAGAATAGTCGATTCAACACCAGATGTGAGTCATATAGATCAATTAACATTAATTTTAAAATGTGACTTGCAATGGTGAAGTTGTAGAACGATTTCTTTGTTTTGTCCCACTAAAATCCCACACTTCTGAATGTCTAGACAACTGTTTTGGAATTCATTGCAAATTCAGGTTTTGACATCAAACACTATCAAAGCTCTGCCCATGACAACACCGCAAATATGGCAGGAAAATATTCAGGTTTACAGGCAAAACTGAACAATGCAAGCCCCTCTGCTTTATTCATACCACGTTCCAGCCATTCTTTAAATTTAATTTGCAACACTGCAGCCGAATCTTGTTAGGGAGCTACAATTTTTTTTTTACTTTGTTAAAATCATGTATGCTTTTTTTCAGTTTCCATGCATTGGTGGAGTATGCTACAATCACGCTTGAAGCAGGCAAATGAAAAACATTTGACAGTCCAAAGAATTTGTGACACCAGGTGGTCTGCTCGTGCAGATGCTGTTTTGGCTTTGAAAATGAGCTATGATGATATAAAGAATTTGATGTAGACATAGCCACATCAAATTCTGAAAAAAGTATGTGCAAAAACTGAAGCAAAATCCTTAGCAGAAATGTTTGAAAAGTATGATATTTCTGTTTTTACTCTTTTGTGGAACCGTTTACTTCAAAGAATTAATGCCGTCAGCAATTCGCTGCAAAAGGTTGATACAAATTTATTGAATGCTGCACAATTGTTAGCCTCAGTTAAAAGTTGTGTCACGGAAGCTTGAAATGACTATAGCTCGGTGGAAGCAGAGGCACTAACATGAACAGAAAATATAGGTTTCTTTGATATATCTGATGAGAAGCGTAAAAAAGGTAGGAAGTTAATCTTCAATGAAACTAGAGACAATGAAATCAATTGAAAAGGGAAAGAGAAGATTATTGTGGAGACCGTCAATGTTATTTATGACATAATAGTAGTGCAACTGCAGAGAACAGGTGAATCTCTAAAGAAAATTGTTGATTTATTTTGTGTGCTTTTTGACAGAAGTAGGGACGAAAATGCTAAAAGCCACTACAGTAAGAAATACAGTGAATTCTACCGAGAGGACAGGCACAAATCTTTTTCTAGATTAAGTGAAACATTTCATTCATTTTATCAAAAATGAGGAGGTCTGGGCTTCGAGATCACCAGTTGATTTGTATAGACTTGTACATGACAGTTTGCAGGCAACCTTTCCAAATGTAGAAACCATTCTGAAAATATTTTTTATCAATACCTTCTTGTTTTATCAAAACATTCTTTTTATCAATAGAGGATGTTCTTCTTCTTGGCTGGATCCTGAGGTGGGGGAGCCCCGAAAATGAAGCTGCGCACAGGGCCCCACTAACTCTAAATCTGCCGCTGCTCAACATGATACTTTATTACCTATTTCCCCACATATGTAGGCCTAGATGCTCACATGTTCAACTTTCCTCAATGCAAGCAGCCACATTTACATCAATGGAAACACTCACTGCGCATAAAGTTAAGTATATGTGTAAATCTTTGCTGGACTGTGGCTATACTTCATCGCTTATTGTTGCCTTCAGTATGAGGTACCACAAGTGTAAACATTCAAGCATACTTGGATACACTATTTAAAAGAAATGATAAACGTGACATTTTTAACATTATTTTGATCCCAGAGTAATTTTTATTGCGGTCTTATATTACATCGTTTTTCAGATAATAAATCATTCATACTGTGCTATATATTCAAGCTAATGAAAAGATTTTTGCACATATGTAGTAAAAATTCAAAATATTTTATTTTGGACATAACAAAAAAATCCATCACTGCACATGCAGATATTCCCTGCAGTAGGGGTGAACTGTAGCCATTTCTTCCAACTATGAGCAACTCCCTATATTAATCCTGATATCAATCAGGCAGCCCTATGTTCTGAGCAGTCTCTAAACCTCCAGCCTCCCAGACAGGGCCATCTGACCCAGCAGATTGCATCAGAAGAACTATCCACTTTTGTAAAGAGTTAGAGTCATCATCAGGGTAATCCCATACAGTCCCCAACAGTACACATGGTTTGCTTTTTTTAAATTGC